>OY740767.1:9931934-11131934 GCA_963513935.1 Aphrophora alni | reverse complement strand
AATATTTTGACACCATTACTTTATATCAGTGACTCACCTCTGGCAGACCTTATTCTTGTATCTCATAATTTAAACCATTTAGGATTTTTAAGTTTTGGAAACAAAAGTATTTAATGTATAAAGATGGTTTCAACCTAACAATTAAATGTTTCCAATTATTTTAAATTTATAATTCCTTTATTGAACATATAACATGATATGATTTCTATTATTTTGTTGATAGTGAGACTTCAACGAGATGATTTATTACCACCACAGCCCAACTTTTACGCTGAGAAGCCTCATTTTACTGAAGAAAGATCACAACCTCCCGAGTGCCAAACTATATTCACTGGAGAAGCTAGTTTAGTTTAATGTAATATATTTGTATATTTTGTGCTTTTAAAATATTTTTTATTTATTTGTATTTATCAAAAGGATATAATATAAATATGCAAAGATTTAACTATAGTAAGATTGTACAAATAAAAGTTTTTAAATTAGAAAACAGTATTGAATTTTCTAGTTACCTTATATCTGTGATTTACTCACTTGAGTAGCTGAAAGTACATTCCAGACTCCTCTGCTTGTATTACTAGTTTGTGTTAACAGTTTGGTTATGTTAATGAATAAAAAATTAAAAATTATTTAAGTTTCCCTAATTTTATTTTCAACATTTTGAATTTTATTCTAGGGTTGGAAAAGGTAGGGAATTCTCAAAAAATACTTTTTTCTACAAATGACCGAGTGGCTGTGAATTATGAAGATTCAAACACTTATTCAGTATCTCGTTGGTGTTACGTAGAATGATTAACAAGTTCGTATGTCTAAAAATTTGATTTCCCTCTTAAAAATCATGACACCTGATTAAGAAATAACCATTGAACCTACTCGGAAGAATAATTTTGCACTATTTTTGGTTCACTTGAAATTGAATGTTGATAACCTTTCACATAACTTTAATTCTAAATGAGTACATAAAGCTAAAGTTGTTTCTATTTTAGTAATGTCTATTGATTAAACAGAAAGATTTTTTCCTAAGTGAGGCAAAAAACCTCCTCGAATACACTTTAGTGTCAGGGTTGGAAAAAATCAAGAGTTGGTTAAGAGAGACCTGATGTAAAAATGAGAACGGGATTTAACTAAATGAAAAAAAAAAATGCAGATCCACCAAGGCTCCCAAGGGATTGCCATGCTCTTACAATACTATAGTAAGCTCCTAAGGGTAGCAAATTTAACTGCTTCTACCCACAAGAAGGACAACTTATAAACCAATAATATGCCTAAAAGTTATATATATAGCCTACTTAACGAAAGATAATTAATAAGATATCAAATTGCTCTATTGAGTTTTCTAAACACAAAACAATAGTTATTTGTGTAACTAGTGCGCAAAGTGACACTTTGCTGCACTTGAGAGAAATCTTTACGCACGAGCCGCAGGCGAGTGCGGAAAGTTTCTCGAGTGCAGCAAAGACACTTTGCGCCCGTGTAACACATTATATTTTTCCTACAGTTACTATAAACCATATAAATAACAGGTAATTGTATATAAAGGTGAACTTTTATTATGCATTTCCACAAATTAACAAATCAAAACTTAAACGAAATTGTTTCACAAAGTAACAAATAAAAATCTGAATGAATGTTTATACAAACATAATGAATCAAAATCTGAATGTCATTTCTGTTCATTATTTGCAAACATTTTACTTAGGCCTATAAACAAACACTCTTATCTATCAAATACTCAACAACAGGATATAGGTTAAGTTATAAGTCCAAAGCGTTGAATGACAACAATGCACCATTTGATCGATTTAGTCACACAGCTGATCAAGTTAGTAGTGTTGCCAACTTGTTTTCAAGAGAAACGTATTACGTGCCTTATACATGCACACTATTTTGTGTTGTTTGGTTGAAATTCTGGAGTGCGAGAAAGTAAAATGAGTGCGGGAAAGTGAAATGAGTGCGGGAAAGTAAGTAAATGCAGGAATCAGCTACTTTGCGTACTATAATCAGTGCAAGAAGACCCGCTTTGTCAGGTAACTGTAGGAAAAAGATTTTTTAAACTTTTACCACGTTCTTCTAGATAACAGTAAGAATAGTAACACATCTATTATGAAAAGTGTTTTATGATTATATGACAAGTTTTGTATTACAAATTCATCTTGTAACTTCATTACCCTTGTCATGAGAGGTTGTTTTTATATTAAGACGATTACACGTGGCGAGTTTAATAGCTACTAGCAGACTAGTTAAGAAGCCGGTGAGTCGGCGAGTGCGCTAGTTGACGATTACACGTAGCTTTCCACTCGCTCACTATCCAACTAGTTGCTGTACAGAAACCACTTGTTGTGTTCTGTTTGCTTTTTAAAAGTAAATCATCGAAAATCTGTGTTGTGTTTGTGGTTTATTAAAATGAAGTGGAACGGAAATGATATTGCTGTGTTTCTTGAAATCTACCGGCAATATCCTTTGTTGTGGAACATCATGGACAAAGACTATACTAACAAAACATTGGAGGAGGACAGTTTTAAACGTCTAATGTGTGATATTGATGAACATAACTTATTGCCACTTGCTGCTTTTTAACTAGCAATTCCCTTTACACACGGCTAGTTTACTTGCTAGCTCGCCCAGACGCCGGCGAGTAGCGAGTAAAGTAGCCCGGTCTTCAACTTTTCCCCCAGCTTTTTTACTAGCCGGCTAGTAGCTAGTAAACTCGCCACGTGTAATCGACCCTTTAGATGCTGCTATGAGCACCCGTTGCATATGTTATATAATCAGTCGTTTTATATTTACGTTTTCCCCCTAATGAAATTGTTTTAAAATATAGAATGTCAACATTGTGTCAATTTTAAAGAGTATTTTTGTGTTCATATCTTGTGTGTAGTTCAAAATTATAATACACTAAATTAGGTAAAAATTTGCAGATTTCAATTCTACATATAATGGTACCAACCCAACAAATAATTTAAATTTGATTGTCTCAAGGATTATACCACTAAATATAGACAATTTTTCATATATTTAATTATAAAAATAACCATAAAGCATTTATAATTTGAAATATTTTAAACAAACAAAACTAACACAAGGAAATAAATTTATTGTGCTTCATTAAGGGAAGATACAAGCAAAGTAATTAAATTTTGTAAAATTAAATGAGACTTTTCATATATAACTTTGGTTACATCTTCCCTCTTAACCTCTTCGTCTACATAATTAGAAGATGTAATATATTTACTGTCGTCCATGTACTTGGTGATATACGACAGGACATAAATGGCTTTTCCCATCGATTTTGGTGGATTTAAATCTACTATTTTTTGATTCTTTATCAAAACAGAAGCATTATTTAAAGTCGAACATAGTGAAAACAACATATCAGAAACATTTTGAACCGTAACCGTTGAAGGATCGTATTTATTCATTTGTTTTGTGTTTATGTTCTTTTCCATTCCAACTGACTTCTGTTCAGATCTCTCGGAACATTTCTGAATATGCAACCTATATGATGAATCATGTACTGGGCAATAACAATAACAACTCTGAGGTATATCTGTTTGTAACTTATTTTCATGTTGATTTTCACCTTTTGATGTGGAATCTGCAGGATGACTTTTATTCCCAACATTGTTAGACAGAAGCATATACTTTTTAATTTCTTCTTTTAAAGTTTTGTCAGTATTTTCAGTTACATGCATAACCCTATCATTTTCAAATGTATTAAAATTGATTTTTCCTGACATGGAACTAAATTTTGCATCTATGGTTTCTTTTACTAAACGTTTGATTTTTTCATCTAAGCTAGATGCATGCACTTGAGCTAAAGAAATTCCATTTTTACTTTCAGAAGAGTTTTTCCCAATATTGTGATGTTGTTTCTGAACTGAAAACTTAGAAGTACCTAAAATTAGGTCTGTATTTGTTCCTATGTGTTTCACATTTTTTTTAGTTGCATCCTCTATATTAGATGTCACTTTTGATGATGATGTAATATTGACATTTTCAATTACTGGATCAACTTTGTCACTTTTCTCTGTTGTGTTTTCTTCTTTTATACTTTCATTTCCTCCGCTTTTCTTTTTTTCAACTATGTTAGACAGTGCTTCCTCCTTTGATAACATATCCCCCATTTCATTTGTAATAGAAGAACTATACTTTGTATTTCTTATTTTATTTTGTCGTTCAAATTTAAATTTATTATTTATATCTAATTTACTTTCTAATATATCCACAAATTGTATAATATCACCTCTAATATTACTGTTGTTATCTAAATGAATTTCATTGAAAATTTCCCATACTTTCATGGATTCAAACTTATCAAGCAACTTTTTAGCTAACTGTTCAAGGTTGAAGATATCATATCTGAAATTATTAATAATTAAAAAATAAGATTAAAAAAAAAAATTGTTAAAAAAAACTATATTAGATTTTATCATCCTGATGTCAAAATTTTTATAAAATACAAGACATGTTGAAATAAAACCAATGATGTTTTAAGAAATTATACACTTTTATTAGGACTATACAAAGTGATAAATGGCTAGGAAAGTTCTAATCTAACCTAACCACACCTGAAAATTAAATATGTTTGTAATGCTTTGACAAAAAATAATATTTACTTGCACCTATAACAAAAGGTTTTAATGTTTTTTTAACCAATTAAATCAGTGTTAGATACTCATGTTATATCACAAGCTCTGTTTACTTGTACTGAACGGTAAAATGCTTGGGAACGAAGAGATGTATCCTAGGCTATTTTTATTGAAGTGATATACTGTAATGGGAACCTGAACATTGACTTTAGACGAAGATGAATAAAAGTTTTCATTTAGGGTAATTATGGGGTAAGTGGAAATAGAGATTAATTTTAAAACTTTTTCTAATTCGTTTACTACATACCTTATTTTGAAATAATAATATAATATTTTAATGCAGAATACGCTTTTTCACTGAAAAATTACAAATTGAAAAGAACGAAGCTTAGGTTATGCAATAGGAATTCATAACTTGAAAAATGACTACTTAATATCAAAATATTTGCATATCATATGACACATTATATGTCTTACGAGGCATTAATATTAAAACATATTTTTCCATACAATGTTGTTTCTGTCATTTAGGGGTATCGGGTTAAAATGGACTTTAAATAGCATATGCTTAATATATTAGATTTAGCAGGATTCATCACAAATAGGTTTGGCTATATGGCCATCATATAGCCACCAAGTTAAACCTATTTGTAATGTGATAATCGATACTAGTTATCTTTCATCACAGATAATAAACATTACCGCTTCTTGACTATACTCAGATGTAGTAGAGCTACCTATGAATTTCCATTGCTATATGTACATAACCTACACATACATATATTTTGTACTTTTCAATTTGTAATTTTTGAATGAAAAAGGTATTCCACATTAAAATATATTATTACTTCAAAATAAGGTATGTAGTAAACAAATTACACAATTTTTTTAAAGTAATCACTATTTCCACTTATCCCATCATTACTATTGTTTGTACAGTCCTAAATGTTGAACTGATTTGGATGTCATTTTCACTAATCTCTACCTCGAGTGGTCTAATTGGCCACTAGAAGCCCAATTTTTTATTTTTTTATTTTGAAACCCTCAAAAAAGTAAAAAGAACATCCAACAAATTTATCAAAATTGCTAAGAAACGCTTTTATTTTACTCTCTTAAGAAATATAGGAGATGGATCTGAAATTTTTTTAAAAAATAGTTTGTTTCCGTTTTGATAAAAACTTGGTATCTTTTAGGCTGTATCATTTCCTAAAAACAAATTTTGAATCTTTTTGGTAAAAAAAAAAAAAAAAAAAAAAAAAATTGATATGTTTAAACTAGCTTAATAATGTAAGTTAATTAATATAAAATTTTGTTATTCAGTTAGACTGCTGTCAAGAATAATTTGATCAGCTGTAACAAATTACATTTATAATCTATTATACTATTCTGTTATTATTGCTGTACATTATATTTAGACCGTGATAAAATATTTAGCATTACTTTTTTTTGCATTTTGTTTATTTCTAATGGAAAATAGAGCTGGGTCAGTAATTCTGAAATTACACTGTCTTGAAAGATATTTTGTTTTAACCCTAGAACACTAGTGTGTTGTAGTAGACTGTTATTACTAGAGTAAGTAAATTGTACGTGTTTTTTTGTTTGTTTTTTTACCAAGCAATTTTTTTACATTCCACTAATTGAAGTATTAATAAAAACGAATAATACGTTACTTTACCAAATGTCTGTATAAAACTACTGTTGACAATAAGGTTACAAGTTTGTTGCTTTGGCTTTGTAAGAGACAACAGTTAGATCTTCATTCAGAAGATGTTCTGATAATGGCACACTCGTGAACCAATTATCCATGGTCATGTTGCAGTTACTACCTGAAATTGTTCCACCAACTAATTTTTCAACGAAAAAATCGGCTGCAGGTTTGTGTGCAGGAATTGTCCCTTTCCTAAGTAAAGAAGAGCATTTAGCATATACTTAGTGCTATTGTCACACATCATGACGATTTTCATTCCATACTTGTTTGGTTTATTCGGAATGTACATACGGAATGGACATTTCCCCCTAAACCCAACCATTTGTTCATCAATTGTTACATATGAGCTTGGTTTATTATGTGTCTTACAATTTTCCACAAACACATCCCATATTTCTGATATAGCCGCCAGCTTATTGTCAATTTTCCGCTGTTCCCTGGTAGTTTTGTTGTCAAATTTTACGTGTTGCACACAGTACCTAACTACTAGCGACACGCCAAAATAACGTGTTAAAGTTTTCTTTGACTACTAGCACTACGTAAACTTTACGTGCTGTAAAAAGAATAACAGAAAAAGTCGAGACTGAACTAACGCAAACCACTACTACAACCACGCCGTCTCAAGGGCAACTGACTGCTGAAAGCACTGCTTGTCAGACTTTGGGCTGGTATGGAGGGGAGGGCGGGGATGAAAAAAAATGTCCTCACCACACGCCACAGTTACGTACGCTAGTGTTCTAGGGTTAATTCTCGATTTTCAATATTGAGCTATAAATACAACTACTCCTGCTTACGAATTCCAACTGTCAAGGTCAGTGCTTTTCAAAGTAAGGTACAATGTTCCCCTCGGGAATATGCATGTGGTAGCGACCAACGGACCATGTTATTTTTAATTTTCAAAATAGTAAGTTTACAAAATAAATAAAATACATATTTCAACTGCTAGCTTATTTAAAACCTTTTCTTCAATATACAAGATTTGTACTAGTATTGTAAACTTATTGCCATTTTCATGTTAAGTTATATTTTTATCAACATGTGGAGAAACTATCTTATTTAAATGCATCTCCCCAAAGATATGAGTGAAGCATAAAGGTTTAAGAACCACTGGTCTAGATCAAAAGATATAACCACAATTTCTAATAACTGTTAGAAATGTAATATTATGGATTCTTGTCAAAATTTGTATATGAAACAGTAAAAAAAAAAAAAAAAAATGAAAAACCTGCACAACTATATGCACTTTCATTCATAGACCAGATGTAATACCCTAAAAATAAGTTTTTTTAAGAATCCTAAAATAAGTTTTTTCTTAATAAAAATATTTATCTTATTATTTATCTTAAAAAAAAAAAAACACACCTACCTCTTCTCTTTCTCATTTTCTTCTTTATCGTGTTTATTCCCACCAACATGTTCTTCACCTTGTTTAGAAAATTCTTGCAATTCATTATCATTTAAAGAATTCACACCCAGGAATGTTTTGAGTTTATATTTATTTCTATCTATGAACCGAAGAAACAATGTAAAACTTTTAATATCATTAGAAAAGCTTTCAAAACCAAGGCTAGATTCAGAAAATTCTGAATTTTGTTCATGGGTTGGATTATTCTTCAAATCAAATTTAACGTCCCCCATTTTTACTATTTTTTGTGAACAATTATTTATCTAATAAAAATATTATTGTATTAACCATTTTGTGTATGTACTGTTTGTGTGAAAGTGAAAAAAACCATGATTTCAAAATATTTCTTTACATTATTGTTTGTCAAGTCTCTATAGAAACCACAACTAATTAATTATTATACTCAACAATTTTAATAATAACTTAGTTTTTAAAAAGAAGTAAAATGACTATATCCCTGCTGTTGAAAGTACATAATTGTGTTTGAATAATACATTTTACATATAAGACAATTAATTTTCCAACTCTTTATTACATTGTGGTTTTATAAGATCAACTAGGTTTCGGTTCCAGGACTGATGGATAGATTTTCCAAAAAATTATATAATCTGTACCTCTATTAAAGAATTTTTGTTTCCAACGAGAAACAAAATTGTCTTACAATCTGACTTTATAACCAAACCAGTTTTTAAAATATACAGCGTAGATTTAAAAATTCTGATTTCTGGCCACTTCCCCTCCCCTATTTCAGATTAAGGTTGAATTTCCGAAGTGTGTCTAAAAAATTAATTTTCAATATACTCTAGATTTTCAAAAAAAAAAAAAAATACTTATATATTAACTTAATAAAAACTCTCTCTAAATATAAACTTAAAAAATAAATAAATTTAACACACAATTACATTAAGCTTTAAACACTCATACAATAAATCTAAATATCATAAAAGAAAGTATACAGATCAAAATGATCAATGTTTGATTTTTTTTTATTCCTATTGTTTGTTGTTTATGCTAAACACCGTAGACTTTCCTGATGGCAAACAAATATTTTCTTCTTTAAAAATACATTTCAGAAAACTAACAGATATTTCTGTAGCTTGTGTCACATGATTTTGCACTTTATTTCAATTAACAACTTCTCCATTATTTTCTGTTTCTTGTTTTATAAACCTAAACACATTTGCTATTATTTCTCAAGATTGGCTATATAGATTTTTACTTCCACCCAACTTTTTCCTTAAATTCTTAAATTCACACTTTTAATTGTATCAACAGCAGCAAATATTTTTAACTTACCATGTACACTAAAATAGAATGAAACACTTGATCAATGCATAGCCAGTAAACTGAAACATGTATTCTTCTTCTAAACCAACTGACTCAATTTATCTGCGAATTTCGAAGTCACAGTTTTGTATACCAAAACCGTGCAGTGTGATAAAGTTGAAACACAAGACAAAAAGCAATCAAACACAACTGTAAAAAACAACAGTTCACCCTGTTATCAAATAAACAGTTAAAAACAGTGCAAATATCTAATAAAGGTTTAAACAGAAACCATCTAGACAAAATTCTAAGAATTAATAACATTTAGGGTTGTGTTGATTTAACTGATGTTTCCAAACCATAGTTTTACAGACATCTGACAAAATCAATTTTTGAACGTTACTAATATCTTATCATTTATAAACTTTAAGAATTATAATCAAATAAAACCATATCATCATGACAGTACTGGCATCTAGAAAGCTTATTGTGAATAACCTAACCTCATTTTGATTTGAAATAACAGAACACTAGAATGGAAATCAGCTGTTATACATTGGGGTAAATAATCATTTCAAGTGGAAAACATATGACCTATATATACTGGGAATTAAACCCAGGATCTTTGGTTTTACACGCCAATGCTCTACCAACTGAGGAATCCTTAGTGACTCACTAGTACAGGGCGTACACTTCTCACTTTATCTTTATTTACTACAATTTTCAAATTATTAAATCAATTACTTCGTCGAAACGACATTGAAATTAATCATAGGTTCTGGTTTCATTTGAAATAATTATTTAATTAAAACATTAGGCTAGTAAAAATGTATATAAGCATTTATAAGCAATAATTAAAACAAAAATACATTGGGTTGTAGCAAAGTGTGAAGTAATAAATGATAGTTGTCTTAACAGTATTAAACATCTGATGTAGTGCTGAATGAACTATGGAGAAGGACCGACATAACTTTCCCACCCTGTTTTAATTCATAGCCTAAAAGCTTTGGAAAGTAAAAGTCAAAATAGATTAAAAACTACAAGGTTTTAATATTATCAATGATTTAGATATTAATTACCCTAATTTAAATCTAATACTTCAATTTAGCAGCAAATTAATTTTATTATTTCTCATCATCCTTCTAAATTATGATTGTTTACACAACAATTGAATGAAATCATTATATCCTACTGTTTTTTACACATAGTACTGTAAATAGATAAATATTTTTGATGCATTTATTTTATAAATGGTAGAAAGCATTAAAAATGTTATTTTTAACTCTTACAAACCTTTTTTACGCTTAAAGTTAATATTAGGTTAAAATTAATTTCAACATTAGCTTTGGAAAGACAAATTAACTTTTAAAATAAGGAGTAAACTGACTGTTTGCTTATTATGGTTAGAGAATGGTAATGTAACCTAAACTTTGAGTAATCTCTTCACCTGATATTTTTACTTGATTCTAGTGTATACTCTTTTGTAATTACTGTGTCCGTTTTAGAAGGACTTGTGGTGTTTTCTACACCACCGTTTGCCCCTTCAATCCTGGGTGCAGTAGATCTTGGGGTTCTGTGGCATTGTGGGTTGCCAAACACCAGGTTACAGATTACTGTAACTATAACCCTAGTGTGTTTAGCCATTTCCCCATCCCCGCTAGTTGGCATGCGCTGAAGTGGTTCAACAAAGACCACAGTTATAATGCAGAACCCAACAAGATTGAACTAGCGCACACCTCCATCCATAATTATATAGATTAACGTATTTGTAAGTTATTTGCCCAGAAGTACTCCACCCAAATAATGGCACACTAGGCCAGATTGGGCTGGATCTTTGACCCAGGGGTCTTACGGTGCTCTAAAAACTGTGATAACCTGTATACAATATTATATGTGGCTAGTCGGCAATTTCAACCCAGTTAGTTACATAAGGACCACTAAATTATTAGTCACCCCCCCCCCCAGCATTAATTATTATAAATAAGAATATTTAGTTTATTGTAGTTTAGTATAATAATAATGATAATAGTTTAGTATGTAAACGTGCATCAATGCTGGCTGACTAAGTCTGTGAAATTTCGTAGTTCCTGTTCCAGGCTGACACTTACTGTTTCCAATCCCTTTTCAAAAAGATCGATGACCTACCCTCACGCACCCAATCAACCTTAAAAATACTTCACATGTGTTAGCAGATCCACCCCGCTTCGCACCGTAGACTGTTTAAAAAACCAAGCTGTACGGTATCATCTTCATATTAAAGATGATGGTTTCCAATACTTTTTGCTGTAAAATAACGGAATTACTCAGCGGTTCTTCATTTATACAAAAAACTGTCAACATCACATACTTGTAAAGATATTAAATCAGAACAAATAAAATTAATTAATTTTGTTTTCAAACCAGTTAATGAAGATGAGAAAACTCGAAAAGTAATATTTTTGAAACTGTTGCTGACAAGTATGATGTAATGAATAATGCACTGAGTTTTGGAATTCATAGAATTTGAAAGGATATATTCATGGAAAGGTTTTTAAACAACAAAACACATGACAAAAAAATTATTATATATCGTAGGTGGAATCTAAAGGTGAAAATTTTTTAAATATTCTTTTCCAATTTAGTTAGACAGTTTTCATCCGAATGTTTATGAAGATTCTTGGTCCTTCATTAAATATGTTTGTCAGGATATGATTTCCCAAATATTTGAAAGTTATGAATCTAGAAAGAGTGGTCATTGCAGAGCTGGAGTCATTGATAACCTGGGATACGTGTGACAGTATTTACAAATCTGTTTAAGAATTAAATTACCATCAAGTCAATAATGATAAATGTACAAAGCCTGGACAAATCTGAATAGTATGGAACAGTTTCTATTTATTAAAACCAGTTTCAAACTTTGAAGGCACATACCTATTTCATCAACAACCAACTCTGTTTGGAAAACTGCTTTTGGGTTGTTAATCTTTAAATTTAATAAAAATCTGTGGATCCAATGAACAATTTTAATTGTTCAAAACATGCTTTTCTGAATAATTTGTAAAGTAAATCTTGAGCTCTTTCTCTAAAATTTATGAAGATATAACATTATAATAATTTTAAAAGTCCACACTGCTTTACACAATGAAAAAAATTACTCCACTGAAATTTTATTAAAATATGATTATATATATTTTTTAACTTTTAATTTTCTTGAATTACAATAATTTTTAACATCAATCTTTATAGACAGCAAACAGTCACAAAATGTTGTTTACAAGCCAAAGCTACATTTTAGTCTTATCGTTTTAATTTTTTCAACCCTGACCCCTCCCCACATGGATATCTGGTCTTGGAGGTATCTAAAATTGTTTATAATAAGCCAAAGTAAAGTTTCCACAAGATTGGGTGTTTTCACCCAACATCTCTTGTTTCCTAAGATTATCTCTCGCTTTCAGCCAACACCGAGGACACGTTGGTGATTTCAATTCTATACAATCTTAAGTCACATTTATTAAATTGGTCACTATTCTAGCAATCGTACATCTTCTGGTGAACCTATATTTGTATCTGCTATACAACATAATATCTATATTATATATAGATAGCATGAACCTATATAGTGTATATTGTGTACAACAGGGAAAACATAATTTAACGCTACCAATTTCTTATTTAATAAAACAAATTTTATTTCTCCGTCATAGCATTTTTTTAAAACAAAAAATATATTTTTATTTATATATTATTTATATATATATTTATCTATAGTTTGTAACATTTTTGTTATTTTTCTTAAAAAATAATTGTTATATATAAGACTATACTATGGATTTAAGTACTTATTTTATTGTGCACAATATATATTTTATTACAGAATTTCAGTTTCTTCTTGATGTAAATTAAAACCTTTAAACAAGCTATTGATTTTTATTACACAATTTTAAACAAGGAAGAATTTATAACAATTCTAGTAGAACTTAAAATATAGAAAGTTTGTCGCTAAAATGGTTTGAAACAGTCTCATGGGTTTGCTTACTTTTCTACCTTGTCCACATTTTGTATTTTTCCTTCTTTTAAATTTAGTAGTTCTGACTCAGTTTATGGTGGAATTTTGGTATGTCTGTAATTAAAATTTGACAATTTAAAAATTTTAAAAATCGTCTACATTCAGAATTAGTAACTAAAGTAGTTCCAATTCAAGTGTCGGGAAAAAAATCTGCTTTTATACTGGAATGTTGTTAACCACTAGTGTTTGGTGTAATCATTATGAAAACTCCTTTTAATCATTAAAAGTAACTTCTACTTCAGCCTAAAATTAAAAAAATATATACTTAATTATACCTTGATCCAGCCTTATGTTTCTAACCTCCCCATACTAATCTATCAAGCCTTCTCTATTAAATGCTGTCCTGGGTCAATCCCATAATGGATTTCATCTCCTAACTGATATGCCCAAGCCATCCGATGAGAAGTAAAGGAAACACCAACTGATCCATCCTTTGATAATGTTATAGCACCCGCAGTATTACCAACTCTTGCAGACATACCTTCACAGCCGGCTTGTGTTGCTTCTTGTGCTGATTTGCCTGAAATATTATTTATTTGAAGGGTGTGCAAGACCAAAATGTGTGTCTTAAATGTTAACAACTTTTAAACTATAAATGAACTTTATTTGAAGTCCAATTTAATAAACTGTACATGACAGTTTTATTCTCCATCTGAAGATGGACAAATGAGTAAAAAATTGTGTAAAATCATCTGTCAGTATTTTCGTATCGTACAGTAATATTTTAAGTAACAAAAATTACATTATTAGGTAGAATTAATAATAAATTATTTTGAAATTTGAAGCTTAAACTGTGTGAAAGCAAAGTTGTGTGGAAGAGAAGGAAAAAACCAAACATTTATCAGTTGTTGACCTAAATTACCTACCTACTCCTTGAACTCATGTGAATTACAACTGCGTTTGTTTTTCCTCCTTTTCTAATTAAATGTCTTACCTTGAACCATAGCACCTAATATCCTCTGAGCCAAATTGTAGCGCATAATAGATTCACCATATCCTGTCGTTGAAACTGCGCCCACATCATCATCCGCATACCCTCCACAACCTAGTAAAGGTGTATCACCGATGCGACCTTTCATCTTGCCTGTAATGCCTCCTGTTGAAGTGGCTGAAGCTACATGACCAGTTTCATCAACAGCTATAGCTCCGACAGTTCCTACTTCTCCAGGCCTGGCTCTGGAGTAATAAATAAAACAGCAGTTTTACTTTGATAACCAATGTAGGAGCAGTATACTTATATTATGCTGTGATACAACTTTAGACTCTATAAGTAGTGTGGCTTGTGGTTATTCCTTTCTCACATATATGGAGTGTAGAGAAAGTTAAATAAATAATGAGGTCAATAAATAAATAAAGTTATCAAAAAATCGAGGTCTGGTTTTATACTGTTATATCCTTTTGAAGGTCCTCTATAACCAAAAAAATTGTTTTCTAGAATGTTATCCATATATCATGTGTGCAATGAGTGATTCAAATACATACACTAATTTTTATAAAATCTGGTATATAGGTATATTTTGACCATATCTTGAAAGGTTTTTTTCTTCTATTTTTCCAACAATTCAAATTTGGGGTAGTTGCTATAAAAAAGATTTTCTCAAAATTAGCAGTTCCGAATTTGTTAAAATTTTAGTAAAATGTGAGGGTTAATGAACCCAAACCAGTGTGCAAAGTCATAAGTAAAAAAATATGACAGTTCAAAATTAACGGCCCCATGGGTAATTTTTTTCGCGTTTTACCAGTCACTCATGAACTAGCATTTTTGGAGAGACAGCGACCAATATGTTTAGTTTGGATTTTTAGAGCCAAAATTTGATTAAAACCATTTTAGGTGTGATTTTCAGAAAATTTTAATTTTATGTTTTTTTTTTTAGTTACTAAACAAATTGAACAAAAAAATCCTGAGATATGTGGCTAAAATATGCTCAAATATATCAAATTTGATTAAAAATATATATCATTCTTAAATATCACACTAAAATATATAGCGTTTAAGCTCAGACAACAGACATCATTTCAAAAACACATTTTTTTTACACATGTGACCTCAAACAGATATATCCATAATAACTCGACACCAATTTTTTTACCTATTACATACATTTCTTTATACTGCATTATAATATGAGAGAAATTAAAATTGAAACACCGCACACAAAACTAGAATAAATTATTGAAAATAACATATTATTATGAATGTTCAAACATTTGTGCTGTACAGACAATATGTCCATACTTTTGATTTTTATTAAGGGTTTAGTTTTAAATAAGAAATTAAAACCTCTTTTTTTAATGTTAAATGAGTCAATAAAATGTCGAAATTGTGAATATAAGATTTTATTATATTTCTATGGAAATGCTGCATCCTAATAAGAATTAAATATTATAAAGTGTCATATATCTAAATGTATATCTGGTTTTGAGATATGTATACTTCCGTGAATTAGGCTTTTAATATTACACATAAACAGCCTATATGAAGGTTTCACTTAAAACCTGAGGAGATGCAGAGATACTGACATTATTTCTCACTCTTATTGATATTTTATGAGAAGAATAATTGAAAGGAGGGCAATAATATAAGAGACTCTTTTCCTACAACTAAACGATCTTTATGTTGTAGATGATATCTGTTTGTTAAAACTCATAATCAGGAACACATGAATATCAACTTAAGTCAGCTAGTCCAGGAGTCTCTAGATTATTATAGATAAAACTACATTAATGGTATTCAGTAGTAAGGTTTTACTAGTTCTATCTCATGCAAAGTGCTGTTACTTCCGCATACCAAGCAACCTTGGTACATGTTCCCACATATTAACGAGCCGCTGATTGTAAACACTGTCGCGGAAACCTTGAGATTATTGCACTACCACATCCTTAGGCGTGACCTTACGTTTTCACACATACTAATGAGCCGACGACCAAGTGGTATTGTTTGTAAACAGAGATGTCCTGTCATTGCACTGCCAGGTGTTCGCACCGCCTCATGTCTCATATTTATGAGCTACAAGTAGTTATTAACTCTTATTTTGTCATCGACAAGTTTTAGTGTTCACTATTTTATTTTTAACATTGACGGGTTTAGTATGGAAATGCGTAAAAAGGTTATTGTTGAAACAAATTAGTTATGAAAAACCATTAAAACGAAACACCTTGCCCTGATGAGTAATATCATAAAATCTGATAATCTGTTCGGAAAACAGTTAATGCTTATTATAGTACTGAACCCTTGGTAACGCTTGTAAGAAATAAAAACAAACTAACAAAGATGAAGAGGAAGCATTAGATCTTATGATATCAGAAAAAAGGTTTGCGTTTGTTCCCGTTCACAGTGCAAAATGTAAGTAACTGGAAAATAAAACTTTAATACTGACGATTATGATTACGAAGATACAGCTAGAACAGAAAGCAGAAAAACACAGATGAGAATGCACAAACAACAAATGGATGATGAAGAAATTAAAGATAACATGATGGAAACCGAAATTGAAGATAACGTGATGGAAACCGAAATAGTGAAAGTCAATGCCACTGCTTATGAAAAGGTTGAGATGGGATAAAATTTGATGGAAACACCCAAAGATAAAAAAAAGTATTATGAATAATACTCAACAGTCAATTTCTATATATTTTACATGATTAATAAATGGGTGGAAAAAAAATCAAAAAGACTTATGGAAGACAATATGTTTCCAGTTTAATTCCAGACAGTTCCTAATTCAATTCAAAGAAAAAAATGTTCTTTTGGATTTATATACGAAAAACCTCAGTCATCAGTTCCTTTAAAAAGAGCATAAAATAAAGCTCTCAAATACTGTAATAGACAAGAGTTGGTCAAAGAGAGATCTGATAAAAAAGATGAAAGACAGAGATCTAACAAAAGTTTAGATAAAGAAAGGTATAGATCCAGTAAGGAAACTTCGAGACGACACGGGCCCGCGACCATTCTGGGCATCGGGGCGAAGCTGAGAAATCAGTTATAGCTTAAAATGGTACCACGGGGCAAATGGTGATGAAGCTTCACTCCGTCACCCATGCAGTTGAGGTTGGACTCGTGGGGGTAGTGGTGCTGTTGATAGTTGATATTCTTCTTCTTTTTTTGGGGTGGGCCGAAAGGCTCTATATACATCGGCACTCCTAGTTCTTGTAACTAGTTCTTTGAAATTCTTAAAGTACATGTCATGCTCATACTCACTATAAGTGAGCTTCTGAGGGGCTCAAAAGATGGATTGACTATGCTTAAAAGAAAGGAGCTTAGGAAATTACGACAAATTATAGCTGTAATCCCGAGGAAATACGAAAATAGCACCGAATAAGAAACACTTGAAAAGGTCTATGGTGGGAAATATTTGGGTGGAGATGAAGGCGATTGCAGCCAAAGTGTGTGATAGAGAGCACAAGTTAAGACTGTCTCTCCAACAGAAGATAAATAACAAAATAGTTTCATGAGAGTGTCTATGGTTCATTTTTTATATTTGTTTGGTAAGTTGTGACTCCAAATGTTCAGGATTTCATGTTAAAAATTTCTGCAGTCTTGTAAAATATTAATTTAATATCTTCTCGAAAACAAAAACAAAATATCTCTTACCCTATCTCTGTCCTATTGGGATCCACTCTGAGTTTTTTAAACTGTTCCAATGCATCTTTCGCACTCTGAGTAATCAGTTCATCATCAGAAACTCGAGGTACTCCCATCTGTTTCGCAAACCTATTCACTCCCTCACCTCCTAATACAGTGTGCGGTGTTTTCTCCATAACTAACCTCGCAAGGGATATTGGATGAGCAATGTTCCGTACAAGCGTCACACTACCTGTCAAAATTTCAAGATTTATATATTGAAAATTTAAAAGGACTTTACAACAATAATTAGAATATTACAGCTTATTATACAAAGTCGCAAAATTATACTAATTCTAGAATATTTCATGAATTAGTGGGTGTATAGCCACTATTACAGATAAGAAAGCTTGGTGATCGGCATAATATATTAGTACAAATGTAAAATTGCACAGTGTATGTTCTATTACTACAGATAAGTCTAGAGTACTAACATTTCATAGAGTGGATTTTTAATAATTGCTCTGCTTACTAGTGGCTTACTGACCATCTCTTCCCTAACATTCATCGCTATAGAGCTGTAATTGCTGTTCTAAAACAGAGTAAATTAAACTATTTACACAGCATTTATCGGTTGGAAAAATAACTTATCCGTTTTTATAATTAGTAAGGCAAGATCATATAAGATGAATCTTGCTTTGGATGTCCAATAAATGTAAATAACAGCACTCAAACACAATGTAGCTTAACCTAACCTAGTGCACTATGGCACAATATTCATACACCAAGTAATACTGAACAAACACACACACACTTACAAAGATAGGCTATATAACAGCAGTTGATTGCTCTTTGTGTGGTTTTCATCTTGCTTTGTGATCACAGTAAAAGTAAACATTGCTTGTAAACATCGCTAACAATTTGAGGCAGCAACATTACATTTGGAAACGATAATGTTTTTGGCCCATGTCCATTTTATAGCCAAAATTGTTACCCCCAGGTATCTACATGCACCATTAAGTCACCACCACTGAAGAGATTGATATAATTTATATTACATTACCAAATAAAGCTAATTGCTAATTAATCACTCAACACAACTCAAGTTAAGAACAGAGAAACCCATTCTCAAATTTGTCTCGTTAAATACATTCGACTTGGGGATTGAGCTTCCAGTAAAATCCTAATCACCATGACCCCAATTATTAACCATGACTCCAATAATGCTACAATTTAGAAAAATGTATATTTAAACTAAAACTACACTACTCTGCACACTATATCTGGCTGCCTGTATGGACCAAATGTTTCTTTCCGTTTGACTAGCATGGTATGTTCAACCAATCTATACAGTCACCTATTTCCAGTTATGGACAGTCTGGGTTAGGCAAAAAATATACCCTTCCGAATCAGGGCACCATCACATGCTGTACCTATCAATGTATATAAACTCTGAAATGCTGACTAAAAAAATGAAATTTTACCCTATATCACTGACTGGTGCCTTAATTCAACGGAAGTGTAAGCCATGTGACTACTGTTTATAATTTATATTTATGCACAACTTACATGAATGTTAGATCAAGTTATAAAGAAAAATCTTAGGAACAAAACAACTGTTATGTAAATTATTTATTTATTTCATATTTTTGTAACCCTGTGAAAGTTGAAAAGGTTTTATAAATCATCCAAATAAACACATCAAAAAGTAATGAGTAAGGAAATTTTTGTTTTTGTTATATTAAAAATTTTGTTTGCACCTTATTATGCCTTGTTTATACTATTATGCTATTATACTATTGCTTCAATGCAAGAGTTTTTAGTAAAGAATGATGGCTGCTGGGGTACTTTTTAGAGGTGTTTTAGTAAGCGCTTGCAACTGAACATTCAAATATTTATATTTTATTTATAACATGAGCCTTTATAAGACTCCACCATAAAAACATTTTTTAATTTACTAAAAAACTATTTAAAAAATATATAAATAAAATTAAAAAACCAAATTATTAATTAGCCAATAACCACACACTCACTTAGCTTTCAAAAACTATAAAAATATACCAACAAAACAATCTTTACACAAACGATTCAGTTTTACGTTTCCAAAACACAACATTATGCTAAAGTATTGAGACACTGTGTTAAAGACAAAACCTTTTCTTGTTTACTATAATAGCATGTTATAACTGTGACTGAGACAGCTGATTAGCAAAATGAACACTTGATTTTAGAATTTATTTCAAACTAATAAAATACACTGGGTCCAGGAAGGAATGAAATATTTATTCCTAGTGGAACCATACAGTAACAGTTTTGAGAGGGTGCCATTTTTAATGTAAAATAAATAAAACCTTATATTTAGATTTTTTTAGCGTAATTGTAGCTGCAATAAGAGCCTATATGCCCAATAAGCCCTTTTTGTGGAGAATGCAAAAATGGATTCTCCATATTTTAAACTGTATATCTACTAAATTTCATGTCATTATTGTGATCTGTGTTGGTATGCGCTATTTTGTCAGCTGTTGTGGGTTATAGCTGTTATTGCATAGAACAAGTGGGTTGTATGTTGTGGATTTACTTGTGCTGCTATTAGTTAGTTTACTGTTTGTATCCTTGTTATTAAAAATGAATGGTAGTATTTTAAGTAGTAGGAATAATGAGACTTTACAAACTTCAGTTATTAAAGGTGTAAACGTAAATCGGAAAATAAATCAAAGTGGAAGCGAATTAAAAAAGACAGTGTGGTTTTGTTACAGTCTGGTAATGAAATGCCAAGTAAAACCTTTACTGTAGTTACTAATGGGTGTAGTAAGAACTGTTTTAACTTGTTTTCTTAAACTGAAAAATGATTAATTTTTAATTCTTCTTGGTGTGGCCAAGCCAAAATTTCACAAGATATATCTTGAGATGGTTATCTGTCTTTACAGACAGAAGCTGTCAGAAAAAGTGTAACTGTTGGACCTAAAATGAAAAGAGAACACAAGTGGCAGTATATTTAATAAAAAAAATGAACAGAATTTGTTAATTTGCCATTTATTCCTGATTAACCTTCTAAAAGTGTCTATTAAAAGAATTAGAACCTTCAAGTTAAATATATTGAGTAATAAATTATTTTTATTACCTTTATGGTACCGTCATGTGACTTTGTACTTGTCTTATTACAAAGACGCATATCGGAGTCGTAGCTCCATCTTCAGTATTTCACTCTGTAGAGGTCGTCAAAACATTAAACTTAATAAAAACATAAACACTATACACACAAATATATACATGTATACATTGATTTAAACACTTTCATAGGTGCACACAGTTTCATGGTCCGTGAACTACTGGCATCACGGTAAGGCCAAGGTTATCAATCAACCCATTAATCTGATAACCTTGGCCTTACCGTGATGCCAGTTTTTTAAATAATTACTACACCTATAACATTTCAGCTTTTTTTTTTTTTTTTTTAAATTTTCACCTCAATATCTTTAAACATAATAATGATATATTGGGCCCTTATTGCAGCTACAGCCTCAATTCATCTTTACGTTTCTACTGCAGATCAATCAGCTTTAACTAGTTTTTTATAACTCAAAATTTACCTGCATTCAATTTTTTCCCTTCACAAATCAATGCCTCCATCTCTACTTCACCATCCAAGTTAAGAACAGATCCTCTTCCTGGAATAAAATCAAAATTTTAGTATGTAAATAAAACTAACAAGAACAAAATGATAAAGCAACAATATAAGATATAATAATTTCTTAATTAATATGCTTTAAAACTACCAAATAAAGATGAGTGCATTTTAAGACTGTTGTATAGATTTTTCTCATAAACATGAGTCTTGATTTTGTAAAATCAGACCTGGGCAGATTTTTTTGAGTTACAGCGATTATATGTTATTGGTTTAGTTAAAAGACAAAAAACCTTTAATATACCTCTTTAAAACAAAATTGGTTAGTTTCTGAAAAATTACTACGAGAGAGAGAGAGAGAGAGAGGGAGGGAGGGAGAGGGAGAGGGAGAGAGAGAGAGGGAGAGGGAGAGGGAGAGAGAGAGAGAGAGAGAGGGAGAGAGAAGGAGAGAGAGGGAGGGAGAGGGGGAGGGAGAGAGGGAGAGGGAGAGGGAGGGAGAGGGAGGGGGAGAGGGAGGGAGAGGGGGAGAGAGAGGGAGGGAGAAGGAGGGAGAGAGGGAGGGAGGGAGAGGGAGAGCGAGAGGGAGAGCGAGAGAGAGAGAGGGAGAGAGAGGGAGGGAGAGAGGGAGGGAGAGAGGGAGGGAGTCATTTATAATTTATATTATTATATTATTTATCTCTATCTTACATTTATTTATAGCATGTATAGCTTTTTTGGAGTCAGAACACAATAGATAGTGAAAAAATCCAGATGGAATGATACTAAGGCCTTTCAAAATAGCAAAAAGTTCTACAGTATAGATATTTCAAGCTGAGGGTAATCCATACATAAACATGCACAACCAACTTTATTGTCCAGTTTTGAACCATCTAGATGGGTATTCATAAACACCTGACAATACACTATATCAGGAGTGTTGTACTTTATGAATCTGGACAGTGAGAAATCAAAAATTAGCATTTGAAAAAGCTATGGAGGAATAAAACATGAAGCATAATCTTTTGAAGGAAGTCCCAAATTATAGAGGATTCTAAGAGTTCTAATGCTATATGAGGCATTGCAATTCTTACGATATTTGTATTGTTTACCTACAGGATTATGAAAAACAATGTTGTAAAATGGATGATACGGTTTGGAATGCAGAAGACTAATTTATAGCTGTGTCTTCGTGGAGAAAAAGATGGTTCACCAGTAGGTTAGGAACTGGACTTGAACGAAATGTTCCAGAAACCAAACGAAAGGCAGATTTACGAACTGCACCAAGCATCTCAATTATTACTGATGGTCTTGCAGATGAATAAACTATAGAGCTATTATCAATCTGCGATTGAATAAGATGATGGTAAAATCTTTACATTCAAGTCCTATTGGCTCTCCACCGAAAACAGTTGAGAACATGTTAGTAGGTAAGGGCAAAAGATATGAGTTAAATAAACAAAAAGAAAAGAAAAAGAGTACAAAGTTAATGTATGTAAATAAAGAAAATCAATAAATAGTTACATAAGTAAATAAACACATGTTTAATGATAACAAGAGATAAAGTGTTAAGTTGTAGTAGTTCAGGATACATATTAGTTTAGATTATGACAGATCAAATTCCACCCGGAGTTTGAGATACTTCATGAAATGAGAATTGACGCTATACTTATCATTTTAAAAAATATATAATACATAGAATATAATCTATATACATCAGTTGAAATAATGGAACCTTTGTTTAACCATCAATTCACATGTATTGTAGCGGGGGGGATGTGGAAAATCCCAATTTGTAATAAATTTTCTTAAAAATATGACAGTATTATGTAATGTCGAGTTTAAAAATATATTATGGCACTATGCAGTGTGGCAGCCATTATATAATATTAGTACTATATCAATTATTTTTCAAGATTTGCCAGACATGAATTCCGTGGACCCTACATCCCCCAATTTAATAATAATAGACGATTTGATGCGAGAATCAAATAGTACAATTGTAGATATATCCACGAAAGGGTGTCATCATAGAAACATTAGTGTGTTTTTCATTACACAAAATTTATTTCACCAAGGTAAAGATCAAAGAGGTATTTCACTGAATGCTCATTTTATTGTTTATTTCAAGAATCCTCGTAATAAAAGTCAAATCAGACACCTCGCCAATAGGTATTCTCAGAAAACTCGAAATTTATACAAGATGCTTACTACATTGATGCTACTAAACAACCCCATGGTTACTTTTTTAAATATCAAAACGTCTATACCCGAAGATTGAGAATTAGGACTTGTATTTTTCCGACTGATAAGTATAATTATCCATACGTCCCATAAAAAGGAATAAAAACTAACACTTTCAAATATATGTCTTCATTTTTACACAATATCCCATGCATTGTTAAACAATGTGGAATTACTCTGTGTATTAAACCAAATAGAAGAAAACAATTTTTGAAATCAGCCGATATAAATTTGATTCAATCAATATGTGAGGAAAATGTTCCTATAACAAAGTCTCAGAAGAGTAAACTATCCCTCTACTTACATTACCCACATGATTTTCTAGGTAAAAGACTAGACAATGTTATTTTAGGTCAATTACCAAAACGAGTAATTGTAGGACTTTTAGTAATAAGGCATTCAATGGAGATTTTACAGTAAACCCATTTAATTTTCAACACTATAAAGTAAACTTTTTTACACTCTATGTCATCAATTATAATCAAAACCACTTGAACCCAATTACGTCAAATAAATTATATATTTACGCATACAATACATTGTTTTCTGGAACAGGAATACATTTCATGAATGAAGGTAATGACATATCAAGAAATAACTATCCGATGGTAATTGCCTTATGGCCTTAGATTTAACACCCGATCTTTTGGGAAACACGATGTCACATTGGAAGTTAATAAAACACAGAAGATTTAATATTGAAATAAGATTTGAAACTGCTCTCACAGAAACAATATACTGCATTGTTTACAGTGAGTTTGATGTCATAAAAATTGATAAACATAGAAACGTGGTCGTGGGCTAAAGAAGTTAAATATGGTATATAAGATGAATAACACATAATGTTTTATCAGTTTTAAGTGAGAATTGTGTGGAATAGACGTAAACAATTAACGCTATAATTGTCATACAAAGTTTTAGGGATAACTCGAGTGATTATATAATAAAAGAATTGGCCATTACATCTGTCAAAAACAGTTTACTACAGCACTGGATCGTAGGACCACTTTTGAATTTAACACTTTATCGAAGAGAAGAAAAGAGGAGTACATAAGGTTAAGGAATACAATATCACGATATGGAATGATGGTATCTTCTCTTCACTCTTGTCCTTACTTGAAATATATATTACAACCCCCATTTCTGCCTTCTCTTCTTCTGCTCTCCTCTCAGAATGTAATTGGAGCGTTATTACATGTAAGACATTTTGTGGGGCACCTATGTCTTTCTTTTTTTCTCATATGGACATTTACAATTATGACAGTAATATTTCGTTGTAAATACAGCTTTTAGATGATGTTATGACATTATAATGATAATGTTATGGACTTATAATGATAAGTCCATCATCATATATTAGGTCGAGGTTCGTTTTCCTGGTTGATCCCACGAAAATTGTCTGTCCAACTCTTCTGTCAGAAAAAACTGCGATTGTGTACTGAATGAGATAGTTTTAGAAAAGTTTGATTTCCTCGATTCCGCCTCCATTTATTAGGTATACACCATAAATAGGTGCAGGTAAATTTGTAACATTTTCAGGTGTTCTAAGGGTGATGGTAAATTAATAATTTCTGGTATTTCCCCAAACTCATCCCCTTCCATAAGATCTGTTATATATATTATATTATATTATATTATATATATATATATATACATACATCAATTAAATATGACAAAGTAAATCGTCACTTAAAAAAACCATTTTACAGATTCTAAATTTATGGAAATTTAAATCAATGCAAGTAAAATAGGAGTTAAAACTTTTTTTTAAATTATATTTTAAGAAAAATAAAAATAAAACTTGAATAATTAAATACGTTTAAAATATTTTCTATAGTCAGAAGGGAATAAGTAACTCTAAAACTTATAAAATAAATTGGAATATTGAATGTACTTATAGTTGTGGACACTAAAACTAAAATCACTAACACTAAACTATGAAAGTTGTTTTAAAACACTTTTAAATGGACGGATGTTGTCTAGAACTTTGGACAGTGACATGGTGAGTAATATATTTTAAATCTTTAAAGAGTATGTATCGTATACTATATATGAATATGTATAGAATATGTATAGTATATATAGAATATGTATACTATATTTAAAGAGTATGTATCGTGAATGTTCTCGACCCAGTTTAGTCATTCAAATCATGTACCGGTATGTCTTATGTCATACGATTTACAAGTCGCTGGCCTATTTGTCTTCAGTAATCATGAGACATTTGAATCCTTCTACACATTTACTCGTAAAGAAAGTGATACAGTAAACCTCTGATATGTATTGCTCACTCGGTATGAACAGATAACAAATTGGTTGATGGACTCCCGGTCACCCTTAGTCATTTCCAAAAAAGTCAATGTCCTATATTACTCATTATGAAAAATAAATATATTAGATTTGGTTGTTTGGCTTTTGTTCATGTAGTAAATATACAACAAATTAGTTGATGAACCTTTGTCCCTTGACCCTTGATTATTCATACTTTGTTAAATATTTTAAAATAGGTAGTTAAATGTTTCTTTACTTAGTTTTTATATTACATTTTAGGAGATGTTACTATTAAAAACCTTTATTTCAAATATTGATTATGTATCTTGTATAATTTATTGCATACATGCCGATCAATTTTAAAATGACATATGTGAGGTCAATATCTGTGAACTATCACCTAAAGTACGGCTGTAATTTGATCGGTCATAGTCTAAACAAATGCATGCCGACTAATTTTTAAAAGTTTGAATTATTTAAAATGGTCTATGTGATATCAATATCTGTGAACTATCCCAAACTCTCAGCAAAATAATTCCACATTGTTTAAAACTGCACGGGACAATGTGTAGAAATGATGACGTAAAATTTGTTTTAACTTTAGTTTCAGTGCTTTATTTAATTCTATTTCTAATTAAAGTTTAACACATATAATATCTAATTTTACCAATAGGTTAGACATATTATATTAATATATATTTAGAAATATAGTAAAATATTACCTTTTGGTTCTGTAATGTGACTTTTTGTCTTGACACGTTTCGGGGTCGAAACCCCATCTTCAGTATTTCACTCATTAGACAACGTTAAAACATCAAAACAAACACGAAGAAGGTGTTCTGATCCTGAAACGCATCTAAGACATAAGAAATCACATGACGCAACCAAAAGACAATATTTTACTACATATTCCTATTTATATTCTTGGACACCAAAAAATGAACATTAAACATATCATTTAAGACTCTATATAGAGTCTATTATACGGATTGTATACTCTATTATAATAATTAACCCCATCTTTTTTGTACTTCCTGAAGAGTTTTTAAATCTACCTCCTTAAAAAAAATATTATTTTTAAACTTTAGCTTATATTATAACATCTCTTTAAATTATAACACTTCACTAATTGTTTATAATAACTTATAGACTATTGTAATTATTTTCTATTTCCTCCAATATAATTTAAATTGATATATATTCAAATTTAGAAAATATAGGTTTAATTTTATCTTCTTAATTATTACTTTCGTATTCTAAATCGTTATAGGCTATAATTTTATTTTCACATTCACTTTAATAATTTTAAACCATTATTATACATAAACAGTACTAATTGCATAATAACAAAATTACACACAGCTGATGATAATTAAGTTTAGCGTGATGTCACATAATCTGTAACATGACTTAGATTCTCATCCTACGTTCTTTACTTTTTCATTAAATTACAAATAATAATTCTTTTTCAATATACATTTCATCACGAAAATATGATAAACCAGTAGGCTAACTATGAAACTTTCAATTAATTATATACGGTATTTTTATTATAAGTTTGGTTTACTAATTCAATTTATAGGCACACAGTATTTATAACCTAACAAATCGTATAACCTGCATTCCAAAATGACATAGCCTACTGAATTATTTATTTTGACCACAATAATTACGGTATGTATTTTATTTAATTATTTCATATTATTACAATAAATAAGTAGTTTTCTATTTTTAATTGATTGTATAATATTGTATTGTCACAGTATTCAACAAGCACTCATTTTAAAGTTTCTTTTCTTTTTAACACCACAATTTTCAATAATTATTTATAAAATGTGAGAGTGGGAGGGAGGAGGAAAAGTTAAGTAACTCATTACATTATAAGTAGCCTAATTAAGGCCCAATCCATTAACAATTTTTCCCTGACTAATTTATTACACATAACTGCAAACTATTAGATGCTTATTACAGTAATTTTTTTTAAATAATAAAAATTTAATGTTATTTCTGTCAGAATTACCTGCATTCATTGATTCATCATCTTCCATAACTTCTACGGCAGCTACGATAGCATCAAGTACACAACCAGTGCTATTTAAAACTTTATAGCCTTCACGAGCAGCTTTGCGCACACCATCTAATTTCGCTTGTACGCGTGAAATTGGAATATCTCCAGCACCTCCATGAACTAATACAACAGGTTTTACAGAGTTGGCCATTACAAAGCAAGTTGTAGTAAAAAAAACCTAAAAGTAAATAGAAAACATTAAAGATAACCTAAAAACAGCTAGGCCTATAAAAAATAGTTTATATGCATCAATAAAAATTTTAATTTGTTTTGGAATTAAGATCTCCCTACACAACATGTATTATTGACTTCTAAATTTTAAAAGCTGCCTTTTACACTATCAAGTAAGATCCATATCATACTTTCCTGAAGTTTATTTACTGCAAAATGAACCCTAAAGTCTAATGCAGCTATAAAGATAACATATAAGAACACAGTGTGAAGTTGTAATTTTCTGACACTTAAAAACCAGAGATTTTTTAATTTAAAAGATTCTAAAAGAATATATTACTAACAAAACACAAAATTTCAAAAAATGTTCTGACTTTTACTTTCTTTTATTATACCTTATTTTTTTAAATTCCTCAACAAACTGATTTCACCGAATTTTCCACATTTTTGAGAATAACACACTTCAATAGAATGTTGGTGCAATAATTTTTTTAAAATCTACGATAGGTATTTATGCATTTAAGCTTCCCCCAGATTTTAGTTGCTAAAAATTATGCAAACTATTTATATTTATTGTCATTAATTAGATATTTTTAACAACGCGAAACAATTTTCAACTCAGAGATAATATATTTACCCACCTTCCTATCAAGTATCAACTTTCTATACTGCATATAATATGAAGGGACAGTAATACAACAATACAACCCAACCTACTGATTATTCACTCTCTTCTCCGTCTATTGTAGAAGTTCAAGCGGGGATGTGAAGAACTGGGACTTTAAACTTTAGGTACATAAGCTTTCTTGAGTGAGAGCTAGCAACTCCAGTTTATCAATAAAATATGATGTGAACTGATATAATAATAATGATTTAATTTATTTGTTACAATGTACAGTGAGGTTATTATATAATAAACTATTACTGTATTTACTTTAAATATTATCCAGTTTTCCCGAATATTCATAATTTTAATTACTAATTGTCTCAGGTCCACACTACAGAGTACAGTGTACATATGTAATATTATCAGCTGACATATGTAATACACAGTATTTTATAACGTATATGAATATATTTTTATTCAATGAATAGATTTAATTGTAAAATATACTATTAAAGAATCTATTTGCAATAATTTATTGAGAACATAAAATACATAATTTCATTAAATTTACAAATATAAATATTTATTGGTTAATTTTTTTATTTATAAATATTAAAGTTATTATTTAATTTTATTCTCGAAGAATAGACCTAATCAATCAATATTATTCAATTCACTATACTAAAATAAAATCGTAAATAAAAAAATCAACTTTGTACAGTATGTTACAGTGCAGTTAAGGAATGTATATATCTGTCTTTTTACTTATATCCTCCCCAATCAGCTGATCTAGCCTTTTAGTTATCAATATCAAGGCAGCGTTATATTTTCTAGGGTCAGAAATACATTCAATTTTTCTGATTTAGAGTAAAATAAAATCTTACCCTGTAAAAAGTTTGTTTTACAGAAAATGGTTGTCTGGAGTGCTTTGCGTCACACCTCAAGGATTTACTGTTTAGGAAGTAAATCTTTGTTACAAAATGTTGTTAATGGTAAGACAAATTCACACTAGGTTATTTTTTAAACCCATAGGTTAGGTGTTTATTTGTAGGGTTAAGTTATTGACCTCTGTACACTGAGTAAACTGAGTTAAGCGATTGAGAACCTAATATAATGCCTTTATATCTACCGAAATTAATGTTGATAGTTCTAATGGTAATTTTGACAGATATTGGAATTTGATACTTGAAAAGGGTCTAGCTAAAGGATGATCCAATTGTTTCAAAATGAGGTATGTACAGATGATTTCATTAAATTTCAATACTAAATTGCTACAGGATCTACAATGCAGATTTACCTTTTATGTTTCACAATACATTATTTTAGTTGAAAATAAGCAATATTCAAGATTTCATGACATTCTAAAGTATGCAATCACGCTATGTGTCTAAGTTTCATAGGTAACACATAGTGAATTGATTTGTAGGATGCATGTGCGAATTACAATACATTTCACAGGTTAATATTACTCGCTGTATTATTAACAATCATGAGAACTAGGTCTCAGAAGGTATATATATATTTACCCTACCAGACCTAGTAAAGAAACTATAGGTCTGATAAGGTAAATATATTGACCTTCCCAGACCTGTATCTCTTTAACTAGGTCTGGTTAGGTAGTTTGACAGTTCTCTAAATGGACATGAACATACACATCGAGGTATGAGACATCAACAGATGCATGAGTTGTCATACGTAGCGGAGTTGTCAAACAGCCGAACTAACCTCAAAAGCCCAGGATAACATCCTTTTAAAATAAATAGCTTGTTTTTGACAGAAATAATGGATTTCGGTAATCCAAAAATTAAATGTGTAATAAAGGATGATGTAATTGTTGCAGGAGGTAGGTAGAACACGAATTGCATAAAAATTTTTGCTAGTAAATCGCAACGACAGGAACACCCTTCTAATCTCACCTTTTCAAACTATGTAATTTTAATTATTATTTGTGTGTCCTTTAGTGATATGCCTATATAATTTTGTTATAGTTTTATTAATTACTCCAATAACAATAATTATGTTAAGGACCTTTTTTTTAACTACAGAGTAGGGCCTACAAAGTGTTGTCAAACAACATGTTGCATAACAACAAATGTCAAAGTAGTATTTATTTATTGTAGCCCGACTGCTAATTTTCGGGATTATTTTTTATTCGTTTACTACATACCAGTTTCTTAAGAATAAATAATGTTTTCGGTACTGTAACTATATACTGTACCTCACCTTGGAATTTAGTCCCTAAAAATCATGCAAACTTAAATTATTTAACTTTTTTAAGAACAGTAGACACATTTCAAGTCTCAAAATTCATCAATATATTATCATTTATCAAGAAAATCAAAATAATGTCAAGTGGGAACAGATGTATAAAGTAAGAAACCTACCTATGTGTATGGTTTATACGATGCGCAATACCTAGCAACTGCCGCCATAATATTAGAATGTTGTTAGATTTAAGACTAATGAAACAAAATTTAGGGCTAGTAACTATATAAGTTACCTAACCAGACCTAATAAAAGACATTATTATAACATAATGTCACCCTACAGTGACTACCTTAAACATCTAGTGATAATACCGCCACTAACTTGACTCATGTAATCATTAAATTAACATGACGCTTTCTACAATTTGACTAACGTAGTCTTGTGGACTAAAGTTCTCATACATAACAACCGAAATAACACTTGTTTCCTTATGTCTAAAACTGTCATTTTCTAATTGATTAATTAATCGATTTTGAGACCTGAAACATGTCTACCGTTGACAAAATAGATCTGATTTATGACAAAGTAAATAATTTAAGTTTGCATGAGTTTTAGCCACTAAATTACAAGGTGAGGGACAATAGCATATTTTCAATGCGGAAGTCACTTATTTCACCGAAAAACTACAATTTAAAAACTACGAAATCCACGTATTTATAGGTTAGACATAATGTCAAATGTTCACATTCCCGTCTCATACGTTATTAATGAAAATTGCAATGTTTATATTCGAGATTACAGGTCACATGAAATTATATCGCCCTATGTATTAAGGTAAGCAAATTCAACTTCAATAAAACTACGAAAGGTTTGGCCATGTGGTTTTATATATATGTTGTGACATAATTATATCTCCCTACATATTAAGGTAAGCAAATTATTAACTTCATTGAACTTACGAAAGGTTTGGTCAGGTGGTTTAATATAGCCACCAGACAGCGACCTTGCGTAGTCATTATGTAATATGCATGCATCAAACAATACACTATTCTCATTGCTATTATGTCTTAGTTTTTAAATTGTGATTTTTGTGTGGAAAAAGTGACTTCCGCATTGAAAGCATTATTTATTCTTAAGAAGTAAGGTATGTAGTAAACGTATAAAAAAAAACGAAAATTAGCAGTCAGGCTACAGTAAATAAATACTTATCAAGGTATACCACTACAAAAAATTAACCACTTAACCATCTGGTACAAAGAAGATAGCCTCTGTTCCTAATGTAGTTGAACTATTTAGGAGGATGAAATTTTTAGTAATGCAGTACTGGCTGGATAAAAGCTATAGAATGTGAAAATTGGAATGCAGTAAAATTATAATTTAGTTAATATTGGGGTTTTGTGTTTGGGAGAACTAAAAATATTAATTTGACATGTTTTCAATGACAGTGATTTTACGGGAGGGGGGAGTTGTAATGTTCTATGATCGTTAATGAGGGACTTGATTGAGACAACTCTTGAACAGAAATAGTGGGTAATTTTTTACAAAGAAAGTCACAGCTTTTTTTGCAATTTTTTTAACATGTTCTACATACCTTATTTTTTATTAATAAAATAAGTTTTCAATGCGTAGCTAATTTTATCACCGAAAAATTGCAATTTCATAACTACAGAATTTATATGTCACCGAAGTCAAACAACACCAAGCTGTTCTTGGATGGGTGACCGCTTGGGAAATAACGCACAATTTTTTTTTAACAAATTTACGTGTAAGTTAAGTTTAAGCTTGTAAGGTAAAAATTTGCGTACATACATATTTTAACGTGTAACTCACTTAATGGACCTTAACTTAGAAAAGTTGAAATTATGTTTTTTCCCATGAAAAAATTAGCTCAGAATAGAAAACTTATTATATTATTAAGAAATAAGGTATGTTTAAAGAAAAGCTGTGACTTTCTTTGTAAACACAATTACCAAATAGTGATGTAGACTGTGAATGTCTACACCAGCTTATTATTATTACTACTGTCAAATTCATGGAATGCTTCATAAAATTTACAATCTATATAATGAATATTTGACGTTTGGGACAAGTTCTTATTATAAGACCATCTCGCATAGGTGAGGTCTTTTATTTACATTTACAATTTATAGTGGTAATAATTATGCATTCTAGTTTTGCCCTTAATTAAGGAAATTGTAGATATCGTTCACTACCTACCTTATTTGGAAATAATTAGATCATATTTATTGTCAGTAAGCACTTTTGAAGTACCAAAATATATTAGTTTAGTAGAAAATAAGAAGTATAAACGTACAAAAATCCAGGTCTGGTTAGTTTACTTCTTATGCAAATCCAACTCTGGTTCATCTCTGTTAATATTTATGACTACGTTCATCAAGTTAGTAAATATATCATCGCTCTATATTTATTATTAAAAAATATATTTTTCATGGTAAAAAGTATTTGTTTTAGGTCCGACTAGGTGGCTATATATATAATACCTATTTCTCATGATTCTTCAATCATACAATGTCATAATATTAAGCTGTAACGCGCATGCTAGACTTAATAAAACAAGCTATCACACATTTCCTAACTTGACGAACATAGTCATAAATATTAATTACTAACAGTTATTTGTAACCTTAACTGGATTTCGTACTTTTATATTTCTTATTTTCTACTAAACTAATGTATTTTTGGTAGGTACTTCAAACGTGTCTACCGGCAACAGATATGATCTAATTGTTTCAAAATAAGGTAGGTAGTAAACGATTTTCTTAACTAAATATCAGAGCAAACTAGATTAACCTTTATGGGTTATATTTATTAAAGTGTGCTTTTTTACGACTCTGTACAATGTAGGTGTTTACTCTGAACAATAAAATACTTTGCAATATAGTTGCTGTTATCTACTGAAGTATTGTTTTTTGTTGTTATTATGACAGATGAATAGTACTGACTGTACTACTTGTTTTCGTCAGCCTAAATATGACTTGAAATGGTTGTACACTTCACATACATCAAGTTAACTGGGTTAGATTCAGAAAAATGGTTTTGCGTTTATTTTTATGTGTTTGTGTACAACATATTTTTACAATTTGCAAATAAAGTAGGCCCATTAAAAAATCGAGGTATAGCAGATTTTTCATAATTACTCCTTGCATTATCCAAACAACTTCTAATAGATGAAACTAAAACCTAAATACCTTTTTACAGATACTAAAGGTGTTCTTCAAAAGCGAATGAGCGGTCATGGTAATACATTTCCAATGGAGTCTTCCAGGTGGCAGTTTAATAAGTTCAAGGATCTAATGCATTATTACGTTATGGTTGGAGCTATCCCAATAGGTTGTATTATATTCTTTTCAAATGTTTTTGTTGGGCCAGCTCAGTTAGCTGAAATCCCTGAAGGATATACTCCAAAACATTGGGAATACTTCAAGGTAACAGAGTGTGTAAATATTTGGTTAGTTTATAGTAAAGGAGAATTATTGGTAATTATTTACAAAATAAGCCTATACAAATATGTCTCGCTCTTAAATAAGTAAAAATCTAATGTTACAAAGTCTGCTATAAGATAATGAATTTGTAAGGGAGTTGTTATCAGAAGATTGGGAAAAATCAAATAAAATAATTTTATTGTTGATGGATATTAGTGAAACATATTTTATGTTATAGAATTTTGTTGAAATATTTTTTTTGTTTAATGTATGATGTCTACAAGTGAGGGCGGGTGAATCTGAACGGCTTACGTTACATAATGAAGTGTTTTATTTTACATGATTCTTTTTTTACTGAATTCAATAAATTTGATTTTGTCTTTCTTTAAATTACTAAGTCTTCTGTATAGTATTTACGAGAATACTAACATGTACTGTAGTGTAATTAAAAGTAAGATATATTATAATTTTGGTTTTGTTTTTATGGTAATTTTATACATTCGCCTTTGCCCTGAAATTTAGTTTAGAAATTCATTGGCATTGTTTACTACCTACCTTATTTTGAAGTAACATAAAGCTTTAGTTTAGTAGAAAATAAGAAATAAAAAAGTAAGAAATCCAGCTCAGGTTATGAATGCCTAAGTTAATATTTATGACTATGTTCGTTAAGTTAGTGAATGTGTGATCGCTTGTTTTATTAGGTCTGGCTAGGTGACTAATATATATGAGCTTCCAAATAACTCAAGATTGAACCAATTAAAAATAGTCTAAGATAACTTTTATGTTTCGAATCCTTCTTCTCATGATTGAGTTCCTTAGTAGTGATATGGCAATCATACATTTTTTTTTCTTACTCAATCAATCAATGCAGTCTGTATTTTATTATTTAAACTATGGATAAAAAATAAGTATTTTACATGTCATGTTAAACACTCTTTTTGAAATGGATATCTTCTATTATATATATATATATATATATATATATATATATATATATATATATATATTTTCTTATAATTGTTTTGTAGTAGCCTCTCTTCTTTTGTTATTGTATTTAAATTAATTTTATGATTGTATTGTAATTAATTCTGTTGTAAGGTCTACTGTGGTATTTTGAATTGTTGATATCTCAAATAATTTATTATTGTTTCGTACTAAGCTATACAAATGTATTTTTGTCTATGGCGGAACAATTAATTAAATGACCTGTTATAGAACATCGCTCTCACGCAAAAACCCCATAGTGCCATATATCTCTTTTTGATACTGAAAAACATGTCAAAATAATATTCATAGTTCTCCCCCATCACATGACCCTTAAATTGTAATGCATTACTCCATTAGAGTATGGACATTTTTATGCTTTTGAACATTTCATTCAGCTGGTTCCATATTTACCATGTGCTAGACTATTGGTTTATCTGTTGAAATGGTCAATAATATTTCATTAGGTGTAATGCAGGATGAGAGCAAAAGTTAGTACTCTACAAAATGAAAATATTACTGATACATTTCAATTTTTTTAAATAATTAATTGAAACCGATACAAAGTTTTTTTGTACAATTTCACTAAAGCTTCTATCTACAATAAAAACAATATATTGATTAAAAAGACAAGGACATTAATCAAGTAAAATTCTTTCTTACCAAAATGCCATCTTAAAGCTATCTTTAATGGTAAAAAACCATTACTTTTTTTTTCAAATATCTTTTTGTGTGACCTTTCAAAGATGAATTAAAGATTTTCTAAATATGTAAAGTAACTTAGATTTGATTTTTTAAAGTTTTTGATCATCTGAAACAGAATATGACTGTAGTTACTTAAAATTTCAAACAAAAGTTGTATTTCTGGTTTTGAGAGCATGACACTTATGCTATGTCGAAGTTAGTACAGAGATAGGAAAATTTGGAATTTTCAATTAGATAAATAGCTAATAATGGGAATTCAATAAATTTTAAGTATAATTTTTAAATTTCTATTTAGGTTCGATTTTTGGTGCTATTTTTAAAGTGTATAATAACATTTTACTTTTATTAAAATGAATTTTAGTTTTGAAAACTTTATGAATCAACAAAAAATTAATTCTCTAATATTGATTTGTCAATATCTTGGTTATTTCACCTTTGGAAAAACACAAGGCAGTTAGAAAATGAGATTAAAAAAAAAAAAAAGTTGTATAAAATATAATGACTGTAGAATATAGATAATGTAGATATATTTAACATTGTTTATTTTTATAGTTAGAAATATTTCCATTAAAACTTAGCAGTATGTATATTTTAACGATTGTATATATTTTCAGCATCCTATAACTAGGTTCCTAGCAAGATATGTTTACAATAGTTATCAACAAGAGTATGAGAAACGTCTCCATTACTTGTATGAAGAAGATGAGAAAGCTAAGATAAGGTACAGGTTATCATATTTCTTTGTTTTTGTACACTTTCATATATACATAGTTTAGACAAAATTGTGTTTCTATGGGAAAAAAGAAATTTTACTGAAATATATATTTTGAGGTCTCCTCAGGCTATAACAGTGATTTGGCACATTTACAGATGGATATGTTATGAAACATTAAGTATCACCAAAAGAATAAAATTACAATTAAATCTCTTATTGTTGTCTAGCTATCAAAATTATTTCGAATTAGGGTTAGGCATTCATATTCAGTATATTGTTAATTTGTTTTTATGAATTGCAAAAGTTATATAATTACCTTATTTTTATTTCTGATCTATTTTCAATTTTCACAACACTACAGCATTGTTTCACTGTTCACCGTCAGCTTCTTGATATGTCGAACATTTTAGCTTTAAACATCAACACAAACACTGAATTATACTTTTAGAATTAAGATCAAAATAATAACTATACAAATTAAATGTTATGTACAGGTTGGGCAATGAAATGATCCTGTTAATGAATGATGTAGCAAATTTGTCTCAGTAACAAACAAAATTGTTACTGGTCCGATTTAAATCACCAGTAGCTTCATATGAATACTTTTCATAGTCTGGTATGTTACAGCAGTTTTGAAATTATAGGCCATTATTTCATTGAAGAGGTAGGGGGAAAATGGTGACAAGTAATTGTGCTTGGTATACAAACATATTACAGGACTTTTTTGCTGCCAAACTATATCATGGGGATCAATCTGAATGTGGTGCGATTCCAGCCAGATGGGGCAACAGCCAGAACATCCATGATGGTGGTTCGAGGCCATGTGGTTCCTACAGTAGATGTTCTATGTCCGGCATGTTCTCAAGACCTGTTACTATACGATTACTTTCTCTGAACTTAACTCAAGTCTAGAATGTATATTAATAAACCTGAGAACATTAATTAACAAACTCAAGACCACCATACAAGAAGAAATCGCAGCCAGACATCATGGTGCAAATAGTGATGTGAAATCTATACAACAGATTACAGCAATGTGTGACAAATGATGAACGATATTTGACAGATTTGTAAAAAATAAGTGATAGAGCTCGTGCGTTTCTTCGTAAAGCCTGAGGTTGGTTGGAGAAAGTTGTTTATAACCGGTTATTCATGGGTGGGCGTAAATTAACGTCAGTCTGCACTATCACCACGTCCGAGTATCATCTCGTTTCTAAAAACATTATGCTTGCTCGTTTAGTGAATTTGTTGCAAAATATTACTGTATTTTGATTTTTTCTTGTATTACATGAATGGTGTGTTATTGTGGGAGTTTGGAATTATGAAAGCAGGTGTTAAATACAACTTAATCATGTTTATCTATTGTAAGAAAAATCTGTAGGTTTTCAAGTTATTTTGAACGCTTTTACGTTTTAATAGCTAATATAGTATTAGATATTAAGAGCCAATAGTAATGAAGTAGTTGTGCTGGTTTGTGCCCACGAAAAATCGTTGGTTCATTAGAGAGTTAATTTTTAGAGTTTTAAAAATACTCTATATTTTAATATAGAGATTCTTAGAAAATATGCTATCAGCCGTTTATAAACATATCATATTTCACTTAACAAAGTAAACAGTTAGATATTTATTGAAAATATTCATTTCTGTTATGGAACCCTTTATTAACCTACATTAATATGATCGTACAACTCGAGAGAACAAATACCGAGAAATGTCTTTAATCAGACTAGTAGCTGAACGGGACGGCAACTTCCCCTCCCGCGCTCGGCTCCCCACTTGCAACTACAGCCCCTCACACCCAGGCTTCACGAAGAAACGCACGACCTCTATGAAGTTATACCCTCAAATGGCTTTGTATTGCTTAATTGCATAACAAGAAATAAACATGTAAGTTATATATTCATCAGCTCTGCCAATATCCTAGTAAATCTACTCTTAATCAATATCCTTGTGTATAAAAAAAACCCTAGGCTGTTTAGTCCTGGCAATTAAGTTATCTACGACCATATTCCGTAGTATAGGTGAGAGAATACTCCCTTGTGAGTACCTTTCACCATGGAGACATACAGTTTCTCAATGCCCAGTCATGTCCCGTTCCCACAGTTGAGCAGAATTTATAATTGATTTTTTTCCCTTGTTGTTTAAAAATGAAAAACCTCTGTCCTATTACTATATATATATATATATATATATATATATATATATATATATATATATATATACATGTATAAGACCTTTTGAGTGCCTGGCGATTCCTGACCTTGGAGCGGTTATACGATCAGACATAAAGGCCACCTTTTGGGTGCCTGAGTATAAATGTTATACCGTGTATACAATTACCACCTTTCCAGTGCCTGGCTTATACTTTAAATGCATTTGCGTCATTTTGGGGGCTTGATATAAAGATACCACTATTGCGACCTTTCCAGTGCCTGACTTATACTTTAAACGCATTCGCGGCATTTTGGGTGCTTGATATAAAGATACCATTATTGCGACCTTACAAATCCCTTTGTTTATACCTTAGACATATTCACGACTTTTTGAGAGATCGATGTTCCCGCGTTTTTTTTTGGAGGTGTTTGTTATTTTGACTGACCTCCCCCCCTCCCCCGTCACTTCCGCTCCAACCACATCTGTCTTTCGCGTGTAAACTCCGGGCTGCACTATACATTTTTCATGTATTTCACACTAACAATTAACAATACCGCATCATATTGAACAGAATGACTATAAAAAAATATTCCTATTGTAGAGGTATTCAGTTTACATATTGATCTACACTCTTCTAATGACCTATTATTATGAACTAGATCTCATCGTAGTCTAAAAATTCTCATCGTAATCGTAAAACAACATAATTGATGGTGGCAATAGCCGCCAGATGTAAGTATGGCCGGCGAACCACCACCCTTATATACATTGAATTTTACGCGAGTTTTCTAGTTTATTACTGTTTTTAAATTCAAAAAGCCCCTTGAACTTATAAGATGTAAGAAAAACGTTTAAGTTTATCATTAAAAGAATAATACTTCACTTATAATTGCTAGTTATTAAGTTATATTAAGTTAAAGTTCTGATTTGACGGTTTACCGACAAAATTTTTTTTTCTTCAGCCAAAAAATTCACACGACGCTTCCCGTATTAACGCTGGATGCGAGTATGTGTGCGCACGCATCTTCTATTCTCACCATATGGCTAACATATATATTATAAAAATACATGATATTGTCTTAAATTTTGGGATTTCAGTCTTGGGACTGTGAGTCCCGAGGTTCCCCTAATTTCCCGTTACATATTAAGGGTGGGCCCTCCGGGATAGGTCTCCCACCGTAAATTGACATGCTGGTCAAATCAAAACGAAAGAAGGAAATCATAATCTGACCTCGAGCGACGCAGTCTAGGTCAGTAATTAAGTGGAATACCCTAGGTAGAAATAAAAGAGATGCGTAACGTCATAATTTAATTTGGAATTACTATTATAATTTTTGGGGGAAAACAAATTAATTTTGTTCAATATTTAGTAAACGTATTTCGGATTCAACGTTAATTCGGGTAAGTCGCCGAAGAAAGAAGGTATGCTAATAAAAAAAGTGTCGGTTGTAATTAGTCGCGGTATAATTTCTAAATAATGAAAAATAAAAATAATTTCATCAAAATAGTAAGCTCGGTTTCCTGGCCACTCAGGTATTGATGGTAATGAGAGAGCAGATGAATTAGCCAGGTCAGGTTCAGAATCCCCTTTCGTGGGCCCGGAACTGGTGTTCGGGATCTCCTATGGACATGCCAAAGCAGCAGTTGATACGTGGATACGGGAGGGGATGAATAGGGCCTGGACGAATTCAACCACTAGTAGACTTGCAAAAAGGTTATTTAGATCAAGCAAGAAACATGCTGAACAACTCATCTCTCTCAGAAGGGATAACATGAGGTGGGTGGTTGGGCTCTTAACGAGCCACTGTCACCTCAGAAAACATCTACACAGGATAGGGATTGCTGCAGACAATACTTGCAGGAAATGTGGTTTGGCTGAAGAGTCCGCAGAGCACATTCTTTTAGAGTGTGAGGCATTAGGACGAGCCAGGCTATACTCTCTAGGCCTGCTGGGGAAAGAGATGGAAACCATCCTAGATAACCCTATTGGTAGTATCTGTTCCTTCATAAGGATGACGGGTATCACTAGTTGGGTGTATGAAGGAAATTGGGGCGGCAAAAGATCTTTAGGTCGACTCTGGTGAGGCCTCTGAAGGTGGCTTTCACAGCCCAGAACGAAAAAAAAAGCTCGGTTTGGTTAAAAAGTTGTTTGGTTAAATATTAGAAGTTTTTGTCGTAAGGTTATGCCGAAATAACTGTGAATACATATATAGACATACATAATAATTCAAATATACATACATGGCTATAAATATAAAAAATAAATGCAAGTGATTTTAGTTGAATAATCAGAACGTAATCATTACTTTAAATTAGGCAGCAGAAAGATTAGAATTAGTTGATCGTATTTTCTTTGGCTTAGAACCATGAGATATTTATGTCTGTTAGCATCCTGCCATACATCTTATCTGCTGATAAGCGATTGAATGACAATCTAAAACACTATTTTTATCGAAGGTCAAATCTTTACAAAAATATATTGAAATACTAAACTGACTTTAAATAACTTTACATTTATACAACTTCCGAAATAATAAATAGTAATTAAATAAATAATAGTCCATCCGTTTCGTCGGGGCTATCTGCGCGCGCATCACCCATTGTCCGTGTAATCACCACACAATGGACCCCACAATTCTACAAATTACTTTTTCTAGCATGTATATACTTCTACAAGAAAACCAGTAGTTTACCTTACTTATCCCCACCCGAGAATTTACGTATTTTATCGACCATTTTTATTTTTTCTTCACAGGTACCTTTTTATAAGGGCGACAGGAAGAAATAATTAACATAGTGGTAGTTTTTGAAATTTTCGGTATTCTATTTAGACTTAACGTAAGCATCAAATTGTATAAAAGTATAAAATTATGAAATTTTATATAAGTATCATTTAAAAGAAAAAATATATATTGCACAAAAAGAAATAAGAATTTATTCGAAATTTACTTATTATACTATACTTACGAAAAGAAATATTATTTTTGTGAAAGAAAAAAAAAAGTAAACAAGACTACAGAAATATTTAGCATGGCTTTAGATTTTGGTGACGAAGATTTTGAACGTATTATTATTAACAAAGATGCATATTTAGGTGTATAACATATACAGCGCTTCAGCGATTTAATAAAAGAATGTTTTAATACTGATTTCTTAGGAATGGAAGAATTACAAATTTATGATATGATTACTCCCGCTTCTCCTGATAGATCTAGAATTCAAATTTTATTTCGGCCTTTAACAGAAGATGACATGCTCAGAGGTCACTTTGTGTGCAGTTTTTTTTGACACTGAAACTATTTATATTTATGACTCATTAAATGAAAAGAAAGATCATAGTCACTTATAGATTAGTTTTGCTAAATTATACCCATTTTATTTTCAATCTGGAAAGACTATAAAGTGGCCTGAAGTTCAACTTCAGAGTGAGTGTGATTGTGGTATATTCGCAATTGCTTTTGCGACATGTCTTGTACATGGTATTAGACCAGATTATGTGCGATATAACTGTGATAATAATTATATGCGACAATTTCTCTTACGTATATTTAGAGAGCGTTCTATAAAAAACTTTCCTTTTCATTTAATTCAAATTCCTTCTTGGCATCTTCAATATTTAATGATCAATTGTGATTATAATATCATAAAAAATGGAGGACGTCTAAATGATTATCATATTGAAAGATTTCATAACCTACTTTTACGGTTTACTATTTACAAGCCTCAACATACCGGGAGACTTCAAGTTCTTTCAAAAATCAAACCAATGGCTGAGGGTGAAAAAAATATTCAAATTTTGTTTTCTAATTCTGAACATTGGTTATGTAGCTATTACGATGGTAAGTTATTATATATTTATGATTCTTCAAAATCTGATACATTAGATGCAGATTTTAAAAATTTTTTGAAAAAGCTTTAACCATTTTATTTTAACAAAAATGAAAAAGATTATATTTCCTTCTGTAGCCCAGCAACTTAATGGAGTTGATTGTGGCGTTTTCGCGATAGCATTTGCCACTTCATTAGTATTTGGTCATGATCCGCAAAATATTACTTATACATATTCCTTAATGCGTAATCATGTATTTAAACTTTTAAGTGGAAATATCTTAACTTTGTAACTTTCTAAATACTTTGCCATCAAATACTGTTGGCAAAGTAGGTACCAATCAAATGTGCGATACCTTAAAGATGCTATGTTAAAAAAAATTAATAGCGAGGAAATTGAGCTTGTTGCCGAAGATACAATTCGAGCGAAGAATATGCACAAAAAAAGAATAAAGTCTTTAATGAATGATGAAGTGGGTAGTTCACGAACTGCAGGATTAGCTAGAGTAATTAAAATAAAAGCTGTATCAAAAATTATGATAAGACGAAATATTGATGTTTCTATCGGCTTGGCTAATGGTACAATAGGTACTATTATTTCTGTAAAAAGAGATAATAATAATGTTGTCGACACTATTAAAATTGAACTTACCAATAAAAGACAATATTCTATAGAACGTATCTAAATTTCAATGAATGAGGAATGCTTTTATAATAAGAAAACAATTTCCAATTTGCAATAGTTATGGAATAACTATTCATAAAAGTCAAGGTCTAAACTTAGAAAATGCAGTAGTTGAAGCTGGAAAAAACTTTAACTTGTAAATAAAATATAAAATAATATTGCTCATGTTATCTTCTTTAGAAATATTTTAAGTTTTAAATTGAATTTTCGATTTTTAACTGCTCACTTACGTTTTAAAAAAATCTAAATACTATTTTATGGTTGTTGATGATATTATGCAAGTTATATTCAAGTCTTTGTATAATCCAACTTCGAAATGATTATTAATATAATATATGCTCAATAAATTTTATATTATTGGTTTATTAATAAAAATTGCTTTTCCAAGATGGTAGTATTTAGGAATTTATTAATAAATCAAATGTGGGGTGATATGACGCCCACTGGAATAGTGTTCAGAGACAACCCCCACCCCAGTATGATTTCTCATGCTTTCGCTGCCTTATTTATTAAATTACTTCAGGTACAAGGAAAAGGAAAATGTAACAATGTGTTGAGTAAGTTAAAGGGAATAAAACGCAAGGTCATACTTACGAAAGTTTTACCTTTTTGAAAGGTTTTTTTGTTGAGTACTATCTAAATTTATTCTAAATTCTGGACAAGCAGGGTGATTATCACCAGATCAATTATCATGGTTGATGAAATGAATGTTAAGATTACATATATGTCTTGAGTTGCCTAAATCATTGATTTATTGTACTACTGGACGGTGAAGTGCAATTTTCTCTCCATGTAATACTTAGGAAACAACAGTTTATATAAAACAATAGAATTTATCCAGGGTGTTCTTCCCGACCGATTTGTTGAATTAATTCCGTTAAGAAAGGTAAATTAAATGGATAACACTTGTTTTTTTTTCTTGGGGGATCCTCGGCATCTAAGGGTTCTTGTCTCTGAAAAACAACATAACTTATCAAAGGCGTACTTACACCTCTATTCATTTCTAGAAATAAAAAAGTCTGACTATTACGTGGCATAGTATGATTTTATAATTTGAGTGACCCTCAAAAATAAGGTAAACAATAAATAAACGTTTGTCCTTCATATTCCAGACCTAATAATAGTATTTTTTTAATCAATTAAAAACATTATTAAATATTTTAAATATAGTTGTAAAGTTCCTGAATACAAATGTAGTCAAATTTGCGACCGGGCAAATATTAATATTGTGTCCAACTGTAAAATAAACAGTGAATGGGCGCAGGTAGAAAAAACACACCATGTGACAACGTTGCAGTACTCCCTCCTTACTAAGCATATGAGGTCATAACTAGATATCCACAGCCTATTTCTACTATTTTTTTAAAATTTGCTACTACAAAATATTGTTTGTTCGAATTTCTATAACTAACTATAAATGTTTATCTAGACAATCTCAAAACCAACCCCTCACTTCTCCAACCATCAAATGTCAACCGATTCTTACTTCATAGAGCACAAGTTTATTTGTTGTTAAAATTATATAATATTTGTGATGCAATTTTCCCTTTTCTGTTCAAATATATTTTCTTTTACTGCTACAGTAAAAATATAAATACCATAATGTTCGTCATTAACAAATAAAAGTTTTTACTCTCTTGTAATTGTTTTATAAGGTTAACAAGTTTTCAATATATACGACTTTAACATTTTAAAATGGAAATCATTTTCAAATCTCGTGTAAAACGTCACATGAAAAATGCGTTTATCAAATCTGAACTCAATGCTCAGTGTGTTCCAATGAAGGAAGAACTACTTCCTGCCACAATTCTTCAAATGTCGATGACTAACCTATAGCCCTACATGTAAACAAACCAACTGTGCGAACGGAAATATAGTTTATTCTCTGATGAGATGATAATTGTGAATAACATGCGTCCGTGATTCTGTTTTGGATGTGGGCTGGGGGGGATGTTTTTCTGTTCTTGTAAAACTGCAACCTCTATTATTTTCACGGTGTCTCATTATTGTATTTTCAACATTGTTCTATTTAACACGAGTCTTAAAAACAACAAACGTACTTTCTTTGTATAATCGTAATTAATTTAGTATTATAAATAGCCTTTCCTAAATAAATTGAAATCTTTAGGCTTATTAAAAAAAATAATAATAACGAGATTTAGATTCGAACCAACTACCTAAGATTTAGAAAAACAAAGATTAATATAGTTCCTCTATATAATAAAAATAAAGTCCTCTATAGACTTCACTCTGGCTGTCTATCTTTCCGTTTTCAGGATAATATTGTGAACTAGGGAAATTACCAAATTTGTGCTTTAACTAATAACTACAGTACTGTAATTCATTTATTATTGCTAAAATTAAATAAATATAAGACACCACAATTAAAGATCCTTTACGAAAGTGCTATCCTTCTGCGCCAAAGAAGCCTATAACTTTGACCATACATAGGTTATTGAAATAAGTTATTGGAATTTTTGAGTTCTCCAATATTCTGCTCGAGTTGTTGAAGAGCTATAGTACGATTTATTGTTTAAAAACTTTGAAATATTTTCCAGGACTTCTTCAACTTTAACGTCAGGTAATTTGTTGTGCCTCCCACCTCTGACTCATCCATTTTAAATTTATTACTTTTAAAAAAAATTCCTTACCTATATAACACTCTTAAAGTGTGCTTCAATATATACATACACACAAACTTTCTTATTTAACAAGAAACAGTTCTTAGACAAAGTTCGTTATTGTTTTGATCCATTCACTTGTTTACAATTAATAATATGTAACAGTAGTAATATTAATTATCTTAATTAAAAAATGGCATCGTTATTGCTAAGATAATCAAGATTCCTAAAATGTAAAAGGCATACGCTATTTTTAATTGTTGGCAATATGAATTGGGATAGTGTTCGCTTTCTTTAAGTCTAAAGGAATTTTAAAAACAATGATTTTCCCGAAAAGATAAAACGTCAGGCTCATTTAAAATATATTTAAAAATGTCTCTTAGTGTCATAAAACTAATGGCGACCGTTTGGAAATTTCTAACCTAATATACCCAAAAACAGTACATTTTAACAAAAAAATTCAAGACACCTTTTTGTAGCACTTTTAATTCCCTATCGGATGTTGTAACTTCAAAAGAATGGGATGAAGGATAACAGTTAAGTTAAAGATAATAACAGCGTACGTAATCACAATATTGGGATGTTTTGCATAATTTTAATAAGATTTTTAAGTATATGCAGGATGTTTTGTAATTACTCTGCAATATTCTAGGATATGATTCAGCACATAAGAATGAGAAAAAAAAATAATTAGACTTGGGTCCGGACAAGCTTTGTTTCCCCATAGCCACCAATTTGTTTTTTCACTAAATAATTTTTATCTAGAGAATTATATGACTGATTGAGCTCAAACTTTGCACAAAGTTTAATCTAACAATGATCTATTTAAACAAGATAACCGATTAAATAAGGTGTTTGAAAATTTAAAACCTGAATTGCCCAAAAACCGTATGCCTACATTTTAACAAAAAATTTCAACAAATTATTTTTGTAGCCCTTTTCATTTCGTATCGGATGGTGTAACCACCAAAACAATCGGATGAAGGATAATAGTTAAGTTATGTGTAATAATCGGTTTGTTCAACCCGGCATCTTATACCAACACAGTAAACACAACAATATATTTGTGTGTACATATTATGCTGTTATAATCCTTAACTTAACAATTATCCTTCATCCACTTGTTTTGATAATTACACTTTCCGATAGGAAATTGAAAAGTGCAACAACAAAGATGTATTGAAATTTTTTGACAAAATAAATGGTTTTTTAGTTTGTTAGGTATGACATTTTTAACAGTCGCCATTTTTAAACGCATCATTGGATATAATCGTTTTTTTTTTTTATAATAGATCATTATTAGGTATAACTTCAAGTCTAGTTTGAACTCAATTGGTGAAACCGTTCTATACATATGATTTTTTTGTGAAAAAACGTACAGACAGACAGACGAAAAAGTAAGCACCGTTGACCTATGTTTATATTGTGAAATTTGTTTGTCTCGATTCCAGGAACAAATCCACAAAAGGGAACCAGAGATTTCGAGGGCATCCTGTATATTTGCAATTTATAATATAGCAGTTGTATGTATTAATACTATTATCTAAAGCACAAATAACAAGATAGGTTAATAAGGTCGGTTCCACTAAAGGGCCTAGGGAAAATTTGTATTACCTGTTTCCCTAAACGTGACGATCCTAAGGTGGCCATTAGCAAACTTTTTTTTTACATGTAGTAAGGGCGTGTAATTTCGGGAGTGGTTGTGAAAAAAAACATATTTACTTATATTTATAATTATGTCATTAACGCATGCTTCTAACAGAACCAATTAGTGAAAACCCGGTGGTCCTTTATGGCCGTTCGGGTTCAAAACCTTTCTATAAGTTAGGTGGTTTATGATATTTGTTAAGTGTGAGGATTTCCCAGTGTATTTTGCCGAATATCTCTATTTCTTGTCTTTCAATGCCCAGACAATAAATGCCCTAAGGCTGGGAAAAGTACTATGACATGTGTTTTGTTGTTAAACACTACCAAAAGTAACTGTCTAGGCTGCTGAATTAATTTAAGACACTTTTCTGCTTAATTGCATAACTACAATTAGGACTGTACAGTATAACATACATTTTAGGACTGGGAAAAGTACTATGAATAGAATATAGAATAGAATAGAATAGAAAAAGTACTTTATTTTGACATGTATTCCATACAAAATATAAAATAAATTCACAATTAATTAATTATAGAAGATAAAATAAAATGAAATAAACTTAATAATATTCTTTCTTTACAGAGTACTTTACAGCAATGGTCTTTTTGACCGTCATCTGGGTTGGCATAAACAAAACAATATAGTTAAAAATTATACTATGAGTCACATATATTTACACATATAGACCTTTGTGTATATAACCTTCCTTCCATCAGTGCACCCATACATATATAATCATATAATTATACAAAATATTCAATATAAATTACTACAGAACTAATTAATTTGGCACCAGCTATACAATTAAAATTACTTACATATATAAATAGATTTACAGTAATCCTTCCAAGAACTTAGGTGTAACCCCCCTTCCCAACCAAAATTTTGTGTACTGTTACAGTTAAAAATTAAATTCATTTATTATTCCCATCTAAATTTCCATTCAATCTTCATGAATTTACACAATCTCCACCAATTTCTCCCATTTAATAAAAGTTAAAATTCCCCCTATTTAAACTGCGTTTGAAAAAGCACAAATTTCTTATATCGGCTAGGATAGGGCAGCGAGCAATAAAATGGTAAACCTTCTCCTTTTCATTTATGTTGCATAAGGAGCATAACCATATTTTATCGTTACACCTTGCTTTGATGATCCAACTTATTGTTTGTATATCATATTTATCAAATAAAACAAGTCTACTGCAGAGTTGAAAGTCAAGGTCCCGGTACTGTTTATGATATGTCGCATTTCTTGCCCTCTGTAAACATTCTCCCTCCCAAGTAACTCTGACCGCTTCAATAACACTAAGCATCTGTTCCCGTAGCCTATCAATATTGCTCATATCCACATCAATCCCGTATTTATATCCTAACACTTTCCACTCCTGGTAACAGTAAATGCCACTTTTTATTATTTGTTTAGCAAGAATGTTTGGCAATCTATTCTTTAGTAAAGCTACAACCCTTAAAAGAAAATTCAGGTGGATTCTCAATGTATACAAATAAACCTTTTCAAACCCTCTTTCAAAAAAACAAGACATAATTTGGGGTGTTATTTGGCAACTTAAATATTCTTTTTATAAATAATCTAAATACCCCTTCCAATTCATCGCTTTCCTTGTAGCCCCAGACCTGGGAACTGTAGCATAAAATCGCCTTCACAATAGAATTAAAACATAATATAAACTTGGCACTAAGTGGGACCCTCTCGTTACCTAAAAGGTTGTGCCATACCGCGATTATAGCATATTTTGCAGCCATAGATTTGTCCTTAAATTGAGTTTCCCATGACAATGATGGAGTAAGTATAACACCTAACTATTTATATTTATTGACAACCTCTACCCGTTGCCTTTTGTACCACCACTTCTCATTTCTACACAACTGACCCCCTTTCCTAAAAACCATTATTTTAGATTTACTTAAATTAACCCGAAGATTCCATTTGTTACAATAATTTTCGAGTTTATTTATCATACTCTGCAAACTACCAGGAGTAGGGGGCAGAATAACAATATCATCTGCATACAATAAAACACTGACCTTAAACCCTTCAAAATCGCATCCTCCATCTAAAATATCAGCCAAATCGTTCACAAATAAAGAGAATAGCAATGAACTTAAAATACAGCCTTGTTTCAAACCCATATTAGTTTCAAAACATTTCGTTACGCCCGCATTACACCACACTCCCGATGTTGTACCTTTGTAAAGCTCTTTTATAATATTCAGCATAATTATGAGAAGAAACACCCAAACACGATAACTTACAATACAGCGCCTTTCTATCAATAGTATCAAAAGCAGAGGAAAAATCTACAAAAAACAATACAGTTTCGCCCCCTTCTTTGACAGTTGCAACTGAATCATACTAGTTAAGTTGAATATGTTATCTATGGTGGAATAACCCTTTCTAAATCCGGCTTGAAATTCACTAATTATTTGATGACTGTGTACCCAATTGTTTAATCGATTGTGCAATAAACTAGCAAACACTTTCGCTATACAATCTATAAATGACAGACCTCTGTAATTTTGCACACAATTGACATCCCCTTTTTTATGCAAGGGAAAAATTATAGATTTTTTAAAACTTTCTAGAACGCGTTCTTCCATATATATTTTATTGAAAATAGCCAATAGCTTTGAACTTAAAAACCGTGGGTCGTTTTTAAAAAAATCATACGGTACTCCGTCAAAACCTGGAGCCTTCCCATCTTTCAATTTTGCCAAAATCGTTTGCAGTTCTTGCTGGTTGAATTGCTTGTCGAGATCATTGTCGAAAATATACTGTTCCGTATAAGAAATATCCCTTGGTACAATAAGAGGATTCAAAAGATTTTTAAAATACTCCACCCATTCGACACAGCTAATATTTCCAGCTAATCTGCTTTTTGTATTTTTAAAACTTTTCATAGAATTCCAAAATTGTTTTGCATCTTTAACTTGCCCCAAACTATTTACAACATATTTGTAATGTATCTTACGCTTAGTTCTGCATAACGATTTAAAGTTTTTATTTGCCTCTAAATATGCGACTTTAACCATAGTTGAATTTGTTTTGCGAAACAGCATTAGGAGTTTAAAGGCTCGCTGCCTTGATACCAGACATTCGAAATCAAGCCATTGTTGTTTTTTGTTTACCGTAGTGTTATTATTTGTACTCGGTTTAAAGTGGGCTGCTTGTTTGATACAACGAATCATGCTATTGACATTTATCTGGTTATCATTCAAGACATCAAAGGTTGACATTTCCTTATCTATGTTTTTACCGAACAAGACGTTATCTGAATTAGTCCATTTTATTCTTGGCAACAATGGTAGTATACAATCCCCACCCCTTTGGCTCTCTGCAAGTCTACCAACTTTACAATTTACATAAATAGGTAGATGTTCCGATCCTGCATGACTAATAACCTCAAAATCATTTACTATTTCTAAACAACTCACTGATACAACCGCAAGGTCAATTACAGAATTACCCATCTTCCCAATAAAAGTAAATTCTCCTTCAGCATCACTTTGCGTTCTGCCATTCAAAACCACTAATCCAAAATTAAGGAATAATTCTAGAAGTTTACCCCCCCCCCTTGTATTTAATATCCTGTCTTTCGATTTGTGACCACTCTAATTGTACTAGTTACATTAATATAATTATACATATCAGAATTATTTTGTTCGTTAGATATTCGGCCATTAAAATCTCCAATTATTATTAAATTTTGCTCTGAATTTGAATTAATAAAATTACACAAATTTTCAAAGCTGTTCTCCCATTTGTTATAATTTAAATAAATTGGCAAAACCAACCAATTTTTAATTTCAATTAATTTTATATTACGTTTGCATACGAAACTAACTTCTTTAGTAAAGGATTACTGTAAATTTACACAACAAATAATACTTCCTATTGCCCTTCCAAAATTAGCATTTCTTTCAGCAAAACTAAAAAAATCGATTTTAAAATTAGAAAGACTCTTAACAATAAACTCTTCATCATGTTCAGATATAAATGTTTCTAATAACAAAATTATATCATACTTATTTAGTAAATGAAAAAAAATAATCTTCACCAACCTTGGCTCTTAGTCCACATACATTATAAGACAATATTTTAAAATTGCTAACCGTCTGAGGCACTATAATATTGTCCAACTCCTTATGAGCTGTTTGAGAACATTGTCCTGAGAAATTGGTGTTTAGTCCCTAAGAAGATGTTGTCTTCACTCCATTCTCGTCTGTCCGTCCTGGTTGCAGCTTCCCTGGACCGTCCTTTCTCAACTCCGCTATGCGCGATGAGAAATCGTAGTTGAATAGATCCTTCAGCTTCACTATTCCATCCGTTCGGCCGGCCATCAGTGTGTTGTCCTTCCAGGTGAATTTGACACATTCTATTCTAATGTGGTCAAAAACTAACGGCATACGACGTCTTCCCAACTCTTTTTCTATCTCCCGTCAGACTGCAGCAAGGTAGGCTCGCTTTAATCTTACATCCTGTGTGTAATCCCGATGTACGACATAAGATGTTCCCTTTAACTTATTTACATTGGACATGATCCACCCAATATCGTCATCTGAAGGGAACTGGGCAATTATTGCTCTGCCCTTTGCTCCTAATGGTTGCGCTCTATTGACCCACAAACCGCCATTACACTTTAACACTTCCACACAGAATTGTTTCACAAGGGCTTTAAAGTCTGTCTGACCATTCCATTTAAGACCTACAAAAATTAAATTGTTACGTCTAGATCTACCTTCTAAATCATTAAGCTTATCCATAATAACCTGTTCTTGTTTCTTAATACAGTCTATCTTTGCTTTCAAAACTTTGTTCTCTTCCGTCAGACTTCTCACCTCAGAAGACACAATTAAGAGGTCTTTTTTAGTAGCCAATGTTGATAATTTTGTATCTAGCAAGTTACTCAACCCAGTCATTAGCTGTCCATGCGTCGTGTCACCTACCTTTGCATTATCCATCTTGTCACAATGAGTTTCCGACATTCCTAACGAAACACTTGCGTCTTCCGAAAATTCTGGCAAACTGTACGCCCTGAAACGTTTTAAACCTTTCGGATTTTTTGGGGAAAAATATTTGTCAATCGTTGAGTCATTCATAGGCCCGAAAAATTTCTCAAATTCCGCAAAATACGAAAAATGAAAATAATACACAGGTGAGAGGTCTATCACTAACCTGCAGAACGAAACGTTAACGGAAACTAACGTTCTTCAATAACGTAAATATTTATGCTTCACACTATAAAATGCAATAATAATAATTGTAGTGAAATATTAATAAACTTTGATACTTAATACATGTTTTTGTAGTGGACTATACATAGGCTACTTAAACAGGCGGGACCAAACTCGCTGTCTCATCGTAGACACGCACACTATTTACACACACACACACAAATTAAACAGTACACTTAACATATATTTACAGTATAACATACATTTTAGGGCTGGGAAAAGTTCTATGACATGTGTTTTGTTGTTAAACACTACCAAAAGTAACTGTTTAGGCTGCTGAATTAATTTAAGACACTTTTCTGCTTAATAAATCGCATAACTACAATTAGGACTGTACAGTACAACATACATTTTAGGGCTGGGAAAAGTACTATGACGTGTGTTTTGTTGTTAAACAAATTTAAACAAAAATAAAGCATGCCTAATTGACATGCTTGGTGCATATTTGTTTGAAATCGATCGAATATTTTTCTCTCTAGCTTTTTATACATACAGACATACAGACAGATATTTTGTAAAAACCACTTTTTTGGACTCAGGGGGTCCCAAAACGGGTGTATCCACAAAAATCTCATCATCGATTTTTTTTTGCGAACACTATACTTTCTCCATACTATAGTATAGTGTGAAAGTAAAATGGTAACTAGTTAAAATATAGTTTTATTTATAAACTTGAAAAAATAAATACCGTAGCCTACTTGTTTGGAGAAATAAATGTAACTATCTTCGTCTTCTGATTAATAATGTGTAACATATTTTAACATTCTGTTAACTATATTATGAAAACGAGGACAACGAATGGCTGAACGGGAGTTGTACCGCGAACAGAGGATTATGTACCCTCTAGTTATATTTAAAATAAATAGTTACTTCATTAGTATTTGACAAACAATGGTATTAATGAAAGAAAGTAAGTGATATGAGAAAAATTTTAAATCGATTTTTTTTTTGTATTAAAACTATACAATATTGTTATGTGACGCAAAATTTTACTCAAATAATGTTTCAGACAAAGTAATGTCAAAATTAAGTTTATTGGAGAGCATAAGGTCTTCAAAAGGTTCTATTTAAAATAATAGCAGGTCTTCAAAAGGTCTCTAAAACACGATGACTTATACCATGGTGATAACAGGCGTCAGAAAATAGAAATTAACAGGAACAGGCGTCAACTAAAGCCTTTAAAAGGTTACTTTTGTAACTGATCGTGTAAGACTTCAATAGGTGGCATTTGTAACTGATCGTATATAAGCCTTCAAAATATCGTCTCCCGTACATTTCACACCAGGCACTCTAGGCATCCAAAAGGTTCGTCGACGTTTTCGCTTTATACAGAGGGCACAAAAGGTCGTTTTAGTGTATGAAAACAGACCTTTTGAATGCCTGAGTTCAAGCACTCCAGGCCTCCAATAGGTCGTCGCCCGTACCATTAGGCACTCGAAAGGTCTTATACATAAATCTATATATATATATATATATATATATATATATATAAAAGGAAGAAAAGAGTCCTTAAAAAAATAAAGAGTCCTGACCCTCTAATAGCATCAGGGTAGGAAGAGGACAATAGGTGGTCAAGAGAGACCTGTTGATGGGAAAGATAAGAGAGAGAGAGAGAGGCATCTAACCCAAGACTATAAAAAAAGTGTAGATCCAGCTAGGGCCCTCCGGATTGTCAGCTCGTACTCACTGTAATGAATTACTTAGGAGATCTATAATTGAATTATAGGGGTTAATATCAAATAGGGGAGATTTCCTCCGAAAATATTGAGTTTTCAACTCTGTTAAATAGCTGGTAAGCCTAAGATTAGTAATAAACTTAATTGATTACATGATTCAGTAACCTGTGTAGGGATAGGTTTGCAAAACGGTTGGGAATGTGCTTAATTAAATTGTTTAGGTTATGTAATGTTTACTTATATTAAAAATTAAACGATTTTGTTACATTATAGGTATGTAGCAAAATCTAATTGATTTAACGATGTAAATATGATCTACCTAATGTTTGTGTTTTACAGGTTACTGACGTTCAAAATACAAGATAAGATGCAGGAAAATCAAGATTACCAAGCCTACTTTTACATACCAGTAACTCCTAAGTACCATAAAATTTCGAAGGAAGTTGGTGAAAAATTTAGTAGAATTGCTGGAGAGAATTAAATCAGTTCATTCAATGTAGATTCAAAGATTTGTTAATGATATGAAATAAGAAAATAAAACTGTAAATAGTGTGTTCATATAAAGATTCAAACATTAAATCTCATAAGCCTAATAATTATTACTAGAACATTTTCTTTAAAAAAATAAGCCTTCTCCTTTGCAGAAACTTAAAGGAAGGAGTTTTTCCTGCCAAAAGCTCCCAATGCATTTTAAAGGAGATTTTTTTTCAACTTTATGTAGCTTGTTTGAAGAAATTACTTATAATATTAAGTTGAAATTTTTACTGAAATTTACTTAGGCTAAGATCCTGTAGCACTTTTACAAAAAATTATAAACCTATATTAAATTGTTTTAAATATTATAACAGATACAACAATAATTTTGCTCTAGTATCTTCATAATATTATCCTTTTATCATCTTTCTATAATAAATAGAAATTGAGATCAGGTACATTTATGTACACTAATATACTTTAATTTTGTGAAAACACATTTAAAGTATGATTTTATTTTACATTTAAAAGTCTCCTGCTCCATATTTTTGTTTTTGAAAATTTTGTATGTCTTCAATCTTTCTCTTCATTTGTTTCCTTTTCATTTAATTTAGTGTTTTTTACATTTTCTTCAGATAAATAACTAAGTTTCTTCTTTGAAAAAATAGGTGTTATTGAAAGAGTCATCATCAAATGATTGTCACTTTCTACTAATTTATATTTATTTACAACAAAAGAACTAAACTGTACAAAAAATGGACAGGAATTTGGTGTAAAACAGATAGTTGTTTTTGTCTGTACAAAAAAAAAAATATATATGAAGTATAAAAATATAAAAAATTTGGAAAAAAATAGATGAAGGTTTGAAAGATGTATAAACACAAAATGTAAATACAGACGGGCCTCGTTAATCCGCACGCACGGTAATCCGAACGCCGCGCTACTCCAAACAGCCTTCAGTTGCCATTTCTTAGAATTTCCATGTCACAACAACGGAAACGTAAACAAAGTAAAGGATGTAGTTGAGATGAGTCACTAGTCAGATGAAAACAACATTCCAGAGCACCAGATCCTCACCCTTCATCAACTGCATGATGACACCTTTCGTAAGTCGATCAAAAAAGCAGGTCAGAAAACGATTAAAGACTTTTATGGTAAAGTTATTTGGAGAAATGGTTTTAACATACAGTACACAGTTTATTGTGCGACACGTATTGTACAACTTTATAATGTACTGTACTGTAGTTTTTAAATTCATTGTACAGTAATCAAATTTGTTTTAGATTATTTCTGGTTTTTTTTTTTTTTTTTGCATTTCCTCAGTAATCTGAACTCCTCGAGCAAACAAATATTCGGATAAACGAGTTTTGCCTGTAGAATATAGTTTTATGATGTAAACTTGGGAATTGCTTGGATAAAAATACATGTCAGAACTGTAAATACTACCTAAAGATGCTTTTTCTACCCTTCCCCTAACCCAACCATGTAAAGTAGTACACACATGTTTCAATATAGCTTACAGGCCTACTTATGTTTTCTAATTGATAAGTTTTTGTGCCCTTAGACTGGTGACGAGGCTAAAGCCATCACCACCTTCTTTCTTTCATAATCTCTTTATCAACTCCTTTCACTGGCTTCTCATCACCTCCTCACCCAATAGGTGAAGAACATATTTATACCACTTATCTATACTCTGTGGATGTGCATTTGAGTTAAATATAGTGACCCCTCATCTAGTCAGATTATAGTGTGATCTTATTAATAAATATTTAAGTAAAATGTTTGGTATCAAAGGGGAAATGGAATAGCATTATTATATCTTACAGTACAACCTCGTTTATCCGGACTAATTGGGACCGGAAGTGATCCGGTTAATCAAAAATCCGGATAATCCAAAATTATAGAAAGATAAATAAAACAAAATATAAAATGATAACTTACCATTTATAAGTCATGAAAAAACACAATATTTACACAGTCATTCAATTTACACAATGACGAAAAACATTTTATTTACATACCTGAAATATTTACACATGCTTTTAATTTACACAGGGTTTAGTTGTTATTTACAAAAAAGTCATTTATCTTCCTCTGTTTTAATTTGGTGTGACGTTTCAATGTGGCCCTTTCTATACGATTCAATGCGTCTAACTTTTGGGCCATAGTAAGCACATGACGTTTGTTTCGTCGCCATTTCCACGCACAAATGTTAACACACGAATATAAATAAATAGCAGTAACAACGCACACCTCTAAATACTATGCTGATTCTCATTCACGTCCTCGATACTCCCGAGTGGTGATGTGCCAACTGCCAAAAAAAAAGAACGGGGGTTCCCAAAGCTGGCGGCACCGCTTTAAGATGTGACAAAATGTTCACATTTACTGATTAACACCCTTGAGTCTTAGCAACCCGACAACAATAAAGTTGTAAAAATGACATGATGTTTATGATGCGTTGTAAACATGCACCTGGTTTGTATTTATTTCACAGTTGTACATTTTCTTTAAGGACTGTTACAGGCATCGTCATTGTATTACACTTTCTAAAATATCAGGCATTCTTTATTTATTTTTCCCGGTTTTTAAAAAAATTCCCTGACATTTCCAGAAAATTCAAATTCCCTGACTTTTCCCGGTCGCTAGACACCCTGAAATACTATTAACCGTATCCGATCAAAAATGTAAAGAAACTAAACACGGCACAGCACGATATGGTAATGATATATTCCGGTCGCTAGCACGTGATAGACTACCCGCCGGCATAGACAATAGACAAGGTCACTGTCATGCCGCATCGGGGTAGGGGGATGATCATTGCTCCTCCACTTTCTCTTCCCAGTGCATCAACAACCCGCCCTAATACCTCGAGGCGACACTGTAGTGTTGAGGAAATCACGTTTTTATCAACATTAATGTAATAGCAGATATTTCTTGTTGAAACTCCATATTCAAGGATAAAATAAAGCAAAAGCTTAAAGTTTCAAAATATTATTCAAAATACAGTAATTATTAAAATATTTTGAAACTTTAAGCTTTTGCTTTATTTTATCCTTGATTAAATTTTTATTTTTTGTTCTGGATCGATCCGGATAATCCGGACATCCGGTTGAATGAGGTCCGGATAAACGAGGTAGTACTGTACTTAACAAAGTATTTAGAGATCTTTTGACCTTAAAGAATGGTTTTTTCGGAAAACAGTTTTAGAGCCAAATTACAAGAGACAAACCCAATAAAAACACCAGTTATTTCGTTGCACTAATGATTAAATTTGATCATTATGATATAAATAGATCATAAGTCGTTATTATCCATTTTGAGAAATAAGAAAGGAAATATTAGTATACATTACTTGTCATCCTATGACTTTACAGATCACGCTAATTAGCATGGAGCGCGAACAGGGGAGTGTGCAAGTCTCCTACTCCAGCACGTACTAGTCTGGAGAACATTTCCCCTATCGCAGCGGTGTACAGTAAGTCGCTCCACGTGTTTCTCTGCCGCCTGCCTATGACACCTTACAATTACTAAAGCCAATCGTAGCATAGCGTGACTAGACAGCAACCGACTACTTTTTGGTGCTGACTGTACTGAAGACTGACAGTCGAGTAGGAGAGGGTACGACCTTAGAGCGCATGCTCAATTGACGCTTTATGCTGCCTGGCACAGTCTATAATATTTTATATGTTCAATCTTATAAACATAGAAATGATTTGTCAAAGTTATTAATACAAATAAATAAATGTATGGAGTATTCAAGTGAAAATAACCTTACAAATATTTATTTATAATGAAGTAGATTAGTTTTGAAAATAATATGAATCACCTAGGATAATCCGGTCTACTGAAAAGGATGGTCCTTTAATTCCTTACTTTGTTAAAATGGTTGAAATGACAGAAAGAAGATAATATTTACTGAAGTTATCATCTAATCATATCTGAGAAATTTAGACAAGCTAGTTGAAAGAATTGCAGTTGTCATTTTGGTATTGTAAAGATAAAGCATTCACCATACATCTCCCATTGAAAGCCGAGAGAGAAGTGACTTGTCAATAATTTGTAGCATATATGGAATTATCCAGAGAAACAATGGTCCAGAAGGTATAGTTTAAAGATGCTTATACTAAATGGATAAAGGTATTTAAAGGACTTTCTACAGCTGCAAAAATTTAGAATTATAATCATTTAAGCTAATAGATTTTACAGTTTCTGATAATGGCTCAAGTTTAAAACAATTTTATTACATTTCAGTGTATGTAGATATAGCCTTAGATTTGTATTTAACTATTACAATTCAGTATAAACAACTAAATCTAACACCCATTCAGTGACCTCTTACACCTAGGTTAAAGTTGAGTACTTCTAAATTAATTCAGTTTTAAAATGCGAAAGTAAAAAAACATGATGTTTCACAATCAACTGGTATTAGGAATAGATTACAGCTCCCTCAGTAAACATAAACAGATCTTCAATGCTATATCAAATTTAATAATTAGCATAATTTAGAAGTGATATACATTAATGATCAGATTATTATATTATTCCAAAGCATTCAACTGTTGATGAAATTTCCTCTTCATTTACCAGATATATACCCGTTGGGAAAAACATGATTTAGAAAATTATTTGTATAAACCGGCCTTTTTATACTCATGTGGGGCCATGATACTGATATGATAGCAAACTCAGAAAAGAAGGAATAGGATGTTATAAACCATTCTCTTTTTATTTTTGTTAGGAGTAGTATTAAACAACCTTTTCTCGAGGAGAGACTTAGAAAACCTAATTCAAAATTTCATTTTGTAATTAACTAGGTGTTCTTCTTAAGTTTTAGTTTTGTTAAAAATTGTTATTCTAAACAGGAGTGAAATTTCATTTCTATTTCAATGTAATCTTTTAATGCATAAACAAAAATAATCCTCTTATTTATGTCAAGGTTTGACTGTATTTTAACAATCATTTAGAATTTCAAAAATATTATGTAGCAGAAATAAATTAACACTGGCTGCCTCCCATCACATCACCTTCGCAGATCCCTGTTCTAACCTCAATCTTACCAACATTAATCTACCAGTTGGTTAAAAGTAGCAAGTATTGTTTAACTTATAAACATACATCCAAGTTAACATGAGAATACCAGTTATTAATAGAAGGCTATAATATACCTTTTATTTCTGCAACATTGCTAGGCAAAATATCCCTTTCTCTCATATCCTGTGATCTACTCAGGGAAGTACAGGGATAGTCCCTAAATCAGGACTGTAGTATCTTGTACCAATGTCTTCACACCAAGTATATAATATGAACATTTTGTTGCCTGGATCTTACATTTTGCTTTAGTAACGAAATGAGACCTGGAAAGACCCTCGTATATTTGACAAAGGGCCTACAGGTCTTCCTTCGGATGTCTAGGAGTATCAAATAGTTCGAACTATCTGATTTTTATTTGTGATTTCAATAAACATTTGTTGCTGAGATGCAAAAGGGATAGATTGCTCAAATGAAGAAGTGGGGCCAGACGATGTTATTATCCTTACGTAATACCTATGGCCGAGTTGAAAGTACTGGTGTAGGACAGGGAAATTCGCACCTTAGTTAATACTATGGCGCAGAAGTAGGAAAAGGAATCTCAACTTCATCTTAAAGAGGAAAATTGTTAACAAGATCAGACTCTTCATCTAGAAACTGATTGTTTCTTGTATCGTGGAAACTTTCTTGAAGATCATCCTCATCACCTAAGTCTAACTACTTATCTATAATATCAGTTATAAAGAATTAGTTTTGGTCAAAATATAAAAAAAGGCCCACACCGCCTCATCATGTGATGAGATCAAATGGATTTTTAATATATTAATCCCACATGAACTCGTAAACAACTCTACCTATAAAAAGATTTTAGGTATTTTAGGTAGTCGAAGGATCGACTCAGGTGGTGACTTGGCTGAAAGTTAGAAACTCTGCGAATCAGCAAGTAAGGATTGATGAAGGATGATTAACACTTTTTACTCTCAGTAGAGATGATAGACACAGGATTAAAACAAAAAAAAATCATCTTAGAATAGGTCTAAGTAAAATATTAGTGAACATATTTTCTAATACTGTATAATTTGTAAACTGAGATGGTAAGACTACTTAGCCTCATGATCACAAGACTGGTTATATATATTGAACAATGTGGTATTGTTGAAATATTTAGTAGAGGAGAGACAAACAGTTGCGATCAATAGTAGCTTTCCTTAGGAATGAGGATTTCTTCTTCCAGTATTTTAAAGTTTAAGGAATGAAAACAACAAGGGAAAAATAAATTGAAATGATACACAAAATTCCAAATATAAGGTGTAGGCTTTATTAAACAACACAGTGGTTATACATCGAGTACATTCGGTAAGTACAAATATATTGTGTTTTTAAATGTGCGGCTAAGTTTATATCCAAGATGACTTTCCCTGACTGTACAATACAACACCTACACCTATATTTCTTGAGTTAGTTTTTAGACAAAAAGCTTGCAGATTTTTTTTTTTTTTTTTACTTTATTCACACTTTGACAAAAACAACACTTAAGGTACAAAGAGTTCTACATGGAGATTCCGAGACGTTTTCAAACCAGCTGAATTAATACAAGTCAGGGAACAACAGATACCAAGTATTGTACAGTACTTACAGAGTTTGGCTGCAAAAAATATAAAAACGTGCCTCAAGTAATCCAAACTGTGGTATCAACGGCATAGTCTACGCAGCTGCACTAGTTTTTAACACTAAATTTTATTTATTTATTTTTTTGTATGAAGTTATTTTACAAAAGTTATATATGTATATATAAACAGTTCAAATAACATAAACAGGGAGGAAAAAATGTTAACAATATCTATACAATCAGTTTAAATCTAAAACTTAATAAATTCAATTAAATGGAATGTTACATTAAAATAAATTAACCGTGTCAAATAAAAAACTGACCGACATACACACATTGGACAGCAACACCATTTTCTTTGACTAATCTAAAGTTTTTGCAACGTGGGCTACATGAAAGCTAGATGGTGATATGCATAAAAATACACTTCTCTTACATACAAATACTGACATGACGAAAACTAAACAAAATAAACAGCCCTTACTCCGACAACATGACATCTCCGTCAAGTTATTATAACTTCACAACTTAGTCTTTAATTCATAAGCTACAATCTTACATGTAAAAAAATATCTTACAACAATTTTAACATTAAGAACACAGTTTCATACAGAAACAATACGTTTTTATGAAATACTAAATGCATATTTTGTTTTTATTGCAAACATGTGTTGTTTGTTTGATCAGTAACTGTGTTATACCATCTTCAACTAGGCAGTTATGTGCAATATTTATTGTGTTTTCTACTATTAGTTTATTATTATTAATGCTACTTATAAATCTAGTACAATACTAAATAAGGACGTTAAAATTATCATTTTGTTCTTCGCTCCTACTTTATTATTATTACCCTCAAACCATATAAAGCTAGTTGTAATACTTAAAAACAAATGGCACTTCTAAAAACAAAAATAAAAGTATAAAATTACTTTAGTTATCATTTCAATAAAACGAATTTGTTGTTAGCTCCATGCATCACGAAATTAAAAATCACTCGCTGGCAAGAATACGTTTGAACCCACAAATTTATTTTACGCATACAATTGATACTATAATATTTCTTTTTTTATTATATTTTAATAATATAACTTTAGCAGCACAAACCATATACATTTTTGGATTATAGTAATAATGTACAATTAATAAATATGATCTATGTATATGATACATATAATTTAAAACCTTAAAAAAATTATTATCATACAAAATTAAAATCTCATGTGGGTTACAACGAAACAAATTTGATCAGATCTCTAAAGTGGAAAATGCTAGTCAGGAATGAATGCAGCAACTGGCAACTCACTGATATGCAAACAATTCAAGACACTCCAGCACCAGCCAGTTTTTCTACTTTGTTGTCTATAGAAAAATATTTTTGAAATGATACTTTATTGACAGGAGAGGGAGGGGGAAGAGAAGCAATACAAGATAGGATTAGGTCAGGAGTGGGGCTTAGATGGCCAAAGTTGAGTTGTCCCATTCCAAATCCTTCACTTTACCAACAGTGACACTTCCTTCTTCTTCCTCTTCATCTGATGAATCAAGATCGTCGTCATGATAACTTGAATTATCATCTGATGAATCCTCTTCCTCTTGTACAGTGTGCGATTGAGTTCGTACTCCAGGTTTACCAGGGGCAGTGCCATTGATTTGCTGTTGCAAAGAAAACAATATTTACTTTATTTCAAGTTAAACAGTAGGAGCGGTAAGAACTTGAAGCAGTGAGGACATGGAGGGTTTAGCAAAAACAAACTGTAAAAAATGGATTGTCAGAAAGGATTTGACATAGGTAAGAAATTAGGATATGTTCAAAGGAATCTTAAAACACATCTCTATGAATTAAAAGATAAATTACTCAAGATATTCAAAGGAAGTTAAGGACAGGTGATAATAGAAGATTGAAAGTAGATCAAACAGAAGAGGTCCATAAAGGATATTACACCAAGGAGTTACTATCTAACAAATTAGAATTAAAAATGAGTTTTCTTACAGAATTATAATTAATAATACAAGTAACAAATCACAGGCAATTATTATTGCATGTTAAGTAATAATTCTCGATCATTTTAAGAGTCCCCATGTACTTCCAAAAGTCTTTCCTGCTAAAGGCTATGGAGAGAATTCTGGATGTTAACATCAGAGATAGCGTGCTTAGGAGTTCAGGCTTGCACGATAATCAATTTGCTTATAGACCAGGCAGGTCCACTGAGGCTGCTCTACATCATATAGTAAGTAGAATAGAGGAAAGTCTGGAAGCAAAGGAAATAGCTCTGGGGGCGTTTCTGGACATAGAGGGAGCCTTCAGTAACACTTCAATACAATCAATGATTAGTGCTTTGGAGGATTGTGAAGTGAACAAGACTGTTGTAGGATGGGTCTCTGCCATGCTGAACAACAGGTCAATCCAGGCTACTCTGTATGATGAAATCATCACGATCAGAGCTAGACGTGGATGTGCTCAGGGCGGAGTCTTATCCCCCCTGTTATGGAACCTGGTAGTGGATAAGATCCTTAGGCGTTTAAACGAACAAGGATTCTACTCACAGGGATACACTGATGATGTGGCCATCGTGGTTAGAGGTAGAGACATGAGTGTTGTTTGTGACCTTATGCAGGCTGCCTTTAACCAGGTGGAAAGGTGGTGTCAGGAGGAACAGTTATCTGTGAATCCTGTAAAAACTACTCTCATTCCCTTCACAAGAAAAAGGAATCTGGGTGTGAGGTCGCTACCTAAGCTCTTTGGGCAGGAGGTAGCGTTGGAGAACCAGGTGAAGTACCTAGGTACTGTGTTAGATAAAAGGCTCACCTGGAACCCACAGATAGAACGGGTAGTAACCAGAGCCAAGTGTCTTATGTTTGCATGTAAGAGGGCTGTTGGTAAACAATGGGGTCTGCAACCCAAGGTGGTTATGTGGATTTACACCATGATTATTAGACCACTAATCTCCTATGCTGCGGTGGTTTGGTGGACTAAGACGCTACAAGGTGGGGTTGGAAGTAGAATGGATGGTCTCCAAAGGGTGGCCTGTTTGGCTATCACGGGGGCCATGGGGTCTACACCAACCGTTACCTTGAATGCACTTCTGGATCTCCCTCCCCTAGGGGTATATATTCAGGGACAGGCCAGGATGAGTGCATATAGACTACAGCAAACGGGGTGCTGGAGGAAGAGGTGGCCTGCAATTGGGCATTGCAGGATAAATCAAGTGGTCAACAGGGAAGTGTTAGACATGCCCTCTGATCACATGATACCTAAGGTTTCATTAGACAAGCCTTTTAAGACGAAGATCTTCTCTAGGGAAGAATGGGAGTCTGGAAGGAAGTTATACAACGAGCAAGATATAGTCTGGTTCACAGATGGCTCGAAAACAGAGATGGGTACAGGCGGTGGCATTAATGGGTTTAACCCAAAGAGGTCCATCGTACTGAGCCTAGGTAAGCATGCTACTGTTTTCCAAGCAGAAGTAGGTGCTATCTCTGAATGCATCAAGGAGAATCATAGAATGAAATACATGGGTAAGAACATTCTGATTTTCACAGATAGTCAAGCTGCCATTAAGGCACTTAACACGACAAAGGTAAAGTCGAAGCAGGTATGGGACTGCATCTCATCATTGATAAAGCTTGGTCAGATGAAAACGGTCACTGTTGGCTGGGTTCCTGGCCACTCAGGTATTGATGGTAATGAGAGAGCAGATGAAGTACTATAGTACTATAAGTACTAAGTACTTCTTAGTACAGCAGTATTTTAGATAAAAAGGTGCTGCCAGTTAAGTTTGTAAATTCAACTCTACTTGCTGGACCATCATTGAGAATGTAATACAGGCCTCTTAAAAAAATGTCTAAGTCCCAGTTAGGGTAATTATATAGCAGAGCTGCCTCACTTCAAAATCAATTTTTATGGGTTTTATTCGTCAAATAAATGTTGGAAAAATATTTTATTATCGAAAAAAAGTGTCGGAAAGATGATTACATAATACAATAACACAAGTAGTTTTTTCGTGAAAAAATTAACTCTGTGTTATCTTTCATACTCATGACATTCACTTCAATAAACGTACGGAAGGTTTGGCCAGGTGGTTATATATATATATATATATATATATATATATATATATATATATATATATATATATATATATAGCAATCTGGCCAAACCTTTCGTGACATATAATAATACAGCCCTACATATGCGTACACTGAAGCACATACGCAGACAATTGAACGTCAATGGAGGGAGGTGCGAGGAAATGTGCCGCGATATGGAAATTCAAAACAACATTTCCATGGCCATATAGCCGAATTTATGTTTAAGAGAAAGTACAATGAGTATAATACTCGTTTTCATCATTTATGGCGAATTACGAGTGAAATACATTTAAATTCAATAAATTCCTCATCTACTGAATTTGCAGCAAAATTTGACTCTGATTAAGATTTTCTTGTGTAATCTTGTGAAATTATGTTATGTAATCTACTTTCCGACGCTTTTTTTCGATAGTAAAATATTTTTCCAACATTTATTTGACGAATAAAACCTTTAAAAATTGATTTTGAAGTGAGGCAGCTCTGCTATATAATTACCCTAGTTAGTAGTCTGCATCCCAGTTTTACACCCTCATAAAGTTAAAAATAATTATAATTTTAGAAACCTCAATGCTAGATCAACTTCTATGAAAAATATGTACACGTGAAGGAATTGGCTAAATTTTCCCTGACTGTAATTTTTTGAAATATTCCTTGACTTTGGGCTCTTTTAAAAAACTTCCCTTACTTTCTTTGACCCAAAATCAATTTCTCTTTTCTAGGTCTGTGGGAATTCTGAAGAAAAGAAGAAGAAAAAAAGGGGGGGAAACATGTTGTCGGCAAAATTTTAAGAAAATGAACAAATACTTTAAAAAACTCGATTTTCTAACATTTTCAAGAGCAAAAATAAATACAACTCTAAAACAACTGAGTCAGAGTTTTTTAAGAAAATGTGTAAAATATGTTAAAAATTCTAGTGTTTGTATTAGCCATGCAATAAATATTGTTATGACATATGAACTATGAATCAATCAAAGATTAAAACCTGACCAGATCTCATACCTTTACAAGAAATAACAATCCATAAAAATTGAATCAGAGTTTTTCCAGTAATAAGATTACAAACCGAGGGGTGTGTTTCATAAGATTGTATGTAGAGAAAATCATTTAACTCTCCAAAAATTAGATAAAAATTATGATGCTAGAGTGAAAAACTTTCATTTTCTGACTAATACACATGTCCAAAAATTAAAAAAAGTTTGATAATCTGAAAAAAAAATACACATGTCCAAAAATTAAAAAAAGTTTGATAATCTGAAAAAAATTACGAATGTTAAAGAAGATAAAACAAATCTGATTTATTATTCAAAACTTGTTTTACAGGTTTATAATCAGGAGGTCCGAAACTAGATATCACAATGATTATTAAACTATTGCTATAACTAAAACGTAAAACTTACAATTATTATATTGTAATTATTTGAGAGCCAGTGAAGTTATCTTACCTCCATAGGGTTAACAGTGATTGTAAGAGCAGAATCATCCCAAGCCATCTCTGTATCTTGGATTTCTTCTTGTGTTGCACGTTGATGAGCTGCTCGAATCCTTACAACTCCCAACACTATCATGAATAACAAGAATCCCACACACACTACTATGATTATAGTGACGGCATGACCTGTACAAGACATTTACACAGCTTTAATATAGAAAAGTAAATTAATGATTTTGTACTATTTGTAACCCAAATTAAAAATTCAGCTAACTAGTTCATAGTAAATATTGTTTTACTAACACATATTTTGATAGTAAATTTTGTAATTTAAGCAATAAAGCTTTATTTTGTAACATAAAGAGTTAAGTTAAGAGATTGTAATTAAAAAAAAACACACAACTTTGAAACTGTTTTGAATAATAAATAGGACTCAATTCAAAAGATTTATAATCATCTGCACACAAAGCTAAATGTAAATTACAAATAGAACATTTAACGTACCCATTTTTAATATAAGTTTTCTAATTTAGTTACTTAGGAGATTGCAACCCAAACCTTATTTAGATTAATGCCATTTCTAAGTAATACAAGTACACGTATATCTTTATATTTGTTTTCAATTGGGTTACAGTCAGAGAATATAATAAAAAGACAAAACTTGGTAATCATCTGCATCAGCGAATTGCATATAACGTAATACAATCATATGAGAATATCCACACTTCTTTTTTAACCACTCTTTTAACATGATGCTTACATTTAACAGAACGTTTCATAATTAGTACTAATATTCCATTTAAACACTTCTTTTTATTGTTAACCATAATTGTACTTCCAACCCTCTACAACATTTTGGATAAAAATGTGCTAATAATATTTAGCGTATAAGTTTTTTTTAAATATATTAATGGAGATTGTCAATATTATAGACAGTGTAAGTTCCCTTTAAACAAATTTAAGACATATTTTAATATTTTTGAAATACTGCACAATATTAAACTTTAAAATTTTGATTGAATTGACAATAAATTTTGTAGATAATACTTGACAATCGTTAACAACATTTTTAACCTATCTGCCTAAAATTGGTCTAAATATGTTAACAGGGTTTCAAAATGTGATGAAAATGATTCCAAAATTTACAATTCTTTACAACAAAACTGAAATGTAAAATTAATTCTCTTATCTCGGTAGATATGAAATTATTATTATGTTCAACGTTAATTTGATTAAATGTGTATGTGAACAACTAATAGCTACCTTGCTAAAATTTATTTATTGCTTTGTGTGAAAATAATTCACTTGGCTTACTCGGGAGGAAGAGCTAGAGTACCCACTCACTCTGCACACGTGCATTAAGGCAAGTAAATCAATATGAAAAAATACCATTTGTCCCATTATAGTTTTTTTTTTTTAACATTTTAAGAGAGAAGTACTATTTATGATAAATCAGTGCATCAGCAAAATGGATGAGGTTTAGAGTGACTTTTATTTTTGAAATCTTATGTTAGTGTTTCAAAAGGTATATTCTTATAGTTCTGGTTCTGAGGTTGACAGGATGACATATTATAAATTATTTTTCTATATAACTAGGCCAACTAGATGATGAATCTTTTTGGAGGTTCTATGATGCAGAATAGAGCAGACATTACCTAGTAAAGAAAACTTGTATTGCAAGTAATATACCATTTTAATGGCTAAAAAGAAGATGACTAAACAAAAACATTGTGCCCTAAATATGTAATAATTGGATATTAAAACAACATTTTTTACAAAATTTATATAGAATTTTCGGATGGATATACAAAATCATATTTAAAAATAAATGAATAATTTAATATACAACCAATTTTGAAATTGGTTTAAATAACAATTTTTTAGTATAACTATTTAATTAAAACAGTTTAAGTAACTTAAAATTCAAGCCAAGAGTAAAAATCTTATCCTGAGCATCGTTCGATTCAGCACCCTAACAGGCAAAGCCCAGGACTGTAGTTTGACTCAAAATTTCATTAAAATCAGCCCTCCATTTTTTAAGCTTATCTTGAATAAAACGGTTACATTACCTTGAGATTTTTGTAAATAAATTTTATATTACACAAGATTATCGGTATCAGTTACAATCAATTCAAAAGAAATGTGGAAGCACTCCCTTGTGATTTAAAGGCAAAAAACCTCTCGGTCCTTTATTAAAAACAAGAACAAGAATTGGTGAAGAGAGACAGGAAAGATGAGAGATTTAAACCAAGACTACATGAGAGGAGGTGTAGACTCAGCCCTGGGGATCACAACTCATGTACTCATTATAGTATGCCTCTGAAGATAAATTTAGATGGAAATAGATATTTGCCAAAATCGTTTAGATATTTTAAAATGTCACATACTTAGAAATAGCCTCAATCTAAATAAAGCTTAGTTTGCAATCCCCTAAGTACCTAAATCAGAAAACAAAACCTACATTAAAATGGCTACATTCAGGCGTTTAAAAAAAAATTAAACATTACATTAAAAGAGGTAATAAATAAATTTGTGACTACTCTATAAATTTACTTTTTTCAATAATTTTCAAAGTGCAAACATTGCTTTTTGTGTACTGATGATAAGAAGATGATTTTGATAAAATGATGCTCAAATTGTTAGTTTCAATTTATCTTTGCCATCTTACTTAGCTATACATACAAATTTCAAGTAAACCTGTCTAATAGCCAATTTTTTAATGTTAAAATGAGAATAGGTTTTCGTTTACTTAAATGAGGAGAAAGTTAATTTTGTGTTGATAAAGCACTTTTACAAGGGGGAAAAAAGTATTAAGGGAATTTGTTTCATCGAATTTTATTTTGGTCGTAAAACCACGAATGGTGTTGAGTACCCGGGGCATCAGAATGAGGTAACAACTGAAGAGATGGTTAATAAGATATTCTTTTGAATGACTACAGAGTGAAGATGTGCGAGATAGCTAAAATTGTAAACATATATGAGTATGATTTTAATATCCTGTATGGACATTTAGGTATGACAAAGCTATTGGTGATAAGATGAAAGCAACATTTCCTCCCAGATGAACAAAAACAGAATCACACTACCATGTCCAAGCAGGTTTTGGACATGTTCAAGCGCAAACTAAGAGAGTTTTTAAGGTGTTGTGTAACTGTTGATGATTTCAAGATCAGTTAATATACTCCAGAAATGAAACAGAACTCAAAACAGTGAATTTTTCCCAGTGAAATGCTTTGGATAAAGGAAAAAAGGGGTTCCATCTGCCAGAGAGGTCATGGCCACATTTTTGGGGGATTCACATAGCATAATCTTTATTGACTAACTGGAAAAGGTAGAAACTGGAAAAGGTATTATGTCTATTTATTGAATAAATTTCACAATGAATTGATGAAAAAGTGATCCCACTTGGCGGAAGTAAAAATTCTGTCACACATCTGAAATTGCTAACCAATATTGCATTCCATGTGAAAAAATTAATGCTAGTTTCAAAACTTTCCTCTACTCAGAATATTTGTTTTTGTTTTTAAGCAATAAGGAAGCATAGAAATCATCTAGTCTTATTTTTTCATCTAGTCTTATATTCTTTGTCTCATCAACCCTATTTTCCAGATTAGGCCCTTGCAACTCTTTTCTCTATGCAAACATGAAGAAATGGCTATTTTGCAGAGTTTGAGAATCTTTGAACGGCTTAAAAGAAACTATGCCAAAAATAAATCTAATTTTTGTAAGAAAAAAAATTCTTTCATTCGAAAGACTATCAAACAGTTATCGTATAAAACTTACTGCCACCAGTAATAACTGTAGGTGCTCTATCAGCTATGGTTGCTTCAAGATAATGATCAACAAGAGTCTGTGCTGGTCGCTCATCAACATGATGATGTGACATTAGTGCATGCATTGGTTTTACAGTCTTCTCCACTGCGGCTACAGGTAATGCTGTTTCTGTAGGGACAGCTACGGAGGACTTGGGTGTAGGTATGCGAGGGTGGATAACGGTTAGCTGAAACGAAACACAGGATACAATAAACATTTACTTAATTACAAAACAAAGGACAATTGTTCACTAACTTGGCTACAACATAGAGTAATAAGATCACTACAGTAAAATATGAAATATATACTTGGCACAAAACTGATTCATTCGCTTAGTAACCTTGACCAGGTTAAATATTTAATTTTAGATCAACTATATATTCTTGTTCATAATAATATTTTTAATGAAACTGAATATAGAAACAAAATGAGTAAAACATAGTTAAGTATTCTTGAATAGTAGTTATATTGCATTTTCATAAAGTATCATATACATTCTGACGAAAACCTTCAAATAGATATAAAAGCTATATAAATCTCCAATTATAATAAATGGAAATACTGTATATATTTTTTTAATGATCCCGTCCTAAATAAACACTAGGTACTTATTTACAGATCCAGTGGTAGCCCTGTAACTTTTAAATGAACTTTCATGAAAATAGGACAATAAATACGGGCGGGCACTATTTAAATATTATTTATAGAAATTTTAAAAACTAATCAATTTTTTTCGTATCCATAAAACGATATCACAATGATTTCAAAAATATGATCATTTTTAAGGTTTGATCAAAGTATACTGGCAAACTACATACCGCAGTTACGAATACAAGATATTCCCGTGAAATTTAACCCTAACCCAAAATTGTTGGGAGTGGTGTTGGACTCGAAATTGCGTTGGGCAAAGCAAGTGGGCTATGTTTTAGAGAAGTGCACATCGCGGCTGAATGCGCTCAAAGTAGTGGCCAGTCGCAACTGGGGTGCAGACACAGCAACACTAAGACCATTTTACTTAGCCTTTGTACGCTCCAAAGCTACCTATTGCTGTGAAGTTTGGGGAGCTGCAGCCAAACACACATTGACAAAATAGGCCGCATTCAAGCAGCGGCTCTCCGTACATGCCTTGGATGCCCGAGCACCACTCCCACTTCCGCCATGGAAATGGAACTGGGTGTTGAACCTATTGAAATATATATCAGAAGGCAAATGTGGACCAAATACTTAAGAATACAGTCATCAACGCCCAATCATCCTTTACGCCGTGTGATAAATGCAAGCAGTAACATCAGAAACTCATTCACATGTCAAATTAGGTCCATGGCCTCCATGTTAATGTGTGGTGTTCCTGAAACCATCCCAGTGACATACGACGACAGACCAGGCATATGGAATGGAGTGGAAATTGTTATGGAACTACCAAACCGGCTAATGAAAAACAACCACCCAGCAATCTTGAAAAATGAAGCACTGTCCATGATAAATGAGCTTTATGATCGCCATATCAAGATATTCACCGATGGCTCAGTGAACATTGAAAGAAAAGTTGTGGGTGCCGGTTACTTCAATGAAACAACTGGTGATAGGTACTACGTGCCAGTAAACTCATTGTCCAGTATGGACGCAGAATTACTAGCTATAAATGCAGCGCTTACAAGTTGTTTATCGTTGAAAATATCGCAGGTGTGTGTCTTAACGGACTCCAAAAGTGCTCTGCAGGCTATCTTGAACCCCGAACCTACGGCATATGCTTTTCGTATCTTGGAAATTAGATGCCTGCTTCGTGAACTGCAGAGCCATAGATGTGAAATTACTTTGCAGTGGGGGTACCATCGCATTGTGACGTATACGGAAATGAGGTTGCGGACCAAATAGCGAAAGCAGCCTCTAAAATGCAGCCTACAGATGAGAAGAAGGTTTCATTGCTTCACTGTAGGAACCAAAGCAACAAATATTTTTATAAAGCCTGGTCGGACAAATGGAATCAGTCAACCGTTGGGAGACACCTGCACAAGATTCAACCCCTACCAACTGACGGGAACTTATATAAAGGGGTGCAAAGACAACTAGCATCTTTCGCAGCAAGAGCTAGAATCGGTCACATAGTGACGCAGAAATACCTATTCCGCTTCAACCTTACCGATTCGTCGCACTGTGCATTATGCGAAGACGATGAAGAGGATCTGGAGCACATTCTTCTGCGTTGCAGCTATCCAATTCTTTCACGTGATCTACTAAGAGCAGAAGTCAACGATTTTGAGGACATCCTTAAAAACAAAAAACATTGGCAGCTTGCTTGTGCCGCGTACATTGGACACCGGGTCATCGGCTACGATTGATGCTGGACGCCCATACTAAGAAGTAAGTAAGAAGTAAAATCAAAGTATACTTACAGTTTGAACATATTCATTGCTTAAGAAGCGTCCGTTCATTTCTGAGCATATCAGTTTAAAAACTCTGTTTAAATAGTATGCTGGCTTCCTATTTGTGTATTGAATCTGCCGCAACACCTACAAAATGTTAAAAAAAAAAAAAAAAAAAATACATTTTAAATCATTTCAAAAAGAAATTATTTCATAAATATATAACATACATACATATAATTATCTTTATAGTTAATCATTGATAAAAAAGCTAGCAACTTACATTTTCACTTTTCAAAATTTGTAGGTGGATTTTGGGGGGAAAACTTCAGACCCAAGACCAAATCGATAAAAAATCAAAGGATGTTCTGTTGTATATCTCTTCTACAGCCTAAACAGCTAAACCAATTTTCATGACTTCTTCACTAATCTCCATGAGAGTTATAGTCGTGCACTTTTGAAGCTCAATATTGACTTGCTCCTGAAGAGCACATTTATACAGGTGTGGCAATCTCAAGGAACCTAATCTACCATTTTCTGCATGAAATCTTAAGTTATATCCCTCTTTTTGCTCTTTCCTATCAGGTCTCTCTTGACCAACTCTTGTTCTCTTCCGACCTTTTTTAATTAGGCAATGATTACCAAGAGGTTTTTCGCACTTAAAGAACAAGATAATAAATAATGAATTATATGTTTTAAACTTTGGGTAAAAAGACAATCCACAGGAAGTTCATAAGAGGGACGGTTCCTTGTAACCCTGCTTTTCTCGCATAAGAAATATATGGGAAAGATATTCAGAAATGAACAAAATTACATTCTTGTTTATATTCTAGTCCTATGAATATTAACATGCTGAAAAATGATTTGTAAACTTCTCGGTTTTAAAGTTTTTTACTTGAAAATATAATCACATCATTAATACTTTAATTAAATTCTATTTCATTAAAAAATTGATAAACAATATTTTTTAAATACAAATGCAAAAAAGCTATAGTGTAGCATGATGTAATTTTCCCAATATTGGCCTTGGCTAAATTGGCTTAGTGATCATTTTGGGAGAATTACTAGAAATCCTAAAATACATGCATATGGTAATACAAAACAATCTTTTAGAAATTAACATTTTCTACATCATCAAAGCTTTCTATTTTGAGATGGAATTTTTAAATTTCTTGAAATATATTTTTATTTTTAATAAGATAGGTTATACAGATTTTAATTTGCAAATATCTACCTCTTCATAATTATAAATAAGATCAGATCCCGATACAGTTGCTCCATCTTTACTAATCTTTGCAACAATTCCAAATTGAGTTAGCATGTTCTCTGGTAAAGTCAAAGTTTCATGGTCAGGATTTAATGAAGGGTATACAGAGACTACACACGAGTCCAACTTCTTCTGGATAACACTTATCGATTCTCCTGAAATGAAAAAACAAGAAATATCTGTATTTTAACTATCGTTATATCGAAGATCAAACATGACCATCTAGAGGTAACAGTCCATATAAATGAAAAGAACCTTTATTTAAAATAAATTGGCCATCATCATTATCTTTAAACGTTTTTGGCTCGGAAGGTTGTCTGACATACTTGCTCCTCCTCCTCCTTCACCAGCCTCCAGTCTATGCTTATGACCTGATTCTCCTTCTGAATTTAAACCTTCCATTTTGTTCACACCCTTCCCAAACCCTTTTGGATACTTCATTCATAGATTACAACAAGATAAATCAATTTATAAAAATAAAATAAGTCAATGGTCAAATTAAAAATTTTCATTTTTTTAGATGATTTTTTTGTGTGTAAGGGAGAGAGCACATATTTTCTGAGTTAATGATTGAGCTAAATATGCTTTGTGCGTGACTAGAGGGAAATTGATAGTGGATTAATTGTAGAAAACTTACTTATTTCTACAACTTTATTTCAACAAATCATCACTTAAAATTGTTACCATTTTCAGTTGTTGTTATCAAAAAGACAAACTTGGCTTCTTAGAGGTTATGAACTGGTGATTAACCAAGGATGATGATTTAACTATCGAAATGATGTCTTGTTTATCACATCATATTTCAGAAAAATAGTGCCACTCCAACTTTTATGTTAAAATTGCTTGGGAATTATTCAATATGACATTTTCATAGAGTAGGATTGGAAGATGTGAATGGAAACCATGACATTAACGTTTTCCGGACCTTCATTGTGTAAACCTTTTACTGGTTTATGTTGAACAGGGCTTGCGGAATCTACCCAATAATGTATTTAGACTTGAAAACCAGACCAAAGAAGCTCAACTCTATCATGCTCAAATGAAGCAATAAGAATTTATAGTATAATGAATATTGTACTTGTCAGTTACTTACCATGTTTCCATGGTTTACCAGCAGGCAATACTGAGATATGTAAGTCAGTGAATACATGAACACCTTGACGGAAATCTTGGTAATCCCGTGCTACATTGACAGTACCATTGATGGTTATACTAGGCTGTTGCGGTTGTAGAACCATCACATAACTCTCTACTGGAGGGACTTTAACAGGGCGCCCATGATCACATCTAATGAAAAAGAAAACATTTTGTATAGATGTTGTAACTACAAACTATTATTACCAAAAGAATATACAGCTATAGTAATAAAAATATTGCAGTGGAACCTCTGATAATAAACTCAGTGGGCCTAAATACAGGGCAGAGTTATTATTTGCTGAATAAAATAATAAATTTTACATGACATGAATTAACTGACAGACTCTATAAGGAATGAAAGAAAATTCCCCAAAACCACAATGTATATTTCAATAGCACGGCTATCATCTTCAGAGGTAAAATAGAATAAACATAACTATACAGTTCATTTCATTTAATTTAGTCCTCCTGACAATATACATTGCATAAGACAAGTCCTTAAATTACACTACACGCGAGATTATAAATAATCAATAGTCTTTGTGTTGTTAGTGTTTTATTGTGATTTTGGGGAATTTTCTTTCATTGTATATTCAGCACAGTGCTCTAGTGATTCATAAGACTATATATGAGTTTTCTTAACCTAAATTATTTCAACTCCCAATCAAACGTTAATACCTGTGCCTGTTAGCAAAAGTATTCTTGTTTTTCAATTATATTTATTACTTATAAAGGACAGAACACTTCCTAGCCAGAGTAATTTCAGCTTGGGGAAACAATAAAACCAAATAACCACTTCATGTTATTCATATGGTGTAATCGGACATTTGTCATCATTTTGTATATATATATATATATATATATATATATATATATATATATATATAACAACGAATATACATAATGTTTTGACTCTTGAAATGTTCATTTATACTATTGAAACATCGTTTTATACACAAATGATGGAAAATGTCGAATAAACCATATTAAATAATATGAATGATCAAATAATAATATGCTTCTTATTGACATAAAATATCAATATCTTTTTCTGAAATTACCATTCATACTGCTTCTTTTGATGAAACATTTAATGTTGCTATGAAATAATTTTCTTAAAAAGAAAATGGTCGTTAGAAGAAAGTGTGTGTATATAATATAACAAATCCCTATCTTAATTTACGGAAATTTTGATTTTTTAAATATTAAATGTAAAAAAAAAAAACAATACCGACCACCTAAATGAAATAATACCTAAATATTTATTGTCTAACTTATAAAATCATTTCGCAATAATTGTCAGTAGTTCGTTACAAATAATATTTATATGAAAACAAAAAACCCATTGATAAATATTATTTCTCAGTATTTAAATTTTATATAATTTGTTTTATGAATTTTAAAAATTATTCATGCTAAATAATTGAACCTCCAGTTCAAGATTTAAAATCTTATAATTCAAATATAGCACAACAAAAATTAAAATTTGAGAACATCTAATGATGAAACTTGTTTCGATTCTGCAGTCATGTAAAATAAATGTACAAATCTTATTGAGTAAATTGTAAAACCATTCTATACTTACGTAACAGTGGTTGTAAGATGGAGATTCCTCCTTCCAGGTGTTGGGTACTCCCTCGCATTGATATAACCTATCTTCTTTACAAGTACTTCTAGATTTGTCTTATTATCTCCCTCAATGCTTAGCTCTGTCAGATCTGTACACACCAACAAAATATTCCACATGCGTGTAACAAGACAAATTATATTTCATATTATTAATATAGTTTTAAACTTTTTGCTTGATCATTTTTTTTCCAATTACCAAGTATTATGAAAACATAATCTTTTCGTCTATTCTTAGTATTGGCCACATTTAAATATGATTTTTTCAATTGCTATGTGATATTTGTGAAAAGAATTATTTTTTGAATAGGGGTCGAGATTTTTTTTTTTTTTAATTGTAATTTTTACATTAACAAAATTAAAGTCCATAAAATGATTAAACATTAATAATTGTCAAGCAAAACGCCATTCCGATGTAGCACTTACGAAAAGAGAACGAATGGCCCATCAATGTATCAAACAGTATGTAAAAGATACAGTTTGTGATTCAATTGAAAATTAATATAGCGGGATTCCGTGGCGCGCAGAGCACTGACCTTTGCCCGACCTTCACCTACTCAACAATGAACACTCGTACCTGAGGGTCCGTTGGCGTATTGTGGATATTTCCGTCTATATGCATCCCAGTAAGGTTCGCTGTGTAGGGGAAATTTTAATAGTGGCGGCCCTCTTCTAAAAAAGACCCGAGTAAAATATTAAATTTCTGATTTAATATAGCGTAGAAAATTTAAATCTAGTATTTTAATATAGTGTGTAAAAACCCCCATTTCTTAATACTTGACCTTGTACATTAAAAATATCTTTAATTAAATGAATATATATGTGTGTGTGTGTGTGTGTATATATATATATTGTAATGTATTTTTATAATTATGTGACACCTCGAATAATTACTCGTAGCAGTTTTCAATCTGGATATATTACGGATATGATGCCAATGACTAACTTCCACTCTGATATTTTGATAGGAACCTAAAAGTATTTTTTTATAAAACAAACACTCCAATCATAGCATACCACTGTTAGTGAGGAGTTCCATTCCAGGTTCCAACAATTCCATTGCAGGAACTTCAAGACTTTCTTTACACTTATGTAGACAAGACAAGACTTGAGGTTTCTCCAGTTTATTAAGGAGAACCGATAACCCAGCAAGATAACCTCGTAGATGATGCTTCATTTTGTTCTCGGATCCTGCACAATCAACACCATTAATTTAATTTACATTTGATTAAACTACATTTGCGGAATATTTACAGTAAATAAGATATAGAAATAAGCTTATTTAAACAAAATTATCAAATATATTAATCCATTTATCCTGTTTGTTACTTCTATTTTTTAGTGACCTGTTTCAAAATATAAATTTATATTCCTTTGCTCCCACTGCTAATTTAAAAATTCTATCAGCTTTTTTCTTCCTAGATAAGTAAATAAATAATGAATGAACGAGTGACAAAATTTAATTTGCATATAATTGCTATGCTTGAAACAGCAACTGAGAACTGATGGGCTCAGTACTACAACAAAATTTTATTTTTAAGGAAACATTATTATTTTCTATCATAGAGAGTTTGGATTAGTACCATTATATAAAGAATTAAATTCTACAATATTTTTCCTAATTAAGTGTGTTTTAAGTATAACTACTAAGAAAAATAAATAAATAAATAGTTTGTTTATGGGAGTGTTTTTGGAATTGTATTTTAATTTTCAAAATTTCATTGTTTTTTAATGGTTCCACTTTCAAATTCTATGTAATTTTGGTGATTAATAATACCATGTTTAACTACAGATGACAATGACAAACAAAATTAGATTTTTTGTATTCCATAAGTTACAAAATGTATAAATCGATAAAAAAAGATGACAAATTTTGTAAAATAAACAGTGGTAAACAAAAGATCTACAAATAAATATAAATTACAAAATTAATAATAATATTGGCAACATTCTTCACAGTAACACTTAAGATATTTATATTTGTAATAACATTTTTATATTCTATAGAGATACACAAGCTAGAGAGGAAATAAATCAGACCCAAAACAAAAATTGTTACCAACATGAGATATATTTACGTGAGTAGAATTATGAAGTTTAAATTGAAAATAAATTGACATCAAATTTTTTCCATGGTCTTAGAAATATAAATAAAAAAAATAATGTTACATATATCGTCCACTTGTTATCATTTATAGGTAATGTAATTTACACATTAAATTATTAAAAAATTTACATATTTTAAATCTGCATGACAACTACCGAAATGACATTTTTAGTGACGATTAGTTTTTATCTGGTTTTGAGGATACTCAAGTGAGAAAGTTTGTGCAATGTTTTTTGCGCCGTTTATTAATATATAAACTATGTTCATCACATTCATAACAATTTTAACATTACTTAATTTATAAAAATAATAGAATACTTTTAAACAAAATTACCTATTTTCAACTTACAAATTTGGCTACAGTCTTACTCGACAGCATAACCTCTATTTGTTTTCTTAGCTAACCCAGCACAACATAAATCAGCTGATTTTATAAATTTCAAAAGAAGGCATTAATAATTGTTGAACCAATTAGCTCAATACATATTATATAATTTTATTTCAAATATCTATTTATGCTTCCTTTAACACAGGCCTAGGAATTTTTAACATTTTTACTACAATCTGTTTTACAAGTTGGTCAAAGTAACATGTCTCCGATAGAGAAAGCTTAGCTCGCTTCACTAGTCTAATCCAATTATCAATAATAAAACATGTTCTAAACCAAATTTACCTTGCCAACAAGCTCCTACAGTAAGTGTTGTATTGATTCCTTTAGTAGGATGTAGTGGCCAATCATCAATCACTTCTGGATTTTTCTTTTCATTTTTGAAAAGTGTTCCATCCACATAAAGTTGTACTTCAGGGAAACGCACCAATACAGCATAATGATGCCACTCATTGTCACATACCTGTAAATAAATAAATTATTCATCTACCATATATTTCAGATGAACTAGACATATTTAGCAAGTTAATTGATAAAAAACTAATGGCATTATGTTTTAGTGATTTGCGAGTTCGAATTAAAATACTCGGTGATTCCGAGTATCAAAATCCTCGGTTTCGAATTAAAATACTCGGTCAAAATCCTCGTAACTAGGAACAAGGAGGAGGTACGGTAATGTGCGAGTCATAGCGAGTATCCTCGGTGTGCGAGTATCCTCGGACAACGATATTCGTTAGTGTTGTGTCAATTCCAAACAAAATACTCGGTGTTTCTACTTTGGTAACATTTGTTTCTAAGCTGATTTTTCACTACACATTAATCAAACATTATGATTTTGAGTTATAATGATTTAGATTCGGTAACAAGTTCAATTTAAAATAACAATAATATTAATTTATTTCCACATTAACAAAAAGTAAATAAATATTTATAGGTTACCATCTTTATAAAAATATATTAAATTAACTTATTTTAAATAATAACTAAATTAATAATGTTGGTAATAATTGTACTTACGTTTAATTACTGAATTTGTGTCGAGGCAGGATAACATTTAATTACGTATTACAAGTGTCAATCACATATTGTTTAAAAAAATAAATACTTGGTGGATAAGTCTAACAGATAGAAATATAACATACACACACATAATGCGCATAATCATTCTGCGCAGATACTCGATGTCGAATTAATAATACGAGTATTGAAATAATTCGAAGCCGAGTATTGCGAGTATCTATTTCACCCGAGTATCAACATCGCTATTATGTTTACAATTGAAAAAAATCAAGTTTCATAGAATAAGAAATAGTATAGACTGTAAGTGGTTTTTTTTTAAAGAAAAATAATTAACATACCTGAGGCAATTTCCATCTCCACTCTGCCGGACGGAAAATATTTAAATCACCTTCAGAGAAATCTCTTCTTAAAAGTAAAATGAGGCGACAATTTCTTATAAACCATGCGTAGTGATGCCTGTTCATTTCTATAACACAATCAACAGACTATTTAAAAAATCTATAAACACAGCTTTAAAAATATGAAAGAAGTAATTCCCAAACCATAAATAAAGCACTAAGACAATTAACTTCAGAAAGTTTAATAAAGCCTTATGTACATTTCGGTAACATAGCTACCATCATCAGAGGGATATAAATCAATATGATAATTAGAGAATTGGTTTATATCCCTCTGATGATGGTAGCTATGTTACTGAAATGTACATAAGGGTTTATTAAACTTGTTAACGTTAATTGTGTAGCGTTTATTTGTGGTTTGGGAATTACTTCTTTCATATCGTTATCACCACAAGGCTCATTGGATATTGTACAGCTTTAAAGATACAAATTTTAAATTATTTTACAACATAAAAACACCCCCTTAATTAATTTCAGTTTAAGTAAAATACTGCCACCATTGGGTGAAATGGTAAATGACCTCTTTTTATCGTGGAAATGATAAACAAATCTTATATTTTTCATACATATTTGTTTTCGCCATTCCGACTACTGATTAATAATTAAATATATTATAAGACTTACCGTCACAATAGTCTAATTTATCTGTAGTTATCTCACTACGGCCGTTTCGGCTATTCAGCCATTTTCAAGTTCTATGCGGGTATTACCGTTGTCTTAGTTTAAAATAGAAACCACGAACACACGACACATCACAAACACACAAGTTCTTTATACATTTAAAACATTTAAAACATGATGTAGTAGGCCCACTGTCACAACGCGTACACAACGGAGTACGCGTTGTGACAGTGGGCCTACTACATCATGTTTTAAATGTATAAAGAACTTGTGTGTTTGTGATGTGTCGTGTGTTCGTGGTTTCTATTTTAAACTAAGACAACGGTAATACCCGCATAGAACTTGAAAATGGCTGAATAGCCGAAACGGCCGTAGTGAGATAACTACAGATAAATTAGACTATTGTGACGGTAAGTCTTATAATATATTTACTTATATTTTTCTCTTTAAAATAGCTTTGGGAATGTACATTTGTAGAGTCAAATTTTAGGCTTTGGTCCAGTTGTCATTTAACGACTTTTACAAAGCACAAACTTTGACTTAATATGTAAAATAAATCTTCCCCCTTTTCAAATTTTGACAAAAAATCAAACTTCAAAACGGCTACAAAATGGTTTTTCAAATCATAATTAAGTTTTAAACAAATATATAGAGAACTCAGACCCTAAGAAAAATTATCCTGTATCATTTAAACACATTATAACCAAAAACTGTATATGTAAAATATTTACAGTTAAAGATGTTTTAACAAATTCTGATCAAAACTATAAAATATTTACAGTTTAGGACTCTTTCTTTTTAAAGTCATTTTCAAACAAAAATTTGTTAACTATGAAATTTTTAAAATATGCTATGGCTGTTTCATCTACATTGAGAAATCTTCAGGATTTACGCATTATATAAGGTATTTATAAAATTTACATATTAATTTCAACAATCCGAAGGCTTTCAAACAAAATAAAATTTGCTTACTTGAAGAAAAATTCAACATTTCAATTAAAAATTATAATTGAAAAAATTACCTTTGAGGGCTGTCGTAACACATTTCAACAAAAAAATTTAGCTATTAAATATTACAATTGTGAGCTTTCTTACAATATTACAACAAAAAACTTCCACTGTAAAAAATTACCATTGAAGGCCTTTAAAAATGCATTATCATAAAATCATGGTGAAAAAAAAATGAGGAGAATACATAAAATATTCTTATTATTGCTTTACGACAATGGTGTCAATTAATAGATAACTTAGCAATAATGCCACAACCTTAATTAAAATATCAACACAACTTTGTACAGAAACAGTAAACACACATAAAACTTACTGTGATCATCTGCAGAGCAAAGAATGTGTTCCTTAACGTGTTTATCCATTTCAAGAGAAGGTTTATGTTTAACCCATGAGGAGATTGTAAAAGTTCTTGCAAGACCATGATCCAATACTTCATTAGGAATAGCTGCGGCGGAGCTTGTGCCATCAAATTCAAACATTTGATCGCTTTCATGGCCCTCATCAGTAGCTAGGGCTTTAGTCCATTCTGTACTGGGACTTGGTGTAGGGAGTAAATCCACACTATCACTGCTAGCTCCTGAAACACATGTATTAAACATCACATTATAAAACATTTTAATTCATACTTTCTGGATATATCAATCTATTTTTTTCAGAAGTGAAGAAAAACTGTATTAGATAAGCTCTTTCTTTCGACTTGTTTACAATTGTTAAAAAGAAAATTAAAATTAATGACCAATACAGGAAAAAAAAAGAAAAGAAAAAAAAATCAGACAGAAATCAGGTTTTTTTGTATACAAATTTACTCACAAACCATTTTTTAAAAATAAAGTGTAGTATGACATCGTGGTTTTAGATATTAATCTTCACACCTCATCAAAGTTTGATAGAAATCAATAGCTTATATATTTGACAAACATTTAATTAAAATATTTTAATAATGCTTCATTCTTATTTTTTTACTGTAAGGGGTACTAATTGGGTGTTTATTAAGGGTTTAGTATTATTAAATATTTAGTTATAATGGTGATTACACCAAGAGGTCGGTGGGGGCTTACCAGAATCGTGGATTACTTTGATAGATCGGTAAATCACAGCTAAAAGTCTTGACACATGATTAATTAATCATCTACTCTAGCCATCTTTGATGAACATTAAATTAAACAAATAAAAACTTACATTTTAACACTTAATTTAATTAGATAAGGGGAAATCGGTTCAGTTAAACGTATCACATGCTTAGTACGCCATTATAGGCCTAGTACCAGGAGTGCGGTACTAAAGACCAATACTTTTCAAGGTAAGCCTGTCTTCTGTCAATACAAAATCTAATCTAACATTAATGTAGGACATAATTAAATCAAGATTACTAAGCTGAAGTAACGACACAAGAACAAAGGACCAAACGACCTAAAAATTACACCAAATAACTATTAAATATAAAGTAAACGAAATCGCAATGAATAAAAAGTTTTTGAATTATAGCTTGTTGAAGTTCTCCTCTAGACTGGAGTGCCCAGCTCTACACACTCCCCCACTCTACCTCTAACAAGTCAAGGTCAGACGCTGCTGTTCTTGAAGATTTCGTTGAATTGCAGCAAAAATTAGGTAGACGGTCAAAATGACAGACATGCGACCAATCCCCGGTTAAACAACAATATGCTTTATTGCCATGCTTTAAGGCAGATTTATCCATCATATTACACATTTATTTTTTTATAATATTCAGTTTTTAATGGTCAAGTTTGGTTTAGTTTTATGAAATTATTCTAGAACAATAATAATAATAATAATCTTACCACATAGTTTACGTTGACTCTGGACGGAATACGTATCTCTATCACAACCCTTGCCAATATGTGACGTAGCTAAAGTTAGTTTAGCTTGTACACTTCTTATATTACATGGTACATCACATAGTTTTAACTGAGCTGTAGGGAACAGATCTTCTCTGCCTTGTCCTGGAGCGTAGTCTACTCTCTCTGGAATACCTGCAAAACAAATAAATCCTTTTTTATACTCTTCAATTCTCATTTCATTTTAAAATATATGATGGTAAAGTTTTGAAGAAAATCTCATTTAAAACTTGAAACTTGTCTATAAACGAACATGGTCATACATTGTTATTTTAGGAATACATATATTACATTTAAATGAAAATTGTACCTACTACGTCATTTACCACTTATTTTGGTACAATATATTATAATAAATGGTTAAAACTCCATTTCTTATCTTTAACTGCTTTATTCATTACAACATATGACAAATCTTAGTATCACAGTATGGAGAATTCCAAGATGCATAACCTACAGATAAGAATTTATTTCCATTGGTAATTATTAAAAAGGTCAAGTATTTTTAATTTTCTAATCCAGGGTTAACATTTTTCAATATACATTATTTTCCAAAATCAAGTGATGTATAGGATGTAAGTTTAAAATCACATAAACAAATCAAATAAGAAATACAAATACTAGCAACTTTAACTAGTTGAGGTAATGAACAGAATTAGTTGCAAGTGGCCACCAACGAATACACAAATTAAAAAGGCACAGTAAACAGGCAAAAGGACCATAATTTTCCATGTTCGTATTCTTGGCACAAAATTTGAGATTGGACTTACGCTAAATAGCCAATTTTTTGGTGAAGGTCTCAATAAGTGAACATTGTCAATTCATACAGTTCATTTAATAACTATAAAAATTTAATAAATTCAAAATTTACTAACCTTTCCATCCAAGCTTACAGATGCGGTTGACTTTTATTGTGACCATAACAGGGACGGATTGTTTCATGCCGCAATCATAAGCAACGACAGAAAGTATGTGGTTATGGCTACGTTCATAGTCCAGAGGCTCAGTGTTCCTGATAGCTCCTGTAATACAATCAATTGAAATAACATTCATTTTTGTCATTATATATAACATATATATATATATATATATATATATATATATATATATATAACATAAAGTAAAGTAATGTATGTATAAAAGTGCTAAATGACACAAAAATTAATTGCACATTACAGTTTGTACATAAAATCAAATTCAAATCAAATCAAATATCATATGTACTGTACATTATATTTAGTTAAGGTTGTACACAGTACGTACTGTAAACTGGTCTTACAAACGAAAATAAACATGTGTGTTAAAAAAAGTCTCTGATGTCACATTGCTTTCGTGATTCGAATTTCTTCTTCAAAAACTCGTTTCGGATTAAACTCAAATTTATAAGTTCTGTGGAGTTGTAGCTTTTATTGGATTCAGCAAATGTTATAAACGTATTTAATGTATCAGTAGCTTTTTTCCACGAGACTTTAGGTGCACGAGACTGTGCTGACAGTTACATCACCGTACTGCACTGTACAATAATACTGTAGTATAGTATCGCGTCAGGCGCAGGCAAACACTGGATGACTAAGAAAACGGCGTGTGCAGCCCACTGCACTGGCGGGAAATGTCAGTCAAGGCCTGTGAGCCGCCTGAACATAACCGGAAAAAACCGACCATGAGTGGCTCGGCTAATGCCGGTTAGTAGAACGTGCCGGTTGTTAGAATGCTGGATAAAAGAGCGTCTACTGTATAATATCATTTAGGAACACAATAATGTATAAGCAGCGAAAAGAATAATACAAACGGGATAGAAATAAGTTGATATCCACTTCACTCGTCTCCACATAATACAATCTTATCAATTTGAGACAATTAACTGGGACATGTTAAAAGTATCAACAAAATGTATTTGTTTTTTTTCAATTATTAATACCTCCACTAATTACACATGAATTTGAAGTATTTTTATTAGAATAGCAACCAAAGTTGTAAACTTAATAATAGTTTGGTACTAATACAACTCTAACTTCCTCCCCCATCATGTTAGATTATAATTAGATAAAGTTTAATTAACTAGTTATATTAACTTAACCTACTTATTATTAATGTCATATGGAGTACTTACAAGCAACAAAGATATAAATGTATTTTAGACAGTTCTATTTTTTTTCTATTTAATATTGAAAAATTATTTCAGCTATTTTTCTTTAGTTACAATATACCAAAATATTTAAATTAATAAAATCATGAAAATAATATCCAATTACCTTCATTATCAATGGTAAAAGGTTGATCACTTGTTAGTATTTCATATTTGCAAATATCCCCAAACTTTGGAGTACAATCTCTATCAGATGCTTCCACTCTGACAATCTCTTGGTATAATCGCCCTTCATCTACTTGACGTACGTAAGATGGTTCAAGGAAAGCAGGAGCATATTCATTGATGTCAACAACTGTGATATGTACTGTAGCACTGTAACGGAAAGTTTAGCTGAATTAAAATAATGAACCCATGAATAGTTTAATAACAATTAGAAATAAAATTTTAGGAGTTGAATTACTAAAAACAAACAAAATATACACATAAACACAACATGTAAAACACAGGTATATTAGGAGTTTTAACTTACAATTTTTTGACAATTGTGAATTAATCTCTAAATAGACATTCAGGTAATCAACTGATTTCACAGAATTCCTGGATTTAATTTTCAGGTTTTAATTTTGGGAAGCCAGGGTTTAATATTTCTTGATATTGATAACTTCATTATTTTGCATCATAAAAAGTTGAATTATCAAAGGCTTTATCACACATAATTCGGAGAACTCTAATGCAGACTTGAGCTTTCAAAATATATAACAACTAAAATCGAATTCACGCTTAGTACTATTGAATTTGTATAATTTAAATTTTATTAAAAACTAGTAATGTTGTTTCTTTATTAAATTTCTTACTTATACTGAATTTTTTTTTTAAACTATAATTTGCAAATGATTTTAGAGTTGTAAAAGATGAATTGATATCTAAATCAACTCATGATAAATTTGAAAAACTATTAAATTTAGAAATCATTACAAATTTAAATTTTTTGCTTCAAAATTCTGACGTCTATTTTGTAGTTAATTTATTTAACTGCGTTTGTAAACCCATTGAACAATTATTGTTGAACAAGATTTGATTCAGATTGAATGGAATTTTAAAAAATTAATTATACTCATGTAAAGATTTATACCTTAACAAATTAACTTAATATAATTGAAATTAAGATAGCCATAGAATTTATAATATTTTAATATAACAATAAAAGAAAGACTATGAAATCCAAAATTACAATTATTATGAAAAATCCAATATTAAAAAACAAATTATATTTAATAATTTAGTCTTCGAGAGATTTCATCGTTTGGTAAAACCTTAGGTTGTAAAATACTACAATTTAATATTGGAAAAGTTTGGTATAAAACTGATCTTAATTTCTATATATAACTAGGATGATCTAACAGACTAAGGGAATTATAATGAGATAATCTGTTTCCTGGAAATCAAAGTCCACAATATGCAATTAGTAAAATTGCCCTGCAAATGTGAATTCCTCTTCCTTATAACAGTTTTTTCACTTTGATAGCTTAAGGGTATAATAAAATATCTCATATTTCCTTCTTCATCCCTATTCCTATTATAATTATAATTTCCAATTTGTCATACGGAAAATTAACACATAGTATTTTGTAACCATGACAGATACAGAGAGGAGAGGAAGTCCTTTTAATTCCCCCTTCCTATAAATTTAGTATTATTTTATTTTATTTTATTTTAATAAATTAAATGTACATTTCTATTTGTTAAGCAAGGATAGAGTTGCCAATTTTACTCAGAAAGGCTTAAAATACTTATTCAAAATGTGCTTATTTACAAAACTTTCTCCAGGCAGATTTATGCGAACGATAATAATGCTGTTCATGTTCCCGTAATCATCAACATTTCAACTAAAGGCACCACACCTCTCCATCCCTTTCCTCGGCCCCACCCCCTCAACATTCCAACATCTTGCTGAGGTAGTTTATGTTAATATTGCACCACCTCACAAAAATCCAGAATCCATACCTACTCACCAATTTAATGAGTAATAAGATGTTTTAAAATATTAAGATACCCACAACTATAATATGATGGTTCTTCAAATTATATATATGCTGACTCAACAATTGTTTCTCTATACTATGATTGAAGGAGTTTGCAAACTGAACTAGTTTGAACAAGTTAAATCAATTTACTCAACCAAGTAACCAACTCCTAACTAAGCAACCAATTAATGTCTACTTTTTAAATTCAACTCATTCTAAAAAACAGATAGAATTAATATTCACAATTAATTATTAATATCTTCGACTGGTTCAGTATTTATATACAGGTTGTAGATTTTGTTAAACCAACCCATTTTATTTCATCATATATGTATGTAGAGACCTTCAAACTGAGGTATGATTGAAGAAAATCCAACAAAAATTTAGGAAAATACATTTTTGTTATTAGAAGATAAAATTATCAGAGATAAAGGTTTTCAGTCAACTTTAACACACTAATTAAAAAGGCAAGAAAGGGAGGGGAGAGATTTGATTTGCCTAACATGTGATGAGAACTTAAATTAGATTTTTTTAAATAACAAAACTAATTAAATAAACATGAACTAAGCGAGAAAAAACCACTGGAAATAGTATGTAAAGAATCCTAGTTGGGATTAGCACGACAAAACTCCATCAAATTTTATGAGAAAAATAAAACAAAAAAAAATCTTGTGTAGTTTTGAAATTGAAAGCCTGAGACACCATGATAGTCGAGCTACAGGGTTTGAATTGAAAAATCAGACTTTATTGCCTCATTTTTGTACTGAAAAGATGTATTTTTGGTCACAGAGAGTTAAACAAGTATTTGCATTAGATAGCTGCAGAAAAAGAGTAATAGTGAACTTTTAATTAAGATTCAAAGCATATGAATTAGGGGGTCAAATTATTTTAAAAAATCAAATTTCAACACCTTGTTCCGGGAAAGGAGATTTTCATGACCCATTATTGAAGAATAGTCACCATTATAACTAATGTTAGCAGTTGAAGGACATTGTCGTCTATCCAGAAGACTGTGGAGCATCGTTCTTAAATCCAACTGAAAGTGACGTTCAACAAAACATGAAAGTTCGCAAAAGGACAACAAACTCCAGGTATCCGAAAAAATTCTAATACCTCTACTCATAAATCATTATTGAAAATTTTTTAAATTGTAAACTTAATCTAACTAAAAGAATTAATAAACCATAGATCATTAATGAATAAATTCATAAAATAAAACAAAAGTAGGAGGAAACTTTTAAAAGTTTAAAATGAATAGAGATGAAAAAGCCTAAATGAAGAAATAAATCAAATATAACTAGAATGAGAAATTAGTGTGTAAAATACATGTAGTTTTTTAAGATAATTATAAATTGTGTTGTTTACAGAAAGAATTATGTTGTAAAATTAGTTAAAATAAATTCATAGTTGACAAGTGTTTTTAAAAAAAAAGAATTGATTTGAAATTAAACAATTGAAAAGAGAGAAGTTTAAAATTGTATTAACCCTCCAGTACACGCGTCGCGGACTGACAGTCCGCAGTTTGGTTTTTTTGTTAAGTGAGAAACAAAAAACGCCGCCAAAGGACTGTGCTTCACAGTACCTTCCCCCTCTACTTTACTTGGCAGTGTACCGATATTTTCTTGGAATTGCGCTCACTTACACAGTGACCTTTTGCCGCGTAAAGTCAACCGTGGACTGAGACTCCGCAGGCGTTCATTCGTTACATTGAAGTGCGGACTAATAGTCCGCAAGCGTGAATTAATTGTGCTGAAAATTACATTTATCTGAAGGTAAGTTTTTTTCATTAATTTGAATTTTTGAACTTCGTTTGTTTGAACTTTTGGGGCTACCACAAAATCGTCCAGAAATAGCTGAGGCACAACAGAATCAAGGAGAAACAAGAGGAAGGTGTTCCTTGTGTGACCGCAAAAAGAACAGACCCACTAGATTTAAGTGTATGGGTTGCGTCAAGTATGTATGCTTGGAACACGTGGCAGCATATGTCTGCGGAGAGTGTAATGAAAAAGTACTATTTGACAATGTTGAAGAACAAAATGAATAAACTGTCTTAAATTTGTTTGTTTCAATTTTACTCTTATATTTTTAATTGATTTGGTATTACTTGTAATTAAAACCAAAAACCACTTTTCAATAATATTTAATTTTTTATTTGTAATAAATATAACTAATTTTTTTTAAGAAAATGTAAAAATATTAACAAGAAAAATAAGTAAATGTTACTATCTTTTCTTTTTTATAAAACTTGTATCGTTAAGAATAATAAATGTGTGTTTATGCAATAAAAGTGTTTCATTTAAATAATTTTAAATATATTTTGCTAATAAATCAACTGTAAGAAATAAAAGTAACATTCACAGCAAAAAAAAAAGTCAAAAAAGTGTTTAAACTGTAAAAAAACAACTAGCGGACTCTCAGTCCGCATGCGTGTACTGGTTACAGATGGTCAGGCGTGTACTGGAGGGTTAAGAGTAAATTATTTTAAATATAACCTAAAATCAATTTCATATATTCAACTAAAGGAAGGAGGAGTTCGTTTATAAATAACTTGTGTGTAAAAGAGCAGAAAGTTGTGTAAAAAGTACCCCTAACGCACACATTTCATTCACTCTATCTCACTACACACATCATTTTCACATATACATTTCATCTTTCAATTGAATATTGTCCAAAATGACTACAATTAAATTTTGGTGAAATGTGAAGCTCTATGAACTATATATATTACTTGGGTAGGTTTGGGTTTCATATAGATTTTATTAGAAACTGCAAATTATAATGTTAAACATTGTGTATACAAAAGCTGTTTCATTCCTAGTTATACAATTATTCTACAAAATTATTTATCAAAATTTATAGTGTGAGCTGACACTCTGAACTATTTAGAGTGAATGGATACAACGGTTAATAAGAAAACTTTATTAAATACATTCAATAAAACTGTGCTCGGTGATTAAAAAAATATATTTTTCATTATATTACACTATTTCTAAATTATAATGAGAGGAACTATTAAAATGTCGTTGCAACAAATATTATATTTCTAAACATTCAAGCTTGGCTTATTCCCTTATTATAAGAAGAAATGATGTCCAATTAGACGACGTAGCAGTAACGTTCATTTGAATTTGTAAATCATCTGATGTATATCTTACGCCAATTTATCTTTACGGATTGTTAAGTATATATAAATGACACCATAGTATTGAGTTATAAGAATTCAAAGTTTCTTAAATATTAATTATTAGTATTTTAAGTAATTGAAATATTTGTTATTTTCTTACTCCATATAATAGAATATTGTGATGGTGAAAAAAATTCATGGAAATATATACGTTTTAAGACCACGGAGTCCAACAAATTGATTTTTACAAAATAAAATATCTACCTGTATCCCCAACAACAATGCTTTCTCATAATCAGTGTATTTCAAAAGGACTCCTTTAGGAGATTTTTATTTTTATTCCTAATCATACACAAAATAGATGTAATTTAGAATTTGGGGATACTACTCCAGTCCAAAACACAAATATTACATTTTCTCAAAATCACTACACACGATTAAATCTTGTTCAGATATCCCCAAAAATACTAGTTCAAAAGTAATCAGCAAAAAAACCTTGACAATGTTATAATGTTATAAAATAAAATTCTAATTCCACAAAATCAGATTTACCAATTTAATGAAATTTTGGTGAATTATGAAAATCATTAATCAAAACCAATAAGAAAATATCAGAGAATGAGGCAAAAGGAAACAAATATTAAAGGCAGTTTCATTTGAGAGTTTGAACTTGTATGGTAGTTCATACTAATATGATGTTAGAAATTGGAAAGAAATTTAAGTAGAACTACCGAGTGCATACACCTTGTAATTATTCAATGTTTGCTAATTTGGAAGAACAAAATTTATTCCAACGTTGGCAGAGTTCATTTTGCGTTTTCCACACTTTACTTATAGACAAAATTTTTCTTTACACATTAGTATAGTTTTGGGATATCTGACCTTCTAAAATGCCGACATTTTCATTTTGACTGTTAACTAGCCTTTTTTGGAAGATGACAATATATATGTTGTATTTAGACTTTAGGAGATACATTTTAGGAAAAATACATCAAAACTGAAACTTTTTGAGAAAATTAAAATTTTGTATTCCTTTTCATGATGAAACCTTCTAGTTTTTAAAAATATAAAGAAAAGAAAATGCCTAGCAATATGTCCAAAATATGGCCATGAAGCATATAAGAACCGAACAATCTGGGCTATATAAATTTGAACTACAAAAAACATATATAATTTTCAAAATAAATTTTTTTGAACCCAAGAAACTTCTAAATAGATATTGTCACACAAAATTTTACATCAAGTTTTTTCACCAATCATTCTTTCTGTATTTATTATTTATATGAGAAAATAAGAAATGAAGCTTTTTATTTTTTTTAAGTAAAACACTTTTTGAAGTAAAGAAGCAAAATATTGATAAACAAAACGTCCAATAGTAAATTTTTCCACATTGTCGATTTTCTTGCAATAACAAGTTATCTACTATTTCATTGATAACATTCTTATTGTGATGTGTAAATATTGTACTACTTTTATTTGGTGTAATCTTTATCTCCTATTTCAGTTATTTCCATTTTATAAACTACTGGAATATATACAAACTTTATAAATAAGTACCATGAACAATAAAGACTTGATTGATTGTTCCTCGTATAAATGCGTAGCCTAAACAAGTTTATTGAACACATGTTGGTGTATCATTTATGCTTACATTACATTTCTAAGCACAACGGTCTATTCTAACTTACATAAGATAAACAATCTATTCAATACAGAGATCAATCTTAATTTAAAATAAAACTTTCTTTCCAAATTCTTCAAAGTCTGAAATAACTTGTCATTCAACAATTTTAACCACAAATAAACATGTTTTTAAAACCACACGGACATATTACTATAAATCAATGCTATCACGAAACCACCAAATTTATCAAAGATCATATTACAGCACTCCGTCAATTTTAAAACCAACAATACGGTTGAGTTAAAATAGTTTTAATACAAACGTATTTGGCTGATTTCTTTAATGCGAACAAAATTCTTTATAGGCGAAACTCAAATATTTCTATGAGATTTTAAGGATGTCGGTCAACATGCATTTGAATTTTTTTATCCCATTTCTCACAGACCCTCATTCGACATTAATAATAACACCTGAATCATCATTTTTGCGAGGATTATGATTACCAAGTCTTTGATTATGAAGTACGGTATAACAAATTTTGACAAAAATTGTAGAACTAATTTTAAGAAAATTTGAATTTTATGTTTCTTTCAAATTTTGCATTATACAAAAAATATACCCAACTTTTATTAAAATCAGTTAATTATGTTTAGGTTAAAACGCATTGCATGGACAACACACATCATTCTTTTGATTTTGAAGACCTGGAAACTTATATATCGAAAACCACTTTTTTGTCTACTACAAATCTTCCTCTATACTATTATAAGTAAGATAGTAATTCTATATCAATTGTTGATTTGCAACACACATTTATTTAGTTGACTACAGAATGAACTTTTAAAAAATATTTGCTTCTAAGACCATTGATCTCCACGAACACATGTATTTCCAACAATAATGTTGTAACTTCTCAGATCTGTCTGAGGGGTGAACATTTTTTATCGAAATAGTAAAACCAACTTTGATGAATGTAAGTTATAATTCTCCTCCACATCCTAAACATTTTTTAAATACTTAAAATATTCAAAGCTTACCTAAACTTAACTATAAATCTAATTCTAACAGAATTGGGAAATAAGGTTAGTAAATCTTGTACACTTGTTACCAAATTTTTTTTTTTTATTTCTCAATCAAAGACAGCGATTGTGCAAAATGTTGTTACTTAATATGTTAAACTAATTTCAACATAAAAGTAGGAAAAAAATGGGACCTTTACAACATTCACACTACTTGTACATATTTATAAAACTACAAAAACAACCTGTTATGAAAGTAATTTTGTATTGAATAAACCTAAATACAAGTCACTTAGTGCTAAAGTCATATATTTTTTTATATTAATTATTTCTATTATAAAAACCAGGTTAAATTTTGTAAGTTTCTAATTTTTCAAAGAAAACTAGAAAGGTTTACCAATATGACATATGACTTTGATCGCCATAAAGCTGTAACTTTAAATAACGTTACTTTCTTAAATTTCTCCCTATAATGCTTCTAAAATTGAAAAAAAATATGCCTCTTGGGAGTGGAGGTTCAACTTATTAAAAATCACCAGCTATTATTTACTTCATTAAACGTTGTTAACAATCTGAAAGAGTTTATAATCCTTAAATCAATGGTAAAGCACTTTATAATCAATCAATTTAAAATGATTTAGGATGACTCAACTAAATCCAGCAGTTATGTTCATTTTATAAATGAGACCAAAGGTCTACGTGAAAAGTTTTTACACGAACCGTGGACTTGATGCACAGGTAATTTTTACCAGATTATATGTGTAATTTTCTTACTCTAAATGAATTATAAAAAAATCACTGTCAAGTAATACCAATACAAAATAAAATAATAAATTAGCATTACATTATCTATTCTCAAGTTGTCCTGCTCTACCAGTTTGTACAGCCTCTGGCTAGAGTCTGATGCTTTCTGTTTAATAACTGAACTGGCAAACACCTGCTTATTTTCAAACTTGTTGTGCCTGAATCAAACACCCCATCAGGTGGAAGAATGATTTATATATATCTGAATTATTTGAAAAGTGATAAATTTTAATATTTAATTAAGGGTCTTCATAAGAGATGTGGAGGGCTTTAAACAGTGGAGGAAAGCTTACAACAAAATTGGAAAAGACTGATATATCAGAAATTTATATGTATTCTTTGGAAACATCACGAGTAATTAAATTTCTGAAACATTGCAGCTTCTTTTTTCTTTTTATAATACCCGCGAACTGTAATGTTCTTTTACATGAAGTTTGGTAATGAATACTGATTTCTGTCGTTAACCTACACATTTCAAAACAAAATTACGTGGCCAAATTTGAAATCAACATTATCGGTGTCGATCTGTACTGACCCATTACCAGTACTTGTCATTTATAAATTACCAATATAAATCAATGTGAAATAACTCATTTGATGATTATTAACTGTGTATAGTTATTTTGTTCCTTCTCACATAATGTTAGACTTGCACATAGTTAAAACCTCAAATTAAAAAATAATATTTAGGGGTTACGTTGACCACTATATTTAATTTGGGTTGTTTCAGCCTAGAATTAAACAAAATTTAATAAAAACTGTTGATTTTCACTCTTTTTTCTAATGGACAGGAATACTCCCAAATTTTGATTGAATTTAAATTAGATTGAACAATTCCTAAACATTTCTCTATATTAAATTTTATCAAATGCTGTATTTTACTGCAATTCAATAAAATTTCAGTCCATGTATTTCTAAAAGAGTTTTAAAATACTCATTCCCAGTCTGCAATCAAATTTAAGTAGTGATGGCTGTAGGTTTTTTCTGATTGGTTACAGTCTACAAAATTTCAAGTTTGAAAGCCTCATCTTTTATGACTGAAAATTTATGCTTAGCTTTTAAATTATGGTAATACTCGATTGCTTCAAAATGAATACATACTTGTCAGACTGTTCTCCTATGCAAGATACAGCAGCAATGTCAAACTTGTAGTTCTTTCTTTTTTCACAGTTCAGTACTCTGCGTGCTCTGAGTTCTGCTTCCCCTTCTCCTTTCAAGATGATCTATAATACAACACAGCATTGTAACATACCTCTGTATTCTTATCCCTCTGTTCTAGCAACATTTTAAAATTCTAATAGATTTCTCTATTATAGAATCCAATAGTAGCTTATAGTAGGGCCTACATTATTTTTCTTCAATTTTATTTTTGGAACACTGGATGTGAAAATAGCTGAAACCTAGTGAACATTTATTTGTACAGCTGGATGAAGATTATCATAGTCAATTTTATTTGTATACAAGATAGTAGCCTACACATTTTATATTTTAGTTTATCATTAGCAAATTTCAGTAGGTCACACAATTATAGAGAGAACTGAATTTGGTAGAAGAAACCAATTTAAACATTTTAATGAGTTTTAAAATTCCCCCGGCCTTTATTTTAGTAAATGACAGTAATTGGAAATTGGAGAGAATGAACAGAAATTCAAATTTGCAAATGTATATTTTGTATTGTACAATATTTTAACATACTTTAATTTTTGGTCTTCATTAGTTTGTATGTCTTGTGCTCTGTAAATTTAGAATGGATTGAACTATGGACTTTTCATTTGGGACAAATATGTAAATTACTAAATCAACTACAGAAAAATACATTTTGATTCTTTATAAAAATTTCAGGATTGAGAAAAGAATAAAAATTCAAAACTGAAATTTGTAGGTAAGATTTTAAGATATTGAACATAGAGGCCAGGAAAAACTAAAATGTACACCAAAATTTTGTCAACCCCAAAATCAAACTTGAAACCTTAAAAATAAACGTAAATACATAACTGGACCATAAGTACAGAAAATCTGTAACAAACTCAAAAATATTTGGAGAAAGTTTTTCATTACTATTTTTATTATTATTATTTATTTATTTTTTTTTTTTAGATAAGTTCTTTGGTTTAAATACAAACTAACTGGCTTACACAGAAATTCTGTCTATTATAAAAATAGCAGTAGTGAATAATCTAACCCCAATTTGATTTAATATGTCACTGTACTTATTTATTTTTTTGTCCTTACCCAGAATAGGCTATATAAAATAAAGTTTGTAAAAACTAAAATAATTGCATGATTATACTAATATTTACATTTCATTAAGAACACAATGACTGGCATTCTGTTTATTCAATGTTTAATGACCATTGTTGTCATCATTTGTATATAATAGTAATAATGGTCATAAAAACTAACACAATCTTAAAATTCATTTTTAAGAAATGATAAACTGAGTGTTCAATTTTTTCAGGGTTATAAAGTTATTTGAGATTAAAAAAGAATATGAAAAATATATTATACATAACAGAGATTCCAATCTCTGATCTTCGGATTATAAGCTACAATATACAGTGTTACCTCAGTACCAATAATTATCATAGTCAGCAAGAAGAGTTCAATAACACAAATAATACCGATTGACTATATATATACCCGAAAAAGTAAATCATGCCAAATAGAATCCAAATTTCTAAAATTAGTAAGACAATGGGTATTAATTATTGAGGAATCAATTTTTAAATACACTGGTTATAATTGTTTTATTATGTATAAATATATTTTAAATGTGTGTGTGTATATACATTTATGGATAAAAAGAAGGGATTTTGTTACCTTTCAAGTTCTAAAATCATATTTGTGTACAAATCAGGACAGTAAATAAATCCAAAACAGCCTACCTTAGTTAAGGGTTACCTAATCTTGTGAACATCTACAAGGCAGTTAATGAAATGATTTCCTGTATATAAATTAATTGATCTAATTTTTAATGCATCAGCTGTATAGAAAGTTGTAGTTTTAAGTCGAAGTATAAGCATAAGTATACAAGATCTCGCAAAAATTATGTTTACATGAGCTACAATAACTAAACTATAATTTTTGTGAAATCTTGTGTTCGGGTATTTATTCTAGTCAAACTCAATATTTATTTATAAGTATACAGTTTGTATATTTGATTTCTACATGGGAAATGTATGCATTTATTTTTTTTTCTGTAAAATAAACTTCTTTTTTTTTCAATTTAATTTTTTTATTTCAGCTTTCCTTATATTCTGGATTTAAAATGATTGATGACGATAGATTGTGCATATCATTGATATGGTTTAGAGACATTTATTTATTTCCTCACATATTTCTTATGGTATTTATAATGTATAAAAGTGTTTCCTTTTCCAACTACTGTATTTTAGAAATTAAAACTTTTCTTAACTTTCTTCTGCGTTTTAAACAAATATTTTAAATCAGGGTTCATTTTAACTAGATTATTCGAGGAAGATTTTAATGAAAATTTCATGTGTTTATTCAGTTATTTGGACTGCAAAGAAGATATATCTCAATATTTTCAGATTTTTTTTTATGGATTTGGTTTTAACAAATTTTATCAAAATGATATCAATTTTTTCCCCCTAATTTTGACGTCTAACTATTTTGAAAAGTGGAAACAGAAAATGATATCAAAATGTCTCTACTAAAACAAAAAATTTTGATTTTCTATGTTGGACAATGAACCTCCGAAGATAAACTGACATAATTTTACTACTGGTGATATAAACCAGTGGAGGTGTTTCTCACAAAATATGTCACATGAAAAAGTACATGCTTTTGATTTTCTATTAATTGCCTATTCCTCAACCGATTCTTTGGAAACTTTACATACTTTTTAATAAAGTTATCAAAAATCTTGTGTGAAAATTTCAACACACTAGTTATAGAAACAAAATGGTGGCAACACAAAAAAACTTCTAAGCCTCTATATTTTTATGGTTTTTACTCTTGCAGGTATTGATAAACAGCTGTTCTATTTTTCAACAAGATGGTGCTTCGCCCCACTATGCAAATTCAGTAAAACAATTACTAAATAACAATGTTCAAGAGTGTTGAATTGGTTGTGGAAGTCAGTTTTTATATTGGCTATCCCAGTCTCCTGATTTAACTGTGTGACTTTTTCTTATGGGGTATTTAAACAAGTAAAAGTACACACATAGTTTCAACAATGATTATGATTTGAAGACCATTATCGAAGAGGAACTTCTTCTGATCCCACATAATTACTTTACAAGGGTGTGTGAGTCATTTGTTAGGTGTTGCTATCAAAAATCTAAATTAATTAATTTTTTAATCGTATTTTCAATGATTTTTTAAAACAAATAATTAGTTTTTAGTTTATTTTAAAAGAAAATTGTGTTTGTATAAAATTATGTTTGTAGCAATAAAAGATTTTTTAACGTAACAAAAGCAGTACTTTATTTCAACGGCTGTTTTATGTGTTGATGCCATTTTGTTTCTATAAACACCATATTAAAAAGTATGTAAAGTTTAAAAAAAATCGGTTGAGGAATAAGCATATAATAAAAAATGTGTACCTCTTAGTGCGACACACTGTATACAAAAATACAAGGCAAGTTAGGGCCAAGTTGTGAACACGAGCAGTGAGTGAAGGCATTTCATAGTTTCAGTTACAAGATCAGTAAAACTTTTTTATGTGTTGGTTACATGACAAGGCCGGGGAAAGTACAATAATAAAGCCTTTCAACTGGTTTTTAAACTTACAAAAGATTAATGTAATAAGGATTGTTATATCAGGGTGTTAACATCTTTAAAACAAGAATAATGTTTACAATAAAAAACAACTGCCATATAAAATTCCAATACCCAAGATGTAGATAACTTAAACAAGGTTCAATTTATCATAATTTGTATTGAACTTATGTAACACAATGATCTCATTACAAACTTCTTAAGCTGCACATGTACTCTACAGTACATGTTGTAAATATATAGAACTGATTTAAGCAGAGAAACTGTAACAGCTTGGTTAAATGGTGCCTCTCTAACATGAAACATGCAATAGTGAATACTCTAAATGTAAGCAAGGGCATACACAATTCTGTTTGTATTAGTCCTTCGATATTGTGTTTTCATCACTACAACCAGAACCAGAAAGGAAAAAAAAGTGATTAGTTGGTCATTCAAAAAACTATAGTTTACGAAATCATAAAATGTGTAAATTTTCTATTTTCATAACGCGACTCTATCCTAGTATTCCAAAAGTCACGTTTACAGAAAAGAAATTAAATGTAATCCTAAAAGAAATTTAATATATAAAAACTTATACTTGACAATGAGTATACTTTCATTAATGGCAAAACAGTCTTTGTCATTAACAGGTTTGTCGAGTTAAAAAAAAATTAATTACTTGTTTAAATAAAAACTTTTTCAGTATTCAATACATTGAAATTTCCGTTTAATAATTTCTTGTAACTTAAATGGTGAAACAACTTTTTGTTAAATGATAGTTATGATTATAATATGGGCGATTATAGTCGAACTCGGGTAAAAACACTTCTAACATCATTTCAAGATATTTTTATTCCCTTGCAGTATCTTTTAAAAAAAATATATGATGCAAACACAATTAATCCAGGAACATTTAAGTCACTTTGTGTACAAAATTTTGATAAACATTGCTCTTCCTAATTAATTCATGAATGTAACTAAACTTTTAATGTTATTCTCGATACAATAGATTAGGCTGCAAGTTTTCCAAAAAACTATTATCAACTTTAACAAAAACAAATATTGTATTAAAAGATTTATTTACTACTTGCTAGCTTTGCCCATGGCTCCCACCTTGTTGAAATTGGGCATTGTGTGGATATCTAATAATTTGGCATCAGCTCAACCCGTGTGGAATACATAATTTCCATTATTTAGTGTGTGAACCTCAGAAGAGCATACTATAGTTAACTTTTGTAACTAGATTGATAAAGTACAGTACTACCTCGTTTATCCGAACCTCATTCAACCGGATTATATGGATTATACGGATTATATGGATCGATCCGGGGAAAAAATAAAAAATTTAATCAAGGATAAAATAAAGCAAAAGCTTAAAGTTTCAAAATATTTTAATAATTTCTGTATTTTGAATAATATTTTAAATAATATTTATAATATTTTGAAACTTTAAGCTTTTGCTTTATTTTATCCTTGAATATGGAGTTTCAACAAGAAATATCTGCTATTACATTAATGTTGATAAAAACGTGATTTCCTCAACACTACAGTGTCGCCTCGAGGTATTAGGGCGGGTTGTTGATGCAATGGGAAGAGAAAGTGGAGGAGCAATGACCTCTGTATCACCATCCCCCTACCCCGATGCGGCATGACAGTGACCTTGTCTATTGTCTATGCCGGCGGTTAGTCTATCACATGCTAGCGACCGGAATACATCATTACCATATCGTGCTGTGCCGTGTTTAGTTTCTTTACATTTTTGATCAGATACGGTTAATAGTATATCAGGGTGTCTAGCGACCGGGAAAATCGGAAAAAGTCAGGGAATTTGAATTTTCTGGAAAAGTCAGGGAAATGTCAGGGAATTTTTTTAAAAAACGGGAAAAAAATAAAGAATGCCTGATATTTTAGAAAGTGTAATACAATGACGATGCCTGTAACGGTCCTTAAAGAAAATGTACAACTGTGAAATAAATACAAACCAGGTGCAAGTTTACAACGCATCATAAACCATCATGTCATTTTTACAACTTTATTGTTGTCGGGTTGCTAAGACTCAAGGGCGTAAATCAATAAATGTGAACATTTTGTCACATCTTAAAGCGGTGCCGCCAGCTTTGGGAACCCCCGTTCTTTTTTTTTGGCAGTTGGCACATCACATCCCCAGTCGGGAGTATCGAGGACGTGAATGAGAATCGGCATAGTATTTAGAGGTGGGCGTTGTTACTGCTATTTATTTATATTCGTGTGTTAGCGTTTGTGCATGGAAATGGCGACGAAACGAAAACGTAATGTGCTTACAATGGCCCAAAAGTTAGACGCATTGAATCGTAAAGACAGGGCCGCATTGAAACGTCACACCAAATTAAAACAGAGGAAGATAAATGACTTTTTTGTAAATAACAACTAAACTCTGTGTAAATTAAAAGCATGTGTAAATATTTCAGGTGTGTAAATAAAATGTTTTTCGTCATTTACAGTACATTGTGTAATTTCGTGTATTGTGTAAATTGAATGACTGTAAATATTGTGTTTTTTCATGACTTATAAATGGTAAGTTATCATTTTATATTTTGTTTTATTTATCTTTCTATAATTTCGGATTATCCGGATTTTTGATTAACCGGATCACTTCCGGTCCCAATTAGTCCGGATAAACGAGGTTGTACTGTACAGACATCTTAATTAATTAAATATACGAACATTTAAACATTTTTTTTTTTACCAATTACAAATTAAAATTGGTATGGCAGAAAAGATAAAAGTGGAAGATACAATAGAAAAGTCTTTTTATCAGAGGACCTCTTTGAAAGCAATATTTTTAGTTTTACCATCAAGCACCAGTAAGTAGAGAATGTTGCTAGAACACACGTACAAACAGTCACATGTCCATGTGAGAAGCTCCTGAGATCGATAATCTATCTTGTCATTACTAACAATACATATGTTGTCAGAGAAAATTTTATTGAAAAGTGTAAAATTTATCCGATAATCTGGATTTCCTACTTTTAATAGCAGCAAAAAATGGTTATAACTTTGTAACTACTGCACCGATTTCAAAAAAATTTCAGATCCAATTAGCATTCAAACCGTATATTATCATTGTCACTACGAAAATATATGTAGTGGGTAAACATTTTTTTAAATGCTTATAATAAATTGGAAAGTCTGGATTTTACATATTTCAGTAGCATTAAAAAAGGCTATAATTGAAAAACTACTGCACTGATTTCAAAAATGTTTGCAGTTCCTGTTAGCATTCAAATTATATAGGGTACTAATTTTGTCATTGTTTTGCATGTCACTAAAATGTTTGTTAAATTCAAAAAAATGTGTAAAAAAGTATGGATTATAACTCTTAAACTATTGCTCCGATTTACAAAAAAAAAAAAGTTTCAGTTCGCTTTACTACAATTTAAATCATATACCATATTAGTCACTAAAAAAATATACAAAATGTTGTCACTGTGATTTTTAAGAAAATGTGAAAATATGTCGAAAAAATTGGTTTACACTAGCAGACAAATATTGTTATGACTTGGGAATTACTCAACCGATTTTAATCAAACATATACTACAACCTAACCAGATAACAGGTCTACATAGGAAGGAAACCTGCATAAAAATTGAAACAGCAGTTCTTGAGCTTACAAACGGACAGACGGAACGACATTGGGTTTTATATATATTTAGGGATAGTTCCAGTTGATATTATTTAATTTTCTTAACGGTAAGGTAACTTTTAGAGCACCCTGTATTAAACAGCCTCCACTTGTTTTCGTTGTCTTGTAACTATAAAAATCAAATTTTAATGGAAGGTTAGGGTTTGAAATTAGAATATTGATAATAATTATTATTGTACATTTTATCTTATAAAAATTTGAGTCGATGCAATAACTTTCATAATTAAGATCTAATTTAATTTGATAATTATTTTTAAGAGGGACATAAGTTGTATTATTTGAAAAATGGATGAAAAAATACTTAAATAACTTCCAATAGTATAAAAATAGATGTCTGAAAGATTCATTAACATCTTTTAAGAATTGAAAGGATTACATTATTGGGTAACAGAGAGATAAGAAAGTCATATCTAACAATGATGACTGTTTGGTATTCATATGGCCCCTGCATAAACCCAATTAGGCTACACACTTGACGAGGCGGCGTGCGCATTTTTTCTGATTCATGCGATAATAGAGCAGGTTTGTTCTGATGCTGTTTTGCAATTGTCAAGTGTGCGCGTTACAAAAAACCGCTTATATATAATTTTAACGCTTTAACCTTCAATTCACCACTCTATTTTAAAAAGGACACTGGAATATTTGTGTTTGTGATCTTTTACTTCCAGCTCTGCAGACCATTCCTGGCCAGGAATCATCCTAACATCATACCTCAAGGTAAGATCAACATTCACTTAATTATTTCAGTGTCTGTTATTTAATTAATATCATAATAAAGGTCCTCCGGAAATAACAAATAAAACATTACACCAGATTTACACCCCTTTTGTTCAGCGCTGCCAGAGGCGTTAAAATTACGTTACAGTTTTTGGTCATACGGGCCGGATATATATCAGTTTTGGGTATTACGTTATAGGAGTGTAATCTGTGTAATCATCATTTAAACAAAATAATAATTTTTTTTTGTTTTAAACGCTAACACACAGTAGCCTAAATCAGTCATATTGGCCTAAGCTTCACAAATTAATATAGCCTACTATCCGAATTCTCAGTTAATTATTAAAGTAAAGTTGAATTACTCAAACAACCTAATTTCGTGTCAGACTTAAATTAAGCTCTGCAAGTTCTAAATAAAATTGCATTCGATTTAGACATTTTTATAAAACGGTGGCAGCCATTTTGTTTCGCCATTTTGTTACGCTATAGCCTATCCACATTTGGATCGCAATACTGGACAGAAAACAGAAAGTCTGTATCATTGTTGTTCAAGCACAGCTGTACAGCCAGCTTATCTGTATTTACTTAGGTCTTGTTTATTAAGTAAGACCTGTATAACAAAATCTACTTAGCCTAATCTAACAGATAAACAATCTAACGAAATCAACAAAATGCGATTCTGCATGCTATTAGAAGTAACGTTCTGAATGCAATAATTTTATTTTTGACATTTAATTAAATCACTGCAGTTGCAATAATAGTAATTGTCTATCCACGTTAATTATAATTGCATTCAATTAATTTCCGCTATTATTTTTATACATAACAAGAATACTCGCTAATTGGAAATTCATCGGCCACTTTGAAACTGACTGTATGCAATCATGCGATTTTCGGCATTCTCACGACAATCAACACTAATTAAAGCGCAGTTTGAGAAAATTTATGAAGCGGTTCACACGCTTAGTGAGGCTGAAACTGAGCCGTTAACGACTGTTGGGGAATACAAACTCGTAGAATATTCGGAGGTTGTCGCAAAGAAGATTCTCGAGTTCGATGGTTATATAGCGCGCGTTGTCGAAGATGAAAACACGACAGAAGATCAGTTGCAAAAGGTTCTCGCCGCTCAAGACGCAATAACTGACCTGTCGATTAATATTAAATCAATAATTAAAGTGTTGATACCACATAAACTTGCTAGCACTACTGTACATTCTCCCACAGCTCCGCATGATATTGACATTGCAAAACAATCATCAATTCGCTTACCACGCCTTTCATTACCTACCTTTGATGGTAATCTGTCGCTTTGGACTACTTTCTATCACATGTTTAATTCTACTATCCATGAAAATGAGTCAATTTCCGCCGTGGAGAAATTCACATATTTGGTTTCAGTTTTATCTGGTGAACCATTAAAAATTGTTAAGGGTCTGCCTTTAAATTCTACTAATTATCGCATTGTGTGGGATACTCTGTGTGACAGGTACCAAAACACACGACGCCTGGTCAATTTTCATATATCAAACATACTTGACATGCCACCTATTGTTTCACCTTCTGTTTACAATATTAGACAGATGTTAGACACTTTTACCGAAAATGCTCAGGCACTAAAAGTACTAAAGTTTGATATTTCTAATGAGTTGGGTCTCTTGACCATCCTATTCAGGAAACTGGATCAGGAATCCCGTAAACGATTTGAAGACCAACGATCAACAGACCGTAAGGTGCCCACAATTGGGGAATTGTTTACTTTTTTGAAACGCGAGTGTACTCGTCTAGATGATGCTACTATCGCTACTGCCGTTGACAACAAATCTACTTGTCCGAAATTGACGCATACCAAAGTCAACGTTCCCGTAAAACCTAAAATCACACCTCAGGTTTACCAAACTACTGTACACCAACGCAGCTGTAATTTTTGTCAGAAAAATGATCATAATATTTACAAATGTGAAACTTTTCACAATCTATCGCCTAACAAACGATTTGATTTTATAAAATCGCAACGCTTTTGTGTTAATTGTTTAAGTCACATGCATACTGTATCACGCTGTAAATCACAAAGTGTGTGCAAGTTATGCAGCGCTAAGCACCATACCTTGTTGCACATTAAAATACAACAGGAGTCGCCTGCGTCACAATCATGACTAAAAGGCCCGCAAAAATCGCATCGCTTCACTGGACACGATCACTCGCAAAAGATAACCAGCCTATCCACTAGGCCTAACCTCGCTATTCGCTCTAACGGATTAATTACTATTTTAGGGACCACTAAATTAGTACTTAATCCAAATTCTAGTAAATCATGCATAGCTACGGCTATTTTGGACTCAGGGAGTCAAACCTCCCTCATAACCACGCAGTGTGCTTTGGACTTAGGCCTGAAAATTCAACCTACAGTTTTAAGCCTACAGGGAATCTCCAATGTTTCCACACGCATTAAAGGATTTGTTAAATTAACTTTAGGCTCTTTGGACGGACGTGTTTTGGAAGGTACACATAACATCATTGTCTTAGACCATATAGCCTCCGAACTACCGCAATGGACGCCATCTTGTGAAATTCAAAACAAGCTTAGACATATTCAACTAGCCGATCCAAAATTTAATTGTCCTAAAAAAATTGAAATGTTGATCGGTGCTGACATTTATGGCCAGATCATAACAGGTCATAAAATTAATTTAGGCGAACATCTGCCTACTGCCATAGATACTGTGTGCGGTTATGTTCTTGTCGGTCCAGTTCGTACTAATTTCGTCGTTAAAAATTCTATTTCTTTGTTTGTTTGTGACACCACACGCTTAAATCATGTTTTGCAGCAATTTTGGTCACTTGAGGAACCACCAGTGGTAAATCAAAACACCAAAGATGAGTTAGATTGTGAATCATCGTACATAAACAATATGACCCGTCTCTCGGACGGTCGCTATGAAGTGGCTCTGCCATTTATTGATAAGAACATTCTTCTTGGTAACTCTTTTGACCAGGCTAAACGTCGTTTTCTAAATTTGGAAAATTCTTTCAGCAAAAATTCAACTTTGAAAATCGCTTATTCTGCTTTCATGCGTGACTATCTTTCTTCCGGTCATATGCAGCTGTATACGGAACCTGATCTTCCACCTAATCACTATTTCTTACCACATCATGGGGTAACTAAAGAATCGAGTTCAACTACTAAACTCAGAGTTGTATTTGACGCAAGTGCAAAAAGCAGCAACGGAATGTCTCTAAACGATACGCTATATTGTGGTGCAAAGCTACAAGCAAACATATGTGATGTTATTTTCCATTTTCGCCGCTACAATATCGTATTCTCGTGTGATATACGCCAGATGTATAGGCAAATAAAACTTGCTTCCGCTGATCAAAATTACCAATTAATTTTGTGGCGTGATAATAAATCGCAGCCTATTTCAACTTATAAATTAACTACAGTTACATATGGGGTGAAATCTGCTCCATTTCTCGCCATACGCACTTTAAATCAACTCGCAGACGACCATGGTCATGAATTTCCGCTAGCCGCTAATGTTCTTAAAACCAACATTTATGTTGATGACATTGTCACCGGGTCACATGATGTCGCTTCAGCTTTAAACCTACAATCACAATTGATTCAACTGCTCTCCAAAGGTCAATTCGAACTTAGGAAATGGACCTCAAACGCTACAGAGCTATTAAACGCTGTTCCTGAAGATCATCGTGAAACCCCGCTATACTTTAAATCTGACGATCAACCTTTAGTGTCAATTTTAGGTTTAAAATGGACACCATCTACTGATATGTTTTCCTACACAATTAAGGAAGTCGAACCTATTTACACTAAACGTGCTATTCTCTCGGTCATTGCTCATCTTTATGACCCATGTGGTTGGTTATCGCCAATAATGTTTCACGCAAAAAGTATCATCCAAGTTCTATGGACTCTTGGTCTTGATTGGGATGACCCATTGCCCGATCATATGGTTAATACGTGGCAAACGTTTGTTGAGGACATGCCTACCTTGAGAGACGTCCGAATTCCACGCTATGCACGACTTCACGACGCTAAAACAATACAACTTCTTGGCTTTGGAGACGCCTCTGAACAAGGTTATGCTGCTGTTATTTATGTACGCACGACTGATAAGGACAGTAATATACATATAACGCTGCTATTCGCTAAGTCCAAGGTTGCACCGCTCAAGCGTATATCGCTTCCTCGTCTGGAACTATGCGCTGCTCATTTACTCGCCAACCTCATGGCACACGCTGTTTCGCTTATCACTCCGCATTATCAAATCGAGCAAATCCGCTGTTACTCGTACTCATCCGTCGCTCTCGCCTGGATTAAAAGTCCATCATACAAGCTAAAGGTTTATATTGCCAACAGGGTCACTCAAATTCAGGAGTGGGTAACTCCTGAACATTGGTTCCATGTTGATTCATGTCACAATCCTGCTGATTGTGCCACGCGTCCCATTTCTTGTTCGTCTCTCGTGACTCACCCCTTGTGGTGGTCAGGTCCGCCGTGGATTTCGCTTCCGGTCCATGAATGGCCTAATACACCTGCGCAGGTGTTGGACATTCTGCCCGAAACCCGCACAAATCCGCTTCACATAGGCATCGCTTCTACCAGTCACGAATGGGACCTCTTGTCTACATTTTCCAATTGGACTACGCTCAATCGCATTGTCGCCTACGTTCAACGCTTCGCTCACAATTGCAGGAATAAATCCAAACAGTCTGGTTTCCTTACAATCGCAGAATTGAACACTGCTGAGGAAGCTATTATCAAGATTGTCCAACGCACCGCATTTCAGGCTGACATCCAGCTTCTGAACTCTCGCCGACCCTGTTCCATCGCACTGCAAAGACTGAACCCTTTTCTGGACAGCAAGGGACTTCTAAGAGTTGGAGGACGCCTCACTCAGTCCCCTCTAAATTACACCTCCAGGCACCCTCTTCTGCTGCCTAAGAAACATCACGTCACCACAGCCATAATAAATGCCTATCACAAACGCTATTTGCACTCAGGACCGCAGTTACTCCAGTCACTTCTGACGCAAAAGTTTTGGATCCTCTCAGCGCGAAGTATCATCAGATCTTGCGTATTCCGATGCATCGTCTGCTTCAGGACAAGACCAACGCACGACCTTCCGTTGATGGGCTATCTGCCAGGCTCACGAGTGACGCCCGCCAAGCCGTTCACTACTACGGGAGTTGACTACGCAGGTCCGTTCTTTGTCAAGATCCATTCGCTACGCAGCGCTAAGATCGTCAAGGTCTACTTGTGCATCTTCGTCTGCTTCGCTACTAAAGCTGTTCACATAGAAATTGCAATGGACTTAACAACGTCTGAATACATCGCAGCTCTCACCAGATTCATTTCACGCAGAGGTCCTTGCACTAACCTCTATTCTGACCGCGGCACCAACTTCGTAGGCGCCGCTGCAAAAATAAACGCTATATACGCCGAATTCAAGAAGCAACCACAGTTTGCCGAATCGCTCTCGCATTTCGCTAGCGAAAATTGCATCGCATTTCATTTTATACCCCCCGCAGCACCGCACCAAGGTGGTCTCTGGGAAAGCGCCGTTAAGAGCACCAAACATCACTTAACTCGTATGCTTGGTGAACAACGTATACAGCTCATGGACTTCCTAACGCTAACCACCCGTGTGGAGGCCATGCTCAACTCTAGGCCGTTGACACCGCTGTCCAACGACCCTAACGACCTTTCGGCACTTACTCCAGGACACTTCCTAGTTGGTCAACCTCTGGTCTCGCTACCTGAAGAGGACGTCACTGCCATGCCAGAAAACCGCCTAAAACATTGGCAACAATCGCAACGCTTCTTCCAGCTACTATGGCAACGCTGGAGATTAGAGTATCTCCACACACTTCAGCAACGCACGAAATGGACAAAACCAACGCGCAACCTCGCTATAGGAGACATGGTCGTGGTGCACGACCACCTGTCTCGGCCGCTTACATGGCCTCTCGCCCGTATAACACAGCTACACCCCGGACAGGATGGCGCGGTCCGTGTGGTCACACTGCGCACCTCCACCGGTACCCTTTCGCGGCCGGTCACTAAGGTGTTCAAACTGCCCATCGACTACCCACCTTCCTCTTCTAACCCTCAATAACCCGACGCGGTTCCGCTCCTTGCGTCCGCCCTCGCTCTTTCTCACCTTCTTCCTTCCACTTTCATGATTATTTCGAAACAACGTTTCAACGCGGCCGGTATGTTTGGTATTCATATGGCCCCTGCATAAACCCAATTAGGCTACACACTTGACGAGGCGGCGTGCGCATTTTTTCTGATTCATGCGATAATAGAGCAGGTTTGTTCTGATGCTGTTTTGCAATTGTCAAGTGTGCGCGTTACAAAAAACCGCTTATATATAATTTTAACGCTTTAACCTTCAATTCACCACTCTATTTTAAAAAGGACACTGGAATATTTGTGTTTGTGATCTTTTACTTCCAGCTCTGCAGACCATTCCTGGCCAGGAATCATCCTAACATCATACCTCAAGGTAAGATCAACATCCACTTAATTATTTCAGTGTCTGTTATTTAATTAATATCATAATAAAGGTCCTCCGGAAATAACAAATAAAACATTACACCAGATTTACACCCCTTTTGTTCAGCGCTGCCAGAGGCGTTAAAATTACGTTACAATGACATTTTAAATAAGTAAATACATGATGAAAGTAGGACTCAATTATTATTTTTAATGAACTTACAGAAAAGACATTTCATCCAGGGTACAATTATGTTGACATATTTTTAATTTGGTGTGTAATGTGTTATAACCAAACAAAACCCAGGTTCTATAACTAATACTTTAGATACCTTGTAAAAACACACATAGAAACCTGCAAAAAGTTTTCCTAAAACTATTTATCAACTCTTTTGTAAAAATTCTGATTTAACAAAATGAAATAAAAAGAAATATAAAAGTATTTTAAGTAGGCCTATGATTTTTTTTTTTTTTTTTTGGCAACTCTGCAGTACATTTAGTTGGCAAACTGATGTGGTTGCTTTCCAAGAACGAATGATTCATCAAATGCGGGACACACTACGAATATGATGATCAATTCTTGAAAATAGCCATGGACTCATTGTTCTAACTTGTATTATTGTATATGAAAACATTTAACTGATAACACTGGATAAAGTGCAGGACTGAAAGAGAGGGTCATGTTAAGGCAGAGAAGAGGTTTACCTAGAGCATGAGCATACTATTTATAAATCCTGCTTAAAAAAACACTCTCGAACATTTACTTTATATTAAGTATTACAGAAATTTAAAAAGATTAGACAAACTTAATTTTATTTAATAAGCTATTTAAAATAAAATGAATTGGACTCATACAAAAATTCTGCATATTTTTTGACAAACATGTAAACAAAACGTCAAAGTTAAATTATATATATATATATATATATATATATATATATATATATATATATATATATAATCGATAAACAGATTAAAAATATGTAGAGTAAAATTTGTATATAAACTGCTAGAGTTTATAGGAATTTTTGGAACATTAATTTCTTCTTTTTTTTTTTTTTAATTATGGTGATTATCTATGGATAGAACTTTAATTATTTTAAATCCGCAAAATAAGTCAAGAGGGACATTTCAATTGAGAACAAAATAAACTTGTGATTTGAAGAATCATCTACTTAGGATCGGAAGTTGTTATTTCCTAAAAGTTTCATCTTGAATATGTTATAAAATTGGCAAGGTATGGATTTTTATTATTATTTTTTAAATACAGTATGCATATTAAAATAAAGTAGGTTTATAGATAACTGTAAAAGATGATTGAAAGGTTTATGTTTTAAATCATCTTCAAACGAATTATAATAAAACTGCTGAAATTGAAGTATAGGAAATTTTTGTTGGAATAAGTAAAAAGATGACAAACTCAGCCCACCTCGAATGGAGCTTCCCCATGATGTTTGTTGACGATGCGAAAGCTGCAAACATCAGCTCCTACACCTCTAATTCTAGGTGTCACCTCCACCAAGGTTTCATTTTCTTTGACGAGCCCGTGGTAGCCACTCTCGAGATTATCCAAGTCAAGGCGTAATACTGAAACAAAAATAAATAACTAATTACTTTTGACTGTTAATCACTTGCTTAAATTGAGAAAAACAAATTTTCATTATTCACCGCACAGCAGCTTATAGAGTTTGTGGATTGGCCTTGACTTGACCAACTGCTAATTTAATTTCATGATTCATAACCAAACACAAGCCTCTGTCTGAAAAATAAGATTTTTGTTCTCTTTGAACAGTAGTGTGAACTTGAATCTCCGTAGGTAATCTTGGTTCCACTGTGTTATAAATCTATTTCTACAAAAATAAAGTACATGTTAAAGTTTACTTTTTTACTTAGCTCCTATAACTCTGTTTACCTTTAGATCGTGTATTCTTTGTTTGAGTAAAGGGATACTCTACGAGTCAATAATTGTGATAAAGCATAAACATTTAAATGCTACATTCCTTTACCAAGTGTTAGCTTAAAGGTAACATATATTAGAGTACCTCACATTGACGAATGTGTGAGCAAGCAACAAAGATATAACACAAAACACATTTAAAAGTATAAATAATGAATTATAGCTTACTCGATGTCAATTTGAATGGTCCCTTTTAAATACTACATTCTGCAACTCTGCATTCCATATTACGCTGTCTGTCACTTGTTCCTGCATTCTTAGGCTACTTTATTCGCTACTACCAATTTCATCATGTTCCAGGAGTCTAGTATAATACTCAATCAACTTCTTTCTCAACATTTTACCCAAGCCAAGGATAGTAACACAACTGTTTTCTACTTGTTTCAATTGCGATTTTTTTTGTACTCTACAAATTTAAAGCTACCCATATTAATTATTGTTGATTTTAACCTAAGTGTTTGAGAACATTTAATAAAATATTTGAGTCGATAACAGCCTGTGGGAAAGACATGTGGCTACAATCCTCTACTGTTATGTGTCGTAAATTTTAATATTTATAATATTGATGTTTACTCAAGTATCAATAGGAGTATTCATTGTTGTGATGTGTAGTGTGTAAATGTTATTGTGAAACATGGATAGCCTGAGGATGTCGCCTGTGTGTGCGCGAAACATGTAGCTACAATTTGGATTGAACAAGATTGTTATTGACTCAAAGGCAATATTTATCAAATATGAATTGTTAAGGCTAGTGTATGAATTTAATTTAAGTAATTTCATTAGACAATAAACTTTTTTAATTCTTGAAATTGTTGAATAATTATATATAATGCAGCATGATTAATAAAATACAAATGTTAAAAGAGATTTAACACCATAACTGTAACCCTGATAAATTGTAAAGTCTAAAATAAATCAGATATAAGATTTTAGGTACTTAAGATAAAATTGTATCAAGAAATATGTATAAATGAATTGCATAATCTTATCCCAACAAGTAAATAAATATAACTAAGATGACTGAAGGCAACTCTATTGATTATTTCTTGATTGCATAACATTTTTAATTTATGGCCGTTAAACTAGTAAAGATAAAGTAGCAAGGAAAACCCAACGCTAGCAACTGGACACAAACCTACATTACATTTGGTGGTTTACAAGCTCGTACTGCGGCATGCCTTGCTGCACCCCATCAATAATATGGGGAAGATATATAAAAGCAACCAATAGAGTTGACTCCAGTTATAAACAACATAAGTAGCAGCTGTGCAAATAGGAAACTACATTAAGTATTGATCACTTTATTTGCATAGAACATAAATATCCTGTCGAATAATGTTTTTATTGAACTGGAAATGTTTTACATAAACAAACCATAACACAACCATATTGAGAGGTAAAAGTTTTCCAACAGCCAGCAGTATTCAAATGACAATTAGCCTCACAACTATTTAACCCCCCACCCCCACCCCTTCCCTTCACCTACCTCTCTCTGTAAACCACTTCCCTTCAAAAACTAATTGGATCTTGATTGTGTGGTGAGGGAATCAAATACCAGATATATTGGCACAATAGACCTATCTCATGTATATGTGTGTACAGATGGGGAAATATTTAAATGTACATCAGTGAATCTTAAAATGCAATTAGTTTTAATTTAATATTTGTAGTATCTACAATAGATCTCTGTTCCATTATATATAATACAGGGTGATTCAAAACAACTAGCCCTGCTGTTTCTCTAATTTTGTATATTAACCAGAAACTTCATATGCAGAATTATTTTCCTCACTCTTTTTTATTGTGAATAATTTTTTTTAATTTAAAAATTAATAAAAGTTTTGATGTTTTCATATTTAAAAAAACCTCCCAAAACTACAAAACGGAAAATTTTTTCATTTACTTTCTTATAAAATACATAAATTGTAAGAGAGAAAAATTGGCTTACAATTTAAAATTGAGATATTAAAGAAAATAATACCTTCTTGATTTTTTTTCCCTCAGTCTAAAAATAGTTTAGGGATCAATGTGCATTTGTCCATTATCTGTAGGCTTACATAAAACTTCACAACAGTTCAACTGATTTGGCGGAAATTTAGTTTAGCCTATAGACACATTTTCAAATTTAACTGGATTTTCTTTTTAATTTGGACACTTGCCTTAAGAGGAAAACAGGTGCTGTACTTAGGTATTACACTTAAAATAAACATATTGTTATTTTTATTTTCATTGAGCCGATTTATAATTAGAAGAGTTTGAATAGACAACAACATATATTTTATGACAACTGAAAAGTAAATTTTCAAATTTAAAGCCTGTGACTTTTTTTATGTTTTCATTTATATATGAATCAAAGCCATTTCAAATTTCATAGAGTTACACTGTTTTGTTCTCTCGAATTTGCTCTATAACTTCCATATAATTTGTATATACGTATAACTCAATAAAATAAATATATAAACAATAATAATATGTATAAACAAATAAACAATAATCAGATAGCGTATGTTTCTCACGTATTGGATCATACGCCATCTCAAGGCCCACTATGTGGTGGTAAAAAAAAAAGTAGTGGTGGTTTTTTAGTTAAGCAATCGGCAATCTAGTGTTTACACATATTGATCAAAGCAGTATAATATTTACTCCACTGAGAGTCCAATGAACACACTCACTCATGAGTGTAGTAACACTAACACACACACACACACACACACACACACACAAAATATTTAACTTTTATTATTTCTCCCCCTGAGTTAGTGTTTTGTACATATTTAATTTCAAATTTTGTATTTTTAAAGTTATTTCAAATTAATAAAGTATCCTTAAATAATTATTTTCCCAACAAGACTTGCAATGGAAACTTACCAAAGTTAAAAGTGCCCGAGTGACTTAAATGAAGTTTATCACAGAGTCATAAAGTTGAGCCGCTGGTATTTAAAATACAGTCTTTCTTTTACACTCCCTAACTTCAGCGTTTGTAATGTATAGCTCATCTCATAAACTTTTTAATCTCATTTGTATAATGTGTTATCAACCCTTCACTCAGTGTAGAGCTTTGAACTGGACACAAAATTGTAAATATTCAGCTTGTCAGTTTTAGATGATATACATATGTGGCCCAGCCAAGGGGCACACCATAAAAAATAATAAATAATTAATAATAATAATTGCCAAATGAATAGACAAGAAGAGGTAGACCAATTCTGTTGAGTTAGCGTAATCACTTAATAAGGGGGGGGGGCGCAGTCCGAAGCTGTGCGGTTTGGGTACGCCAGTCTGGCTCGAGATACCCCAAGATACAGCTCGCTCCGCGAGAGAGCAGAGTCGGGCCATTTTAGGCAACGCGCGGCCGCTGTAATCGTCATGTCTTTTCCAGTTTTTGAAACATTGTAATTCTATAATCATTCTGAAGTAAAACTCAAAGTCATTTTAAACACTGAATTGCGTGTTGTTTAATTATCGCCCGAGACCGCGTCCTTGGCGCCATCCTGACTAATTTCGGCCCACGTGGATGCAGTCTCCAGCCAGCTGAGAGTTTCTGGATTTTACCAGGGGTTCCCGGCTGACCAAAAGAAGTTGGGGACGGTCCACACATACTTATTGCAAATATAGTAATACAGCAATTGGTCATGATGAGAACAAGACCTGGATCTATAAAATGATCATGGTCATATAATAAATGTGTAGTCCATAAATAAATATTGAGTTTGACTTGTGAGATAATATTAGATTGAATAAAACTTGAACACAAGATCTCACAAAACTAAACTATAACTTACAGTTATTGTAGCTCATGTATCACTCTAAGAATACCTAGGACAATTTAAAAACTAAAACTAAAATGTGTAACCCAAATGAGAAACCTAGAGTTTAAAGCTAAACCCAAGTGACCAAAAATAACTATTCAGAAACATGTTCAAGAAAACACAGGCCATACTACACATTAACACAAGAAGGTATCAAACACCAATGTGAGCCAAGGACATGCATTAGTTAACTGAACAAAAGGGATGTGTGACAAACATTAACTTTAATTAGCATGATTAGGGGAATGGAATCAGAAATATTAAATAATTCAAAAACTGTTTTAATTTACTGTTAATTTGGGGTCAATATGACAAAAGTCTCATCCACAATAATAAATTTTCAATTTTAGATGTGTGTTAAGAAAGCTGAGGATATTTCTTAAGACTTGGGTTTATAGAAAAAACAACCTGGTAAGTACATAAACTATTTATTTTAATCATCCTAATACTGACAAGGAAAGAATTGTTCATTCCTTATTGGACAGATCTAATAATATTTGTTCTGATAAAGATAGTCTAAACCGAAAACTATACTGAATTGAAGATGACTCAGTCATTAATGGATATCCTCAATATTTTCAACAAAATATATAATTTTTTTAGTATTTATCCCTTATGCGCTGCGATTATCAGAAAGAGTTAGGTGCATTGTTAGGAAATATAAAATATGTCAAGGATAAAATAAAGCAAAAGCTTAAAGTTTCAAAAAATCTCATTAAAAACAAACCTAAAATGACACTCGATACATTAAAAACTTTATTTAATGCGAATATGACAAACGATACATTAGCGAAACAACAAAAAAACCTCTAAATATAAAAATTAGCGAACACAAAAAGAACATGATTAGACCTAGAAGATAAATCGAAAATAGGTGAATACACTTTGACAGAAATTTAATTGCAAATTAGCAAAGATAATAAATACACTAGGGAATAAAAAAAAAATTGAAGCTTTAAATATGAATCTAATGACCAAATTATTAGTTGCACTAGTCTAGAAATAAATCTGTTGAGGCTTATTAAATAAAAACTGATTTGAAAATGGAAAATAAAAATTCCTTAGATAAAGCTGAAATATTTCTGGTTAATTTTTCACAAGGAATGACAAGATCACACACTTTTTTTTTTTTTTGTTAGTGTGTAGGTCTGTAACTTGTGATTTTTTCTGTTCATACACATATTTCAATACAGTCCTCGTTGTTCTGACCGCTTTAGCTTTGGGCTAGTTTTAGTTTCTAACATATTCCTAGACTATTCCTTTTCATGTTTTTTTATGTTTTAGGTTTATCACTTAATAACGAAAGCTGATCCACACTCTCAAAGCAATGTTTTTATACCCAAATGATTTAGCAAATTTACAAATAAATTATACCAATAATACGATCAATCCATCATTGTACCATTACTGTACTTTACAGAATTGACCTGTAACATTTTCTGAGGATGCAACTTTAAAACAAAATTGTCGTTAAAACAAAATTTTGTTAAAATGAATCTGTTGTTAGATTTGATGCAATTTTAAAATTAGTGATCAAATAACAATTATTTTATATTCATTGCAAATGTGCCCAAGTCACGATTAAAATAACTAGAATGTATTTCCGTCTCTGTGACTTATGTATTATGTAGTAATTCTACTTACATTTGACGCGTTTCGGAAATATTTTTTCCATCCTCTGAATATCTCGCTTATTGGAGGTCATCACAATAAATCGACGACCTCCAATAAGCGAGATATTCAGAGGATGGAAAAAATATTTCCGAAACGCGTCATAAATGTAAGTAGAATTACTACATAATACATAAGTCACAGAGACGAAAAATACATTCTAGTTATAACAATTATTTATATTAAATAAAATTAAACTAAAGACGATATGATGAATGGAAAATAAGAATAAAACCTCTGTTAATTTCACTTGTACAGATCCATAGCATGTTGAATAACTCATTCACAAATTCTCGAGAGAACTAACTTTTAAGCATCACAATCCATCAATCTTGAAAATAGTACATTATACTAAAATATGTCACATGACTAATAAGTTACATCTGGGTACGTTCTAACAGAAAAGTCCTAACTATATTATAACTTGTCGTGATGATAATTAATGTAGTCGTAAAATAATTTGTCCTGACGCACAAGCATAGTAAGAAGAAGGCCTGTAGCTCCCTAGAGAGCGAAGCTTGTTATACTACCAAAGCTTTACTCATGTACAATACATAAAATAAACTAATCAATTCATACATTACCATTTTGCATTTAAATGGCTTAATTTTCCTTTGAAGATGACATTCACATATTTATGAAAACTTTAAAGTGGTATTACACAATGGAAGAAAACTTTACCTCCGTGTTCAACATAAACACTTTTAACGTCTCGTTTTGTCTGAAAACTTTTACCGCAGTTTTGTAAGCTATTACAATGTAATTGAAAAGTCAGCAACAATAAGGGCAATTACTGTCACAATATTTTACCCTTTTTTAACAACCACACTTTGAAGAATAATGTAGAGAGCTTTTAAAAACAAATTTGCATATTGATCTTCTTCATAGGTAAGTAAAAGAAGTTAGTTTGCAGTTGACAATTTATTCCAATCGTTAATATTTTTTTAAATCATATTTTATTTATCTTTGACAAACAAACTTTGTTTCGAGACGTCATATTCGAATAATAACTTAAGACTAACAAATATAAATTAAACTGATTGAAAAATAAACCTAGCGTAAATAATAAATAGTTGTCGTCTTCGTTGTCATTTATAGGCGAAAAACCGTAAGGTCTTTAAGAAGAACAGTGCATAAAATGAGATATCCAAAAGATTCATATAACAATAGTTAAGACTTTATATTTGAACACCCTAATAGACTCAAAGTTGGAGGAGAACAAGAGTTGGTCAAAAAAATCTGACAGGACAGATTAAAAAAGGGATTTATCCAAAGACTATGTGAATAAACTTGTCAATCAAATTAAACTGCCAGTACCATACCAACTTGTTGTTCAGTTAGAGTTTGTTTTGTTTGTGTTTGTTTTGCTGTGTGTGGTTATATATTTCCTGTATTTTATTTGTACAGTATTTGAAATGAAATATTTATTGCTATGTGTGTATTGTAATCTATAACTTATTGTAGTATTATTTATATGATACATTTATTTATTGTATATTTTTGTCTTGTTTTGGTTTTGTATTTATGACAATTTTGTTATTTTGTGTGTGTATATATATATAATTGTTACTGACTTGTCTTATATAAATACTATTTCCCAAGAAGACAAATAAAGAATAATAATAACTATAAATAAGCCCCTGGAGAGCAATACATAATAAGAGAGCATTTTTTTCCCACTCTTAATGCCTAATGAAATTCTCCAAAATCTGAAAATTTTGTTAAACAATAAACCTTCCGATTGTGTTAACACAATTAAAAATGGTTATGTTTAATTGAATAAAAAAACCACAAGAGATTTTAATGGATTTCCTTTGTAGCTGTGTTATATAAAGCTGTGACCAATAATTGTGTACTGGGATTGACCACAAACGCCATTCAGAGCCCACTAACTTTAATACTAAAGGCCATTAATACTAAGTTTTAATAATAAGTTTAAATATCTATTATCAGAAAACCAAATCAAAGTAAATAATACAAATGGAAGAAATATATCAATTATTTTTAAATCAAATTTTCGTTTGCTACACTCAATAACTCTGTCACAACATATAAACATAGTGTTATTTAACAACTATTTGCCATCATTATTTCTATAATCATCTGTTTTTGGCATTCTATAATTGTATTTTATCTCTGAGGAAGAATTTTAAAATTATTGAAACCATATACTCTACTTCAAGACTTGTTTACAGCTTTCTTTAAATCTGTATTAGATAATATTAATACACTTAATAATATCATTACTTAAATATCATCTAATGGTCCACAGGAACCTGATGTTTTTAAATGAGTAGTATTCAGCATGTGAAAAGGGGGAGACACCTGTGGTGAAGGTCATTCGATTCTCCACTTCATGCAATTAGTATGCAGCATGCCGCTGTGAAGTGTTGATCATCGCGAATTGGCTTACAATATGTTTGTAAAAAGTGGTGAGTCTATGACTGAAAGTCAACTTCAAAGTCGGGCATCATTTTCCTTTGGGTGTCATGGTGAAATTTCCATTCACAATACCACACTAAGATGAGTAAATTTATTTATGCTCAGAGGATCAGTAATGAAAACAAAATCAAACAGGCCTTCTACAAGAGTATGCACATCGCAGAATGTGGGGAGAGGCGCAGTCCCGGCCGTTCTGCTAGGCGGTATGCTTCTGAACTGGGATTGAGTAAGAGTACTGTAAAACATATCTTACACAAAGACTAGGGGTTTCACCCCTATAATATTGATTGTGGAGGAAATAAATGTGAGGTGATTAACAACAACGCCTCAAATTTGCACAAACAATGCTTAATATGTACAAAGAGGATGAGAATTTGAGGATTATCAGACTGATGAAGACCATTTTCATATAAATGGGGTCGGTAACGAACAGAACTACTGGGCTTCAGAAAATAATCATGATTTGCATCAGAAACTGTTTACACAGCTCAAAAGTTTGTAGGAAAATGTGGGATTTTCAGCCCACTTTTTTTGAAGATGATTGAAATACTGTAGCCGTTAATTCCATTCTATACATGATCAACAATTTTCTTGAACCAGAACTTCAAAAACGAGGAATTAACAAAGAAATGTATGATTCCAGCAAGACAGGGTTACTGCCCTTATACCCAGAGCTTCAATGACTGCAGTTCCAACGTGGTTCCCTGCGTGTTCCAACGTGTTCGGGACATTTCTCGCTTTGGTGATGTTCCCTGACCTCTCCCAACTGATCTTTCCATTTGTGATTTCTATTTGTGGGGATAACTTAAAACATGTGTACGTAGGAAAGCCAAGCACACTACAAGAACTGAAGACTGCAACAACAAACCACAAATGTTTCCCATGGACCACCTTGTATATGATCAAAGTAACTTTCGTTTGATCAAATTTTCTGTGGGTTATTTGCAAGATGCAAGTTAATCACAAATATTTTGAAGACATTTATAAATTTCACTTTATCCTTTAATGGTCAATATTTTGGTCTACAATTTGGCATGGATTAAAAAAATATAGATTTCACTTCAACAAAGCACGAATATTAATTTTATTTTTTTTTTTTAACTTGATATTTTTATATTATTTAATAACTGTATATTATCTTTTTCTCATATAAAAATAAGCTCAGTAATATGTGTAAAGTTTTACACAGTTTAAAATAATAATTTACACAAATTGAAAAATAATAATTTGATTTAACAATAAAAGAAAATTAATTTTTCAAAATGAATGTATAGTCTGATATATCTTACAAACTGCAGAATTGCGTATTACAGATCTCAATAAAAACTATAAAGAGAAAAAAACAAATAAAGATTTGTTGATATGAAACAGTTATAAACCACTGTGTTGGTAATATATAATCAGTAGTTAATATAAAATCTAATCAATTGTTATACGAATGTTTATTGGGTTTCTCATTTACATTTAACAAGCCATATAACAACAGTACCTTTTGTTATACTCTTAATATCATTAAACCTCCCTTTGTCTGCAAAGTTCAGTCTTATCTATGGCTCTTGGGTCTCGTTATTTCACAGGAAATTTTAACGCTTAAATTACATTTTAATAATGATACATAATTTTCATTTAATGTTTTAATTCGGATTTGTCCACTATTCTCAATTATACTAATTATAGAGTTATATAACCACCAAACATTCATGAATCTCAAAAATTCCATAAACTTTCTTGCTTGTGCATATGAGCAGAAAATAACGAGCCTTGCTGTCATTTATACTTTTACAAATACGCTCTAAGTTTTTTGATACTTAGCTATAGGAAGATCTTGTCTTTTCTGCTTACATACCAGTAAAAACAAGATCGTAATAGATCTTTGGTCAAATTTTGTAGGGATATTTTGTAAGGTTGAGAGAGTGTGTAACATTTTCATATGTATAAATTCAGGATCTACTATTTCTCAAAATAAACTCTAATGATTTTGATTAAAATTTGTTAAAAAAGACTCAACATAAATATTGAACATACCTTCCACAAAATTCTGAATAGATAGTTATCGATTAAAAAAAAAAAAAAAAATTTAAAAAGAAGAAGAAGTAATATTCACTATAGAAATTTATAGCATACATCTCAAAATTGCTTAAACAATTTCAAAACAAATTTGATGAAATGAAAAAGTTTATGACTAAAGGTTATATCAAATTGTATATAAAAAGGAATATTTTAAGAGTTATTTTTAATAAACCTAAATTAAATACTGACCACTACCATTAAAATATAAAATTTACATTAATTTTTTTTTTTTTTTTTGTATTTCCTAAATGAATGTGTTTAGTTAGAGTTTTTTATTTATCTCAATTTAATAAATACAGATTTGTTAATATATAAAATAAACATAACCCACTTCCTTATAACAAATCTGAATCCAGAGACGAGTTGACAACATCCATAGGGTGACTTTACCCCAAGTTTGATTTGCTGGTATTAACTCCATCTTTACGTACAAGCACCCTTAAGTGTGTTGACAGTGCAAATACAACCCTTGCCTCTGAATGGTGGTATTCAGTAAAAATCTCTACCTCATTCATTTCTAACCTCTACTTAATATCGACTTATGGTTCCTTCAACTGTCAAGACTATAGACGTAGAGCCTACGGCCTACTAACGGTGCCATAATCACTTGTTTTAAACTCCTTTTTTTATTGATCAAAAAATAAATATTGTACTTACTTTGTTACCCGAAAGAATTCACTTTAAAGTTAAATTTTTTTTTTTTATCATCTCTTATCCAAAAGTTGTTTTGGTCTTGAAAAGTGTGATCATAATTTTTCTCTTTTAAATTTTTTCTGTCTGTGTACAAAATAAAAAAAACTTTTTCATTAGACTGAACACATAAGGGATAAAGACAAAGGAATTAATGAATTATTTAAATACTTTCATATCAAAGCAACACACGACAACACGTAAAGTTCTTGTCAAAATCTATGAGCTTGATCTAATCTTGTTATTTTTATGGTTTGAAATAGACGGTTTGAATTTTACATTCTTAGATCTTGTCAAGTACAAAATCACAATTTGATTTTTATTATTTAGGAAGAAAAAAACATGTTTTATGCAAAATACTATCATGTTTTATATCTGAGAGGATGTTGACAATGATCAATAAAACACATTTATTAAAGTATAGATTGCTATTGACATTAAGGTATTTACAATTATTAAACAAAAACAGGTCATATGCCATAGAAATCAAGATTAATTATTCATTACATCACCAGTGTTTCATTATTAGGAACACATCAGTTAATTCGACTTTTTATGAATGTTCTTTTCTTTTTAAGTGTGTAAAGAAAATAACAAGCTCTTATCACAGTTCTTTTCAAAATACACTTCACAAGTTTTATGGTTTTTTTTTAATGAAATTGAGACGTTTTTCCTATTTATCCAAATCCTATAATTCCGATTTATCCAAAGTGTTAATTAATTTTCACAAGAAGCATCTTTACCTAAAGCTTCATTAAAATTCATCATTAATTTCTATACTTCTAAGTAATTGTTTAAAATAAGCATATCTGTAAACTTTAAGGTAATTCAACAACTCACTGAATAGACCAATCAATACGAACTCGTTTCATTTTCTTTGTAATGTAATATTGAATAAATTTGTAGATAACAATTTTTTTTTATGAGCTATATAAATGGAGATTTTTTTTTTAACTAAAGAGTACTTTCCAAATTAAATTAATACCAATTTACACTCACTCTAAAAAAGGACACATTTTTTGTATAACTGTTTTGTGTAAAAATGTTTCTAAAGAACATAAGCAATAAAATTGCACCATTACCAACCCGACTAAAAGTGTTTCATGTCTTACTTTACTCGACTATAAAACTATATTATATACTTCATCCTAAAACTATCCCATTCATGATCTTTCATGAAACACCATATTATTTTGCAAAAAATAAAATGTGGTTTTCTGAACCATTTTGATGAAAATGAATGAATGATATTTCGGGTTGTCTATTAAGAAATATCTTAAATAGTTTACACTACCATAAATCCACTTTTGTTAGATGTAAAAGATTTACAAGTAATAAGAAAATGGACTTTAACCACCATTATTAAAAACTATGTTAACATTTTCCAAATATAAATTGTAATATTTACAACAAATTTGTGTTCTATATTATTAATATTGCATTTCTTGACATTTGTAATCATAGTTTTAAAACCATACACAATGTTTTTAGGGTATTTATCAAACCTAACTATGACATAAAAAGTTAAAATCTATATGTAAATTCAATTAATATATTATCTCCTGCTTACACTACACAAGAGTTTTGTTATTTTATTTCTGATGTATAAAATATAAAACCACATGTAGTTGACAAAGCAAGTAGATGCAAGTCCTCCAAACACACTCCCGCCATCCAGCCTACCACTACAGTATTGATTACCCACTCCACTTTTTACTTTTTTTTTGTCTACTTCATATTAATCCTAAAAGTCTCTTCATTTTCATTCTTTTGTTTGGTGTCTGTTCTTTTGTGGCCAATTTAATTACAATTCATCGAGAATACTATTGTAATCCCATCAAAAGCAAATTATAAAAATGAGAAAAAAATATTTTACTAATTTTATTACTACTTTATATTGAAATCCATTGGAAATAATTTTACAAATTTAAGATTTTGTTTACAATCTGTGCAACTCAATAATTTGTGATTGCAAACAAAATTTTCAAATTATTTGTAATTTGTACTTTTTGACTACTGTATAATGTCATGATTTATATTCTTATATGCTACTGTCTAATATATTATCCATTACTTTAAGTTCCACCAGCACTTCGCATATTCAATTAGTTTGAAATATGGAAGTGGAAAAGGTCTAAAAACACCAAAATCTTTAGATAACAAAGAAACATCAAACATTGGTGAAAGGAAACTATTTTTCCGCTTACAACTCAATACTGTACTGAATTTGTATTTACAAGATTAGATGAAAAATACAATATTAATTTTTAAGACTTTTAATTTGTGGTAGCTTTTTTGTATTTAATAAAAACACAAAAAAGAGCATATTAAAATTATTTTCAATTCAATAATGGTACAAAATTAAGATTGATGATATCCCACCAAATGTGTCAAATTGTGAGTAAAACCAATTGCTGTTCACCAATAAACTCAGACCCCCCCCCCCACCCTAAGCCTAACAAAGTGGTTTTTAGAATGATGACGGTCTATGTCTATATTTGTTTGTGCAGTGGTATTCGCAAGCGCAAACAAATGGACTAATTTTTTATGTTATTGGACTAATTTATTTTCAAATTAGTTATGTTAATATTTTGAGCATATCTCATAGTTTTTGTAATTTTCTCGATAACTAAAAATTTGGGGATTGATGACAAACCAAAATTCAAAATCCATTTAATAATTTCGATAAAATGTTGCTAAAATGTAACCTTTAAGAGCAGGAACAATACAAATATCCCCGCTCTGGAGTTATTGAGAAAAAATATATATAAAAATAAAGCTCTTATCTAATTTATAAAAATTGGCTCTGCTGATTTTTTTTCAAATTTTGGTGAAATCCGAAAAGTAATGACTCAATTATAATCATTTACATGAAACATCTAAAATAACCCTTAACCATCTGGCATTTAAAACCTATATTCAAATAAGATTAACAAATTAAGGCAGTTTATTTCAGAAGCGAAGCAAGCTTAGGCTGTATTTAATAATATATAAATATCTTTAAAATTTTACAAAAAATAACATGATACTTTTAATACAAAATTATTATGCCACACAGAAAAACTCGGTAATATAAAGTAAATTCCCTTCTACTTTCCTTCTCATGTATATATTTTTGAGTAGATGGTAATATATTATCATGGTTAGTATTTGGTTTTGTAGACGAGTGTGTGAGGAAGTTAGTGCAAATGATTATTTGTAAAGCAAAGGAAAAAATAAACCATCTGAAATCTGTAGGTAGAACATAATGGAAACAACAACACTAGTTGAAACATGAAGGTCCAACAGTGCCAAAAATGAAGTTCACCAGACTAGCCAAAAATTACCATAAGGGGTATTTTTTATTTATATGTAGCCTACTCAAAAATCACTATTGAAAATTTGTATCAAACAGCATGGCCTTGGAGTTTAACAAACTATTATGTAAAAAGGTGATTGAATAAAATGGTAAAGAAAACTAATTTCACTTAAAATAAACTGAAATTGAAACAAGGTCATTGTTTAGAATAAAATGTTGGCTTGAACAACCAGACCAGACACCGAGACAAATTCAAGTTTAGTGTCTAGGCAAAGTGCCAAGTAAATATAAGATTTTTCATGGATCTCCTTAAGCATAATGAACGGAAAGCAGGAAGGAAGAGAGGAATATTCCTTAATAAAGTTGCAAGTTTTGATTTCTGTTACTTTTATTAGTTTTAATAAAACCAAGCATCACAACACATGTGACCTCATTTTAATATTTTACTTTCTATTAATAACCTATGACTTCCTTATATTTTACATTTCAATTAACATATTGAGTACAATATCTGGTGTATAAATATTTCTATATATTCTCACAAACATTCACCAAGCATACAGTATATACACTGAAATTTTTTGTTAAATATCAGGAGCCAGTTACATTCACACTGACAGCCTCAACACCTTGATGTTTGTGCCTTTAGATACTCTTGTCTATAGTGCGACTATTTACCATTTACTCTTAATACTCTGCTGTTATTTATAACCCATAATATAATGTCATTCTTTTTAAAATGTTTATATTTGAAGTTTAGGAAGATCTTTGGCCCGAGTCTTAATCTTTCACTTTATTTGGTAAGCCCTGGATGTACGTACGTTGGAAAGGTATAGAATGCTAGTCTTTAATTTATTTCTGTTACAAGAATGTACACAATTCAAATATTACAGGTTCGTCAGGCTTCATTACGAGAATTTTTATCCATTGAACAGTGAGCTTAAGGTAGTTTTGTTACCAATACGGAAGTGAATGTTTGCTAAAATGTCAATATTCTTTAGTTATTTTGAAACAGTGGACCACTCTTACTTAAAACTTGGCTAAAGAAACATCTAACGTGTTCAATCTTAACAAGAAATGGCATGTATCCAAGGAGTTTTCTTTCACGGATCACCAATCAGATTCAGTTTCTAATTGATTCTAGAAAGTGAGTGAAAATAAATTATAATTGGAGGAGTCTATTAATGATAAGACTGATGGTTAGAGGTTACAATGACATGTTGGTTGGACAACTCAAATACGATATTTCAACAACGAAATCGATGTACTTCCTCATCAAATCTCTTAACTGCTTTCAGTATAGTATAGAACAGTACATGTAAAAGAACCTTCACTAAACCCACAATGTCTTTACCCTTTTGAAGAGATAATGACAGCTCTTTCCTTAGTAATTCCAGGTTTTTCTAATACCATAAATACCTTCTGAAAGACTCAGTGTATAAAAAAATCAGTTAATATTGTAGCCAAAGACCCAGTTAATCCAATTAAGATATGACAAAATAGATGATTTACATCCACTATTGAGGAAATTCTCCTCATGACTTACTTTCAAAGAACATTGAGTGGGAAGGGGGGACTGATTGGAGAATACATTTTGATTTATGCCAAGGCAGAATTGGAGCAATGCCAAAATGAAGACAACCTTTAATAAAATTTAATGAGCATTTAACTCCTTAAAACCATCATTCATTCACGCCTTAGACCGGGTCTTCTTACTTATCTTCATACACTACACATCTCCAGCATGAGTCTTGTCTTCGACACAATACAAAATGTTGAAGATTGGCTAAATTATCATTCCTCCTATCTGGTAATTTTTCATACACCCTAGCAAAGCCCTAAAAACAGATTTGCCTGATCTCTTCATACGGAGAACTAATGATTTTCAGGGCTGTGGTGTCAAGGAATTAGATTTTCACAGTTATCCACTCAAGATCATTCTTAGACAAGTGCGCCTTATTTTACTCTATCATCTCCTAATGATAAATTGTAACTAGATTCAATTAAAAACCAAAAGAGTTGGAGCCAATTGGCAAACAGAAGATGTATAATGTCTGATGTCTGGTGGAGGAGTTTTATTTCTCCTTCTCTAGAATCTATTGGCTGACAATATCCTAGGTCTGTAAAGGAGTTTTGTACTTAGAAGTATATCAATAACAGCTACAATGAGGAATAATCAAAATTGAAGAAGTACACGGATAATCCACCAACTAGACTACTCTGATGACTCTCACACATTAAAATTAATCTGAGACTTTGTGATCCTCAATGTTCTTTGGTGATAAGGTAAGGCTAAATACTTGGAACTAAACTAAAATGAAACCAAAAATACTTGGAACTAAACTGAAATGAAACCAAAAATCAACTTACTTAAAATTACTACTGTACATTTTAACACCTAGGGTAAATTTTTAGATCTTTATATATATATATATATAAGTTGCTCTTAGACTTCCTATAATCGCTTCAGTCAAGTGAATTATCCACAGTTAAAACAATGAAAATTTTGAAAGACTAGTTTTTTTTGGGATCAGTGAGCAATATTGGGATCAGTGCAGTTGAGCAATATTGGGAGCAAAATCTTAATGGACCATTTTTTTAACACTCAAAAGTATCAGCGGTACATGAGGATAAATCTATTAGTTAGTCAATAAATCAGTCATTTGCTGTTTATAAAGGATATTACAAAAAAAATTAACTGTACAAATTAAATATACCTTAATAAAACTCCCATCATATTAGATATAGAAAAGAATAAATGGTGCAAATTATACAAACTTTTTCATTCACCAATCGCCAAAACCAAATAAAAATGAACCAAAACTATTTGTCAACAAAAATGTCAGTTTGGAAGTTGTCAATTAAAAATTGGAAATAAACCATGGACTTTGTTTTTAGAAAAAATATTTATATATTTAAATAAAGACCAACTTTAATTGTATTTGATTATAATAAAAATTTTAATGAAAGCGGTATTGTATTATTATTATTATTTATTTTTATTTTTTTACTTACTTGCAATTTTGCACAAAGGTTTGGGTCATTCATTTTCACATTTCATTAAAATCTTATAATGGGGCCATTTTTGCTATTTTTACCCGATAATTCATGATGAACCCAACATCTTTAGAGAGATAGCAATCAATATCTAGTTTGAGTAGAAGCCTCACGGAGCAAAATTTGTCTTATGACAGATACCCCCAAATTTTTAGTTATTAAAAAAGGGGGAAATCATCCCGTGAAATAGCCAAAATATGCCCACATACTAAATTTGATTAAAATAGGTCCACAAGTTTGGACTGTCAAACATCATTCTATAAAACACTTTTTTTCAACTCAGGGATGAGGGGGGGGGAGGGACTCACAACAGATATATCAACAAACCTCTGACCCATCACATAACTTTCTCTACACTATGCTAAAATTAAAAAGAGCTAATTACTTGTTAAATATTAAAAGGATAATGATCTAAGTCCTAAGTACTGCTATGATGGTATATTATGTGTATGTCTATTCTCAACTTGCATATGGTATATTACGAGTATTTTGGGGGAACTGAGTTAATAGCAGACAGATTTTTGTAATTAAAAAAATATATATTATTTTCAATCGGAAAAGTAGTGAATCATGTAAAAAAAATTCAAAATGCACAATATCCTACCATACCATGTTTATATCTACTTAATATACTTTATTTTGTTGACAAAATTTTTCTCAGATTTGATACAGGATCATAGGAATCTGACATGGGGGAAAGATCAATTATTAAGAACAATTATGTAAACAAATTCATCTTACTCTAATAGTGTAACGCAAACTACCGGAGCATGTGAAGGTTTCAGAATACCTACAAAAATTTTAAAAAGCCATTTTAAAATATTTGCATCAAATATATTTTTATTCAGTTGATGAATAAATGCAGCACACCTAATTTCCTGCTTGCACTGTTTTTGTTGAGGATATTTATTTATAATTTGTGTATTTTATTCTATATGTTTTTTTATCAGTTTCTTACTATATGAAAAGAGAATTAATTGATATGTCTTCAATTATCTATCTTTTAAATCTAATTTTGTATTTGTTATTTTACTGATATACCTACTCTGTTTAGTATATTAATTTTCTGACACGCTACCTGGCATTGCATTTGTTCCCTGTGTATAATGTTATGTGGCAGTTGTAATAAATAAATATGTACATATACATGATAGAAAGTAATAGGAACTGAAGTCCCACATTTGAACTTTAAAAAAAAATGTAAATTTGAAAGAAATAAGGCCTTGTCCATAAACTTTCGTATAAATTGAAAATAACTTTAGTACTGTATGTAAACACTTGATAACTTATTATTCAAAAATATTGGTGACTCATCCATAGCATGTACACACATCAATGGGCCTAACAGTTAGTAAAACAGCTGGTAATTGTTGACAATAGTGATAAATCAACACAATATGTATAAATATAAAGTGCTTGAAATCTATAAAACAGTTTAATATTATTATGTATGAAATAAACACTGTAAGCAATTTCAAACCAATGTTAATTACATAGAGTTGTAAAATAAACACTGTCCACAATATCAAATAAATATGGATTTGTTTAATGGAGTAAAATAAATACTGGTTATATGAAACATAATTCCTTTAGAGAGTAATAAACACGGATTTATTTTACAGTTGATTAAAATAAATATGGTAGGCAATAAAAAAAACAGATTTAATTTGAGAAGGAGAATAAATATTGTAGGTAATATGAAAAATATACAAGAAAATTTTACGATGATGGCAATTTCAAGAAAATAAGACAAATTAATACTGCAGGTAAAAAATACCAAACAGGGAAAAAAAATACTGTAGGCAATATCAAACAAATAAGGACAAAAAATATTGTGTAATACAATATGAAACAAACAAGGAAATTAAATACTGTGGGCAGTATAAACAAACAAAGGATTTGTTTAGAGGAGTAAAATAAATAGTATAGTAAACCAATATGAAACAAACAAGGAAATTAAAACTGTAAGCAATATCAACACACAAAGATTTGTTTAAGAAGAGTAAAATAAATACAACAGAAAAAATACAATAAATGAAAATTTATTTAGAAAAGTAAAACAAATATTGTAGGCAATTTAAACAATGATTTTTGTTTTAGAAGCGTAAATAATAAGGCAATATCTAATATAGTCTGGTATTAAATTAAAAATAATAACAATACAATTATTTTAATTAAAGCCATTAGGGAGAGGGGTACAGTACAAATGAAAATTCTTTTGTTTAAGTTGGATAAACCTTTTTTTTATAAGTAATAACTAAAAATCAACAATATGATTAAATTTAACACATTTTTTAAAGAAATTATAATACTTTGGGGGAGGAACACAGCCATATTTCCAAACAATCCGCCATTTTATATTTTTATAAAAAATATAGCTTTTAAGTAGATAAAATATTGAGTACAGATTTGGGATACACATTTTTTACTTAATGTTTTACAAGTGTCAAAAAATAAAAAATGTAGTCTATTTGTATTATTTTCAAAATTGCGGCCGTTTAAAATTTTTAATGTTGAATATCTCGAAAACCATTAATTTTACCAAAAAAATTATACGAGACAAAAAGTTTCCTCTTTCAACTAAAAATAAAATGAGTTTGTTATTTTTCTGTAAGTCAAAGGATAATTGAATTATTTACAAGAACTGAAAACATAATTTCATGGTAGTTATTTATTATCAGAGCTAAAAAAATAATAAAATGAAAGTAAGCAACTCAAATACAAAATAGCTCTTTATTCAATATAATAGCAATTTTTAATTTGTTGGGAAAAAATCACAATAGTAATGAATGAGAGTAGGACATATTATCAAAGGTTTATATTTCGGTATACAGTATATAGATTTGTTTTAAATGACAATTCAATAAAATGAGAACGATTGACCATATAGAGATGATTTCAAACATTTAATTGTAGCAATCAAGCAAAATTAAAAATACACTTTGAAATACCATCAGTAGAATAACACAGAGACGTTACAGAGGGAAATCAATAATTGTGATTCCAAGCTTAGGCAATCCAATAACATTGTGTAGAGTGTAGTGTGCAAGAGGATTAGTCAACCGACAGCTGAAAATAATATTTACATGTTGCCAATTGCAAATAAAGTTATTTACTACTGTCAATAATAATAATATTTTGTTAGATTAGGTTAGGTGTTGATCTACTGACCAAATACCCAAATATTCTTGATTTATATGGCTGTTTGCATGGTAGAATGTGTAGATATATGCCATTTCATTTAAGTTCTTGGTATATGGTATGCAGGTATAATTTCATATGAAAAATTCAGAGTATTTGTACATAAAAGGTGTAATAAAAAAAAATCTTAATTTTTTTTTTAAGCCAAAAAGGCCAGGATGAAAATGGGAGTTTTGTCAAGATGTTATAAAAATTAGTGTAACTAATCTAAAAATACTAGCCTAGTAGAGTTGTACTTTGAACCGTATTTTACTTCTAAGATTATGTAATATAGATCTAATTAAAAATTTAAAATTAAAAAAATATAGCCTATATACTAATTTTTTGGGGATTAATAAATTTTATTATTTGTATTTTTATTTTGGAGTCAAATAGATATAACTAAAAAAATATATTATAGAGTTTAAATAGTTGTTTTCTAATATAATTTGTGTATTCTGTACAAATACTGAAAATTTCAAGAGAATATCTTAATAAATTTTTTTTGTTAACTAGATTTCTCAGAACTAGATTCGATTTCATTAGCAAATAGACCTAGCTCATTCACTTCATCAGTAAAATTTGCACTTGTTTTTTTTTAACTTGTCTAATCAATTTATCTTTACTAACTGGTGAAAAATAACGCAGTTTTTTACTCATATTGAATAAAACAAACACTAAACTATAAAAAACTACAAAAACAAATACGAAGTCACTAAACACACAAAAAATATAACCCTATAAATACTTGCACAGATGTAAACAATGCACAACTGAATGCAGGCCTGGATATTGGTTCTAAAACTCCCAGCTGTCAAATATAGGCCAAAAGAAATACTAAACTACAAAAAACTAAACAAAAACAAATACTAAGACACTATAAACACAAAAATATAACCATATAACTACTTGCACAGACGTAAACAATGCACAACTGAATGTAGATATTGGTTCTACAACTCCCAGCTGTGAAATCAAGGCCTACTTGATTTCACGAATAAACAACACATTTAGAGGAAAATGAAAAAACTTAATCACGATTTGATTACTAGTAACAAGCAATTTGATTGTTTCCTTTTCACTACAAATAAATTTTAATTAAAATAGTAAAAAAATAAGTGTGTAATCACTAAAAGAATAACAAGCCATATATTGGCTCTTGGCCGTTTTGGCGTTGTATTTGTTGAGCCGATATTTCGGCTTGTGGCCGTTTTCAGAAGTATTTTTGTAAGTCAATATGTCGGCTCATGGCCGTCAAAGGGTTAAAGAATCTTTATATATTAATCAACAACAATTTTTTCCCCTTCAAAGTAATCCCCCTCAGATATAATACACTTGTCCCAGCAGTTTTTAAATCTTGGAAGCACTTATGGAACTCACTTTTGGTATAGCGTTCAGCTCCTTTGGTGATTCTGTTTTTATCTCATCAATGTTGGCAAAATATCATCCTATGGAGTTCTCTTCAGTCTTGGGAATAGAAAGAAGTCACTGAGGGCCATGTCTAGCGAAAACGATGGCCGAGGTATATTATCGTGATGCAATTTTCAAAATTGGTTTTCCCACAATCCTGAGCATTTTCGTCGGATTGCTTCATGCAAATGGCGCATAACTTCCAAGTAGTATTCCGTATTGACCGTATAACCATATGGCAGAAACTCATGATACACTACGTCATTGAACTAGAAGAAAACAGTGAGAAGAACCTTCACATTTGATCGAACTCGTACAATTTTTTTTTTATTTTGGGTCTTCAGGTAGCTTCCATTGGGAAGATTGGGCCTTGGTTTCAACATCATACCCATGTTTCGTCAACTGTTATGTCTGTTTTCAGAAGTTCTAGTTTCTTCTTTCGTTGTTGAGTTCATTCAGCAATTCCTGAGCAACTTTCACTCTAAATTCAGCAATTTCAGAACAAACTTTGTAATGCGTTGAGATAATTCAAGGGGATGGTTATATGGGTCAAAATAAAGTAAATAATTTCCTAAAACGCTTCTAATGTCCGGAAACGCTTCTTTTTACCAGCTATTTTTTTTTCTTTTTAAATAATTTATATCACTCGAACGGTTTAAACCAATTGAGTTGAAATTTTGCATGGTAGTCATCAATGTAAGTTTGAAAAATAATCAATTTGTACTAAAATGATGGATTGAAAAGTTTTAATCCTAGAATTGAATGGCAATTCAATGATTTACTTCTTCTTTGTCTTGGTTATTCAAGCTTGTAACTAAATCTAGTATTATAATTACACAATTGGTTTCTAAATGGAGACATCTATAATATACTCTAGTGGTCATAATATGTATTTGTGTCCAATTTTATTGATATTTGTTATGTGGGCTTTGTTATTAAAGGAAAGTTGAAGAACTTCATTACATAAAATATAGCTCTGTGAATTTTAAATATGGTGACGTTTGACAATTTTTTCAAATTTCAATTTAACTGCAGGAGCCTATAAAGTTCATTTTGCGCAGTTTGAAAATCTGAATACATTGATGTCAAGTTCAGTAAATGTTTAAATCCACAAATAACAAACAATATAAAATTTGTCCTATCACATCAGCTTATCAGGTGTATGACAAGTATTTTTTTTATGGACCCACTAAAACTATAAATTTGCTAATTCCTCTCTCCCTCCTACACAAATGACTCAACATTTTAAATTTCACAGCAGTACTTTTAATTAAAAACCTTGAAACAACTATAAACAAAACAGACCAATAACTTTACCAATAAGATAAATCAGTTTTGTCGTAGTGCAAGAAACCTATTTCAATGAGATCCTAATGCTAAAGATGCTTTACTACTTCCTCTTTGTAACAAAATGAGCAATTAAACACAAAATAGCTAATATATTGAGAACCATAATTATACATTACAAAATGCAATTATAATATCTAATTATAACTAAATAGCTTAAAGCATAACTTCTTCTCATTGTGCAAAGCTAACTTCTAATATATGTATACATTTTTAATTACATTTAAGTTAGTTCTATAGTATTTTTAAAGTTATAGCGAACCAGAGTAAAATCAAGATACAGATTTAAATATTCCAAATTATTTTGTCAAAATACATTAGATAGAATAAAATTACATCTCAGAAAAATTACGTTTACTTAATCAAACGCATTTCAACGACAAAGTCGCCATCCTCAGTGATGCATGAGTTAGTTATAGTTTAGTTATTGTACATTATGTATCACTGAGGATGGGGACTTTGTCGTTGAAACACGTTTTATTAAGTAAATGTAATCTTTGTGAGATCTTGTGTTCAAGTTTTATTCTATCTAATATTATCTCACAAGTCAAGCTCAATATTTATTTTAAAATATATGAACTATAGACATCTATTTTTCCTACGGTGACTGAACAAAGAATAATTTGATTTTTAAACTAACAATACTTTAACCTCCCTGTTAACTTTCTGCTACACAAATAATTAATTTGAATTGAATGCATATAATATTGTAATAAATAGTAAGCTTTTGTATCAATCACAATCAATCTCAAATTTTGTGAATTATAACTTTTTATATTGGTTATGAAAGGAAGGAGGGGAAATTTTTAACAAATTTTTTATTAGTATTTTTAAAAAATGAATAAATTCAGAAAGAATAACACAAATCAGAAAGGGATAGTCTAAACAATACTTTTTTTTTACAATTTATATTTATAAATTGTATAACCTTATTAGGAACCTTAAGATCTACTTCCAATACATTTCTGATTCCACAATTTTACAACACAAGACCCTTACACTGAATCTGTTTATATCATTAATTCACTTATTCCTCAGTCCAAGCATAAAACAAAGATATTAGAAGATATACAATTAATTACATAGCAGCAGCAACCTATTCAGTACTCAGTCTAAAGCTTTCATACGAAAATGGGAACATCTGTATCAGCTAGTCATATGTTATTGTTTATGAACATTAATTACTGCTGAATGATATTCATACTACAAGGTGTGTATAGTGGTATCACAAGTTTTGTTTTATTATCAATAGTGGTTTAAGAATGCCCTTTTCTCCCTCCATCTGAATTTAAAATTGAATAAAAAAAATGGAGAAATTCAATCTTAATGACGGCTTTTGCATAATATCTTTTTCTTAGTAATAATAATTCAAAAAGCAAGTATTTTTTAAATGGCAAACAACCAATTCCTATGCTTAGGAGTTATATTTTAGTAAAATTTGAACAAAATTGTTAGAGGTGATTTGTAGAACTAAACAACAACAAAATTATTCAGGGGGCTCCAAATGGATAAATCCATGGATAACTAAAGTTATTTTGTTCGCCATCAGTAGCCCAATGCTGTATACAAGGAAACATATGTTATAAATTGTTCGAAATTGGTACTAGTGGTTTTTGGTTCTTACCATTAGAAGAAAATTTTGGTTTACAGAAGAATATTTTCTTAAAATCAGCTCTAATAACCTGCGGTTAAATTTAACCTAAGAAACCAAACATTATTAACCATTCCTAAAAAAAATCCTGAGTCTCGAATTATTGGTTTAAACACCATAAATATCATACACCGCTATTATTAAGGTAATATTTCTTAAAAATCAGCTCCAATGATTTCATTATAACGTTTGTAACATTTAAAATTAATAACTCATAACAATAAATCAAACTACAAAAGATTTTTACGGTTCAGGAGTTATTAAAAAAAAAAAAAAAAAAAAAAAAAAAAAAAAAAAAAAAAAAAACTAAACAGAACCTAAACCGCCATCATTAATGACTTGATATGTTGATGTGTTAATGCCAGACAGGGTTTATTTTGATACTTTCTAATATAGTCATGAACAATAATTTTCTCTTATCTATAGTAGGTTAGGTTAGGTTAACGACTTGATATGTTGATGTGTTAATGCCCAGACAGGGTTTAATTTGATACTTTCTAATATAGTCATGAACATTTCGTAGGTAAAATATATATGCGATATGGGGTAAAGAATGGTGACCATGTAAACAATTTATCAAACATTGAATAAAGTTTCTTTAAACTACATAAACTAATTTCATATTATAGTTAAACACTTGTGTATATCCAAACAGTGTATGAGCACACACTAATGTATGTTTAGTCATACAATGTGAAGCATAATGCTTTTTGAAAGTGTATGATTCATTCTTTTTCATGAAGAAAACCATAAGGTATCATATACCTGGATATGCTAATCCTTTTTCTCACTTCAAAGTTAGACTACGATGATCAAGAAAACTCCATTAACAGCAAAGACAGAACTCCATCTCACTTTTGTACAGAAATCTGAGAATTCCATAATAAGTGATCCCCAGGTTGGTGGGTTGGACCAGCAGGGCCAATTGCATGGCCGCCTTACCAGATTTGACTTCATTCAATTTTTTTCTATCAAGTATCATTAAAGAAATAGTTTTCACATTTACCTGCAGATCTCCCTGAGTTAAGAAATTAAATTTACAACTGTGTCAACAGAAATGATATCTGATGTACTGGTTTGAGTTTGACAATAAATTTACTTCAGTTGGGAAGTCTACCATATCATAAAAAGTGGTCACGTCAAATCAAAATGACTGTAAATGAAAAACAGGTTTTGGGTTAAATTGATAACTAAAACGATTATGTAAGTTATCTGAATAAATTTCTAGATGCTTATAAACTTGTAAAATCCTTTTTGAAATACCCTGTACTTAAATAAACAAATTTATTATTCTTATTTTCTTCCCATGTGGTCTTCAACGTTACAATGAAACATCCGACTGTATACAGGATAAAGGGGTTGTAGATCTAACCTACAATTAAACAAATAGTTAACATCAACACATACCAACTGATGATAGATTATAACCAACAAGTAAAGTGAAGGTGTAGACAAACAACAAACAACTACCATTAACAACACTCAAATGTTTTACCCAACTGTGCACTCTTGTATGGGCCTACCATTAAACATACTAATTACTTTGTCTTGGAAATAAAACTAAAATGTATATTAAATTAGACGTATAAATTTATTATTCAATTCTTTATTATACCTTCCTTTATTATTCATGGTAACAATCCAACTGAATTATTTAGGAGTATTGCATGTTATCGCTTTCAAAGCAATTGTTACGTTCACTCAAAATTTCATACTTTACTAAAACAAGTTTATGAAAAAAAAAAATTAAAACATAAACACGTGTTTTTTACAATATTATAGTACCGTCTACAACCCAAAAGGAGAATCAATTTTAATTCAGAATTTGATATATGATGAGAATCAATAGGCCTATGAATATTTGGATATGAAGTTGAGTATAAATGGAGATAAATTAATTCTAGAAAATAACACATTTGGACATATGTACACTGTACCCAAATTAAGTAACCATACCAATGTGGTAAGAATACATATGAATATTTGAGTTTGCCTTTAATCAACAAAAACTCTTTCAAATCTAGTATATTTAAATTGAGACAAAGGTATTCGCTAATTTAAACAAGCAAATATACATATTTTTAATCTGGTTTCAAGATGGCAGTTTTTAAACAGAAACTAGTTGTTACTAGATTTATAAACTTTATTATTTATGACTACTTTCAAAATGAAAAGAAACTATGTGTGGCATTGTGATTCATGTATTAATGATTTAGTGCTTTTGCATTACATAGATATGTTTAACTAGCGGATTAGACTCTAAAACAGTCCAACGAACAACAACATAATTGTGAATGACAGTGTGTTCTTGTTTCACAGAATCAAGCTACTAAATGTGAGTTGCAGTGTAAAAATGCTTAACTTAATTTTGTTTTTGATTCCTTTTTTTTGCAGAGAGGAGTGTAATTTTAATGAAAATTCAATTTTACTCTCTCCACCCCCTCCACTCCCTCCATCCTCCTCACAGCCACCAATCTCTAAACAGCCAGATCCACCCTGGAATTTTCAACATAATAGATTCACCCATTCCTGAGGTATTGCGTGAAGTAATTTTCCTCAAGCTGTAAAATCAATAGCCGTCTTGCTCTGTTCAGAATCAATAATGATTTACACAAATAACATGATAATAGCAAAAGCATGTAAGAGAGTATAGCTGCATCGATTTACTCGATTTTATTTAGTTCAGCGATCGCTTGTTAAATTACCAAACTGATTTGAACTAAATAAAGTATGGAATTGTTAAGATTTTCCAATCAACTAACGTTGGAAGATATTAGATACCTTTATACTGTAGAAGCAGATAAGATGGCAGGAAATGAATGCAGAGGGATAGGGTGAAAGTCAGGAAATGAGAGTGGTGTGGGCAAATTGTCAGAGCTGAGTGGCTATTAGAATACTATGCATAGCAATGGGATGCATTGACAAGGTAAATCAAGTATGACTATGTGAGCTCTCATGTTCAACTCTTCCCCCCCCCCCATAAAACAATAATAATGAAAACCAAGATTATTCTGTAAAATCCAATTTAATAGTTTACGGTTTTTACAGCTTAAAATGATACCAAATTGAGTATTTTACTTTTTTATATAAAAGTCATATAGAGAAAGTTATGATGTGTCAAAAAATTAATATCAAGTTTTGAGGTTCTCAGATTCCAAAAAAAAAAAAGTTGTTTTTGAAATAAGGTCTGTGCAGTCCTGTTTTTAAAGCTCAAATCAAACATTCTAGGAGCCAAATTTGATTGACTTATTTTAATCAAATTTGGTATGTGAGTATATTTTGAACATCATGGGTTAGCCATTTTACAATAATTCAAAATTTTAGGATAGCTGTAAAATTTAAAAAAATAAAATTTAAATTATCTCAAAATCAACAATATTTTTGATCAAATTATTCCAAAAGTAATGTTTAAAGACCCAAATAAAATGTATTGGCTGCCATCTTTCCAAAAATATCAGTCCGGGAGTTAAAACAAAATTTAACCATGGAACTGTTAAGACATAGTTTCTCAAAATCAACTCTACAGATTATGTTTTAATTTTAATCCAATAAGAAGATTAATGACACAAACCACTGTGTAATAAATGGTAAAAAAATAATAATAATAATGAGCTTAGACCACTGACATGAAAAGCTTGGTTTTAACTAAATACTGAAGTGTATTCAAGTTTCGGTCCTATTTAAATATATAATTATTTTTTTCAAACATTTTTTTGACTGACAACTATCGAACTGACATTTTTGGTGAGGAATAATTTTAAAAGTTTATGCAATATTTACATTTTGAAATACATTTTATTTTCATTTCACCCTCCTTTAATTACTTAAAAACAGAGGCGACTTGGTATTTTTTATCGCCATGGATTTAAACGCTTTGGATAAACGTTTGGAGTTAAACGGAATTAAAAATATAGCACAAACTTTCTCAAACAATAGTTACAAACACAATAGTTAAATAGCATATTTTAAAATTAGCCCAAAGAGATTCCGATGCAATTATTCATAAAGTGGAGATTTGATAATGTTGTTTGTTATATTGTTTCAGTTTAATAATTTCCTCAATTAATAAAAATTATCACTAGCCTATCCCCAAGACAAATATTTAGTTTAGATATGATATGCCATGCCATAATTATCTTTTAATATCAGACTACGCCTACACCTCTCAAAATTATTTAACAGATAAACCTAATAACTAAGTAGCTCTAAAATATGTGTTAAAAAATATCATCAAAATAATATTACATTATCACACTAACTAGTAAACTAGGAGTGTGTGGTTCCATTCCTGAACAAATTTAGTTTAACTAGGCTATGTTAAGTGATGATTCCCTTAACTATAACAGAAACAAAAACTAAAAACACCATAATTTCAATACTTATTATTTGTTTATATTTCCTTATAAATTTACATAAGGATATTTTAAGGGAATTATTATTTTTATAGTTTTTTATCTTGTTATTGTAGTAGGGGGAATTTATTAACTAAAATTGTTAATTTCACCATAGTTCTCTTGAAGATTGTATAGGGGCTAAAACCATTATACTAAGGGGAATCCCCATAGTTAATTCCGACTACGAGGAAAAAAATAATAAACTCGTTTTGTTATGCATTTGTGGTGGTATCTTTTACTGAAATATATTAAAAACACTACAGGATTACAATGAATGAGGCAGGGGGGGGGGGGTACAAATGTTTATTCCTGCAACTTAACCCTTTCAAGAAATAAATCGTACTTACTTTTGTTTTGTTTTTTTCCTATTTAGTATCGCCCTTAATGAAAAATATTTGCTAAGAAACCATATTTCAATCTTAACACGAGCAGAAATATATATTTATTTTTTTATCAATCCTTCTCACTGAAAGAACTGCTTTAAATCAATTTTCATCATATGTCCAGAAGGAATTAATGTAGTTTAATTTCATCTGTGTATAATAATAGTTTTACAATCTTGTTGAGCACTGTGGTGAAATTCACAATAATGATTCGAATTTGCCCCTAACCACAATCACTAGAAACTTTAAAATAAAACACAATTATCTGATTAATTGTTCTTTATTAATTATTTCCACTAAATGCCCTGATGTACATTTCGATAACATGGTTATCATCATCGGAGGGTCTTGCTTATAAACTAGATCTAAACTTACATAAAGAAATAATTAATAAAGAACAATTAATCAGATAATTGTGTTTTATTTTAAAGTTTCTAGTGATTGTGGTTAGGGGCAAATTCGAATCATTAGTAATAGTTTTGTAAATAATCTGTGATAATATATAGACATGTTTTATATATTTTTAACAGGATTATTACTATTACAAATCCAGTAATTTTTTTTAACTTAAACTCATTTTCTGCATGGGCTAAAATATTTGAAATAAAATGAGTATTTTTTTTTAATTGATTCACAAATTCATGTTTTAAAACAACAATAATAAACTCCTTACAAATAGGCTATAAGATTACAAAGTATTCCCAAACTTTGAATGAGAAAGTAAAAAGTAAAAAGATATTTTTAAAATACGAAAACATACCAAATTTAATCAAAATGGGTTAACCCATTTGGGTTGTAGCACTCTGGAGAAACGGCAGACAAAACTCATTCCAAAAATGACAGTTTTAAAATTAGGCCACTTTAAAATGGAGTTAACATGGTTTTTTTTTATCTGTGACAACTAATATATGAGAAATATACAAAAACAAAATCTTCTCAAACTAACCTTAATGCTACGATTAAGTTTAGACTGTAAGGTCTGTACGCACCCAAAAATTAAGATTCAAGTTAATTGTAAAAAGGAACAAAGACAACGCTGCTTTTGATTATTGAATTTCTCAAAATCTTCACTACCGATTTCAATGAAATATTGATGTGAATATTAATAAATACTAATGTGCGGTATGAAGGTTAGTGACCTAAACCCTGTGAATACAAAATTTATCAAAATAAAATTCAAAAATATTTAATAAAATACACAAATAAGAAACAAAAGTGTCTGTGTGTTTAGTTTAATGAGACACATAGGCCTATAGGATGAAATTAGTTTTCTACTTTGACTTGTACAATCAATTCCCAAAGGTGGCAGTTAACTTATTTCTGAAACACCTCTAGATTATATCCCAAGTGTAGGTAATATATAGATGAAACATACTGTGGTTTACACTCAAAACATCATTAATACAATAAAAACCTATACTTTATGATTTAATATATAATATTAATTAAGTTCTAGAATATACTGTTTGTGGTAAACTAACTAAAACGGTTTGTGTTTCTGACTTAAAAAATATAATTGAATATGAAAAAATATTGGTTTGAATAACAATTTGGAGACTGAAAAAGGGTGAAAAAAAGATTAAAAAATGTAAAGTGTGCTGTAGTTTTAGTTTATTTACATACTTGTCTCTTTCTAGACCACTACAAATTTGAATTTATTTAAACACTTCAATGTTAGCATCTTATGTTTCCTCTTTCCAAGGTTTCTAAACAAGATTTACAAGTTCTAAAAAAAACTGAAGTAAAAAAATATATTATTTTCCCCCTTATACTTTGATGAAATTCTGTATTTCTACTATTTATTGAGCACCTAAACAAATAATTTTTTTCATTTTTATCACAACCGCTGGAAAATTTTAGACGCATTAGTCAAATTTTGAATTACACTCCCGTCTTCTTATTAACTCTCAACTAAATCACAATTTGTTTAGTTTCCCCAAAATGTTTTCTATTTCATTATTACTTTTTGAGTAGGGCCTACCTAACAACTTTAATTTGATACCATCTCACTTTTTATTTCCAATCACTCATTCAAGTCTCAAGCCCATCAAACCCGATTGCAAACTGAATTGACATTTCGTTATTGTATTTACAAAACCCTGACAGAAGAAGAAAATATAACTCATTACAAAGTTTTATTCTATACCGAATTTCAATAAAAGTTTTACTTATTTCCTAACCAAATGCAATCTATTCATGTTCTGGAAACAATATATAATACTGAAAATCCTTCCGAAAGGCGAGAAACACAATGGAAGATGTTAAGCAGGAGATAATGTAGGCCAATGGTGGATAGATAAGAGAAGAATCCGACCTGATTGCCTATTGTTCTATCTATGAGGTGAAATCATTATGTGGTTTGTAAAGTGTAATGGTTTTCTGTTCCAAAACAGTATTGTAAAATGTCTCGCATATTTAGAAATGTAAAACAATTTCTAGTCTGTCTTAACAACTTTTGAACGAATAAAGACAAAAAAACAATAATTAAAGGCGATTTGTTTGTAAAAAAATAATACATCTCACAATATGAAATGATTGAACCTAACCATAAAAAGAGCTAAAGAGGGTTGGAATATATTAAAACTTACATTTGGTTTATTATTGCATTAATATTGTATTCATAACATTTTAAATTAGGCCTATATTATTAGTTTAGTAGGTACCGTAGTACTTACATTTTTTTTTTTTAATTAGAATTTTGTTCTAAAATCAGTTTAAAGCAGTAAAAATATTGTAAAATAGAAATTTAATTCAAAAATGTACTAAAATTTAAGTGTTATTATTTTCTATCACATTCAGTAATCAAATATACAACATGTAGGTTTATTATATTTTAATACTTCAATTTACCCTCTCTGGGAATCATCCTTTTACTGAAAGTGAAAGTGGTCACATGGCAAGACATAGTTTTCATAACCAGACAGGTTATACAATACATCATCTTTTTCTCTCTACTTAAGCTGTAGTTCTACTAAAAATGTTTTCACGCTATGTAAAATATATAGTACTAAAATAATATATTCTAATCCGTTAAAAAGAGTTGATTTGAGATGAAAAATTCAAAATAAACTCCATATGTTTTGATACAATCTTGTTGAGCACTGTGGTGAAATTCACAATAATAATTCGAATTTGCCCCTAACCACAATCACTAGAAACTTAATAAAACACAATTATCTAGTTAATTGTTCCTTATTATTTATTTCCACTTAATGCCCTGATGTACATTTCGATAACATGGTTATCATCATCGGAGGGTCTTGCTTATAAACTAAATCTAAACTTACATATCTACTAATGAAATAAAATTAAAACTAAAACTATGATAACCTGAGTGCAAGCTAAAATCCTTCCCACTCCACAGATCAGTTGACCAGTAAGGTAGAGGCTTGGCCTGGCCCTTTGTCAAGTTATTAGTAGATATGTAAGTTTAGATTTAGTTTATAAACAAGACCCTCCATGATGATGATAACCATGTTATCGTAATGTACATCAGGGCATTAAGTGGAAATAATTAATAAAGAACAATTAACTAGATAATTGTGTTTTATTAAGTTTCTAGTGATTGTGGTTAGGGGCAAATTCGAATTATTAGTCCATATGTTTTAATCAATTTTTGTAAAAAAAACAAATGATATATACCTAACCAAGAATCTGTGAATATCTGAATATCATAATATTTATGATATAAGCAATTTTTTTTAATTTCTCAACTACAACCTTTAAAATTACAATTTACATAAATTAATTTTCCTCTCAGATATATATAAAACAATAAACAATTAAATTTTGTATCATTTATTTCAAATCAGATTATTCCTCAAAAACATCAAAGTTGAAACTAGAGAATAGGAGAACGAGTCATTTAATGATTCAGATCAATTGATTCGGTCACCAAAATGATCTGTTCCTTCAGAACAACGTTCATCAATGATGCCGTGAACTCTGGAGCTTTGCAGTTATTTGACTGTTATGATATAGACGCAACATTCCTCCACATATCTCACTAGGCACAGTATCATTTCTCACTGACATACAGACTGGATAACTCGTTATGCATTTCAATCTCTATTTGAGTTTGAAACATGTCTTGATTAAATTCAAACAGAAGAATCAGAAATTTTTATAGGTACCGTAAGGTGGGGTTACTTTGCTCCATCAGGGGATACTTTGCACCATTAAAATAAAAACATTTGCTGCCATCTATTGGTAAACAATCAAACTAGATCAACATAATTCTTAATGTACCCTGTAGATGGCATTCCAATGCATATTTTGAATGCAAACAGATGCTATCCAAGCCAAAGTTTGTAACTGAGATTTACAAATGAAGTTTTGTTGTGATAAGTGTGTAAGAATACATGTTCATAACTTTTCTTGCTACATTCAACTGTATAAGAGATTATCAGGTAAGGCCAATTTATTTCTATTCTGTATTAGCCTATATTCATATAAATTTAAGTGTTTTTAGAAAACCTTCAGTGAAAAGTTCTTAGTTCATATAAAACCATGCTCTATCAACAATTTGGTTAGTTTGGGGATACTTTGCTCCAGTAAGAAAATGGAGCAAAGTAACCCCAATGTATTTTTAGCAACAAATGTGTTACTTATAACTAAAAATATCATTAAAAATGTATAGAATTTGCTTGTAAAGTTTGATTTAATACATATTTAATCTTTCTTGATTACAAATATTCTGCTTATATTTATATTTTCTTTAAAAATGATCGCATAACCTGCTTGTAATGTTTTATCCAATATATATTTGGCCTAGTATATTCCTGGTTATAAAGACATTCTGTTTCTCTTTTCTTTCATTTGTCTGGTTAATGAACTAAAACATGTTTTGGTTTTTGTTGTGTTTCAGGAGAAATATGCCTAGGAAATACGAACGAAAGCTTGGAAGTAGGCAATACATGGACTACTCTTCGGATAAGTTGAATGAGTGTCTATCAGCTATTCGAAATGGAACCATGACAACAAGAAAGGCTGAGGCACATTTTGGTATTCCCAGACGTACGATTATTAATAAAATGAAAGGGTATCATTCAAGTAAACCAGGAAAACCTGCTATTTTTAGTGTAGAAGAAGAGAAAACTTTTGTAGATTGTGTTTTTTCCATGAGTGAGTTCGGATTCCCTGTTAATGAATTAGAATTGAGATGTATTGTCAACGCTTACCTATCTAGAATTGGAAGACAAGTTAAACAGTTTACGAATAACTTTCCTGGAAAAGAATGGCTGAGAAGCTTTTTAAAACGAAATCCTGAAGTAACTGTACGTTTTGCAGCAAATATAAAAAAATCTAGGGCATCAATAAACGAAGTTACACTTAGAGAGTATATTCAAAATTTAAATCAGGTTTTAATTGATGTGCCACCGTCCAATATTTTTAATTATGATGAGAGTAATTTAACCGATGACCCGGGTTCGAAAAGGGTTCTTACTAAAAGAGGCGTAAAATATCCTGAGAATATTCGCAATGCTTCCAAGGCAAGTGTGTCTTTAATGATGTGTGGTTCTGCAATTGGTGAAGTTTTACCCCCATACATAGTATATAAATCAAAAAATATGTGGTCAACTTGGACTGAAGGAGGACCTGTAGGATGTAGATATAATAATTCAAAATCTGGTTGGTTTACAACAGAAATATTTACAGATTGGTTCCAAACTATCGTTCTTCCTAAGTTAAAAAAGCTTGAAGGGAAAAAGGTGCTTATAGGAGACAATTTATCCTCACATATAAATGACATTGTTTTAAAGCTGTGTATAGAAAATAATGTCTGTTTTGTATGTTTGCCCCCCAACAGCACCCATCTTACTCAACCGTTAGACGTTGCATTTTTCCGTCCTTTCAAATGTGCTTGGAGAAAAATTTTAGGATCCTACAAAGAAAGCCAAGCCGGAATTCAAAACGCTGTCCTCCAAAAGCAACACTTTCCTCTACTATTAAAAAAGTTAATGGATGCAATGGCGCCAACATCAGTTCAAAATTTAGTCAGTGGTTTTAGAAAATGTGGAATTTTCCCCTGTGACGTGGACGTCCTTCTAGAACGTTTACCTGGCATTACATGTGAGAAAGAAACAATCGAGGACAGTTTTAAAGAGTTTTTATCCAAGAAGAGGGATATCGTTGTAGGCAATACAGTTCCAATGAAGAAAAAGAGAAAAGTGAATGTTGCAGCTGGAAAAAGTATTGCTCATGAAGTTTATCGGTACGTTGATGATGTGGTACCGGTACCAGTACCGGTACTAACTGATGTTGGTTCGTCCAAACAAGTCAGTATTGTAAACCAAGAAAAATCTAAAGAAAGTCTTCAAAAAACTGTTGATGAACATCACCTTAACACTGTAGACTTAATTAATTCAAATAAAATTGTAAATGTTCAAGAAGTATTAAGCGAAGTTAAGATAAAGAAAAAGAAAATTAATAGTAAGCAATCATTAGATTACCGGTACCAATCTTCATCAGAAGGTGAAGATGCTTTTTCTCTTCATGATTCATCAAGTGGAATAGAAGATTTTCAAGATTTATTTCCTGAGAATAAAGAATTACAAAATATATTTGGAAAAACATTTCGTCCTTTAAATAAGAAGATTGGGGAGTATGTGGTATTCTCTTATGAAGGTGAAGTTTTTCCTGGAATTATCGAACATTTTACTGATGAAAGAGTGGTCATTTCATCAATGCAACGCTCGACAAAAGCTTGGAAGTGGCCCACCAAACCAGATAAAATGGTGTATACTTGGGACAAGATTTTGGGTTGCATTAATCCACCAAGACCAATAAATAAAAGAGGATTTTTCTTGGTTCCAGAACTTTCAGACATTTGGTTTTAGCTGATTTTTATATGTGACAGAGATGCAGTTTTCTTATCCAAATTAACATTTGTCTTCATTTTTAATGTAATCGTAATAGTTTTGTTTATATGAGATTGTTTTAAAAGTGCAAAGTTTCCTTATTGTATTATAACATTGTACCAAATTAACATTTCCCTTCATTTTTAATATAATTGTAATAGTTTTGTTTATATGTGATTGTTTTGAAAATGCAAAGTTTTCTTATTGTATTATAACATTATACCAAATAAAAATTTCTCTTCATTTTTAATAAAATTTTAATAGATTTGTTTATTTGTGATAGGTGTTTAAAGGTGCAAAGTTTTCTTATTGTATTATAACATTGCACCAAATTAACATTTTCTTTAATTTTTAATATCATTTTAATTGCGGTGCAAAGTATCCTCATCCTATGGGATACTTTGCACCACTTTTTATGATGTTATAAAATTAACAAAAACAAAATATAATTATATGAGCTTCTTACCCATAGTAATACAACACTTGGACATTTTGTAGCACTATCAATTATACATGTGCCATAAATATTTTAAAAGTTATGTTAATTTTATCAAAAAATGTGAAAAAAGTGGAGCAAAGTAACCCCGCCTTACGGTAGGCAAATTAACCAAAGTATATAGAAACACTAAGATGAAGATTAAGCAATGTGTGCAAAGAATGATCGATCCAAATATCCTTCTACTTTCTCCATTTAATTTCTATTGCTATAATTTTCTTGAACTTCACTTAATTAATAACTTGCTTTATATAAATACTGTTTGTGTAATTATTGTTATTTATTGTATTTAAATCAAATATTTTTAGAAAGATAAAAATTATTGATTTTTAGTTCTAAAATAAATTTAATAATTGACTTGCAAAAGAGGGGAAATATTTTTAGTAATTTAATATTTTAACATGTTTTATCTCTTTGATTAAATACATAAAATTATAAAAAGTAGGAAGAAAATTTATTTTTTTAATACAATTGAGAGAATTAATAAAAAAATATGCTTTATTATTATCATGCAAGATCTTGATATGGTATAAATTCAGGTTATGATTGATTGGATGAATGAAATATCAGCTTTTTATTAAAATTTAAACAATCTCGTACACAATTGCACACACATCCTGTATGAGCTCATTCCTTTTTAACAATTGTAAACAAATGGTGAGTAATGACTGATTATGTGCCTGCTGATTCTGGGCAATGTTATCACACGAGGAATAAAGTGAACTACAAACTTTAACAAAGAAAGATTTGTCTCTGTTAGATGCAATGAACTGTTCAATATCTTTAACAATATCTTAACAAAAGAGTTTGCTTTTTCATTCTTATTTCTTGATTGGAAAATCTATGCTTTTACAACAATGTTTTCTTTGTGTCTTGTAATAGTTCTTAGAAAGAAATACAATCCTAGGCTAAATAAAATGAAATAAATCTGCACCAACTTTCTCACACATTTACAAAACCTAAACAATCAAAAAATATTTCTCGCCATTTTACAAATAATAATGATTTATCACTCTATCAGTTAATAAATGAAAATGAGCCACAGGAACTATCTTAAAAGATTAAATATTTTGATTAAAATTATTATAATCTATATTATTGGTAGGATTTGCGATATATGTTAAGTAACATTTTCAGCCATTCCTAGCTTTGTACCTTTATAATTAGCCTACTAATTGAGACATTTCGGAGAAGAACTTCCATCTTCAAAAACTTAAGTAGTTTTTGAAGACGCAGGTACTCCGAAACATGTCAACTAGTAATGAAATGGTGACAAAGCTAGGACTGCCTGAAAATTTTACTCAACATAATTATCTTGATTGACAAAAATCAACTGATAAAATTTTATTGTCATATGAAAGTTTATGTGACAATGTGCAAAGCCGCATCTAAAAGAGCATTACATTCTCAAGCTGTAAATTTTATTCCTCATGCGTTAAATATTTTTTCTTTACTAAAAACAAACATTCCATAGGACAGGTTTTTTTTATTGTTATATCTAAACTTCAAAATTTCGAGATAAGCAGACCACGCCTTCTTGAGCTGATGGGTAACTAAACTGAACATATTGCGTTCCTATGAACATATTTAGACCATTTTCAAAATGAGATACAGAACAATGTATGTCATATCAATGTACAGACCTCACTAAAAATTACCTAAACATGTTCCTAGAGACACATGAGAATCATCAAAAGAAAAAATGATTAATAAAAAATAATTTCATTGAGAAAATTATCATCCTTTTAAGATTATAAGGAATTTCATAATTTGAAAGAAAAAAGGTACCTAGTAGATAAGTTATACGATTTAGCAAATAATTTAGATGGAGTAAACAAATTATATTTTTTTTAAGTTTTCTTTTTTAATACACTAAGTTAGATATGGTATAATTGTATTTCAATTAATTTTTATTGAAACTACACAAATTGTTTATTTTTTATATTATTTTCAAATATATAATATGCAGCCTAAAATGATTATTTAATTACAATTTTATTACCTATAGTGTATAATTTATATTTATACAAATATTTATATTCTGTATAAATTTGTTTATATTTATTTATTTTTTAAATTTTTATTTACATTTATTTACATTTTTTATTTATTTTTTTTTTTTCATTCAAAATATTATTATTACAACTGAGGTAAAGCGGATTTTTATGGGAAATAGTAGCCAATTTGTGAGGTTTGATTCATTCGAGAAAATTTTTATCACAATAGTTGAAAGCTAATTTTGAGAAAATAAGAATTTTGTGCTTGTTTTTCTTTTGAAAATACCACAAATATTGGGTAAACAGACTTATTTGTATTGGGACAAAAGTTTTTAAAAAAAGAACAAAACCAAAGATCAATCAATTTTGATGATTTACACTCTAGAGTTTATTTTCGATAAACATACAGTTACGTTTTTAAGAACCAATTTTTTGGCTTATGGAATCTCAAAACAAATATTTTCAATGAAAACCAGCGATTAACTTTTATTGGTGATAACTATAGTTTCTCTCTAGAGTATAAGTGAGAAATTAAAATTAACAACACAGGATATTATTATCAAATGTATGGTACTTGAAAAATGATAACCATTCAAAAATTGGCAAGTCTTAGGCCTATACAGCTTACTACAGACACCACCATATTTTGCAAAGAACCCCACATTTTTCAATTTGAAATTAAGAATACATTTCACATTTTATTCCCACCCATGTGTCTCAAGGAAAATTACACAACTTATAACTTATAATTAGATGATCCAAGAACTAGAAGAAGATATACAAAGGAATCTTGCAATAATTCATTAAGGAATTTCAGAGCCAGTCATATATATCTTTACTATGGAGCCTATTTTTAATGATTGAGGTATCAGATTAAAGAGTGTTACCTGCAGATTGGCTAAAAATTATTCATTTTCATTGTAAACCATTGTTTTGTAATAATTTATCATTTTAATAACATGCCTGTATGGATAAATAACATGTTTCATAACAAAAATAATTTGAAACCGCTGTTATAAATTCTCAAATAAGGTTTATTTTGTTGTTTTGTTTTAGAATTTATAACGGCTGTTTTAACTCATATAGTGCTTACTTTATTTAGTGTGGATTCACGTTGTGTTGTGATTGATTGCTTACATTTTGCAAAACTGGACTGTTTATATGGATTATTATTAATGTGTGACAATTGGGTCTGAATTTTTTTATCTCACTTATTTACGACTTAACTGTACATACTGTATTAGCGCTTCTATATTTAGTGATTTATTGCTTACGTCTCACAAAAGTGAACAGTTTATACGGTTTATAGTTAATATGTGATAATTACATGGAAGCTTGAATATTTTAAGTTTTACACAGTATAAAACAAAATGCTGATTGCAAAAAAAAAAAACACGTAGAAATTATCTTACATATTACTGGTCGGTCTAGTTATTTAAAACTGTTAAAATTCATAACCAAAAACGACTAGTTTAGTTAAATTCCAAAGCGCCTCTCATAAGCTATTTTATCAAAATTATATAAAACTATTTTGGATATCATATAAAGTCTTTAATTAAACTCCATTTTCATGATAACTTATAACTTTAGTTGAACACTAATCCTTTTGTTGTTGTTTTTTATAGTATTATTGATAGAATCATACTATATTAATACATTGACAATTCAATGCAGCAAATGTTCTTCAACTTAACGATTATACTATATAAATCTGAATTCTGTGTCTTGCTTTATAAAATATGCCTTTGGAATTTGAGTTATAGTAATAATGAAACTACTTTAGCTGTATGAGCATGTATCTCCATTAAGCAAATTAATATAATTCATTATTTATGCTGTTAATGTAGACAGACTCTATTACAAAAACAAGATCGATAAATTGTAAATCTTAATGTTGGCTAGACTGGAACTTAGTTAATTATTTTTTTAAAGAATTGTTGACAGGTAACAAAGCTATTATTATGTAATCATCTTCTACCACAAACTTTATTTAATTGCCAAACACAATTTTTCTAGATTTACCATACTACTGTAGGCATTCAGATATATTAAATTATATTCTCGTTGGATATAAAATTACTCGGGAATTAAAATGATTATATTTCAATAGTGAAATATGTGTAATAACCTTGTGCAACAGGAAATAACAGCGCAAAAACGTTATACTAACTTTCTTACACATTCATCTAGAAAGCAATAATAATAATCAACATTTATTTAATATCTATATACAATATGTGAACAAGAAAAATATACCAATAATTTACTTCAAATAAATTTTTACCAAGTGTATTTTTTTATGGAAGGTAAGTTGGTATTGAAGTTCCCCTTTATTGACTTTATAAAATTCTGAAAGACATTTATGTACTTAAATTTCCTTTACTTCTGTTAAACTCTGTAAATCCTATTTGATTAAAATCTGGGTTTTAATAACGGCAACCATGGTTCATTTTAGTTTTTTTTTTTTTAATTATTTCTAAACCATAATTTTGTTTACTTAAATTTCTCAAAACAATTTGTTTTTAATATTCACAATTTATAAAAATTTAACAAAATCAGTAGAGCTGATTTTGAAAAAGTCTTTTATAATAACTGCCTGTAGATTTTTAGAATTTTACCAATAACTCACTATTGGGTAATTTTTTGAGATGATGACCAGTATGTTTTGTTTGGGTTTTTAGAGACTACATTTAGAGCTAATTTTGAGAAAATCTGAATTATATGTTTTGTACTCTAAATTTTGAGTTAACCTTTCCCATAACTCTCTTTATACTATCTACATATGGAAAAGGAAAAAATAATCAAAAGTTCATTTGACAATCAATGATAAAAATGAATGGAAAATCACTTGATAAGTTAACCAAAGACAATAACTTTCGCCTTAACATGTGCATTTAAACAGCTTTTCATGAATGTCACTAACAGGTTTTTACATAGGCCAGGAAAATTATAAATTTTACAAACCCAAACAATAGACATTACAAGTAGCAAACTGTCAACTTTCTACGATTATTCTCTGGAGTCAAACAATGTATGTATTATTATTTTTTAAATACCTACAAACTTTACCTACAAACATATTAGTTTTAATAAATATGTTCCTTCTCAAGATAAACTTAATTATAAATTCGAATTATTGTAACTAAAATTTGTCACTATTCTGTAAAAGTGCACAATTAGGCACTTAACAAAGTGCATAAAAATGTAATCAGTTGATTTGGCAAAAGAACAAATAAATTCTGACATCCAACATTTAAAAATTGAATGTTGCTAACAAAGTTTTATAATTATAAAATTTTACCACTTTACGCTTTCTATTGACCTTAAAAACTGTATACTTAGGTAAGAATTCAAAATTATCAGTCATACAAATTACATCCGTCCAGACATAGTTGATCATTTTAAATCGTGTATGTCTGGATGGATCAAATATAATTTTTTGTTGTTGTGAGTTAGCTTAACTCAAACTTAGTATAGGTTTTTATATAAAAACTAAAAAAAAAAAGAGTTAATTTTCATTTATAATTCATTTTTATGTCTCCAATTGCAATAGTTTAACAACTAAATAATGTATATTTATAATATTAATGCTCACTTGTGAGTAACAATTTTATATAAAACCTGAAGATGGGAACTTGTTCCTGAAACGAGCGTGGTATTACACTACAAAAAAATTGCAAGACGGAAACAAGGTATATATATATATTAATATTATATATTTATATATATATATATATATATATATATATATACATTATTTAGTTGTTCATTTATAAGGCGAGTTGGTGGAGAACAATTGTCCAAGCTTTCTTTATGATTTTAAAGAGAGAAAACATGACATTATAACGATCAACAGAAAATTTAAGATATGTAAATTTATGTTAAATAAATAATGTAAAATATAGCATAAAATGTTTCACAAGTGTATACTCAAACCTAAACAAAACAAAATGCACGTACACATCATTCTATAACTGAAACTAGAATATTAAAAACACAATTAAAAAAATAAGAGTCTGTGGTATAATTTTAAAAATCCTAAAACTTTAATGAAACAAATGATGAAAAAGTAACAATTACTTTAATATAAGTTTTGGATTCATTTTAATTTTGTAGTGTAAAATTTAAGACATCAGCTTCAATCAAGGACCTTTGGAGAACAATAGTTAAAATCAAGGATGTTTGGCAAACTTGGCCAAGACTGATTGAATTGGCTTGATCTACCTTTGTTATATAGCATCATCAATACTAGGCCTACAATAATATTATGGTCCACAAGATTTAGCCTTAGAACCTCAAAACCTAATAAGTAGCTCGAAACTTAATTCTTAGCATCTACCACAGGCAGAGTTAGACTGGATTAAAATGTATTCCTATTAGGCCTAAGAGTAAAAAATAACAAATAAATATGATATTTTTGATGGCTCTTTTAATTGTAAAAGGCGCAGAGACTTTACAAATAGTAAGCGGTTATTCTCAATCAAAGAGTTGAATATAGTATGAATATTAAATCTATCTCAAGATCATGTAATTTTTTGCAAATAAAAATCTCAAACTATTATGAAATCAATTGTTTTTAGTTTTTTATCCGCCATGTTGAAAAATATTGTATATAAAGGGGCGGTATAAAAACCATTATTAAAACAAAAAACAAAGTCTTGCCATCCTCTCAATGGAAAATTTACTTCTACTATTAAAGAATATTCTAAAATGTTCACCTGATATCTTTTACAGTTATTGTTTAATCAAAAAAAAAAAAAAAAAAAGATTGATTAAGTGGTGATTTTTTTGTGGGTTCCTGTTGACTCCAAAAATCAAAATCAAAGTAAAAGAATTCAATTTTAATTAATTATTTAACTTAGAGTGACATAAAAATTATTAGTAATAAAGAAATTCCTACATACTGTATTATATTGAATAAATCAAGAGGTCATTGAAACATGTTTTTGTAGTCTTAAAAAGATACACAATATTTTAAAAAATTCAATGCATTTCCTACGATAAGATTTTTTTTTTTTTTTTTAGTGATGATTTAATATCACTAAGTTGAAGGAGGTGGAGTTATTGTTTGACATTTTATATGGACATTGGATGTTAGCAAAAAGTTATTGTTTTCAAAGTTGAAGTTGCGTCTGGTATCTAGAGCATAATTTGGCAGGCAGACATGGTGGATTTTCGACATGTGAACCAACCTAGAGCTCTTATGAAAGAAAAAAGTCTCAGCTATTTTTCACCTCTCAGATTTATTTTTCTTTTTCAATATAGTAAAGCCTACTGTGGCTGTGTTTACACAACTTTGTTTTTACTTCTACACCATTACTCCATCATCCACCGATTTCTCACTCTTTCCTCATCTGAACATCCACAATCCTTCATTCCGGTTTTCTTGCTGTTAAATCCTTCACTTCAGAGACTTCTTTACTGCATCAATCTATATTTTATTGATGTTTTTAATTGGGATAATATTCTACAAGAAACTTGATTTTACACTCTTGGAGATAGGCTATAATAATTAAAAAATGTGGGCATAGATTGCTCTAAATAAATGTTTATTAAAAATACACTTTTTATATTACAAAATGTTTTTATTTCAAGACGAACATGACTTTGTAAACTATTGTGAATTATGCAATATTATAGATATGGGTGGTTAGCATCCAATATTTATAAAATGTTATAAGTTACATAATTTAAGATCAGTATTCTTAACTTTGTTTTCTACTGAAGGGATGAACAAGAACCCACAAAATATTAAAAAATGATGTCAGTATAAAAATCTGTGTTTTAAAAAATTAACTTTTTAATATCCAATAATTGTAAAAGATATCAGGCTGTAATTTTTGGGTAGTATAAATAAACTTTCTGTTGAGAGCTTAGTAATTATGTTTGTGTTTAATAATGTTCCTAATTTTTATTTACATTTAATAAAAATATGAATACTACCATTTTTACAGAGTTTTCAACATGGTGGATTAACAATTTACAAAGCGACTTTGCAATAATTGAAGGGTAGCCTTGGAAAATATTATTGCAGACAATTTTCTCATGAAACATTTCCTATCATATTCCATAAAAACAACAATTTAAAATTTTTGTTTAAGTATAGGCTATATGCACAAAATCGACCCCCTAGAAGCAAATTATTATTTTATGAGTCATTAAAATTGTATTACACACACAAAAATACTCAGCTCGTGGTATTTAAAAAATGTTTCCTTATGGTCAAAATTTGTTACATGTGAAATATACTGTAATCAAAATCAATCCGCCCATTTGAGCTAAAATACACTACATAGACTGTTAACAGACAGATATCCTAAAATAAAAATTCTTTGGTCTCAGGGTGCTTCAAAACAGATTTTCCATGGAAAACTTAATAGGCCCTATATATAGATTTGTTTTATCCCATAGCCTATCTGGTTATTACAAATTTAATTAATGAATACTATATAAATGAAAATAAATAACTTCGTATTACTCAGTTTAAATATGATTTACCATGAAGAAAGCTTGTCACAGATTAAGTGTGCACAATACCGCAACGAAACTAATCCATGCAGCAGTTTTCATCAAAATGTGTAGGTTAAACTTGTGTTATAATCAGAATTTTTTCATATACAGTACATCCAAACTATTTTTTTTTTTTTAATTTACAAATTGTAAATTGTCAACAGTATTTACATATGAATAGTGGAGAAAACACTACTTTCATATTATGTATTTAAAACTTAAAATTATCCTAATGTTTTTCTAATTTCTAGTAGGCCTACTTAAGGAGTTGTCCTCATGTCTTAATTGTACAAATCAATCTAAAATTAAAAATAAATTAACTGATTTAAGATCTTATGCGCTTGCAAGCAATTTTCTAGGCATTGTTAACATCTAGAGGAACTGTATCATTCAGTTGGTGGTAATGAGCACCTTTTTATAAAATAGCCATCCGACAACAGATCATCCCGAAGTGTTTACTAATAGCCTACTAATATATTGTTTAGCAACTAGTGATATCCCTCACTCTATACTTGGGACTATACATCAAAAATTACCTAACCTGAACTGTCGATGGGCCAAAATATTTATATTTTGTTAAACTTCTACATATTCTTGGCATCTCAGGTAGAATATTTTCTCCAATAAGAAAAATTACATATACAAAAATTCTTCTTTGAAGAGAATTTACAAATGCCAGACACCTGTTTTACCACATACATTTTTGTAACTCATAATTATCATAAATTGTTAGTAGGCTAAACTATTTCTATAACATAGGCCTACCTATTAATTTTTATAAAAAATGTCTATTACTGTATTAAGTTTAAATTCAAAGAAAGTAGCCATTACTATTAAACTTAGTAAAGAGATACAAATATTTTAAGTTGGATATTAAAGATAACAATATACACTCACTCTGTCTTGTTTGACTTGGTTGTAAAGTTCTGTTACACGGTTCGGAATTTGTTCCAACTTCAGATTTTCGCTTTTATTTTCTGTTGTAGAGATGGAATGAGTATATAAACTTATCTTAAAATCAGCGACTTAAAATTACTACCACGCATAATGAGTCTTGAATCTATATATACAAAAGTCAAATACCACTGACTGACTCACTCATCACGATTTCTGAAAAACTACTGAAAGGATTGCAATGAAACTTTGAATATAGCTTCCTCATAGGTAATAGGTGCTCACTAAGAAATCTTTTGAAAAACTTTTGTGTTTAGGCATATTTAAAAAAAATAATAAATCTGAAATTAAATTTTTCTCTAAACTATAAAGGTGAAACGAGCTGAGGCTTCTTACATTCCTTCTATTTAAATGTTTGATGCTTATGGTATACAAAATACGCAAAAGGTTAATGTTTTTAGCTAAAAATTGGCTCTAAATACAAGATTTAAAAATCACTAAAAACCAAAATGGCGGCTGGCATTTCTCTTTGACCCATAGAGTTGCTTCTTTCAACTGATTAGCAAATTGAAACCTACCATAATATCCTACATGCTCTCAACATTGCCAATGCAATTAAGTGAAAGTCAAACTTAGTAAAAACTTTAAATTAAAACGATATATTTAAAGCTTTTTCATGTAGATAGTAGTTTACAGGAATAAAATTTTCAGTGCTTTCCTAAATAACGTAGTCTTTTTTTTCATGACCACAGTAGGATACACACAGGTATTCAACGAACACTTAAAAAAAGAATACAATTAGGCTACATTAAGAAGACTGAAAATACCAACCATAAAAATCTAATGGTGTCTGTCTGTGTGTGTTACTCAATCACGTAAAAACTACTGGACCCATTGAGCTGAAATTGTACATGGACATTCTTAGGGTCCCTGGTTAACATATAGGCCTATTTTTATGTAGAAATTCCATCAGGGCACCGCCCCACTAACCTTGAAAACTCCCTTAACACTCAATTATCTATATGTTAACCCTGTACGAAGGATGCGTACTCTGCTAGTATTTAATATAATATGAAATAAAACAGAGCTACTGTAAGGTTATATATGGTGAGTAGGTTATAAAACATATAGGCCTACAAACAGTTCTTTTTCACTTGTCAATTGATTGTTCAAATCAATCAAATTAATTGATTGTTGTAGGGCAATAAATTACCCAGTTCTTTCATGCAGTTGCCTCTTATAATTTTGAAACTATAGGTTTGTTATTTTTATATCGAGCTGTTACAATTCTGTTTATTCACTTTAAGTATTCTTCTTTGTTCCAATGAAGAATTTTTAAATGTGATATCTTCATTTATTAAATTACATTGTTTTTAATATGATTATCCTTATTATTTATGATATGGTTTATTGGTCTTGGTATTGCCAAGATTCAATTTATGTAATTTTTTAATTGCAAATATTATTATCATATTGCTATGTCTATATATATTATATTATAATATAATATATATATATATATATATATATATAGACATAGCGAATATAGGCCTACCTATATAGATATACCTATATTTTTTGCTAGGTAAGAGAGCCTGTTATATTTTTGTAAGTTAATTATTTATAGTGATTAATTTTGTTGACAAGACTGTTCCATTTATGAATGAATGTATTTGCCAAAAATGAATTATGAAGTAGAAAACACAAACCGTAGTAAAGGTTAGGTAACACTGGTTTAATATACTTAGGCTACATAATAAATATATTATTTGGTCAGATTAGCCTACTGCAATTATAAAAGCCATCAATCATGAAATTAATTTTTCACTAAAAATGAAACTGCTCTCAATCTTGACTAGTGGGCATGGTAACATTAAGTTACATATAAATATAGGCTAGTGTAATCTTGTTAATATTACAGTATAGGCATACACAAATCAATGTTAAAACTTTGACTGTCATCAAAATAGGAGTTGATTTATAAATCATTCAGACCTCTCCTTCAACTTCTACAGTGCCATTATTGATGTTTTAAATTTGTTGTTTTCAATTTTCACTGTGAAAAACTATTATTTAAAATACAGATTTTGTTTTTACATTATCATTAAATCCAACAGCTTTTAGATAAAATTAACATATTAAGATGTTTATCTTCTCTTAACTTTAACAAAAGAGATGGCCAAGGTTAGGCCAAAAGGTGTGGAAATAAAGAATATGCTTAAACTTAATAAAATTGTTGACTTAAACAATAATTATAATTAAACTACTTCTATACCTAATTTACTACAAAATTTAAACAAACAAAATCACACCCTAATTTAACTGAAATATTAACATAAACAAAATTAAAATCATTACACCTGTACAGGTAGAATTTAGGGTAGGGTAAGGTAGGCTACATAGTTCACATTGTTCTAGCATGAACAACAATGAATAAAAATATAAATACGTCTATGAACTAGTTACCACGGTTTTTAAAGAGCAAGTAATAGCCCTAATTAACAATTGTGTTAACGCATTTGAACGATTTGTATAGTAGCTTATACGTTTAAAAACATTGTATAGGCTTTTTGATACAGCAAGTAGCCCTATAAATTATGATTGCTATAAGTTACTTAATAACATAAATATTTCAAACGGATATTTTGTATTGTCAGTAGCTAAAAATTCACAACTTTACCATATTATATGAAACATTTATTAAGAGGTACGTACTAAAGAAAGGTAAATTAGCTTTCCACCCTCGACCAACTTACCTCCATTAGCAAATGTTCCTGTAGTGCCATTGAGTGAAGATGCAGCAAATCCGAAGTATGCTGCAAATAATAAATACTTCCAAATCATTGTGACCGTTACTAAAAAAACTAATTAAATAACATACACACTACACTGAAATAATTCTCTTTTACTATTAAACGACCATTATTTCTTTCAAAACCCTGCGGAACAACCCAGACAAGAAAATTCTATTAACTGTGACGTAGTGTTACTCAGCCGACTTGCGTATCAGGGACTTGAGACTGCGTAAAAGTAGTTCCAAATATATATATCAGAGTGCTGTACGATCGCTGCATAGATACAAAATTTTGTACCACTATACAATGTGAACAATATATATACGTATTGTATTCGTCGTATAACTAAGTTATTTTTCGCCTTAAAAGAATTATAAGAGATATTATCATTATCTTTAGTAGTTTATTAAAAATCCGACTCATAACAATATTAGATGTATACAACTTTTTAATATATTTGTAAATCGAAATAACCACGCTACCTCTTGAAAATAATGTGAACTATCTTCTGTTTATTACAATATATATTCTTCCTGGAGAGAGAAAATCTATGGCAACTTCATTATTTACACCTGCGCATTAGAAAATTCGGCCAAGGCGTCACTCTATTGACCGATGATAATCGGCAATCGTCTTTTAAAAGAAATAAACCTCCTTATAAGAAGAAAAAAAATGTAAAAAAAAGCAAACTGCCGCCAATATGTAAAAACTATATGTGTGACAATAATTATATATAATAAATTATCAAAATGTTTAAATATATTTATCGTAAATACATTTCATAAATTTCTACAGATTTTCGATTCATAATAATGTTTACACAACTTTCTGTTAGATTAGCGTCTTGCGGTAAAAAGTAAAATGGCAGTGCATTTGAAGGGGTAAAGAAAATGAAGGAGTCTTTTTTTTTGCCTTGAAAATATATATAGGCCGAAAATTACTTCCTATAATGCATACCTACTCTTAAGGGTATTTCTGACGAAATAAAAAAAAACCAGTTTGGTGAGCATAATTGGGTCAAAAAGTAAAACTTAAAAAATCATTGACAAATTAAAACTGTAAATAAAATTTAGAGGCTAGAAATAGGAAAATTGATTTATATATTTCAAATTTGAAAACTGTCATAATATGGGCTATCAAACTATAGGCACGAGGATCCAAAATACGAAAATAACTTGCTTAAAAAAATACGTAGCCTATATAGTCTGTCTATATTTGATAAAATGTGTTGTAATTTGGACTTTTAAGAGGTAATATCTCAGTTTCGTTAATAATCATAATTAATTTTACAATTAATTACGGGAAAATGTAAAATTTAACCTAGTTTGATCACTATATTGAAACATCAATTGCCTGTTTTGTTGACAAACATTTTCCTACGTAGAAAAGTTTTATGAACTATCAAAAAAATCGATTACATTTTTCACAGAAATATCGATTATCAGGATCCTAAGTCCAAATAAGTGGTTTCGAAATTATGTCTGTCATCTAAATATTTTGGACTGGTTTTGATCAGTTGGTATGTGGATACATTTTGGTCATAAATTCTAAGAGTTTATAACTCAAAATTTTGGAAGTATCTGCTCAACATTTAAAAGGTTAAACATTTGATTTTCCGAAAGATTAAATCTACTAATATAATTGTCTCATTTATGAGCAAACAAAATGTAGTCAAATCTTCCGAAAACAATCGGTTCAGGAATTGTCAACCAAAAAGTTAATAAATCGATAAATGTATCGGTTTATTTTAGTATCACTTGTAATTTCTTTTACATGATGTTTGGTTTACGTCATTAATCTAAACTTTTCTCCAAAATTTAATCAAAATGGGTCAATTTTTAGATATTCTATTTCCTATGACAGCATTTTTCTTTTTCTTTTTGAAATGATTCAAAATTTTCGAGGATATATTGCCAAATATATTTCTTCCTAGTTTTCTATATAGTAGAAGAAATTTAGCCTAATGCAGTGTTTGTGTACTGTTTATTTATTTGTGATACAAAGAAATATCGAACCCCGAAATGGCGAAATATTTTGTTATATTTATTAGAAAATGAAATGAATATTTACTACAACTAAAATACAGTATACAAAATTTAATCTAAATCGGTCCACAAGTTTGGCTGTATAGCGCAGTTTAGTTTTATTCATCAAAAATTTCTCTATATTTCGTAGACTAGTTATTTGTGAAAAAGTAAGCAAAAAGTTACCCTTTGTCCGTATTGTAATTAATAACTAGAAGGAAGGAAGCAAACGGATTATATCGATATCATTACACTTCACATTTACGGTTGACGTAATGATGACGTAATACCCCTTAAACAACAATGGGTACATGTTTTGTTTAAGTTTTTAAGCAGGATTCCAAGGCATAATTTTAAATCCATCCGCTTACCTAATAGAAAGTGATGTTTTTCTATTTCCGGAAAAACTGTCATTTTCATAGTTCATTGAAATCCTATTCCAATATGAACCCTGTTTTATTATTTTAACTATCACCATCAAAACAACATTTCGAAACCCAAGAGAAGGGAATCGAAAAATTAACAACCCTTAAAAAAACTGAACTCGAAAATTAATTTACTTGCTCGCAAATAGAGAGAATGTATTGTGTTGATGAAAAAAACCATTTTGGGTTGTTCAAAGTTCAAAATAAACGACAAGCATTGCAATAACTTTCACATACATTTATAAGTCATTTGCACAACCAAAAGACTAGCCAAATAAAAGTGTTTCTCGCCATCTAAACAATATTGAAAATTTAAGAGTTATCTCTCGAAACTGAAAATAAACCAAAAATCGGCTTAAGATACATTGAGAGAATTTTGGTGACATTTGTAAATTTATGACTAGAATAATATGCTGAGCTGGATATAAAAACAAAACAAAATTCAGAAGAGAAATTCAACTTTCCAAATTTTATTTTCAAATTTTCCAAATTCTGGACCCATTTTTTGAGAGATGGCCAGCAATATTTTTTTATTTAGGCCTTTAGGAACTACATTTGAACAAAATCGGGTCCAACGATTTTGATAATTTTTTTTCTCATGAGTAGGCCTACCCCTCAATATTCCAAACAAAACGCATTGGTTTCCCTTTCTTGTTTCGAATATCGATTCAGTAGTATTGGTTAAAAACAAAAAAGTTTCAATAAACCTGTTACCAAAGGCATAATTTCTCAAAATCTGCTCTACCGATTTCGACCACGTTTTGGTGAAATATGAAAATATATCTTGTATTAAATCGTAAGTAAAGAACATTACTACTGCTCATTAATAGAGGATAGGGGGGAAAAAACTAATTGAACATTGAATCCTGTTTGTAGGGTAAATAGCTTCACTATTGGCAGTTTATATGATATGAGGGAATCAATAAACGATCTAATTAAGATAAGGAAGTTGAAGATACACAAGAGCTGATGATTTTGTCGAAGCAATAAGTGAATGATCATGTGGATGGCTCACAAGTGCGAAATGTGTCGTACAACTCGGTAAAGATCCATTCTACTTAGAATATCTACTAATTTATTTGTTTTTTTATTGTAAGAATGAAAGTTTGTGTAATGTTTGTTCACCATAATATTTTCTAACTCTATCTGTCTTAAGGTTATGTCAGACAAAAACTAACTGCTCAGAAACATTGGGCTGATTTGTTAAAAATCTGGCTCTAAGAGTTTTGATTAAATTTTGCTGAAATTATGCTAACAAAACTGTCGACGAATAACCCTACTTTATGTAATTCCAATTCACGAACAATCCCCCTCCACTACCTCCCCCCATAAGAGCCTATATAACAGATCTTAAAATCTCCCAAACCGATTTCGCTTAGGCTATGTTTTGGTAAAATTTTTTTGATTAATAATCCAAACCAATGAACAAAATTGAAAATTTTATGTTCTGGAGTAGATAAAACAAAAACTCGAACACAAGATCTTACAAAAATAATGTTTACTTAATCAAACGCGTTTCAACGACAATGTCGCCATCCTCAGTGATACATGAGCTACAATAACCAAACTATAACTCAATTCCTGAAGTAATTTAAGAAAAATAAAATGAACGTAGGCCTACTCATTGAAAACTCAGTATCAAACAAAAACAATGTATTTTTAACAAGGAGCGTGCAGAGTGTGTTGATTGCATCTCAAGATGGCAACTTAATTAATTGTTTGAAACGTCACGTCGTGGCCTTGAAGTATTTTTATGTGAAAATTAAGGGTTTTTGCGTTTTTATACCAGACAGTTTATATGTAAAAGCGTGCAAACTTACCATGTTTAGATCTGCCTAGAAGACTTTGAAGCACACACACACACACACACAAAGTAGAAAATGAATATTCACAAAAAACTATACCTAACCTATAAAGTTTACGAAAAAATATAATTTAGAAAGCCTTGGTGTCTGCATAATTTGCTAAAATCAGTCGATATCTGAATGTTGCTTCCCCCCACTTGAACTCACACAGATAAAAGCCCAGTTTCCCTGAATTCTATACATTTATCTCTCAAAAATTACACTTCCTTCTTTATTTCTCCCACAAACTGATACAAAGATATGTTGCTGAAAGCATAGACAAGACTAAATTGGTCGAAAATTATCTCTAAATAAGTCAAGGGCAAAGGGTAGCTATGATGGAGCATTAAGATAACACAGCTGATTGTTATCAGATGCTTCACAATCAATGTAACCATCATGGTACATGGCCAGCCCTCCATAATGTAATACAAGCAGATCCTCTAAATGTAATGCCCAAATGTTGATATATTGGGCTTTAAAGGAAATGTTAAATTGTATGGATAGATTAAGTTTGTTTAAAACAGTTGTTACGAGTCTTTTGAACTCCTTCATAAAAAAAGTGAAACGCTTGTAACGTAACATCTGTATTCATGTAAAATTTGTATGAGTCAGAAACTGACTGCACTATTTATTTTTACACACTAACGACTGCTAATGTGTGAAATCTGCTTTATCAGAAAATTCCAAATATAGAAATTCTAGGTAGGCTATGCAAATCATCTGCATAGAATGCCGACACCTAAGGCTATAAAATGGGTGCGTACCTGTGTGTGCTTGTGCGTGTGTGTGTGTGTGTTTATTAAAAGCTGGAGCCTCAATTTTTAATCCGAGTTTTCTAAAATTTGGTATCTGATGAGTTTTACAAACAATTAATGGCGTTCGTTAATAAAAACAGATATTTAAAAATACCACCCAATTTCTTCATATTAGTATAGGCTAGGCCTAACCTTAAATTGTATTGAATAATTGAATTATTGAAACTGACGAACCTAATAAGCTATTTTATGCGTTACATTTTAGCTGTTTTATCTATATTTTATGAAAATGATTGCTATGGGTAATAAATATAAAAATCCCTACAAATCGTCATATGTAAATCCTAGCTCATCATTTTTAAAACGAATTTTCAATGACGCTATTCGACTTTGTATACAACTTCATATAATATTAATGATGATTCAATATAAATACAGCCAATTAAACTTTGCTTTCTGTTTGAAATGGAGTAATAATAATATAGATTAAACTATAACTTTATGATGTTTATCAGCTGTGATGTACAAAATTAACATTTAACTATTTATAACAGGAAAAAAGATTGAAATTCAAGGGCAATTCCTGCCATTTGGTGAATATCTATCAAAATAATGAAGAATTTTAGCAATTCTACGCGTTCAGACCTTAAAGGATAAAAATCGTTTTAGTAGTTTCTAAGAATTAACCGTTATAAAAATCCCGTTTGTATATTAAACATAGATATACACAAACGATGGGGAATGTCCAATTAAACTATAAAATAATTTAACAATCCATCATTAACAAATAACTTTAAAATCAGAATTAGCGGACAAGTTAGAGGCTGTAATCGAATAGATTAATAACACAAATTGGGATTCTAACATGTGATCCATCAGCTGAGTTCTGACTAGGCTATTCTAAAACTTAGTGGAATTTTACTAACCGTACACACTAATTTACATCTGGAAAATTGGCTTATTCATTAGCAAAGAACATGCAGCTGAACTCATCTGTGAGTCAATCGATTGAGTAGGAATGACCTTCAAAGCGTCTCTAAAATCAACGCTAAATGTTGATTAAATCTCTTCACCCCCCCCCCCCCCTTCAACAGTTATCGGTGAATTTCCGTTGTATTAACTACACAATTACCAGATCTGCTGATATAGACGTTCAATGAATTTATTTCGAAAATTAATTAAAATTGAGAGTGTTGTTATAATAAAACAATGTGTATGTGTTGAATTTAATGGCCGTATGTTAAATTTTGGGCTGTCTACGATCTACCATTCCTTTATTCATACAGTATAACAAACACACAGAACACAATTCTCATAAAAAATACGCCTAAGTATCAGATGCGTTTCAACGACAAGGTCGTCCTCTTCAGTGATACACGAGCTACACCAATCATACTATAACTCTAAACTTGAGTATAAACTATAACTTGAGTTATAGTTTGATTGGTGTAGCTCGTGTATCACTGAAGAGGACGACCTTGTCGTTGAAACGCGTCTGATACTTAGGCGTATTTTTTGTGAGAGTTGTGTTCTGCGTGTTGGTTATACTGTATAATTTTTCTCATAAGTCAAGCTCAACATTTAATATAAATATGGCTTTTAATCATAGTTAATTTTAGCTTTCTTTTATGGATAATTTGCAGATCGGAATTTATTTAGATATTCCCATACATTTTGGTAGTATCTACCAATAAAGTAGTAAATACAATTTGTATAAAATCGTAATTTCACCACAAAATGTTCTTATTGTAAATGTGGTACCCCACAGAGCGGTTATTGTACTGGCTTCTCGCTTTGTATGCAAGAAGTTACGCATTCGATACAATGTAGGGCTTACATATTTACGGTGTTGTCCCTACTTCGTGGGGACAAGTGGCGCACAATAGTTGCCTGGTAGCTAATCGGTTTAATTGATTATGAAAGCAAGAAAATCGGCGATGTGAATTCTATATACTGACACGATATCAAACTGTGATAAGCCGCCTAGCAAGCCTTTACTCCACAACGGGCTGTTAGGTTAGGTTAGGTTAGGCGCCAAGTATTTAATTATATATATTTTTAATGTAACCAACACATATTTAACAATATTTTTTACAGATCATCCCAACCCTTTTGCGTGTAATGATATCGAAATTGTAGAAATTAAGAAAAATTGAACTACAAAATTCAAAATAGCGATCCTTTTAGTAGTCCAACGTAGACAAAATTCACTCAACATATCCAAAATTTAATTCTGAATGTAGTCGTGCTAATCTCAAATCTCACGTTATTGCCAAAACAGTAATTTAGTTTCAAATTTTTAATCTAAAACGAACAATTTCGGATTATTCAACGTTTAAAGGTCTTGGAGTTCTTACACTTCCGAGTATAAATATTCTACTTTAAATTCAAATGTGATCGTATCCAAAATAAAGATATACACAGCTATAGTACCAGGCAAGCTAATAATTATCGTGCTAGACAGCGCAGACTGATAAACAAGCTCCCACCGAGCATTAAAAACTGCAGGATATTTTACCTTTTAAAAACAGTTTACAAGGTAGCACAACCTAACCTAGCCTAACCTAACCTAACCTAACCTAACCTAACCAACCAGGCAAGCTAATAATTATCTTGCTAGACAGCGCAGACTGAATCTGTACAGCAAATTTCCTTTCCAAGCTGGTGCTAGACCGATAAACAAGCTCCCACCGAGCAATAAAAACTGCAGGATATTTTACCTTTTAAAAACAGTTTACAAGGTAGCACAACCTAACCTAACCTAACCTAACTACCCTAACCTAACCTAACCTAACCTAACCTAACCTAACCTAGCCTAACTTAACCTAACCTAACCTAACCAACCAGGCAAGCTAATAATTATCGTGCTTGACAGCGCAGACTGAATCTATACAATACAGCAAACTTCCTTTCCAAGTTGGTGCTAGACTGATAAACAAGCTCCCACCGAGCATTAAAAACTGCAGGATATTTTACCTTTTAAAAACAGTTTACAAGGCAGCACAACCTAACCTAACCTAATCTAACCTAACCCAACCCAACCTAACTTAACCTAACCAACCAGGCAAGCTAATAATTATCGTGCTTGACAGCGCAGACTGAATCTATACAATACAGCAAACTTCCTTTCCAAGCTGGTGCTAGACTGATAAACAAGCTCCCACCGAGCATTAAAAACTGCAGGATATTTTACCTTTTAAAAACAGTTTACAAGGTAGCACAACCTAACCTAACCTAACCTAACCTAACCTAGCCTAACCTAACCTAACCTAACCTAACCTAACCTAATATAACCTAACTTACTCTGTGGAGGAGTTCTGTGTAGACTACTGTAGCCGTCCTTGTGTTCATGGATGTGTTCTCTAATTTTAATACGAATTAAACACATTGTGGGGGGTCATGATTATTTTAAATTGTTTGTTTGAATTATTTGTTATATTATGTTGTTAAATTATTCAAATTTTGAAGCTGTCTCATTCGTGTATGTTGTATTTATTTTAAAATTGTACGTTGTAGCGTTTTTTAAATAATTATTCTATTTAAATTATGATCAATTCATATTGATTATTGTACAGTATAAATTTTAATTGTATTTTAAATTTTTAACGCTTATTCCCCCGACTTTAATAGTTATGATTTCTTATCTTTGTTCAAACTGTATTGTGTTTGGATATTTTTAATGTTAAAGTTATATCGGCAAAAAGTTGATATTGTACTTTTTATGATTATATTTACTACTTGTGCTGTGTAAATAGAAAAAGCAATTCTATCAGCAATAACTTTAGAAAAACAAGTTAACAAAACATTTCATTATAATTGTTAGATGCTTTGTGCACTTCAGAACTGCACATTGCTCAAAGACGCTTTCTGAAACTTGATTTCTACCCTACTTCCTTTGATAAAACTGATTCCCGTTAGATTTGTTTAAACAAAATCCTTTTGATTTGTCTGGTTTAGTTTTATTGTATTACGGGCGACGTTATAAATATATGTCTGACACGATATGGCGGACACGAGAACTGATAAGCGAAATGTGTCATCGATTTAAAATTTAGGTGATTTATTTTTAATTTCTGACCAATATTGATGACTACATAAATACTATAAGACACGACATGGCCATGTTAAATATTCTACGCTTTTTCTTGAGTTGACCAATACCCGCTAGGTCGCTCTGCTAGAGAATCTGAAGTAGATGTGACTGGCGCTAGGTGGCTCTACGGTCAAACAATGTTTCAGGCGGGTAAGAGAAAACGCACTGATGCCACATATGGGACCAGAGATGCGAGGGAAGGTCGAGAATCGCTTATCTCAGCGCACGAACTGACAACACTGACTATGCTGACGGAAGTAAGTGAGAAGGTTTGTGAGAGAGAGGTCAACAGTTGTACAGTCTCAACCAAGTAGGATGCGTACAGTCAAGCACCTGCTGCTAGCGCTTTCTGATAGCTGTGTGTCAAACTTGTGACGAACAGTACCCGTAAAGCGTAGACTATTTCCCTATCCTATGTCGTGTCTTATAGTATTTATGTAGTCATTGCCAATATTGATGTTTATACTTTAAATAAAAGGGTAAAGCGTGCCGGCATAGGTTCGGTAGGCATAAAGTTGGACAGTCACTTGAAATTATAAAAGTCCCTGGTTTTACCTGCGAACCCTAATAAAGAGAAATCAATGAAAATGAAATCCATCTTTAAAGGGTTGTTAAATTGTTTGCCTCACACTTCAAAAAACTGCTTTTGAAATTTACATGCTACTCATTTCTCATTGTATGGTTAAATTATGTTGTATTCGTCATACAAAAACTATAATACTGTATATGATGTCGCATTACAATTTAATTTTTTTTTTTTTTATTTTTCAAATTTGTATGTCACGCCGCGTTCAAGTTAGAGAGAAGAGACAAGATAGCCTTACAAATCATCTAACCTTGCATTCCAAATATCTATAAAATTATGATAAAAAGTGTGTGTTTTAACAAGATTATTTAAAATTATTTATTTTTAGAATTATTCAATTAAAAAATATACAAAATGAGTAGCCTAATCTCGGAGTTCAGAAGTTCAATAGACAGTAACTGTTTTCTGTGCTATTTTAATAGCGATTTAGAGTGTAAAGTGATGTGTGAATATGATACAATGATGGATTGTGTTTAAAAAAATAGTTTTTAAACACCATTAAACTTAGGTTAATAAAAATTCTTTCGTCCATAGTTTTGAGTTTGATATTTATGGCATTGAATAAATTATGAGAGTTGCATTTCTGTTGGTTAATTTTAACTGTATATAATCTGGATGAATTTGGTTTGAATTTACAATGTTCAATCAATTCCTTGAGAGATAAACAAAATTATATTCCAACCACCAATGGTTCTATTTATTTAGCTTCCCTTGTCAACAACATAGAAATAATAACATTAGATACAAATAAACAACACTAAACAAGAACAACAAACTGCAAAGCAGCATCAAATACACAAGTAAATTATAATATAAACACTACGCTTAATTGTCGATTCATTAACCTCAAAACTCCTCCAGTGAATAAAAACTCTGTTAAAATTTTTCCCAATTTCTTCTTAAATTTGCTAATATTTGAACTTATGGGACTGCAATTTATTGTACAGTCTGATTCCCATATAAAATACACCTGTAGACAGACAGGCGATAGTGGAACACGTTTGCCTAGGATGTATACACACGTTGTAAAATTTTATCTTGGAAATAATAAAAATAAAAGTTAAGCTCGAATTTTAAATATTTGCTACTTAGCTGTTTTTTTAATCACTAAACGAAATCTTTGGATGTTTTGATTAGAATGTCCCAAAACATTTTTCTTCTTCTTCGCCATAGAGACTTCCTTTTCCTCCCAAGTGATAATTATTCTTCTTTCTCTTTTTTTTTTTTTAACTAGTGACATATTAATGTGAAATTTATTACTGTTCATGTTGCACAAACATGGAGATACAAAATATGAATGATTTACTGTGGTATGGATTTTGATGAAATAGGTTATGTTTTTAGTTGGCGATAGTGGCATATTTAATTGAGTGATTTTCATGTTATGTAAATCTTATAACTTTGGCATTTCGATATTGTTACACCGTATTGAAATTATTTGTTTGACAATAATAATTAATTGTTTGAATAAATTTTGAGAAAATCGTAATTTTGAGTTTAGGTTTTATGACAGCTCTCTGATAAATTTTGTGTTATAGAAAACAGCCTTCAAAACATGCCCATATACAAAATTCTATCAAATCGAAAAACAACTATTTTACTACGAATAGACCAATGTAAGAAAAGAAAACCTGTCCAACAACTGAAACATCAAAATGGAGACCATTTTACATGTATATTGTTTTGGTAAACAAATACTTTAAGGAAAAAATCCATTTCCATTTGTCTGTTGTAAATAAGGAAATTTTCTTGACTATTACCATATTACAGTTTAAACGCAGAATGTAATCCATTGCCATTTATGGAATTGTAACTAAACTTTGGTTTCATGATTACGTGGTTATTAAAAGTTGGACAGACACGCTGACCTCAATAAGGTTGTTGGTTACTGCGGAATACAGAAACTGGACACAAGCCAAAGCAGGTTTTGTTAGGTTAGGCCTATACTGTTGGATGCACATACCCGCCCTCAATCTGTGAAAGTGCCGTAGTCCATCATATTATATAGTTTACTTTGAGCACACCCTACTACATTATTGAATGGCTCTGTAATCAAAACTGATTTCTTATTACAACATTAAAAAACTTTCAAGATTTTTGCACACCAACTTTCGAACACGAATTAATTTGAAGAAGAAAAAAATGACCTTAGAAATTTTATGTGGAGCTTTAGGAGCTACAAATGGCGAATTTAATAACAATTTTTTGAGAAAATTCCCCTAAAGTATCTGAAATTGTGTTACGTATAAATGTGTAAAATTAATATAAAGCATAGTGTGGGCGAGACAGACGAAGGAACACGGCTCTACTTCTTGCCGTATATCTAACCTTAATAATTACTATTTTATAAAAATACTTTAAAACGCACTTCCTAGATTGGAAGATTTGGTTTTAAAGTTATTGTTTAATAATAAATTAATCATATTAGCGATAAAATGTAATTGTACATTTATATGTTGCTATTTTTCTATACAGGTTAACTGATATAAGTGTGCCAGCTGTTTTAGTTGGAAAGTATTTGATATATTAAAATAAGCGAAATGGCAACTCCCCTGGACATTTTATATTGTCTTATTATATTTGTGGTTATTTAAATTTTGATGCAGTCAGACATTTTTCCAATATGCAGCCAATTTTAAAATTTCTTATAGAAAAACTTATTTTTTATTGGTTTTAGATTTTACAAATAATTTTAACTTTTTTTTGTATTCTTGTGAATATACATCCAACTGTTCAGAAGCTAGAGGGGCTCAATTAGTGAAAAAGAATATTTTAGGCATTTTCAGATATACTTTTTTTCGGTACTTAAAACAGTTGAACCAAGGTTTAAAATTTAAATGTGGAGTATAATGTAATAAAAACTACTAGAAATTAAAAAACCAACAAAATAAATTTTGTTAAGTGGTAGCCAGGCCTAACATTTAGTTAACTATTTATTTATTTTCACGATAAACGTTTTATACTAGTAATTTACTTTTTTTAAATTATTATATTTTTCACTTATCGGTTTCGAAATGGCGGCTTTACAAAAAACTACTAATTTTAGTTCTTTTAAAGCTAAGTAAGATCTACTTTTATTGTACGGCGTAGGGTAACAAAAAAAAATCTGGTAATTTACTATAACACACTAGACTCCATTTTTTAACATGATATTTAAATTTAATACTTGTAAAAGAAATTGTTCCTTAATTTATATGCGATTATGTTTAAAAACAGTCATTATTTGCAGGTTATATGAGCTTAACAATCAAATCCATGTTTTCTATCAAGTCACAGGCATTCTGTATCTTTTATACCATACAATTCAGCCTGCAAACAATAGAATAGGCATCCAAACAATCACATCCATTATGTGGAGAGTTTTGTTACTGAAGGCAATTTTCTATACTGCACGTTCCACAATAAACTAACAAAAATTATGCTATCAAAAAATATAATAAAACTATGCACAGTATTATCACTTTTAAAACTAGTTAAATAATTCAAAACATTCAGTCATCAGAACATGTTGAACAATTAAAAAAACTCCTCTATATGTCTTAACATCTCCGGAGATTTGTCGTCCAGTCCTATTAATGTTTTTTTGGAGAAAAATTAGCAGCTGAATTTTGAAAAGTACAAAAAAATATAAAAGTAGGCCCCATAAAAAATATCGTGTTTAAAAGTTATAAGTGATTGAAGATTACAAGCATAGATTTTTTTTTACAGATATAGGTTTGACAATTAAAAAAGACTTATAAAAGTTGCAGACTAGAATACCCGTTGCTATAAATCGAGGAATATTTTGTAATGTATTAATATTTAAAATTTAAACACTGTTGTAAATTGATTCATTGGTCCAATAATTGTAAATGGATAACTTCGGCTGGCATCCTTAGTGCTAGTTTCCTCATTGTTAAGTCCACGCATTCTCAACCAGTCAAAAGGAAGTGATAAATACTGTACCATACATATTTTGTCCAAAACAAATAATACCAACACTTCTTTAACAAATAACCACACTTTTGTTTTAGTAGAGGGAAATTAGAATATAAAAGTAATGTAACTGGGAAGTTGATGTTTTTTTATACGTTATTGGGAGACCGAAAAAATTAGCAAAATCGAACTGCAACTTCCCTAGAAAAGTGCATTTTTGATCGATTTTGAGTGCATCGCTACACTATTTTTTTAAATATGGGCCGTAAAAAAAAAAAATAGAAGAAAATACTCGGAAATGAAAGGATTATCGAAATGGTAGGGTATAGTATAGTAACATTGAGTACTTCCTAACCTCAAAAAAAATTCGTAAAAACTTTATTTGTAATTTCATAAATGGGTGACGTCTTTGGGTAAATCCGGCCCCGATTTACTGGGAAACACGGCAAAAGAGTAAAATGGCAAATTTTGTTTATTAAAAAAGGACACTTTACCTTGATAAATAAATTCTCATATATTTTCACTAGAAAGTAGGTAAAAAACTGACAATTAAAAAAAAAAGATAAAGTTTACCCTACGACCACTTCTCATTAAATTACAATGCTTTCAATTTGTTCGAAAATGGCCAACTGTGGCCGTAAAAATGTAGTTTTTTTTGTCCAAATTTGACCAGCGATTTTTAGTGTAAAGATACATATTTTGTCCAATTTTTGTGAAGATCTGATTATTTATATCCCACTTATTGCATTATTAGTGAAAATAATCGTAAATCCAGAAATTAGTGTTTAGGAAGTACTCTTAATGTTACTATACCCTACCATCTCGATAGTTCCTTGATTTTTTTTGTCTACGACCCATAGAGCCGGATATACTCGTATTAAAAAAAATAGTGTAACGAACTAAAAATGCACTTTTATATCGAAGTTCCAATTCAATTTTGCTAATTTTTTCGGTTTCCCAATCAGTTGCATCTATAAAAACAAAACAAAATTTAACTTCCTAGTTACATTACTTCTCATCAATTTATTGGACTAATTTCCCTCTACTATTTAGTTTACTTTAAATTATTATTTTGTTTATATCAATAACAGCTGATATTATTTTGATTGGTGTAATTAAAAATATATTTTTTTTTTTCGTAAGAACAAATTCTTAATATAAAGATGTTTTTTAATTACTGATGTTTAAAATCCCTCAATAAAAACTAGCATGGGGTTAATGGTAATAAGTTTCATCCCTTCGACTTTCCACCCTTATGTTCCATCTTTTTGAAAAAAAAAATCAGGCTGAGCCCTATCCAACGACATACATTATCAAATATCAAACTCGGTTAACAGCTGTAAGAGGAGTTTTGTTACAAAAAACCCCTATCCTATTAAATAAGTACAGATAGATTAGAAAATTTCCTATTTAAATCCGATCGTTTTCATTTTATTTGTAAAATAAGCAGTTTTGAAAATAATCATACGCTACTTTTCCCTGCAGGGTACAAGCTCAACCTGTATATACAACACACCCTTCTATGTTTCCCATAAAAACATACAGATTCAACATATATAAATATAATTTATATCTATATTGAGTAAATATACTAAATATTATATAACGAATTTTCAATTTAAGTGAAAAGATCAAAATATCTTAAAAAATAAAGCATCGTACGAAAGAGTCCCAGATGAAAAGTTAATATTTTCTAGGGGGCCATTCACTCCTGTTAAAATTAGATCGAAGGGTAACTTTGAAATTTTAAATAGTAAACCACATTTTTGTGTACTCCAATATGAAATCTTAAATGGGATTGTACGTTATAAAATATGTAGGTTTTGACTGAAACTTTATTTGCAATAGATGACCTTGCAATCAGCGAAAATTAGTAGTTTCGTTTTTCAAGGAAAACTCACGAGTCATTACAAAATGATATAACAACGGAAAAAAGTTTTATTTTATAATCATTGTAGATGGCGCTGTAGAATTTTGTTTCCTGCAATAATTATTCGCCATAAAGCTAAAGCCGAATTAAGTACAAATAAATCAGTACATGTGCTGTTATTCTCATTTCACGATGATTTAAAAAAAAATAATTAAGAGACAAACTGAAAAATATTCCTAGTTTTTATTCAAAATTCTTAATCTCAAAAAGTAAAAAGTTTTCAAAATTGTCTACCTTCTCTTGATCTTTGAGTGCGGTAAATATCTTGATTAACTGAAACAAAAATCTATAACACCGTTCTTCCTGGGTAACATTAAAAAAGATATTTTATGAAAAATTTAACACCCCCAACTTTATTTTTCGATTGCAAGTCCATTTCGTGTAAGAACAAAAAAATATGATTTTTGCAAGTACAATGCCACGAATTGAAAAAATGTTTTGAATAAAATTTATTTTTGCTGGAGAATCTAAATCTCCAATAATAAATAGTGGTTCAAAAAGGAGGTGGGTAGTCAAATTTTAAAACTAAATCAGAACTAAAGTCTTATTATTATTATTTTTATATGTAGAGAAAGTTAACATCAGTAGAATAATTAAAAATAAATTATTAGAAATTAAATAACACTAATACACGGCTCTGTTAGCTGCAAGACTCAAAGCGTTTTTCAAGTACATCATGGCTTGTAGCAATAAATACAGATCTTTCCTTTATGCAGGTTTAATATGTCACCATTACATTAATTTGTTGTGCTGAAATAGTTTACATTTAAAATAGAGTATACTGCCATAGTATGATACTGCAGAAAGTTATATTTTCACAATATTCTTGATAGTTTAAACAATGTATTATACTTTATTTGCACCTTCATTTAAATTCATTCAGTTTAGAGGGAGGGAAGGAAGTACTAGTGGGATTCAAAAATAGCACGAAATAAACAATTACTGTATAATAATTATTCTTTTTAAGTTGTTAATAAACCCATATATAATTGTTCAAACTATCCTGTCTCCTATTCTTTAATACTTGAACAAAATTTGATAAAATAGTTAGAGCCTATTTTGTGTGATATAAAATTAAAAACCATTCTGAGATATTGCTAAATATATTCACAAACAAAATTTGATTAAAATTGGTCCACACTTTTAGGCTATAAAACACTGGACAGAAGAGAGACTGACATTATCCCAATAAAACACTTTTTTAGACTCAACACAGCTATATTCACAAAAAACTGGACGTTGATTTTTTGACCCATCACATAACTTACTTTATACTACTTATATGTAAGAAAGTAAATTTAGTATTTATATATTTTAGCTCCATTAAGCCTACGGATTAGGATAATTATGTTTTGAATGTATTTTTATGTCACCTAACCCTATGATTATTTTTCTTATTAAAAGATGTTACTCACACATTATTCTTAATACTGGTTTCGGCCATTGCCCATAATCAGTTGTCTAAATAAAAAGACAGAACACAATATAACAAACAAAAACAACACTGTTTGCACTAACTGGAAATCGTTTAAAGAACACAAAACATGTATGACAGTGAGACGTGTACTTCATGGAAATTCGAGCGGCACTGAAGTTGTATATAGGTTACTATCCTTTTTTCGGTTATCAGTGATGATTATACATTTCTGGTTTACTGATTAGAGTGTTGTATAATATATTAGATGAGAAAAGTAGTTAGTTAATCAAAAAATGAGTTTTGTTGATTTTGTGAGCTGTGTAGATTTCGTACTCCTGTAAGGCATTCATTAATTTGTCCTTTCCTCCACACATGTAGTATATTCATATTAGTATTGAATTTTGAGTTTGTGTGATTGTTATTAAGGAGGTGTTCTGACATTTTTATTTTTTTACTTTTTGCAATTAAAATTTTGTTAGTTGTATTCCATGTATTGTACAAGGGATCTTGTATTACTGTACTTTGTTTCCACTCCTAATATAAAATAATATTAAGACTTTAAATACAAAAAGACGCTTGATTGGTAATATATTTAATTCACAATACAAGGGTAATGAACATTCCATTTTTGTTATTTAAAAAAAATAACCCGTATAAAATGGTTTAGGAATGTCCTTAATTTATCGAGTAGTGGTTTATAAGTACCCCCCTCCCGCAAACATATGATACTACATTGCAATATAGACTGAATTAAGGCAAAGTATAATATTCTTAACTAAGTTGTATCATAGATATTCCGTAAATAATAACATTTTCTGACAAAGTTTAATTTCCTTATGAAGTTTACATATATATCCCACTTTAGTTTTTCGTCTAGAATGATGCCAAATATTTAAAATAATTTACTTTTTCAATAGGTTGAAATTTACAATTATTTTGTCAAACATCTCATTTCATGGTAGATAATAGGATATAGAAAATCGAAACCCCATATTGTTTCTTGAACAATAGTCACACAGAGTGATTAAACCATTATTAATTAAAGAAATTCCACAACTTGTGGAAGTTATTGTAGGAATAAAAAACGTGATATTGGTAAAATCAAGTTCCAATAATTATTTTTTTAAATAAAAACAATATAGCAGATATCCCAGACCTTTATGATATTATAGTAGATAGTAAAAGAGAAAACATTATATATTGATATTGCATAATATTTATTAGTCTGTATGTCCTAAAATCTATGTACGCATTTTTATATACATAAACAAGTTATATACTTTGAACATAAAACAAATACAGGATTCATATTAATCTAATTTAAATCACTACTCAAATCATGTAAATATACTTTATATTGCATAGATCTTGATTTACATTTGAGCAACTTTGGGCCATCAATGATCAATATAGATGGCGCTGTCGTGCAGGCAGTCTTTCTTAATATCACTACACAATCATGTTCACAAGTTTATGAAATTTGATTATATTGTAAACAAATATTTAGGAAACAATTTATAAAATGTACAATTTAAATAATACTTTACATGCAGGTTGTTAAAACACACTTTTAGAAAAAATGTAAAGGTTACAAGCCAACAAAACACAAATAAAATTCAAAATTTATATTAATAATTTTGCTTTTAACTGTATTTACGTTTTTCGTATTGATAAATTAATTGGAAACTTTCTTTTGATAGAAAAAAATGTAATTTTGTGAATCATACACGATTATCTTGGATACTGCTTAGAACAATAATTAAAAATTTTGTATCAATCAGTGAATACTGATAAACAAATTTTAATCCCACATATCCTTCCACGAAATTATTACAATTTTGTTTAATCATAGAAATTTTGTTTCCCTCTATAAAAAATTATTAAAATACTTACGTAAACTCTGTTTGAACAGGCACAGTAAGGTGTAAACAAAAATGGGAAATTAAGGTGATACGAGGGAATAATGGAAAACTATTGTTTTGTAAATCAATATTCAAATAGAATCCTCATGGAGGATTTACCAATCAGAATAGAATGGAGGATTTACCTGAACCTTCAAGAAACAAATTTAATAGTCTTAAACATTTTAAAGTGATAAATTAGGTGTCCTTGTCCCATATATAGGGCGATCTTATTTTTTATTTGTACATTTGAAGTTCAGTTTGGTTGAGGCTTATTTTAAAAGTTCCACAATGTTACAATTTTTATTATAGATTTCAGGCCTATCTTATAGATAACAGTATATCTTTTAGGTTTTAAATAATTTGATTTATAAAATAATTCAATACGTAGCTGATACAACATGATAGGATGCAAATTATTTCAATGCTACTTAGTTACCTGGATGGTTGCAATAGCTATATGTTTAAAAATAATACAATTTAATGAATACAGTTATAAATTTTCATTTTATTCTCACAGACACCCCAATATGTCGCTGATAAGATCTAAAAGTATTTGTCACACTAAATCATTTTCTTTGTTGTGATTCTGTCACATAAACTCTCAAAACAGGAGTAAAACACTGTCTACAATTTAAAATAATCCAATTGAGACTGAAAATTAACCTGTTTTAGCCTTATAATAGTGTAACAAATTGAATATCGCCAATAAAATTGTGTAAATTACCTGAAGAAATGATAACATAATCCACAAAATTGTTTGGAAAAAAATCTTGTGATAATCAAAAGATGTTACCATTTAAAATCCAATAGGAAGAGGATTTAATAAATATACAATTGGAGGATTATACCTCAAAATTTAGTAGTTGTGTTCAAATTCATTTGATACAAAATCTGAAAAGTAAAGCATGTAATATATTATGCATTTTATATAAGAGTTCTGAGCCACGAAAATGACCAATGAGATGAGAATGTTAAATGTAACAAAATGTTTCCAAATTTACATCTGTAATAGTTTTAAATTGCACCTTTTATTAAAATTCTAATTGAACATTTCTATTTTTTAAGTTTACAAACTAGTTCTATCTTTTGTTTAGCAAAGTTATCACACACGTTAAAAATAAATAAATAATTTGTACAATGTTTAGCTCCATTAATAATTTAAATTGAAATTTTTGTCATAATTCTTTGAGCTGATGCTATTAAAACTTGACATCAAGTGTTACATTTTGTTAAAATATTGTAGAGGCGTACTGTACAAAATTACTAAATACTAATCAATAATCATACTATTTGAACTTCGTTAAAACTAAAGAGAAAAATTCTGATCCACAATATCACTTGGTTTTAAGATCACGTAAGAGACTTATGAACAAATAGGCTATAAAAATTAGCCTGTTTGAATTAGATAAATTGAACTTTAGGTAAGTACAAATTAGTATCTGATGGTAAAAAACCACAATGTAGTTTACTTACAAGAAATTTGTTATGTTATCATAAGCATGTTAGGTCATATCAATGTTTTCTGGACAGACAAAATTCCCACAACCAATATTACGTAATTAGAAAGGTTAAAAAGTCTGCCGACATGTTGTGCAGGTGAAAACGGGGGCCAATTTGCAAAGTTAAAATATGAGATTTTACCAGAACATGTAATTGTTCTGAAGACCTAAAGTAGGACTCGTATCAGATAGCTTGGCTAAGGAAAGGGACCAGGAACTTGTTGCTATAATGGAAATCTCAAGTTATAAATTTACCAGATAGTGTCACCCAAGGACCCTATTTTTCAAGAACTAAGATTGGGCAACTCAGCAAAGTTGTTCAGCAGAATTGAGTTTTGGATGTAACCCTAAAACTTCAAATTTAACAATCATTTGGAGTCAACTAAAAACTACAGTGTCAGGAGATAAAATTAGCTTCCACTAGTCTTAATTGTTTAGAGCAGAATGGATTCAAGAGAAAGCATATCTTCAATTTCACCTTCATGGTGATCTCTCTCTCTCTCTCCCATATGATACTCCCATATGTTATTCAATTCTAGCAAATCATCAGCAGTACTATGGCGTGGTGTTAAAGGATTAGGTATTGGCAACGCTCGCGTTCCTAAACCTATATCGATCCCTCTAGATGAATTAAATCGGTATTTTGTAGCACCTCTTCCTTCAAATAATCAACCCGTTAACAATTTAATATCTAAATTGAAACTTATGCCTGATTCAACGAGGAACTTCAATTTCCACACTGTCCATGGCTCAGAAATCCTTAAAGCTATTTGTAGACTGGGTAGTGATGCTGCGGGTGCAGATGGCATACCTATTAGATTTATAAAGGGCACTATTATCACAACCTTACCTGTTATTATAAAACTGTGCAATACATCCTTAGCAAATAGTATATTTCCGGATGTGTGGAAATGTGCTTTGGTCCGCCCTATCAGTAAAACATCCCAACCTGCAGGTCCATCGGATTATAGGCCTATAAGTATATTACCATCCCTATCCAAATGTTTAGAGCGTATAGTCCATCAGCAGTTGACGAAATACTTAGAAGATAACAATCTTCTCAGTCCATTTCAGTCGGGCTTTCGAACTGGCAATAGCACTGCGACAGCACTTATATGTTTAACAGACAATATACGATTGGCCATGGACCGTCGAGAGGCTATAATATTAACTTTATTTGACTTTTCTAAAGCTTTTGATAGTGTTAACCATTCATTATTGTTTTTAAAATTGAAGAAAATTGGTCTGTCACCTCAAAGCATAGCTTGGGTCAAGTCGTATTTGTCTGGAAGGAAGCAGCGTGTTTGTGATAGTGAAGATATGTCTGCCTGGGAGCATGTGACTCGTGGAGTTCCACAGGGATCCGTTTTAGGACCTTTACTATTTAGTATATACATTGATGACATTAGCACTAGACTAAAATATTGTATGCTTCATCTGTACGCCGATGATCTGCAGATATATCTACATTCTAAAGTTAATGACATCGGCAATGCAGTTGAGCACATGACGTATGACATTAAAAGTATTTGCCTATGGGCTGAAGAGCATGACTTACGACTTAACAAATCAAAGACGCAACCCATCATTATAGGCTACTCCCGATTGATGAACACAATAGACTTGAACAATCTCCCTAAACTTAAAATTGAAGGCGAATTATTAGAATACCGTACCAGCGTCAGAAATCTGGGAGTGACAATCAATGACAGATTAAACTGGACTGAATATGTAACTGAGACATGCAATAAAGTATTTGCAGGGATTCACTCTTTTAAAAAAATGAAAGATTTTTTGCCATTTCATATTAGAGTGCTTTTAGTTAAATCATTAATTATGCCATACTTTGCTTACTGTGACACTGTAGTCAGTGACATGACTGTGGAATTGGCTAATAAACTCCAACGGGCTCAAAATTATTGTATACGGTTTATTTTTTGTTTAAAACGTGATGATCATGTTAGTCCATATTATAAACAATTATCTCTTTTAAAGCTCTATGAATTTAGATCCTTTCATATTTTAACTATGTTGCATGCTGTCCTTCAAACTAGAGTGCCGACTTACTTGGCAAATAAGTTTGTTTTTGCCTCAGATATAAGTACAAAAAGTACAAGAAAGGGTTCGACAATGCTAATCATTTCCAAGCATAGAACTGTAATGTATAACAAATCTTTTACCGTAATGGCATGTCGCTTGTGGAACTCGTTACCAGATTCCCTTAAAGCTATTGATAGCCGTGCTCAATTTTCAAAATCGTTGAAGCTGCATTTCATGAATGGTGGGGACGTGGACTGATATCTTTGCTCGGGGTGTGTAAGAAGTGAAATTTGTTTTATTTACTTTATGATGTATGAAAGTGCGTGTGAATGTATAATATAGTTTATATTTAGAACAGTTTATTGTACTCTGGAAGAAATTGTATTAGTTTAGGATTTTTCTTTGTTGTAATTTTTTTCATTATTGTTATTATTATTATCTTTGTGTGTGTGTGTTCTTTGTACTTAGTTTCTTTTCTTTTACATAGTTAAATTTAAATTATTTTTATTTTTAGACTTAAGTATGTTAATTGTAATTGATTTTGTAAAGACGTGTAAATTAATTGTGTAGGCTATGGGTTAAGTGGAAGAGAGGACCTGATGGTCCTAACTTCGCCCAGAATAAAGGCTCAAATCAAATCTCTCTCTCTCTCTCTCTCTCTCTCTCTCTCTCTCTCTCTCTCTCTCTCTCTCTCTCTCTCTCTCTCTCTCTCTCTCTCTATCACTTTTTTAATACCATGGTGTGACATAGAGGTGGGATAAAGTGATCATTAGCTTAATTGTGGGTCAGGATAGAAAAATGTCCAATTTACACCCATGGACTCCAATTTAAATCCCAAGGATCCATATAGAGTCCATGATGCAGTAAAACAATATGACAGCTTGTGATAGTCTTCAATTTGGGGTAGAGTGTAATAGTTAAAGATACTCTAATTTAGAGTCAACCACTCTAATTTCAAATCTATGAAAAACCGAGGCGCCTTGGATTACTGTAATACTAGTTTAATAAATGTATAAAATATCTAAATGGAAACTACTATTCTGATTACGACTTATTATACTTTGAGCATACAACATTTTAAAACATAACTATAATAAAATAGTTTTTTTTTTTTTTTCATTTAAAAACTCTCCAACATAATATTAAACACTACAACAATATAAATATAATTATTATGAATATAAGAGACAAAAATCAACCTTACAACAGAAATACATTAATATCAGTTTAAAACAAACAAGATTAATAAATGTTACGATTAAAATTGATTTAATGGTTTGAAGAATTTTACTGAACTCATGGGAAGAATAACTGAATTCATTATTTTATTAGTCACAGCCCATAAAACATTTTATGTGACACATTATGTTTAATTAATTGGTATGCAATTTATCCCCACCCTTATCACAATAATCACTTAACTGTTTTAATTGTAGTAAGAGTCACTTTTTCGGAACATATTGTTGTAGAAATTAACTTTAGATGACTGCATAGAAACCCATATATATAAAGAATTAGCCGAAACAATTTTTATAGAATATAAAACGAATAAACTAAACCATATATAAAAAGTTCAGAAGTAATTATCGAAAAATGAAAATTAACTTTGACTTTTCAGAGAACACAAATGGATGTTTGTCTACACCAAATAAAGTATCATTTTTCTAAATTTGTTTTACTTCTTAATCAATTTTCTAATTTAGTTTTTATCTTACGTTTTTTCAATTAATTTCCTTGTATAATACAAGCTCTATTTTAACACATGAAGTAATTACATTCAACGGTAATTTATAATTATTTAGGATATAAACTATATAAAAACAATCAATAACATTTAATAGAATTGAATATATAACATTAATAACTAGCATAAAATACATTAAACTTCAAATCTTTAGTTTCCTGTACTGGATTGTTAAAAAGTAGAGTATTCTGGAATGGTTGATTTTTGCTATACAATTGACTTGTCTCAGACTTAAAATAAACAAATCCCTGTAAATATGATTACAATTATTCGAATAAAATGATACGAGTCTTAGATTTATATGGTAACTTTATTATCTAGGTTATGGTAACTTAGCCCTATTAGTCCAAGGGATAGGTAGTTTTAACAGGGGGTAAAAAGCTATGGGATTTCCACTGCCATATAAGGCAAAATGAAAATTTATTTTTATCATTAACTATAAAGAAAATGTTTTTCCTTTTTAACGGTGAAATAATCTTTTAAATCTACTTTAAAATAATTTTGGAGTGTTTTTGTTTTGTATTTGAACTGTTACCATTTTCACTAGTAACAGAATTATCATCTTAATTAAACCAATATATACCTTAACAATAAGAATTTTTTGACTTTTGATACTAATAATTTTAATCCAAAATTTATTCGTATTTTTTTATATCTCTTTCAAAAAGAGAAATATTTTAAATGTATGTCAAAAATGAAATAGAAAAAAAAATCTCGAAATTGAGAACCAAATTGAGATAAAGCTTAAACTGAAAAAAAAAAAGTTGTGTTTCTAGATAAAATAGTTACCTGATTTGCAGCTGTGTCAAATATAGTTCAAACTATTTTTGTATTAAATTGATGTAATAATAACACATTTTTTGTAATCTTATAACATTACTGTGCTCTTACATAATTTTCAAAAATTTAAAATGTTATTTTAGATTCATTTTAATTTCAAAATTATTATGCCTAAATAGCAATTATAAAATGTGAAGGGGGGGGAAAAAAAAAAAAAAAAAAACAATCGTACCAGAGCTACTGCAAATTTGTTGTGTTTCCCAAAATAGTAATATTTATAAGAAGTTTAATATGAAATATAAACTATAATAACCTACAGTAATATGTTATACACACTAATAGTGTTTCTAACAATAATTTTAAATATGAACCAAAATAACATAGCCTAATCATTTGTTATTTTTATAATTTTAAACTTTTTTTCACATTTATAAAAAATAAATAAAGAACATACGATTCCTTCTCACTCAACTAAACTAAGGCTTTCATGATGAAAAGAGGATAATGTTTTTAGAAAATAATATGCAAGAAATAACGGTTAGCAAATTTACTCGTCTTTAATTTTTCAAATTATCATTTTTTTTAAACATAAAAAAATGGAGAAATTTGAGAAAAATTTGCCAATTTAATGCAATATTATGATGATGTGAGAAGTACAGCTACACTGTTGCAAAATTGGATTTGAATAAAACACATACAATCTATAGAAGTGCCAGGTTGCAAAACTCCCGAATTTTTCTTTAAACTACCTACACTTTGGACTACGGTACATTGTAAGATAATAGATAGCCTTTGGCCTACTCTGTCAGTATAGTGAATGTAAATGCTTAAGATCGTCTATTTTGAAAAACCAAAACATGAAATCAATCATGATTGGTGTATGTACGTGATAAAACAGTTGCTGTAATAGCAATAACAATCTAAACCTACAAGAATAAATACAGTAGAACCTCTGTTAACCAGCCTCGGATTAACCGGTCCTCGGATTAACCGGCCTATATCGTAGTGTACTGGTTGGATGAGAGTTTCCGAAAATAAATTGTAATTGAAACACCAAAGCGGCGGCGATATCAAACGACTTTGTCGATAGCGGTATCCCAATGTTGGCAGCGTAAAAACACCGCGGTACCAAAGTGGCGGCGATATCAAACGACTTTGTCGATATCGGCATCGCATTGTCGGCGGCATAAAAACACCGCGGCACCAAAGCAGCGGCGAGTCAAATGACTTTGTCGATATCGGTATCGCATTGTCGGCGGCATAAAAACACCGCGGCATTGGCACCCGTCGGTATAGCAGACATACACAGACAAAAATTTTTGATGGGCCGCTTTTTTCCACGAATCAATTTAGTATAGCCTACATTATGCAAAATATAACATTACTTTTTCTTGGAAGCTTGTGTTGGTTTCATTTGAGACGCGGTTAAATGGTCAAAAGACTTGACAGGGGGGAATCTGTAAAAAAGCTTTGTAGTGTTTATTTTTTTCATGTTTGATGTATAATATACATAACATAATATACACAATACATTTATGTACAATAAAATGAGTTGCAATAACATCTTTATTGCATAATTTTTAGTGCTACCTAATTAAATAAGCTTTCTTTGAACGAAAACCGATTTTTCACGGGAGCCTCGGATTAACCGGTCAAACGGGCAACCGGCTCGGGTGTCAGTCCCGACTAGACCGGTTAAGAGGGGTTCTACTGTAGGTTAAGTGAATATGGAACATTGAGAAGGGTAAACTACCATCGTTATCACCAACTATAACAATGTAATTTACAATAATTCATTACAAATCACACAGTTGGCAGTGACTTTAAGTTATATATATATATTCATTCAAATATTTTGTTTATATAAAGCAGCATTTAATAAATATGTACAGTTAGCAACATTTGGTGTGCCTTGTTTTATTTAAACTAAACTATCAGCATTATAAAATATTTTATAGATCTGTTTTTATTTAACTATTAGTTAGAAGATTTGAAAGAGTAAAAGGACATTTTAAATAGGTGTTGAATGTAATACTGTATCAAATTAAAAAGAATTAATACCATATATTTAATGATTCGACAACACTTTTAATGATATGTATTTAGGAAATATAATCAACTGGATTTTCTGTCTAGTTTTGATAATGGTTGAATTAAAAACAATAAACTGATGAAGAACATTTCAAAATAGGTAATATAACTATAGGGAACCTTTTCATTCAGTATGTAGCTTCAGGGACCATAATAGCCGCTTCAAAATGTCTTAACATTGTAACTAATATACTGCCCTATCAAAAAGGCTTGTACAAATTGTGTGCATTAAAATGTTTCAACTCTTTGAGTATATAATCCATACCAAACAGGTTCTTTAAAATGTCTCCATTTGTTTTGAGCCTTCGGTACACGTGACCAATATACTAGGAAATAAAGTTATGTAAAAAAGGATAGCTTTAGTTTTACACTTTTATAATGGTATGTATCAAATAATGGATACACTTATATCAATGAATACATCGTACACAAGCTCAGAACATGTAGACAACTTTCAATATTCAATAAAACTGAATGGATTTACTACAAATGAAGATATGGGAAAAAAACAAAATCATAGATCTTCATTTAATTCAAAGTAGAACAATGTAATTTTTATAATTTAAAAAATTTATATTGGCTCAATTATTAACTAATTTGTGTGTCTATAAAATTACCAAAAAAATATAAATTTTCTCTTAAATACATACATATGAAATTTTTTTTTTAGATAATCTTTCATTTCGGTACTACTAGCAGATTGGTGTGTTTTTATTAATCATTTAACCTTATTTTTTTTATACATTGGGTATTGTTTTAGCTATATGGTGAGAGTGGGAAGGCTTGACATGTAGAATAGAGGATTGAAAGGTCTGTTGGGAAGGTAACTAAGAGACTGGTTGTATAGACCGAAGAAATAGTTGAGGAGGCCAAGGAGGTAAGGAATTGATTTACATTATCTCTTTTATACATTGGGTATTGTTTTAGCTATATGGTGAGAGTGGGAAGGCTTGACATGTAGAATAGAGGATTGAAAGGTCTGTTGGGAAGGTAACTAAGAGACTGGTTGTATAGACCGAAGAAATAGTTGAGGAGGCCAAGGAGGTAAGGAATTGATTTACATTATCTCTTTTATACATTGGGTATTGTTTTAGCTATATGGTGAGAGTGGGAAGGCTTGACATGTAGAATAGAGGATTGAAAGGGTCTGTTGGGAAGGTAACTAAGAGACTGGTTGTATAGACCGAAGAAATAGTTGAGGAGGCCAAGGAGGTAAGGAATTGATTTACATTATCTCTTTTATACATTGGGTATTGTTTTAGCTATATGGTGAGAGTGGGAAGGCTTGACATGTAGAATAGAGGATTGAAGGGTCTGTTGGGAAGGTAACTAAGAGACTGGTTGTATAGACCGAAGAAATAGTTGAGGAGGCCAAGGAGGTAAGGAATTGATTTACATTATCTCTTTTATACATTGGGTATTGTTTTAGCTATATGGTGAGAGTGGGAAGGCTTGACATGTAGAATAGAGGATTGAAAGGGTCTGTTGGGAAGGTAACTAAGAGACTGGTTGTATAGACCGAAGAAATAGTTGAGGAGGCCAAGGAGGTAAGGAATTGATTTACATTATCTCTTTTAAGAAAGAGGAAACATTACCTTAAAACATATTTCATATTTTTATCAACAATAATTTATATAATACTGTATCATTCAATAAACAGAGCATAGGTATCTTAATTAAATCTATTTTGAAGAAACTATGCTTCACTAAAAACAATAAGTACAACAACAACTGACTCTACTAAGCTCTTCGATTTCGAATATACTTTTAAAATACAACGGATCTTTTTATTCTAATAATACTGTTTTATTTACTATAAAATCTAAAAATTATTCCTGTGGCTGCCGACTACTGGTTGAAGTTGGCGTAGAAGGTGCCGGGGACTTTGGTTTCCTTAATGTTCGTGTTTCTTGCACGGCAGCTACTAACGTCCTTACTGCCTCTTCATGACCTTCAAAACTGTCTGCTTTTTTTAGTCCTGCCAAATCAAAACCGCCACGAAAAGAGTCTGGGTCGTGACAGAACTTAGAAGTATTTACTTCTTGTCTTTTTTTAGGTGGGAAGGTCTCCCATGATCTTTGTTTCTGCATTAGGCGGGCTTTACTCTTTCCACTAGCACCGATTACAACAACCAATGTTTTACGTCGATCCATCAGATCCATGGATGAACGTCTTCTGCGAACAAATAAAGAAATGAAAAAGGGAAATTGCAATATTTACAGTTCACAAATGAAATTTATGAAAGTGTAATTAACATAATCCACAAAACTACTTACATTAATTAATGAAAAACATGACTTTTTAAAAATTACATTATCTTAACTGTACAATAGAATTTTTATTATCTGTCACCAAAGGGACTAAGGGGTAGGAATGTATGAAAGCTCAGTTAATTAGAGGAACAAAAATTAATTTATTTATTAAGTGAAAGAAATTGTCTTTAAACATGTAAATAATGTTTGCACTGTCAAGGTTTTTATCTATATTAAAGTCTATTGACTAAATATTTGTTACTGTATATATGTATAAATATATTTATATAATACAGTATTAAAATAGGTTGGAATTCGGAGTAATGAATGAGAATTGGACGTTTAGTGACTGAAGTTTACTTATACAATATGGTCTTACCAATATGTCATAAGGGCTGTAACAAAGAGGAGGATTTGATTGAGAATACCTTCTTAAATTGAAATGGTAAATGTTAAGAAAGATAATGCTTTCAAAAGTTGGTAAAGAGATACGAAGGAGACGAATTGTCACTGAAGATAATTAATACAAACCCATCCACAGAGTATAATATAAGAGACATAGGGTAATTAGCATTTTGGTGCTGGAAGTCTAGTAACAAGAAGAAGAAAACAATGCTGCTCTTTCACAGTGTTTAAAAAAAAGTTTAAGCATTGTTCTAATAGTAGTATAAAACATCTCTTAGGCTCTCTATTTTTATTGTTACTTCCTTTTCTAACAAATAATAATATATGTTTCTAACCACTATCAATATCAGAACAATAAGAACGCCTGGGAGGGGGAAAGGGCAATAAATATTAAATGAAACATTTAAAGTAAAGTATTATCATTTGAAAAAAAAAATCAATGCAAGATAAGTAATATTCACAAAAATTATACATTATAATAAACCCAATCTTCAATATCCTAGTACAGACAGATTACTCTGTATTGTCAAAAACCATTAGTTCATTGCCAAACAATCGTATGAAAAGAATCCAGAAAATTTATTTATTTTATTTTTTTTCAGAAAGAGAAAATACATGAACTTTTTTTTTGTCAGGTCTATAACATATACAGTAGAACCCCTCTTAACCGGTCTAGTCGGGACTGACACCCGGGCCGGTTGCCCGTTTGGTCGGTTAATCAGAGGTTCCCGTGAAAAATCGGTTTTCGTTCAAAGAAAGCTTATTTAATCAGGTAGCGCTAAGAATTATGCAATTAAGATGTTATTGCAACTCATTTTATTGTACATAAATGTATCATATATATTATGTTATATATATTATACATCAAACATGAAAAAAATAGACACTACAAAGGTCTTTTACAGATTCCTCTCTGTCAAATCTTTTGACACATTTAACCGCGCCTCAAATGAAACCAACAAACGCTTCTGTTTTCGTAACTCACTCATTTTTATTCACTGTAATATACCAGTCAAAGACAAGAAGAAAACTGAAAAGAAATGTTATATTTTATATAATGTATACTAAAATGATTCGTGGAAAAAAAGCGGTCCATCAAACGTTTTTGTGGGTGTATGTCTCCTATACCGACGGGTGCCAATGCCGCGGTGTTTTTACGGCGCCGACAATGGGATACCGCTATCGACAAAGTCGTTTGATATCACCGCCGCTTTGGTGTTTCAATTACAATTTATTTTCGGAAACTCTCATCCAACCAGTACACTACGATATAGGCAGGTTAATCCGAGGACCGGTTAACAGAGGTTTTACTGTAATATGTAACGAATGTAAATAGGAAAGTCAAAATTAAGTTATATTCGTTTTCAGACTTAGTATTTAGAAAACTAAGAAATATTACACATAACTGTGTTCAATAAACTAATACGTTTGTCACACTTCTTTCTTTAGATAAATATAATATAGTATAAATTTAATTAAATCTAAAACAAAGTTATTTGAAACCTATGGTTGTTATGCTAAAATAAATACAGCTTTATTTCCCAAGTTGTATTGACAAAATAATAAATAATCCGAAATCTGTGAATATTTACTAAAGTACTTCAGTAAATTCACAAATTTTCAGTTTTCAAAAAAAATATTAAAAGATTCTTTTACCAGTTTTACACCCATGCTCGGTCTGGACTGTGTTTAAATATACTTCATATGAAGTCTGAATTCATGACATATTTACTCGAAAATAGTATATTTCCACTTCTGAAACAGTCGACTAATTAATTTGGGAATTTCTGTCAATTAAATTCTTTATTATATATATCATATGCTCGCTCGATATTGAATTACATTATATAGCAACCGAATGCATACAATTATTTACTCTTATACACTGAAAATTGTTCATTTTCTCTTTGGAAATATTTGGTAATTGTTCGGTTTTATTCTGGGCTAGATTTAGGCACTCTCGACTGAAGGATCCAGACTGCCAATAAACTCGCTCAACTTTCAAAACTTAAAACACTAAACAATTTCCAAAACCTTTCATCCAACCTATGTTTTCATGAAAATTGAATAAATAAATAATTCAAGTTGTAGTAACCAATGTACTCACCCTGAACTAGGTGTATCAGGATAGAAGACAGAATCCTCAGTATCAGAATGCGGATATACAGTATGGGGTGGTGAAGGTGGAGCAGGATGTACAAGAGCACGTATCATTACAGAGCTACTGTTTGGTTGTCCATCACCTCGATGTTGTCTTGCCTCCATGTTGCTCGTAGCATCTGAAATGCGTTGATATTCACTCTCCTCATCTTCAACATTCCCTGCTAACAAGCTTTACTAGATTACAGCATTGTTAGTGCTCTGGTCTATTTACACTACTGTCAATTTGATTTCATTAAACAATTTACTTTTCTCCGCCTTTATCAGACTAAGGATTTATCAGACTATTGGGGACAATTCTATGAGCATCCCACGAATTAAGTAATTATAAAACTGAATGAAAAAAACCCTGCACATATGTATGGGTGACTCATGTTCCAGTAAGTCTTCAACAAGAAGAAATAAGCTGACTTTGGCCATGCAGGGCAGTCATGTCACCCTCTAGGAATTTATGGGACATAATCAGGTTAGATACATTCTGTTTTGAGCAAGGATTTCCTTGCTGTCCAGAATGTCTACGAAATGATGAGGCCACTAATGATGGACCAGAAGCAATAGCTCTGGAAATATCGCAGGATCACTGGTGAAGAGTTGTGGGTTTACTTTAAGATTCAAAAAACCAAAGAGCAATCGTTACAGTAGAGACATTGAACATCCCTGAGACTAAAATAATCACAATATCAATGTAATGGCAATTTTCTTTCACTTCTGTGGAGTGGTGTATCACATGACTAAGGTCATGGAATACATACCATAATAGCAAAATATTACCAACAATAGTACCATAAAGTCTTTATTACCTTTACAAAAAGACCGGGACCTGAGAGAAACGGGCAGCAGAATCTTGAAGGGTAGTTGAATCATGACAACTTGCTATCTCATTCCCCACATCTGATTTAAGAGGTTCTTGACCAAACACACAACTCTTGTAATAGGGTCCTTACTCTCCCGACATGGCTCTTTGTGATTTTTGGTAGTTTGAAAGCTGGAAATACTGCTTGTGGTTCGAGTCACAAAAAGACATTATGGAGAATACAACGGTTCGGCTGAACTCCATTCCTAAAGAGGCATTCCTGATATGTTTCCAACAATGTTAGGACCACTGGAAGAATTGTGTAGTCACAAAGAAATTACTTTGAAGGGAATTAGAATTTCAAACTTCCAGATGAGTAATTGCATTTTCCTGATGAAAGGTCGGACATTTTTTAAACAGAACTCAAATAATTTTACTCATAAACAAAAATTAAAAACCAGTTCTCTATAAATATTGACCCAACATTAAATATATACAAATTTAAATCTACTGAATTTTAATGAAAAAAGTCAAGGGTATATTTATCATACACAAAACAATTTTTGTCAAAGCATATACTATGTTCTGAGATGATTGTACTATACACTATTCTATAAATTTAAGAGTGAAACATAATTTCATGTACACAACTATACAGGCAAAACCTTATGATCTGCTTTACATGATAACTGCCATTGGACAAAAAATAACCTTACATTTTATACAGTAGTTCCCAATTAACCCTGGGAATGTAAATTAATTAAATAAATGTAAAAATAAAGAAATGAACAAATTCTCTGCAGTAAAAAAAGTCAGGACAAGAAAATGGTGATAAAATTGTATTAAATTTATATTTCCAGACTGTAAATTGCTGGTAATATTTATAAACGAAATTAGTTCATAAAGTTTAGGAAAATCAAAATTACTAAATGTAAATTGTTAAGATATGACTAGACATTTAGCCTATAACAGATATTGTCAAAATAAGTTTATAAAATTCAGGAAAGTGTAGGAATTACCCATTTAATATTGGAACAATTATTACATTAAAAAAATTCAAGCAATCCAGACTGCCAATTTTTAAGAAAACATAAAACTGACAATTGATATGTATTATCAGAGGGTAAAAAAGGATTTTAAAATTTAGAAAAATGTAAGACCAATGGTAGTGAATTATAGAAAAGGGCTATATATCATGTTCTTACGACTCTAGTCACACATTTAAACATTAAGAGTGTCTTGAGGATTTTGTAATAATGAGAGAGTCTTAAAGCAAACATATTGAAGAATTTCTGCAGCATGGTTGATTTTTAGCTACCAATGTCAAATTTGGTTAGTAGATTCATAATAACCGAGGTGTATGGAGAGGAAAATGAAATTCATTGCTATTAAATTTGAACAATTAAATTTTGCCTGTTTCTAAATCGTGCTATAATATGGTTAAAAATAAAGTTTTTTTTCTACATCAATTAAATTGTAATTTGATATCTACAAAATCATTAAAACATTTTTTATATACTAAAAATTATAAAACTTGTGGATTTTTAATTAAATTTTCGTAACAAAGAAAGACATCATTTTTTTACCAGCAGTGTTTTTATTATTGGTGACAAAAATGTTAACTAAATAAAGAACAGGGAATTGCAACTGAAATTAATATTGCATTATCACTAGCACCAACCTTGATATGGCATTAACTCTTTAGACCTATTGCTCATCCTGTTACGTTGTTTTAACTTCTGTTTCAGATGATTTTCCAAATGTTCTCTGATCTCCATACACTTGTTCAAAGCAGCGGCAGACTGTTCAGCCTATTACACATCATTTAATTTAACAATATTAGAACACCGATTTTCTGCAATTGATAATATTAATGATGCTATAACAATTATAAGTGATTTTAGTTCTTAAAAATATTTATATTTATTTAATAAATAATTAGTATGCCCATTAGGACTTAGCTGCTGATACAAGTAAGGGAGGGTGGGGTCCTATTGTTTTCTCACTCTATTATGTTGGCAATCCATCTGAGGATTATGTTAGCAGTGATATTTTTAGATTTAAAAGACATAATGAGTTAATATGTTAACTTCTAATATCGAACTTAATGAGTTAAGAATAACTAGGATTAGTCTTAGTAATAATAAAGATTTAAGATAGATTTAAAACTAAACGGACTAAGTGGCCACCCAAGGCCTCCATAAAAATATGGCTTTTTTTTTCCAAATTCACACATTAATCATTAAATAAAAAGTATAACATGGCATCATTTATGATTTATTCTATAAACCACACTGTAAAAGTTTTCAGTTATGTCTCCGAATTGCTAATATACTTATATATGCGTTTTTGCAATTCTTTTGTTGTTCTTCTCACTACAGCTGTTTCGCCGATCATCAACTTGACATGCTTGAACAGAAGCCAATTAAAGTGCCCAGTGTTTGTGCTGGTGTAAGTATAATGTTTTGTAATTTTCACCTGATGATGTCACATTAACACTTTCAGCATCTCTTCACATTCGCAGCAATATCATCCTACTATCGGCCTTAAACTGCCTTTTACCTTCTAATTTACCAAATGGACCCTTAACTATTCTCATAACATGCCCAGCCCATTTGAAATCTCCTTAGTTTCTTGTCCCATTCTACAGTTGGTTCTTTGGAATTACAGTATAATCTTATTGGTATACAAGTCTAAGGAAAAGTTTTACTTCAAGGAGATGAGTGAAAAATAGACCTTTTTGGCTAGAGTGATCCTTCTCTGCTTCCTTATCCCATCCGCAGATATCATAGTTCCTAGATTCATGGTCATTATGAACGTTGAAATTTAATTTAAATTTGAAGATAATCAGGGCAGTAAACACACACACTAGGACTGTTACAGCAACATGATCAAATACTGTTATATGATCTTAACTACCCAAATCAGAAAGTGACTATAGAAAGTGTTTGGACAAATTGCAGAATGAAACGTTAGGAAAAAATAACAGAATTATGGTAATAACAAATGAATGACTATCATATATTGCATTTCTAACCATAGAAAAAAAATCATGTAAAATGTCAACTAGTTTTTGACGATATATTGGAAGATTTTTCTAAATATAAAACAAGGAAAATTTTCAAAAACCAAAAGTTAATAATTTAAAGAACAATTATTTATTATAGTTAGATACGATCACAAATTTCATTTTATAATTTATGTTGTGTTATAATGTTATAATTTGTCCGCACACATAAAATGATCCTATAATTATACAAAAATAATTACATTGCCAATTATTTATGTAACCTTCATATAATTGCACATTTGCAAGCAAGTGTTTAGACTTGAGCATATTTTTTTTAAAAAATGAGTTAAGGTCTGTCATTTTTTGGCTTAGGTGATCAAATTATCATAAATTTTGTCCTGATCAGGACTGAATAATAGACTTACTTGTGTCGGCACTCCTTCGTCCATCCTTCTAGCAGGAGGAGGAGGAGGTACTTCTATGCCTGGAGATATTTCATTACACCCAGACTCTCTAGATCCCATAACTTTTCCACTTATAGTATGATACAAGGAAGAGACCTTTCCACTTCCAGATGCACCTCCGCTAGAGTTAGCACTTCCTACCCTGTATACTTCACCTTTTCCTGCAACAAAACCAGAAGTAAGTTTTTAAAATTTTAAAAAGCCAATGAAAGTTGTTTATCAGAATACATAAGATGTATAAAAACCTAAACAATGAGTTTTGTCTGAAGGGAGTTGTTTTCAAATCATATTTTTAAACATTTAGGTTTATAATATTTATAAAATTTTAAAAATAGCATTGTTATAAAGTGGAGCCTTTAATATGTAACATATTTAATATAAACTATACATATTATATTAAAGACAGTGTGCAACTAGAAAATAAAAATCATTGTACCAGTTAAATAACTTGTTCCAGTAATCCAGGTCTATTAGGTCGTAGGTTATCAACAAAATTACATAGATTGGAGCAGAACAAGCTTCTAAGTAAATATATTTATTTTAAAAGAACAATGAAATACAAACAAACTTCAAAAAACTATGCATACCATGATTTTCAATTAAAGTTCCTACAGGCTTAGTGTATATGGTCAAGCAGAATTTTATACTAAAGTCAAAATTTAAAAATCTGACTTCACAACATCTGTGATACATTGTCAAGTTTTAATGTGTAAAAACTAAGGATGATTGCTCTAAATGTTTTGAGATACAGGTTTTGTTACATTTAAATTTTGACCCTCTGCCGAGGGAGCTAAACTAAAGCTAACTGGTGCAATGAACTAAGTGGCCATTTTATTCCAACATAGTCAACAATATTATTTTAAAGTAAAAAATCTATATGAATATGGAATTATTAATATAAGCTCAGGCAGGTATCAAGTACAATTGGGAAGGGGATAATTCTTGGGAGATCCAGGTATAAGAGGGTTTAGTTGTGGAAAGGATAAGATCATTAAGATATGGTTGGCTACACCTGCCGTAGTTAAAAATGTTTGTATTATAGTCGGAAGACAGGTAGTCTGTCTCCTGACTGAAGAGAAGTAAATTTTGGTTAAAAATGAAAAATTGTTACATTGAAATTAATTGTTAATTTGTTTTGTGTCTCCAGGATATGTTGTATGTTTGATGAAACCCTCTAATTTTATAATTAAGATATTAAATTAGATTTAAGCTTCTGAAATTAATAGATTCTGTGTATGTTAACTCAGGCACTTGGTACATTAAATAGTTCGTGATTTATCCACCATTTTAATTCATATGTTAAAAATATTATTATTGTATGTTTTTGCAACTATTTGAGTTAAGCCATTAAATTCTGAAACCTTGTCGCCTACTAATTTCAGCATTATTCTATGAATAAATCAATTAAACTTATTTTCGAAATTGTATAATACAGGTCATATTTTCAAAAAAAACTATTCATCCTTGTGTATGGAGAAAGAGAGAGAATCTGACCATTACGTGGTTTAATGGTAATTATCTTTAATCTATTATATCTTACGTCTAGAACAACTAAAGATGACAAATATATTATTTAGTTTGAATTAATATTAATAACTTTCAACAGAAATTAAACTATTTCTGCCCAAAATATTTTACATCTCTTATTTTCATTGTCAAAATATGAAAATAATAATCAATAATTTTTGGAATTTAATTAAAATGAATGTCTGTTACTTGTACACTTTGGTACATACAATTTTACATAGTTTTCAGCATTCCTTACTAGGAATCTTAAAACAAAAACTGTCTAAAGCCAAGACGGCATTTCAAGTGGAGATTGTTTATAAAATTTGGTTGTTTTTTTAATTTTCACTCTTAATGACTGAAATTTATTTTTGGAAAAAACTGTTAAAAAAATATGAATTTAAACATATTATCTTAAAAGGTTGATATTTAAAAGAACTGTAGGTTTGAGGAAGATTTTTAAAATTTGCATCGACAGTTTCTCCATCAACTGTATTTTTAAATTGAGTAACGAAGAAATGGTTTAAAAAATATCCATTCACAATAGCTTGCCTTTTTGTGACAATGTATTAGCCACTATTTTTTTGTATTACAACATGTATTCCACTTCCTGTACTAACCAATTAATTATCCTATTTTGGTTATAATACGATTGTGTATTTAATACATAATAAATAAAATCTTTTGATTTTTTAATCAGGAGTTAGATGGCCACTAGACATGTTTGAAAATATGCGAGATAATATCCTCATACACAATAGAAGATACATTATGATAAACAAAGATAAAATCTTTATTTGCAAACCAATCCATAAAACTAAATTTTCATTACTCATTTTTAAAATGATTCAGTTGATGAATCACTTAAAAAAAAATGTTAAATCTTTTTACAACAATTTGGACTGAAAAATTTAATTCATCTTTTTTCACATCAAATACATAATTTAATTGGTTATAAGGCACTTTGATATATATTTAAAAATAAAAAATAAAAGCTTTACAATATTAAAACTACAATTTTTTAATAGGAGTATTCTATTTCGCTGTCAAGCATGTCGACTGTATACTGATGTTTAGAGATATGACTGTGTTAAATTGTAGGTTAATTTTGGTTATAACTTTGGGATACAAAATAGCCAATAGCTTCAAATTTTATGGACGGTCATCTAGAATATAAATAAACAAATTAAACATTTCAAAAGGTAAAATGAGACCCAATTATGACAATTTAGGGTCTTTAGATTGTCTAATGTAGGTAGTATGTAACTTGAATATATAAAATGTAAATGTTTTTCAAACAAATCCAATACAATTAATGATTTCGTACATTTATGCGAGGCTCCAAATGTCCTTGTAAATTTTGGTGCAATCTGATATTTAATTTTCTTGTTTAAAAAAAATTATATGAATACAGTATTAAAATGTAAGTTTATATTAAGGATTTGAGATATGTATTTCTAAATTAATTTAGTAAATGTTAAATGAGTGCATTACAATAGGGAGTATAAAGACATTTTATATGAGAAGAAACAGGGAAAGCCTGGCTATATCAACAGGGTTATATTACCGATTAGGTTGAATAGGCTGTAGCCTAAGGGTGCCAGGCTAGGATAGACACCCGGGCACCTGCATTATGAGGAATGACGCTAAAACATCCATGAATCTACATCTGTAATCAAAATGTTGTACGTAAAAACATTATACATGCACAAAACCAACAATCTTCATACACAAAAGTAAAGTTTAAATTTTTTTAAATGGAAGGACTTTATGAAATGATAATGGCCCAACAATAACAAACATGGCACAACATTATAAATATTAAAAAATAACTATGAGGAGGTTATAAATATCTGTACATGCATAAATTGGAAAAATGGCAATTTCTATGATTATCTAAAAAAATATCTATTGTTCTTGGAAAGATTTTAAATATGTTTTTCTGCTCATTAAACACATGCTTGTTCGTAATTTATAAACACAATTAGTAGGAACTTCAATTAAATTTAAAGACAATCAGACAGTCTTAGGAAGTTTGACTGGGAGCAATAATATTTTATGTTGTGATAAATATTTTTCCAGAATTGCAAAATTTATTAAAAGGGTATGTTTATGTGCTTTTATCGCTTTTTCTGGTGGTAGAATCAAGAATTGTTTAAATGCTCAAAGATGTACCTTTTTTAAGGCTTGAACACTTTTTATATGCTTAACCATTGAACCTTGTGAATGGAATATGCTGATAAATTAATTTAATCGTGATGTTAAAGAAATTTTTCCGCCAAATCGAAGAATTTTAGAAAATGTGTTAAGTGATAGTAAGAATACAAACAACGATTATTTACAATTTCAAAATGTCACCCATTCCATCTCCTCAAATTAGGATAGCTATGAAATCGTTAATTGAAAGGAGTCGAGTGCCACCTCATTCACGAAGTATCTCAATTTGAGAACCTGGTTGTTTACACTACCTTACGAAAATATTTTGACAAATTTTAAATCTACATATAATTCTGACTTTCTAGTTATTTGATGTTGTGCAAATTATAGATATGGGTTAATCAAACATTGTTAAATCGTTGTATACTGTGAATTATTATTCATTATTCCTGGATTATTGGTATGAAGTTCTTGAATCATTCGTTCCCATACACAATTTGTATTATTAGCCATTAAATCCACAAAATTACACGATTTTAACTATAGAAAGTTTAAAGCGTTGAATTAAAAGTTAAAAATTTTCATTTGTTGTCTGTAATGGACAATCATTAAAAAATCATTTCTTAATTTGGCATAAAATATCAACACTCTTTGTTCTATCTCTAACTTCTTTTTTAGGATGTTCTAGACCATCTATCAAATGTGTTAAAACACCAATAAATTCATAAGAAGATGAATCTGATTGTAAAAGAAGTAGTTTTAATGAATCAATAAGAACACTTATTTTTTCGTTATTCCTAAGAGTTCTTTGGTAGTAAAGTGTGCAAAAGTAAGTTGACAAGATAGTTGCTAAGACAAACTATTGGAATTATCATAAAAGGTTAGAACACGACATTGAAGGGTTTAACTAAAAGAATTAATGCTTTCTTTGATGTTTATGCAGAAATGGATGCGAACTAGTCTCATCATAGTTGCCATTTACTCAAAATTTTAATATATACATTAGCTGTAAAAAATTAAGAATGGTTCCTAGGTATATCATTGCCATTACCACTATGATCTGTCATATGTATTCTCCAACTAGATGTAGTTGTTGATTAATCAGAAAAACTGAATCGGACATAAATTAATGTTTTCACTGTGTAATTTCAAAACTTTAACTTTGACACTTTGATTGCTGTAAATGCGTTAATGTGTCCCTGTGTTATAATGTTCGCAATGTGCTGTAGACACGTTGTTGCATTTTGTCCCGTTTATTGGAATCTGTACACTACTTACATCTATCAGCATTTTAGCAAGCTATGAGTGTTTGTTGTCATATAAAGTATAATATTCATATTTCTTTGCATTGTTTTTACCAATATTTTTACCGTTTGTTTATAATTTAGATAAGTGTGTCGACAATGGTGTCTGTGTCTAAGGTTTAATGTGAGTTCTTTGGAATCAGGCCAAATACTTAATGATAGCGATTTTGATACTGATTTATTTAATGATGAAATAGATTAAAATGATCCTGTTTATGTTTATGAAGGTGTTATTATGTCACAATAAACGATATGTTGATTCTGAGTTTGCAATGTGTACGAAAATCCCTGAAGTAGTAAAAAAAACTCTTCCGCTTTTCGATTTGATGCTTTTGAATTCCTTCCTACACATTATATCTTACAAAAACAGGAAAAGACCTAAAAGGAATCTTAGTTGGTAGTCATAAGACAAATGGCTGAAAAATACAGTGTGGAAAGAGAAAAGAAAAGAGCTGGATACCTAGGAGACATCTCAACAAGGCTTATGGATAGCTACTTTCCTTCTTTGGTAATATTAATTCAACAAATAAAAAATATGCTATGAAAAAAATTTTGTGTGCACATTGACACTTTAGTTTTGTTTGTGCACACAAAAACCATTTTCTCATAACATCTCGTGCTAAGAATGTGATTTTGCTCATTGAGTGGTGTCTTGTTTTGGTGACTCACTCACAAATGAAATTGGAAAGTGTTAAAAAGAGGTTAATGTAATTAGTGTAAATATTTCATAATATATGTGTGGAAAAATGAAGAAACGAAGGTTGTGAATAAGAAAACTGTTCTTAGTAACGATAAGTTAATTTCTATAATTTGTATTCTCAATTAGTCTAAGTGCATTGAAAGTAATGGTAAGCTATCCAGTAGTGAAGAGTTTAACCCTCGCTTTGCTGATTATTTACAAATAATGACAGCATAATTTAAATAGTTAAATTATGTAGTGATATTGGGCCACTGAAGTAGTAAAAAGTGTTTATTACATCAATATATATAGTTTCTCAATATCAACCCTAATAGTTTATGTGCCTATAAATATAATTTGTTCTAATTATTTATTTAACAAAAGTTGAGTGCTTTTACAACTACTTAAAATAATAATAAACAAGGAAAAAAGATGGTTTTCTACATCAAATATATACTGTCACAGAAAATACTCATGCACATAAAAATAGGAGATGAGAAGGAAATTAAGAAAGTATAAGGATGACTCTGGAAACAATGGATTGGTGGTACTAAGAGAATCAATATTCTTAAAAGATTAAGACTAAAGGTGTGTTTCTAATTTCCAAAGGAAAACTTATAGTAGAGCGTTTCATTCTCAATTTATGTTTTGTGGATTCTGTCACTCATTTCTAAAAAAAACAATATATTGCTGTGACATATTTTGTGTTCTAGCCTAAGTTCAAAAACAAATCTCATTAGAACAGCGATGTTATAGAATTTGGGCATATGCAAACAATCAACACCATCTACATACTCGTAGATCTTTACAAATATACAACACATTTACATGTCACAAATTGTACTGTACATTTCATGTATATAATTATTTATAATTTAAATAAAATATTTTAATGTACTTGTTTTCTTGTACATTATCATTATATAATTCTGTAGCACAATTATAATGCCTTACCTTCACAAACTTTAGGCACCTATGTGCCTAAATAATAACAAAAGAATAGAAAATGAGTTTCCTGATGATAACAAATGGAAAGTTATTCAAAGGTTTCAGCTAACTATATTCAGAACTTTTAAAAATACATTCTTCCATTTTGTGTCTTTAACAGTGTGTTCAAATGTCATTGACGACATCTATTAGTGTTTTAAAATAAACTAAGCGATCTGCTTTCAGATCGTCAAAACTTGATTTGTACACACAAAAATACTTGTAGTTCTCAAAAATCTTTTTGAGCACCATTTAAAGGGTTTCCTTTGAATTTCCTAATTTGAGAAGAAACACTACATAATTGGCTAGTTTAGTTATAAAAGGGTTTGAGGCTACTCAGCGTTCTGTCTCTACGACCCAAATGCATCTTTCTTTGACTACACAATTGGCTAAAGCAGATCTAGTTCATTGCAATTTGGATTTTAGAAAAAGCAAGATTTGGCACACTCAAGGCCAATTGCTGGTGTTGCACCTTTTTGTGCAAAAAATAAAATAAGGACGTGACCCATACAAAAAGTAAATAAATCAAATACAAATTCCTCACAAATAATGTTACTGACAACATTTTGTCTATACCCATTTAAACAGACATAAAATAATGTGGAAACATCTGAAATAGATTTGTATCCAAAACAAAGAAGTAATGGTAACAATTCCAGTCAATCAACTATAACGAGTTACAGTTGTGGAAACTTCAATAAACTAATGAATGAAACAGAATTTTCCAAAAAAATCACTTTGTTTGTGCAACATGTCATTATACTCAGCTGCTACTATCACAGTCCACTGTCAGTAGGGTTTGTGTGTATGTAGCAGCATGATGATGACTTTGAAACATCGTCTTTTATTTGTGTTGCACAAATAATGTTATTTTTGTGAAAAATTGTTTTATTCACTTGTTTATAATTCCAGTCAAGTTTAGAACAGTTTTATAAAGTTGTGTTCTTGATAAGTTTCTATATAATATGTTACAAGATTTGTAATTGCTTAAAGGTAGATGTTATGTGATGTTAAGCACATTGTTGAATATAACTACTCCAAAAAGTACTTAAGTATTTAATAAAACATGCTGAATACTGTCAATATTATAATAATAAGAATACAATAAATATCTTTATTTGCACATGTCTGGTATCATAGAGGAGAAATAAAGGATTTTTCTCTATAAAGGATTAATCTAAAAAATAAGGATCTTTTCTAAAATTCTGAACATATATGGAGTGTTGGAGTAATAAACAAATCTATCTAAAAAAAATCTGAGGAAAAAAGTGTCTAGATAATATAATGTTAATATTAAATAAATTCAAAGGAATAATTTAACATAAGTAACGTGGTGGCTAACCTGGTGCGTTAAGTTTTGGCCGCTCATCTGATCTCATCATATCCTTGCCTCTACCCTCCGACTTACTGCGCTCCCTTAATATTGGACCACGGATTTCTTCTTGGACAGGTGATTTTTTTCTGTCTTCTTTGATTCTCACCTGAAAAAATATATATATAATTAAAACAATTGTTTAAAAAAATCTAACATACATATCCGAAAATAAATATCTGCTGCCTTTAAAAATAAACAAAATGTTAAGGTCAATAATTGTTATTTAATATTGATTATGTTGTATAATAATGAAATTTACTTTCTAATGATATTTATGGCAGAAGAAGGTAGGTGTAGAGGGAACCTATATTTAATTGTAATTATTAACTGGAATCCCAAAATATCCTCTTCTTCATACTGAAACATTAAAAATATAGGTGCATGGAAAGGTACAACCATTTTGAAATTTTTATTTTGGTTCAGTATCTCACAAAATATACGAAAATAGTTTCGCCAAAATTGGTACATAATAAAACAAAGTTGGTGTTTATGTTGCCATTCATATTTTTAAGGATAGATTTTTTAAAAATGTTAGACTATTTTTATTGTCAATTGGCACTACTGAAATTGCATGGTTTTAAATTAAATTAATATATATTAAAGTAGTAAAAAATGATAACTTTTATTTAAACCCTGGTTAATTTAAAAAAATAAAAAAACGTGTACTTCAAAAAATTTTTAAACTTTGACTTTTTAATCCACAACTATACTACGTGAAACAGTGAAGCGGGATTTTGTAAGAATTATTATTATTTCGGAGGACCAATAAACTTTTAATTGTTTAAACGTACAATTAAAAAGAGATATTATCTATGAAACAAAGACTTAACATATAGTATGCAATCTGTGTAATAAAGATATTGAGTAACATAAATTGTTCTTTACCTTATCTGAAGCGATGTCCACTTGTCTTCCTGGTATTTCGGCTTCCTCAGTGCACTGGGTCTCACTTGTAATGTTACTCTTAATTACACAGATCACTTAACACATTTAAAGTTATGGTTTGGTACAGCTCTATGGTAGAAAATATACCACGATAGTGTGTTACCGTTAAAGGCGTTGAGAGAACCACGTGATCATTCACGGAGTTGAAAGTTCATACGAAGTATGGTGATTTATATGTCACTCGATACAAACATATTACTGTAGCGATTATAAATACATTTAGCAAATTATACGTCGACTGATGCAAACGTATAATTAATGAGATGTGCTGAATAGCACGAGAAGCTATAAATCATGTCATTTGACCTTGGACTTGATATAGAAGGCAAAACACCGCTTGAATTATGGAAAGGACTCTTCTGATGTGGCGTGTTGTAGGAGAAAGAGAAAGTTTATATACTAAAGAGGGGTGGTCTGGACAAAGAGAAAGTTTCACGTTGAAAAATGGTAAAAATTGAATTAGAATACCTAACAAACAGAATATTAAAAATTGGATGAAAATCGCTTTAGAAATCGAAGTTTTCGAGTCCACCATTTGTTTTGACAAACATAAATGTCGGTTTTCCTTAATATTACCCTCTTTTGAAGTCAAATTAAAATAAAGCTTTACAGTGAACAATTCGACTAGAAAAGAAATTAAATGACAAAAACCAAATTAGTTCAGTCATAAATTGGTTATGATGTAGAAATGACAAAAAAATATAATAAATGTCCTAGCACCCGTAGATTTTCACAATAGACTGAAATTGAAGAAATACCCAGATTTAAGCAAATTTTAAGTATGCACCACAAATATAAGAAATTAAGAACATGGAGCTGCTTGTGTAAAGACATAAATGCTACAAGTGCTTAATGGCATGTAAACATTTAATTTTGTACAACAAACTTATTTTCTACATGTAATTCCACAAACAAAGCTGAAATATGACACAGTTTTTTCGAAACATTTAATAACAATTATTATTTAAACATTCTTATAAGCCCCTTGGAAAAAAAATGGTCATATCACGTCTATGTAGCATGTTGTTACTTATTTCAAAATTTTTAAGGCAAGTATTTGGCCACTAAAAACTTTACAGCTATAGGAAAATTACAGGTGTTTACAGTTGCACTTTTTATAATTACAAATTTAAATTTTACATTTTGTATCCCCCCCACCCTCCCTGAGACAATGTACCAATTAAATTGCCTTTAATTTTATTTTGCTTGATATTTTTATACTTAGACTAAGTATAAAAATTAGACTAAGGAAGACATGGAAGCAGCGGAGTTTAAGCAAGAAATAGTACCATCAACTAGGTTCTAACATGCATACTCTCCTATGGTTTACTAGTCTGAATCATGTGCACGCTTCTGCTACACCTTTGCTTTTTAGTCCTTTGACCCGATTACAAATTAAATATAAAAGAAAACCATGAAAGCTTACCTTTTCTATAAGTTGACTAATTACTCCTCTAGCTCTACTCTCAGCACCCTGTGGAGAACGTCCATAAATATTTGCATCCAACATCGTCTGACTTTGTGAAGCAGTAGGACGTGAACGCATTGACTCTCGCACTGGTAATTCTGGTTTACTGCCACTATCACCTAAACAATACTTAGGTGAGCAAACTTTACATTTCACAATTTTTAATTCTATTTGTTAGGGGTCAAGTGTAATTGTATAAATTTGTACCAAGAATACTACAGTAGATTCAGAACTAGTATTGTGACAAATGGAAGGTCTGAAGGCAGAGATTTGATATAATGATCAACATTTTCTGTAAAATATTTGACTGCAGTAAATCTTCGACTTACAAACTTAAGTTGAAAAAGTACAGTACAGAGGAATACCGATGTTCACGAATCAGCATTATCCATTTGCTATAACTGTACGGAGAAATAGAATCCAGAAAAGCAAATGTATTATACAGGGTCATCATAAAAGAATGGGGTTTCATTAATTCATATGAAGACAGTAGAATTTTGTGCTGTTGTATTGGTATCACTATAACCCAAAAGTTTAACAGCTGTTGTAACCTCAAAATTAATTCTTACATAGTTCAAGTAGTGTATTTTGTGTTTTCTGGAGTGTGTTATGTTCTCTAATAAAGAAAAAGCAAAGTGGGTTTTGATGCTGGCTGAATTCAAGTCTGTAATTTCAGTGCAACTTGCATTTCGACGCGAATAAAGAAAAGATCCACCATATGAAAATAACACACGACTTGGTTCAAACAATTCGAAGAAACTGGATCAGTTCAAAAACAGAAATCATTTGGCAGGCCAAGTGTATCAGACGAAAAAGTTGAACTTAGAGAATCTGCAATCAGAAGTCCTAAGAAGTCAATACCTCGATGAAGCCTAGAGTTAGGTATTCCAAAAACAACAATCCACAAAGTTTTGCACAAATGACTGAAATTACACACATATACAGTCCAGCTATTGCAGGAATTGAAACCTAATGCTGGTGCAAAACGTTTTAATTTTGCTTTTGAAATATTGAACAAGATTGATGAAAACCAATCATTTTTAGATAATATATTTTATCAGACAAAGTTACATTCCATATCAATGGGTCTGTTAACAGACAAAATTCATGAATATGGGGATCTGAAAACCCACATACAATTTTTGAGAAAATATGGAACTCGTCTAAAGTTAATGTTTGATGTGGTGTGATGAAAAATCATCTGATAGGACTTTCTTCTTTGCTGAAAAGACAATTAATGGAGTTGTGTATCTCGATATGTTAATAAATTATTGTTTTCCTCAGCTGGATGAACTCGAAAACATTCAATAACTTCATTTCCAATAAGATGGCCGACCCCCGCAGTTTAGTGCATTTGTTACAGACACTTTGAATGAAAAGTTTGAACATCGATGGATAGAGGCAGGCAAGGATCTATATGCTGGCCTCCAAGGAATCCAGACCTGACACCTTGCGATTTCTTCTTGTATAACATTATTGTTTATCGAGAAAAAATTCATGACCTAAATCACTTAAGGAACAGGATTAATGAAGCAATGACAACCGTTAACAAAGACATGTTAACTAATGTTTGGGCAGAACCATGATTATCGATTGGACATTTGCCGAGCGACAGAATACAGAATTCTGTAAATAGAACAGCCAATTATTTAGCCTACACAAAACAAATGTCATAATTTTCCCTGTCCAGCTGCTGTCAATCATTTTCCAGTTCTCATAACTTCTTTATAACAATTTAAAATTTTAACATTTTTAAAGCCTTATTAATGTCATCAAAACTTGCAGATCAAATATTTATAAATCACAAATTTACTGTAATTAATTTTAAAATAACCTTATAAAAATTACATTTGCTGCAAATATTGAATAGATATCAGTTGTTTTGTGTTGAATAAATATAACATACACGAAATTAGATAATTTACATTAACAGCAGTTTTTAATATTAAAATATAATATATACGAGCACTATACATTCTGATAAATACAACATACAAATGATATCAATTAAACTTCTCTAGTTGCAGTTACTTCAACTAACTACAGTACTCGGTTCATTAAAAATGTTTCTACCTTCCTCATTATTGTTATTTTTTTCCATACCTTAAAAATAAGGAAAGGTTTTTTTTTTTAAATTTGTACTATTTGCAATTTAACCACCAAAAACCTTTCTGAAATACTAAATAAAACGGTTTAATATAGCTAGAAGTGGATCAATCAGATTCATTTATAGTTTTTAAATTTTTGTTTTTTGCTAAAATCTTTATACACTTTACAGTGATACGTTGGGAGAAAAAAACGAGAGATTTGAGGTTAGTTTGCGACAGAGCCCATTATAATGTGAAATCATGCCACACTAATGGATACAAATGAACTTATAAACTATTCGTTGAACTTTTTGATTTTACCTGAGATTCGATTATCCGAAGTTATGAAAAGCGTTTAAGAAAAAAATAACATCAATATAATATAACAAAAAGGCAATGTTCCAATTTTAGAATATCAATTTAATGATTTATACTACCTTTTAAATACATCATGCTGTCTGAAGTGGGTGACATCATTTGTCGAGGTTCGTGTGATCGCATACTCTGAGCACTGCAATTAAAAAGTTAGAATCTCTTAAAATTATTGCTTCTTTTACAGCTTATAATTAATTATGAAACATAAAATTGAATATACAATTTGTATCTAACTTACCGTCTAACAGTCAAATTTATTGTGTTCATCACGATGGCCGTTTCTGCTATTTTAGCACATATCAACTTTTTTTTTTCGGATAGTTATTATCCTTTGTCACATATTACACACTTACACATTTAAAAACACATTGGTACACATAAAACCATATACACACTTTGAAATTATATCCAGTAGGCCCACTGTCTAAAACCAGAATGCCATGAGCTGTTGGTTCAATGCCAAACCCTTAAAACCCAAAGCTGCAGTCGTGTTGAACATGATAAATACGACTATTAGATGGTAAGTTAGGTACAAGTTGTATATAAATAACAATAGTCAGAATGGCGGTTACAATTTTTTCATTTAACTTTTTTAAACTTTTTATCATTGGTGTTATCTCAAATCATAAGTTATGAATTGAATTGAAAATTTTTCTGTTCTAGCTACCACAATTGATGTCTAATTTTAAAATATTATGAATTATTTTATTTACAAGAATTTACATTTTCATTAGTCAAAATATAATAAAAACTGAAACTCCAAGTTTTTCGTGATTTATATAAATTTTCACTTTTAAAAAAAATGGACATACTTTTTGCTTAATCTTGACCAAATTTAGTACAAACGGTTGAAATGGATCAGGCAAGCTCATTAGCTGGAAAAAAATATTATAAAACAGGATTGACCAATTTTTATAAACAATTAAAAGTAGATAATATTCAGAAGAGCAGATGAAATCTTTGTCGTCATTATGGTTTTCTAAATTTCACTAATTATACAAATAATATATTTTACGAAAATTTGACAGAAAAAATAAAAAGTAGCACCATTTTATAACAGTGGAAGCCATAACTTTCAACCGCTTTTTTATGACTCCTTTTGGCCCTTCAACAGAGGCGATTTTTAATAATGCCGGCTGTAGTATTTTTTGAGGTTTTTTTAATGAGTGCTTACAATTCATTCAAATATTAATATTTCATCTGTAACATGAGCCATTATGAGACTCCACCAACAAAAACACTTTCAATTAAGTAATAAAAATAGTAAAAAAAATATAACTAAAGTAATCACAGCACTAACCTATAAAAATATTCACTTATAACAAAATGACAAAACAATCTTTACACACAATCTAAACATAATGCTCCAATTTATCTTTCCAAACCACAACAATAATACTTTAAAAACATGAGAAAACCCGATAAAAATACTGTGTAAAAAAGACAGAAAATTGCTTGTGTTTAGTAGAATAGCACCTTAATGTTGAGGCTGAGACAGCTGATTAACAAACAAACACTAGATTTAAGAATTTATTTCAAACTAGTAAAATGCACTGGTTGAGGTTGACCATTAATAATGATAAATTAAGCTTTTCTAAGAGTTCTGTGTTTTTTAGTTTGTTGAAATAGTCCCAAATATGGCCAGTAGAGCTTATTAGCTAATCGAGTACTGACAAGAGAGCAGCGATAGGCAACCCGCAAATACAGTGGGTAAAGTCAAGCAAGTGCTGCTCGCCAAACTACCTCAAAGGGTTAACATTACTGTTTAAAAACTGAACATCCATAATGTGTTTATGTAAGAGCACCTATAAATGGGGCAGGTGAATTTTAGTGAGCAATAAAATGATGTTGAATTTTTTTAGAATTCAGTTATTTAAATAGAAACTTTGAACAATCTGTAGAACAATAAAGCTATGTTTCTATTTTTTTTTTTTATTATTTTTTTTTTTTATTTTTTTTTTTTGTAATATCACTCTGTTGCTATTTCATCAAAGTATAGGTAACATAAGAAACATTCAAAAATACAAAATCATGATTTAACTATGAGGATTTAAATACATTTAGTCAATTATTATAAATAACTTACTGATGTTGTTCCGATGCTTGTAACACTGAAATCCTGTCAATCAAAGCTTGTAAGTTGGCTACTTCTTCTAAATTTGTTTGAGATGATAAAGTTTTCACATAAGGTTCTAACTGTTGTGCTACTGTGGCTAGTTGTTTCACTTCTGAACGTAGACTTACAATGTCGTTCATCTGGAAGTACATTATCGTATCTTGAATAGTATCTTTCCAGCTAATTATTTAAGTAAATATCAGGCAAATTAAATTTCCAAAGTTTAAATTAAGAGAACAATACTGACGCTCATTATTTTAAAACTTACAGTGTAAATGTGTTATTGATAAATTGTTCAATAACAATGATATACTATCTGAAAAGAATTTTAAAAAAAATCAATATTGTAAGTTATACATAGTATCTTTTTGTTTCTATATATTTCTGCGCTTATAGCACTTGCATGAAAATCGGGGTTTTTGCGAGTCGTATAAATTGGGGAGTTTAAATTAAAAATACTTACAACTTTGAAACCTATTAAACAATTTTTGTAATTTTTCAATTCTAAATAACATTTTAATTAGATACCAACTTTGTTATTGATAAAATTATTTTGTCGCAGAAATATATGAGAGGAAATGGATTTCCCCTTAATAGCTAGCAAAAAAATATTGTTAAAATTTGTGAATTTATTGGAAAAAAGTTTTCAGTTCCATTTAACACTCAAATCATACACCAAAAATATTATGTTGTTGCTGCAAATTTAAAGAAAATGCATAAAATTTTTTGACTTTTCTGGTTTTCATATTACTCATCTAAACAAATAATTGATATAACTTGGAAAATAAGTAATCTGTTAATTTTAATCAAACAGAGATTTTAATGTATTTAATGTAATTTTAATCAAACGTAATCAGAAAATGTAAACCAACATATAAAATAAAACTTCATGAAAATTGGACCATGAATAAAAAGCTGCCAAAAAAAAATATTGCAATTTATAAGCGTAAAGATTTTTCTCATTTTGCACATAATTCATAGGATTGAATGGACATTTTTGAGGTATTAATTTTTGTCACCCAAAAATCTATTACCTCTATAAAAATAACCCTTGAACATAGAAAACACATACCACAAGAAAATCCATCAAAAACTATTAGTATTTTTTAAAATTTGAGAGTAAATTTTGAAGCATTTATTTAGGAATTTAAAGTTTTCTTTACGGTCAGCACATAATTTTAATCCGTTCTCGGGAAGCACTATACAGCTGTAATGGGAATATTGGCTGTGTATTTGTGAAAATAACAGCTAAACCAATTTATAAACATCTCTTTATATTAAAATTAATTAATATTAAGGAAAATGAGCGATATCTATTAAATACCCTCTATTCTGGTTTATATTTTATGATTGTCATTGGTTACTGTTACTTGCACATTCAGAGAATTTCTTAAGGGTACTATAATTTGGACAATTAATAAATTTAAATGAGTACATTGTTCTGCCTTTCCTAGCTTAATTAATCTCACTTTTGTTGACACGTTTCAGATATACTCTATTCTCAAAACACTTAACTGCACTCCCATCATTAAAATTGTTGTATTTAATAAATGAAATTAATGATCCATCAATTATAATTATCTATTATCAATTATCAATAGTACTATTAAGTGTTTTGAAGATGTAGTATATCCGAAACATGTCAACACAAGTGAGATTAACAAAGCTGGGAAAGGTGGAATAATGTACTCAATTTAATTATAAAAATGATTTAAAAATTACAATTAACAAATACAGTAGAACCCCTCTTAACCGGTCTAGTCGGGACTGACACCCGGGCCGGTTGACCATTTGGCCGGTTAATCAGAGGTTCCCCTGAAAAATCGGTTTTCGTTGAAAGAAAGCTTATTTAATCAGTTAGCGCTAAGAATTATGCAATTAAGATGTTATTGCAACTCATTTTATTGTACATAAATGTATCTTATATATTATGTTATGTATATTATACACCAAACATGAAAAAATTAAACACTACAAAGCTCGTTTACAGATTCCCCTCTGTCAAGTCTTTTGACACATTTAACCGCGTCTCAAACGAAACCAACACACGCTTCCGTTGTTTTCGTAACTCACTCATTTTTATTTACTGTAATATACCCGTCAAAGACAAGAAGAAAACTGAAAAGAAATGTAATATTTTTCATAATGTAAACTAAAATGATTCGTGGAAAAAAAGCGGCCCATCAAACGTTTTTGTGGGTGTATGTCTGCTATACCGACGGGTGCCAATGCCGCGGTGTTTTTACGGCACCGACAATGGGATACCGCTATCGAGAAAGTCGTTTGATATCGCCGCCGCTTTGGTGCCGCATTGTTTTTACGTCGCCGACAATGGGATACCGCTATCGACAAAGTCGTTTGATATCGCCGCCGCTTTGGTGCCGCGGTGTTTTTACGCCGCCGACAATGGGATACCGCTATCCACAAAGTCCTTTGATATCGCCACCGCTTTGGTGTTTCAATTACAATTTATTTTCGGAAACTATCATCCAACCAGTACACTACGATATAGGCCGGTTAATCCGAGGACCGGTTAATCCGAGGCTGGTTAACAGAGGTTCTACTGTATTTAAAATACAAGAAATACTACACCGTATTGGGTACTAGAGTAAAAATACTAACCATAATATTGGTTACATATAGGTTGCTTTTTGGTTTTATCCAGCGAACTCCATGGAATCAATACAAAAAGGCAGTAACGTAAAATAATCTTCTCCACCAAATTTGTCTTTACTTTTTAATTTAAATTAAAATATGTAGATTTTTAACCATTCTATGTTACAAAATTATAGCTCAATCTAGAATGTTGGCCTCTTAAGTGCAATTTATATTTTAAAATTAGGTAAAAATATAAGACTTCATTATATCAATTTATTGGATGAATGATCCGTGTCATATTTCTATATATTTCCAGAAAACCCACCAATTTACTTAATCTCTAAATAAATTCCTATGAACCAATCTTTGATGTAAGTGGCATGCTAGGCTGTCCTAACATACCTGAGATCTAAAGATATCCTGTTCCACATGAATGCGGTACAGCTGTTCTTGCCAAAGTGTGTCAAAGACTGAACGAAGACGATCCAACTCCACATGATAACGTTGTAGAGTATCATCAAGTCTTTCACAATCTCTAGCAATACCCAGATGTCTCTTGGCTAAAGGTGGTGTAGCAGCTCTTCTTATTAGAGTTACATCTCTCTGTAGTTCTAACAATCTATCTCTTACATTCGTTAATTGAACTCCTATCTCCTATAGAACAATAATACCATTACAACCAAATATAACTAATCTGCCAAAACAACCGCTTTATTTGGGAAATTTTTCAATATTACATTATAAACTATTACCGAACAGTTCATCAATATCTATGGTGAGTAATTTTCTGACCATGATGGTTTTGTATGGATAAATTTTTTGCGAACACTAAACAATTTTTTGTGGTATGTAAAACATTTGATTTATTTAAATTTTGTGCATAATTATTTTTGCTGTAGATTCGTGTAATATATAAAATATTTAAGAACGAAATTTTGTTGTTCATTATCCAACAAACCCTACCCTAGTTGCTAGGCAGGGCAGACAGGAGTAGAGTGAAATGAATTTGCAGACCAACTTACGATAATGGGGCCAAGCAACCTCTCACAGAAACAAAATCATTTTATGGCTTTGGAGATGGTTATTTTAAGGAGGTACTAGGGAAAGAAGAAGATGTTGAGAGAGCAAGCCTATTCCTATGAAATAATACCTAGATTGGCCATAGTACTCCTGGAAACTCTAACAGAAAGTCAAGAGGAATACTAGGCTGTATAAAAATAAGTTAAAACGTTGGCAGGTTTATTGTAGACTTAGTGAACACTTCAGAATTGATAGAACCACTAAGAGAGGGAGGATACTTCACACTATTTATTAGTTGAGTACACAAAAGGGATAGAAGTTTGGGGTGGTAACAGATTCACATGGTACCCACCCTTGATCTCTCCATGTGAGGTCCAGCCAAGGAGCACACTATTATAATATATAATTAATAATTGATATTTATTGAAAAGGGATCCTAAATTGTAATTTTCTATAAAGTAATAGATGGATGCTGAGTTAGTGAGATCACTAAGAAGGGGGGGGGGAAGAGAACAGACACGGAGTGGTTTGGAGTCAGTCCCTCTCGAGTCCGCTTCGAGTATTGTCGGTAAGCAGTGTGCTCCGTGAGGTCAGTCCATTTTCGGCATATAAAAATGTTAAATTAACCGTCATGTTTTTTTTGGCAGGGGGGGAATTGGAAATTATATAAATTTGTGAACTATTTTAAAACTAAATTTAACACTTCACTTAAATTTTATTTTTAATAAACAGTTTATTTAACATTAAGCTTGTGTTGTGCGTTGATTAATTTATCCCCTGAAACCGTATCCTTGTAGCCAACCTAACAGTATACGACCAACGTTGATGCCATCTTCAGCCAGCAGAGGGGTTTCTGCCGCCAAAAAGCGGGCGACAGTCACACATGTGCTGCACTTCCTAAAGGATTTGGGGGTATTTATCCATCCTCAAATCGTAACAACTACATCACCACCATCCAACAATAACAAACTAAGCTTACAGTGGACTTTCCATATGCTGATAGAGTTTTCGGTCATTGTTTATAAAATAAAACTTAAGAGCTATGCACAATCTTATCAATAGATCTAAAGTTACTATAGAACTACATACTGAACTAATCACTTGTTATTAACTTAACGAATTCCATGCTTGCAAATATGTGCAAGTATTTAATAGTCCTTTCTGTGGGCCGTAATAAAGCGCTAGTAAATGCATATTTTAACTCCAATTTTAAGATATATCATTACAATATATTTAATGTACTTAAATGCGGAAAATTGTTTTACTAATTTTTATTTTAAGCATTTTCTATAGTCTTTATTTACATAACACATCTACAAAAATAAAACTTGCAAAAATAGTGTTTTCTGTGCAATTTGTTCCATGTCAACTTACAGTTTATAATGGCCCTCCCATCGCTATGTTGGAGGTAACCAAACAGCACAGAAAAACCTTGTCTTAGTTGGAATTCGAGCCCACAACCTTCGACATCACGAGTTAGTGATTAGTGCCTTAACCATTTAAACCTCTCAACCACTAAATCACTTGAGGATAGTCAGTCATTTAATATAATTTTAGTGATATAGGTAAGATTACCTGTTCTTCCCCGTAGTTCCACTAACAACTCCTAATTCACTTGTCACTGCAAATAAATATAATGATTTTTTTAAAAATCCAAAACAGGAAAAGATAACCCAGGACTTAGAGAGTTAAAGTAATAGAAAATTTACATGATATGATGAATCAGTTGATAATAAATTAAAGTTTTCCACCACATGATTAATAATCTGAGAAGTTTCATGATTAAAAAAAACACTAAAATACAACCTTTTTTTTTTTTTTTTTTAATTTTCAAAGATATAACAAGTGTCACTTTAATTTTTTCTTGTATTACTCCTACACAATAAATTTATTTTACTTCCAATATAGTATATTAGTATGTAGAAGGATAAGTTGTATTTTGGATCTTTGGGGGTTATAATTGAATTACATTTATTCAACTTCATTATACATGACATTGAAATAATCATTTTATATTTAAACAAACTCTCTATTCTGTAAGTATGGTGTGAAAAAAAAAAATCATAATTGCTTAAACTCTACTGAATGACGAGGGAATTATGACCTACTTTCTGCTGAACATAAACTTTAAATAACTAAATTATAGAACATAATAAATGCTTTATTTGTAACAAGATGAATTCAGTAACAAAGTCCATCATCTTCAGTTGTTAAAACACAGACCTTCTTGCTTTAACATATACAGTAGACTCCCGTAAGTTCGGCCTCTGTTAGTTCGGTCTCCGCTTAGTTCAGCCGGCTCACTGTGAGCATGAGTCACGCGCGCCAGCCAGATGCGATAGCAAGTCTCTTTATTTTTGTACAGTACTGTACTGTATTCTTATGAGTCATGCACTAGGCGCCGCCAGCCAGAAAGTGAGATGTTTGCCAGATGTGAGCAAACAAAGCATGTCTTAGTGTAACTTTACATATTGAATTCTTTGTTTAGTTCATCAGTTCGCATCGTGTACAGTATTCATACTCTGCAGTCGTGTGGCGCTCATCCTTACAGTCAGTGATTTTTATTTTGTACTTGCGTTTTTTACTGTTGTTTATATACTGTACTTGTTTTATTGTTACTGTACGTCTGTTGTGTATTGTGTATTATATTCTGTACTTTTGTTTTTGAGTGTTTTTAAAATTGTGTACTGTTTTTAAAATGAGTGAAATACGTAAACGGAAGTACAAGTCAATGGAACAGAGACTACAAGCTCTGGAAAGATTGGACAAAGGAGAATCCGTGCAAAGTATTTGCAAGGATTTAAACGTGGGCAAAAGTACAGTCAACGACTGGCGGCGCAATAGAAAAAATATCGAAGGCTTTTGTACACAAATTGAAAGTGAAAAAGTTCTAGAAAAGCGTTGCACGCTGAGGAAGGCCAAACATGAATTGTTGGAAGATGCTCTGTGGTTGTGGTTCGTTCAAGAACGAAGACGAGGAACGCCATTAAGTGGACCAATCCTAAAAGAAAAGGCTATGATCTTACACTCAAAGCTTCAACCAGAAGAGGCGTTCTCGGCTAGTGAGGGATGGCTCTCTCGATGGAAAAAGAGACACGGAGTCCATTTTATTGGAGTTTGTGGTGAGAAGATGTCAGCAGACCCAACAGCGGCCACCAATTTTTCTGCAAAATTTAAAAAAATCATCGATGATGAAAACTTGAGCCCAGATCAAATATATAACATCGACGAAACTGGGTTAAATTTTAAACTTCTGCCCAGAAAAACCTTTGCCACCCAACAAGAAACATCTGCTCCAGGGTTTAAAGTCAGCAAAGAGAGGATAACGGTCGCCTTGTGTTCAAATGCTTCGGGGACTCACAAGATACCCCTATTTGTCATTGGCAAAGCAGCAAAACCGAGAACGTTTAAGAATATAAACATGGAAACTCTCCCAGTGTATTATCGGTCGCAGAAATCAGCGTGGATGGACACATATTTGTTCAGGGAATGGTTCGTCTGCGAATTTGTTCCCAAAGTGAAAAAACATTTGGCAAAATCAAAACTGCCCATCAAAGCACTTCTAGTTCTTGACAACGCGTCTACTCACCAGGAAGATATTCAGTGTGACGGTGAAAAAGAAATTAAACTGCTGTTCCTGCCACCCAATGTAACCAGTCTTCAACAGCCGATGGACCAAGGGGTCATTGAGTGCTTCAAGAGGAAATATCGCCGAAAACTACTTTCTGAAGTTCTTTCCAAACTGGAGGCTGATGACAGCTTAGACCTCTTAAAAGTGCTGAAGTCCGTTAATATGAAGGATGTTGTGTACATGTCGGCCAAGGCATATGACGAAATACCACCGTCGACATTTGTAAAGTCTTGGAAAAAACTTTGGCCAAATATAGAAGATAAGATTGACCAAGAAAACACAACAGACGATGAGCCAAACAACATTCTTGATAACGAACCTGATGACAATGCAGCTCTATTGCACGACCTTGAGCAACTACCGAACTGTGGTCCCATTGTTGAAGAAGATGTTTTGGAGTGGATCAACTTTGAAAAGGAGCTAGACAACGAGGTTTTGAACGACGACGAAATCGCCGAGTATGTCATTCGCCAGTAAAATGAGAAGGATAATGACGGAGATGCTGCTGAGATTGAAGAGGAAGATGAAGAAAATAAAATGAGCCACGCTGAAGGCAAAGCAGCTTTGCAACTGGCAGCTACCTACATCGAACAGCAAAAAGAAGCAACTGCCGTCGATGTAATGTTTATTAAAAAGTGGCGTGACTTTGCACATAAAAAATCATTAGAAAAGAAAGTTCAGAAAAAAATAACAGATTTTTTTTAAGTGTTTAAGAAGCCAAACCACCAATGTACAGTATGTAATATTTTTTTAATTTTATTAGACCTACAGTTCTGTAAATATTGTTTTGTAGTGCTTTTGTAACCTTCTGTATTTTCATGTGTGTTAAATACTGTATATGTCAGAGTATTCCTCTGTGTTGTATTCTACAGAATGTGTAAGTGTTTTGTGTTTGCTAACTTTTACTACTGTATACGCATCGATTCACAACACGATCCTTACAAACAATAAATAGTACAGGTATGTAATATTTTTAAATTTTATTAGACCTACAGTTCTGTAAATATTGTTTTGTAGTGTTTTAGTAACCTTCTGTATTTTCATGTGTGTTAAATATAGTTATATATAGATGATTGGTTAGTTCGGCCACTTTTAAGTTCGGCCTAGGGTCCGGTCCCGAGGTGGCCGAACTTACGGGAGTCTACTGTAGAAGACAATTTTATTAACCATCGCAGATTATAACACCTTGCATATTAATAATAACATAAAAATATGTTTTAAATATACCTTAATTTGAGTATCAAAACTTCGGCAGTGATTGGAAAAAGGTCCCTCACCCTCGAGGGCTTTAGCTCTAAGGGCTGAATGCTGTTTTCTAGAAGGTGCAGGATGTAGAGGAGTAGGTGTGGAGGAACCTACAGGTGTTGCTTGACTAGTGCTAGCCATTCCTGATCCTTGTGAACCTTCGTACATTCCTGAAAAAAGAAGTCAAAGTATCTTCAAGTTGACACGTGAAAAGTTTAGATTTTATGTAATATTTATTAGAATTTATATATTTCTTTAATATCTTGCCATGTTAAAGTTACTTTTAGAGGTTAGAGATTAATAAGGCACATAGCAAGAACAAAGTTATGGGGCAAAAGGTGACATTTGATATTTTTGAGTAAAAGCATAAATCTTTTACTCATCTTGCTCATCTTTATTCATTATTATTAGAGTATTTGCTCCAAAAAAGTTGAGTAAAAGTATTTGCTCATTTTTATTCATACGGCCCAATGAATTTTTCCTTAAGTTCAAAGACAGTCAGATACTGTGATTCCCAATTATTTAAACTATTATTATATTTGTTAATAAATTTATACTTTGTGATTTTTCCGTTCAAAGACAGTCAAAATATACTGTGAATCTTAATCATTTAAACTATTATTATACTTGTTTTTTTTCTAATTGATGTATTTAGTTTTAAGAATTGTGTATTTATCTTTAGCAGGAGGTCCTCTATAAGTTCTTCATCATATATATATATATATATATATATATATATATATATATATTCATGTATTTCATATGGATAATATTCATTAACATTATAAATGAAATATTAAATTAAATTTGTAGCTTGTTTGTGACTATAAAGTACACTTTCCTAGATTCCAAAATTCCGAATTTTTTAAAGTATAAGTGTCTATTCATAGAATGGCTCCCAATAAAATATAAATTCAGTAAAATAAATATGTATATATATATATTTTTTTGTAAATCTTTGGTTCTTGAATTGTTACAGACAGTACAACAGGCTGTTAGAAATTGAGTTAAACTGCATGTGTATGAACACCCACCATTTTTTGTTAGTGATAAAAAATGAATTTTGTTTTCACTGCCTTCAAACAATAATTATGAGCCTAAAATAGATTTTAAAATGAAAATAAATATAATTATTAGCTGGATCAAATGAAAACATCAGCATATTTTACAACAGCTGCTAATGAATATCATCTGGCTTTATAAAACTTTATTGTAAGATTAAAAATTTGTAGAGTTGATGTCAATTTTATAACATTTATTAATTTTTTTTTTGATAAATTGATAGATCTGTAATTTTTCGTTCGATCTGATATTAGGATAGATGTATGAAATATATCAGAAGTTTTATACAACTTGGCAAGTATTCATTTCATTTCAATGTTAAGAAATTGTTCAAGGAATTAAATGGTTAAAACATAACAAATGGAATGAAGCGTGAATAAATTAGCCTCACCTGAGGATTCAGAAGTTGTAGGCGGGTGATGAGATAAGGATGACTTGCCAAGCCATGGTTCAAGACTGTGAGCAAATTCTGATCTATAGTTTGTTCTAATTTGGCTTGATTGAGTTGGCCTGTTAAAAGCACACAATACAAAATATAGTTTATATAGATGACACAAACTTTCTCACTTATACAAATACACAAACATGACAATACCCATGAATTATGTTTTCTTTTAAATAGTTTGTTTTTGTATGATAAAGTTTTCCACAACTGTGCTCAAATTAAAAAAAAAGAAGTTTTTAAGTTAGTCACGAACTGTATTTTATATTACTTGTTTTAGTTTTAATATATTGGTTTGGATTATTATTCTTAACATTTTACCAAAATTTGAGTGACATCCCTAAAAAAGATTTTAATTACCAACCATTATTATGAGTGATAAGATGTGGATACGTTCGCCAATAAAACAGAAATTCAATAAAAAATTACTACTCTAAAGGTATTATTTAGAATAGTAAGGAAGTTTTGTATGTTTATTTGTTGCTACGAGGTACAACAATGAATACTGCAAATTATTGCGAGACCTTGAAGATATACAACCTAAAACAAAAGGGATGGCTGTGATTATAATATAGTTGTGATGTTATGTTCAGCCACACACCGCTGCTTAAACTAAACACTTCATTACATCATTTAGCTGGAAACAAATTAATCATCTACCCTACGCCCAGACCTAGCATTTCGAGACTTCACTTGTCACACTTGTAGTGGTTTCTTGCTGGTCAATGATAACAATATCAAAAGAGCTGTGCAACTATAACTGTCATTACCGTTAGCATCGTTCTATGAAAAGGTATTCATAAAGCAATTATAATATTGTGTTAATGGTCGAAATTTTGTGGAAGAGTAATTTAAGGTTTGGTCTTTCTTTTAATAATAAAATTGTTTTAAAAAAAGGTTGTCATTTTTTTAAATAGTCTATTGGCAATTACTTTTTACCTCTTATAATTTCTACACATACCATTTGTTTAAATTAATTAAACAATATAGGGGGGGGGGGGGCGGACTGGTTTCCTTAAACAATATTTTGGCAGTTTATTGAGAACAGCTAAAGAGAAAAAGCTCACAGCCAAGAGTAGGTCTTACTAAACATAACGGATGCTTGGCACCTCTGGTTGTCTTTTCTAGTAGTAAAGGAAATGTCTAGTCTGCAAAAGTACTTAAAGGAGGGAAACGTGAAGTATTTAAAATAATAAAGAATATATTTGAATTACCATAAATAATGTAGTATGATCTACATATTATATATTAACTCTCTAATATGTCAGTCACAGTTTATTAATAAAACTGTTGTAATCGAGTGGACAGTTATTGTTATTGCTGTACATAAGATTTAGACAAGTAAAACCTATATTTATCTAGGAATACTAACCTTAAAGGTTGAGACAACTGTGAAACTAAAGAGAGACGATCCATCATGGGATAAGCAAGATCAAGGAACTGAAACTTATTGGCAGCTGATGCAAACCCTTGACTGAGCAATAAGTGCATCTGTAGGATGGGTAAGATTGTGCTCAGGTTCATCAAGTGGCTTTTAAAAAGTCTTTCCTTACTTTCAAATTGCCTGAAAAATAATTCACTCTGTATAAAACAAATATTACCAAAGAAATAAGTTGTACACATTTTCAGAGTAATAAGCTGGTTAAAATAAATGAAAATACAAAATAATTTGAATAAGCTTATGTGTGCTGCTAGTGTGAAATGGTACAATTTCAAACGGTTTCTTTTCGAAAAATTAAAAAAAAAAAAAAAAAAAAAATCTTTATATTTCACCTTAATTTAAATAACCTCTTGTTATTTTATTCTCTTTCTTTTAAACCTACCCATGAATATTTATGAAAATTTGATAAAATATATCCTAATCATGTTTATTTCTTCATCAACATACATTTTAAGTAACTTAAAAAAATTAATAAAATATAGTAAAAATTTTACAAGAATTGTAGCTACTAAAAAGAATGAAAAATTAAAAGGCCACATGTAACTTCATCGATTTTCTAATTTGATTTTACAATTTTTCTAGCAACAAATTTGAAAAATCTATGTATAGAAATCCATACAGAAGATACATACTCCGTGTCAAAGTAGTGTTCTCTCTCTTATTTTGTACACATTTTTTTTTTTTCATTCCAATTTGCAAATAATAATAACCTTGTACTAAATTTTATGGTTTAAAATTTTTTGCCAAAATCTTCAATTTGATTAAATTATTTTTAAAATGATAACATGGTCGTATTATACATGGGTACCATTTATTGATGTTTAGTTTCTTGGCACAATCCATTTTTTGATATCCGGTCTTATCTGCTGCTAGTCACAAAAAACTAACTGCAATTTATTTTAAAACACAGTTAAAGAAACATTTAATATTTTAAACAATTAGATTTAAACTTCATTTCTTTACTTCTACCCTCCTTGAACACCTATTTTTACATCTCTTAATCATATCCAGTCTAAAATAAAATATTTGTAGAAAGTACAAAACACATATTTAGTAAATTTATTTTGTTAATAAAAGCTGCGTTTTTGAATCTTTTGACAAAATTTTTTTCTAATTCTTTCAGTAAAATTTAAGGAAAGAGTCTTTCTTTTTTTAGTAGATATGAAGGAAACAAAGTAATAATACACCAAATACATAAAGTTTAGATATAAAACATTATTTTCTGGTTTATGAGGCGATAATTTTTAATACTTGAAAGCGGTCATAATAATTGACTCACCTCTGCACCTCCAATACCATATTCGCTTGTGTCTTATTGATTGCATCTTGCATGCCTTGACAGAAAGACTGGATTGTCAACTTCTCTGACTCAGTACTGTGTTGTAATTCCTCTAACAGATTACGATATGTCATTACGCCTTCTCTTACTGAGCTCTGAACATCTCTGACGCTCTGGTATTAAAGGAAACAAAACTATGTTCAATGAAGAAAACAATCAGTTTAGGTACAAATATATATATTATAGTTTCTTTAAAGTTCAACCAATCTCTTACTTACACCATTGTCTAAACCTAATCCTCCCATACTATTATTTCATGTACGGTACGTGAAGTGTAACCCGAACTATGAGAGGCGAATAGTCTGCTTAGATGGGAGTAGTAAGGTTGGCATGGAAGCACTGTAAATGGTACGACCGCTGCTCCAAATATTGACATCATATTTATCATTATTACACTAATACGTCTAATTAAATAGAAATAAAATGACAGTAATAAAAAGCTATAAAAGGATATTCATTACATAAATGAAAGTTTCACCTCTGCTTACATTAATCTGTTAACTGCACATAAAATGTGCAACATATACTTATATTTGTCTATTAAAACCCCTTATTTCATCTATAACTTTGAACAAAAATGATAGCCTTTTAATTCCCATAACATAATCACCTGTTTTATTGATAAATTTCATAACTTTATTATTCACATAGTACTCTACTAATTCTTGTTCTATTACGTCATGTGTTATAATGTTAATACATAAACAAATTTTAACAATTACAAATACAATTTTTTAATTTTTATTTTAAAGTATTTAATTTGTTTCTTTTATCATATTTCAAACCCTTGAACAACAATTGGTTATTCTGTGGCCCAGCCAAGGAGCCCACCAAATAAAAACTATAATAAGAATAAATTAGGATGTAATGGGAAGGGATTCTAAATAATAAAATATGAATTGGCACTTGCGATTTTGTTGAGCAGTGCAATATCACGTAGAAGGGGGGGAGAGACGAGGAGTGGAGGGCTTGAACCAGCGAGCCGAGAGTGAGAGTCTGTTCCGAGAGCAGCAAGAAGGAAGTCGAACGGCAGACCACTACGGGACGAGGTCAGTCCATTTTCGGCCATGTGCTATAAAATTAATCGGTATGCTTTTCGGCCACTATTAAGGCCATTAATTTATCTAGCCGTTATGTCTTTTTTATAAATTATAATTATTTTTGTAATCTTCTAATTCGGTAGAATAAAAGAGAACATTTAATTTAACTTGCGTTTTGTGCGTTCATTAGCGTCCTAACCCGACTCCTTGGCCCATCCTGACAAGATTCGGCTAAAGTGTACGCGGTCTCCAGCCAGCCGGAGCTTCCAGCTGGTCAAAAGAAGTGGGGACAGTCACAATTCAAAGCTTGCTTATTTGTGAATATGGACCACATAGTCAGTACTTTATTTAAATTAATAACTCTTACATTTTATGCTTCTCGTTTCATAACCTAAATACTTAGGATATTACTTCTTGAAATTGGTTATATAGAACTTTACTCCCAGCAACCATTTCCCTAAAACTCTCATCTTAAATCATTTAAATAGCATCAATACCAGCAAATGTTTTAAAATTAGTTTGTACACTAAAACAGATAATATGCTGGGTCAAAATATAGGCAGCAAATTGAACCATATATGATCCCCAAATCCTATCAACTCTCAGTTCCTCTGTCCTCTTGAGGTCACAGTTCAAGCTAAATCTCAGGTTCTATTGATTTTATTTCATCACACAGCTCTGTTTCGTCAATCTGTATAACTTTCTAACAAATTCCAGTCATAATTAATTCTTATAAATGTTATGACTTCCGGCAAGTATAAAATTATAAATTTTACTTTTAGTTGTTTTATTTATTGTATACAGATCTGACGGGCATGTTCATAATATCTATGCTATTATTGGTACACATAACATCTTACAGTCAACCAGTTATATTGATACAATAAATAAGGAGGCATTGGAGATATGAAATGATCCAACAGACCTTATCTAAGATTTTGATATAACATTTAAAGGTAAGATGAGATTGTGTGACCACAAAATTAAAACAGAGAGTGGAACCTTCAAATGATATCGTCATTGTAACCAGACAAAAGCTGGAATTAAAGGAGACATAGAAAAGAAATAAAAAATTGGATAACATCAGGTAAAAAAAGAAAGTATATGAAAGTCTTAAAAAATTAGTATTCAACTAATAGAAATATAACAGCACGCTTTTGAAGGGAGAAGACTTCACATGCTCCTGAACATCATTGAAACAATAGTAAAGGTGTTTAGACAAAAAAAGGTTAGATTAGATTAGGTAATAAAGTATATATATATATTATATATATATATATATATATATATATATATATTGTTATTATTTCTAATAAGTAACAGTTGATATGTTTCAACAAATATTGAAACCATGGTAACAGTATTAAAAAAATATATTTTCAATAAACACTTGAAAAATACAGGGAAATATTTTCAAAAACATTACAAATATTTCACTTGTTTTCTTTGTTCCTTTTTAGAGTATTTTGACAAATCAATAAACTAATTCCTATAAATTTGTTAATATGACAAAAGTGAAACTTACCAAATTTCCTGTTGTTGACATCCAGCCAAATATTTTTAACTTTAAAAAAAAAAAACTCCCTAAAAAACTACATTGCTATAATCACATAACAACACAACACAATACTGTCACATAACATTTCACATGATATATCAAAAGCTATCACTACAGGTGACATTGTTAACAAAACAAGAACAGCTAAAAACATACAATTATAAAAACCAAAAACATTAAAACTCCATATTAACATCATTTAAAAATTCCTTATCACTGTAACAAGCCTTCGTTATCAAAAACTCTTTTTCACATTTCTTAAAATTTGTAATAATATTCATTTCTTTAAAGTACAGAAGAATTTTCCTGAAAATTTTCTTATCTGTATTTAGTCAATAGTTTTCTCCACTATATTGTCGACGTTTTGTCAACTATAAGAGTTTTGTTACTGGTTTCATATTGGTGAAAATTTTGTTCATCGTATAAAAGACCATATAATTGTTCATTGTTTTAACATTCTGGGATTATAAAATGTACAACTATAGAAGTGTCAACAGTTTCATATCTTTAAAATAGGTTTACATGAACTAATTATATTCAAATAAAAACATATAACACATACATTTTGTCTGTATTTTAAAAACTGAAGCCATCCCTGTTGCACCTCTCGAAAGTAAAACACCATATTGCATGACTGAACAATAGTTTTTAAGTCTACTGCATTTCATCAGACATTTGGAGGAAATATGATGTATTACATTTTTTTGGAAGCATTTTAAAATATAACTTCCAGTTAAAATTTTTCTCAATATAAAGCTCCAAGAATTTTCTCATATCCAAAAATTATGTTTTATACTCTCAAAACTGATGACCTTTTCATTTCAAGTGGTTGTCTACTCAAAAATAAGATTGTAATTTAATAATTTGAGTTGTTTTATAATTTTATAAATTTTTTAATTTTTAAACCCATTTGTTGCGAACTAACCAGAAAGTTCAATCATAATCTTCTCAGTTAAATCTGCCAGGTCTTTCAAATTTTTTGGTTTAACAAAATTGTAGTTAAAATCTGTATATAAAATAGTTTGTACTTATGTTGTGATAAATCGTTTATATAAATTGAAAATAAAAGTAGAGCCAAAATTGATCCTTCAGGAACACCACATTTAATGTCTTTTCAGTGAGAAATCTATTTTATATGATTTTTAAACATGATTCTCGGTTTTCATATGAAGAAGTAAGATTTCATCCACACTATTACAATATTTGAAAAATTATAGTATTAATTTGTTTAATAAAATTGTGTACAACACAATCAAAATCAAAATTATATTTCAGATATTATATATTTCTGCAATTGTCACTGACCCTAGCCAGCACCTTTCGTTACATAAAACAATTAACAATATACTGGAGCCAGGAACATCAGTAAAATACCTTGAAATCACTATCAATGAGAAATTGACTTGGGGGGATCACATAAACGAGCCGTGTAAGAAATTCCGTTCTGTGATCTTCCTCCTACGAATGTTAGCAAAGTATTGTTCATTGACAGTTTTGAGGCTGGGATATTTTGGATTTTTTTCATGTCATTTGAATTATGAGATCGGTCTATGGGGAAACTCCAACAAGCAGTTGATCCACAGGGTCTTAAGGTTTCAGAAGCGAGCAATACGAATCATGGGTCGTTTGAGCCACAAAGATTTTGACAAACATTCATTTATAAGTTTGGGTATTTTTCTCTATTATGTATGTACATCCTTGAAATAATTTTACATTACAAATTTAAGAGCCAAACTGTTTGAAATATGGATGTACAAACATATGACACTTGTAACAAAGGAAACTTCCATGGATCTGCATCCAGGTTAACTTCTTTTAGAAAAACTCCATCTGAAGGAGTTATTTTGAAAAACTCCCAAAATGAATTTAAAGAAATTATGATCATAAAAAGGTTCAAGTTAAAATTAACTAAGTTATTGTAGTCATGTATTCCATTTTTCCAAATTGATTTTTAAAGGCCATTTCTCATATTCTCTTGAAAGTTGATTAACACGTTCAGTGCGGCCGGTATGAAATCGTACCAGGCACATCCCACGCCCCAAGCGGCCGGTGCGAAATCATACCGCTGTGTACTGCTATGGTTAAGGCTTTAGTGTGAGCTCAGCTCTTGGTGAAAGTGGACGTGTTATTGTTCGTTTGTTGTGCCCGATCTGTTGAACCTTTTTACTGGGTCAGTTTCAACTTACCGTTATTTTCAGTACTTGAGTGCGTTATTACTTATTGCTTCATTGGAACATGTTTTGCGTGTGTTTATTTGATTATGTTTGTGTGTGTTTTGATTTTATTTAGTTGTTTTCATATATTTTTAATTAGCTATGGCCACTGCACGTGAGTGACGATGACTTTGATGGGTCTGAAATTTATAGCTCTGATGATTTGGCTGAGAGTAGTGAAGAAAGCGAATATGAAGACACAGATCTAAATCCTATCTGGTCTACTTCTACATCTGGACTAAAACGTATTCCCTTTACTGGGAATAACACACTTTTACAACCCATTCCAGGGAATAACAAGCCTGTTGACTGGTTTTTTTCTTTTATTGGATGATATTTTCCTAAAAAGTATTTGTGATTTTACTAATGCATATGCATTGGAGCTGTTTTGTGGTCCTTCAACTCAACCAGGTTCTAGAATTACTAAGTTTCAAGACCTTACTGTGCCAGAATTTAAAATCTTTTTGAGCCTACTGTTACATATGGGCTCTATAAAACTAAATAGATACCAGGACTACTGAAAAACAGACAGACTCTATAACATACCTATATTTAGGCAGTATATGAGCCGTGATCGATTTTTACTCATTATGAGATGCCTTCACTTCTCAAAACCTAATGCTCCTACAGCTGATCCGAATGACCGCCTCCAAAAAATATCATTTTTAGTTGATTACTTCAACTCTAAGATGACCTGCATATACTCCCCTGCAAAAGAGCTTTCTCTCGACAAAGCTATGGTTTTATGGAGAGGCCGCCTTCAGTTTCGGCAGTATATCAAAGGTAAGCGGCATAAATATGAAATCAAGCTCTACACTTTGAGTGAACCTGAGGGCTTGTGTCTACGATTTGCAGTCTACGGTGGAAAGAACGATGTCCTTGGAGGGAAAGGCCATACGTCCAAAGTAGTTATGCACTTGTTGAGTGGTCTCCTCTATAAAGGGCATTCCATTTACATGGATAATTTTTATAATAGCTTTGCCCTGACCAGTAAACTGTTGGCCCACAACACATATGTTACTGGCACTCTGCGATCTGACAGGAAAAACAACCCGTCTAAAGTGACAAAAGCTAACCTGGCGAAAGGGGAAACACAGGCCGAGTACTCCGAAGGCGTGATGGTAGGACGTTGGAGAGATAAAAGATATGTTTTGTATATATCTTCAGAATTTGAGAACGACATGGTGACTGTCATAAATAAGAGAAACCAGCAAAAGGAAAAAACCCCTTCCCATTGTTCAGTATAATTCTCACATGAAGGGAGTTGATCGTGGCGACCAGATGCTGTCATATTATCCCTGTGAGCATAAGACCATTAGATGGTATAAAAAGATATTTGTCCATATGCTCTAAATGACGGTCATAAACTTATTGGCACTGTACAACATGTACAATCAGGAGAGAAAAAAAAACACCGTTATATGAGTTTCGTAATGAACTTATTGGAGTATTGCTACCACCGAAACCCGATCTTCCTTTGAGGACACCGCCAAGGAACTTGCTACACAAACTCATAAAAAATGATGCTCGAAATGCAAGTGGTGTCAGAGCTAGAAAAAGGTGCAAAGTTTGTTCTGAAAAAAGGAGAACAGAAAAGGACCATTTATGTCTGTTCTGCCTGCCCTGGGAACACAGCATTCTGTCCAGTAGATGCTTTGACAATTATCACAAGAAGTTGTAAAAAGGAATAAAATGGGTGGTTGGTAGGGGGCTGTAAATAGTGTAAATATTTTGTATAAACATATATTATCTATAAACTGTGTATTTTTAGTTCATGTGACATTTATAAGACTACAACCACAGTTCCGGTGTGTGCAGTATAGCGCGGCAAGCGGGCGGTACGATATTGCACCAGAAATAGTGATGATATAATATACGTGTTTCTAATTCCAAAAAAGACATTCTAAGCCCTTTACTATGGAATACAAACATATTTGGTAAGTTTTAGACAAAAAATATTTTTAGCTCCTGAGCATGTTATTTTAATTGATTATATTTAGGAATAGCAGTGAACGTGTTAAATATGTAGTTATATATCCTCACCACCTTGTGTTATGACAACTTGGTCGTCGGAAAATAGGAACAAAAACTACTAAACAAAAAATGTGAAAAAAATACATGAGCTTAAATACATCAATAATAAATTTTAGAAGGCAAACAATTCTTAAGATTAGAGAAAATCTAAAACTATTAAGTGTGAATTACAGAAAATAACTATATTTGAAATACAAAATAATATTTTCATCAAGAAAACCAAACATAGTTGGTCTGGCGTAGGCATGTTAGTAGGATTAAAAAGGGATGTTTACACACACAAAGTATTATAATAAATACCACCAGAAATGAGGGTGAGGTAATGTAGACATTACCAAAGATATCTGTCTATGGAGGATTGTCAGGATCGATTTTAATGGAAACTGGTGAGAGTTGTAGCAATCAGTAAAGAATAAATAAAATTACTAACCATGATTAATATAGCATGAATACTTCTTGTGTACTTTTGACAAATGCACAAATAGACCAAAATATAAAGTATTGTTATTCTATTTTTTTTATTAACATTTATATTATTATATAGACATATATCGTAAGAAATGTTTATTTTGTCAATCATTAAAGAGAGATTAATTCTTCAGACTTTAGTAGCGATTGTCATCAATATTAAACATTAATTTCTGACCTGCAAGCTGCATCGCTTTTTTACATTATTTGCCAATGTTTCAATGACCAAGTCTTGTTTCAGTGTTTGCAGTAAACATATCAGGCTTCTCAAGAAACCCCACCGAAATATAGTTATAACGTTGAAAAACCTACACAACTATAGTCCATAAATCCAATTTTAATATTGAGAGACTAATTCTCTTCTTAAGATATTTCATTTCTTCAGAATATATAGTGTGTATTTTCTTTGTGTGGTATCAGCAAACTTAATGGAAAATAATATAACAGTTAGCCTGTTTATTTCCTATTCATTAAAAACAAACAAATTGTTTATTTGGTCTATTAAAATAATATTTAACTATATAAAAATTAAAACACAAACAAAAGTAATAATGTTTGGTTTCTTACCATAATAGCTCGATCTAGCTTCTTGTTGCTCTGTGTATATGCTGTATCAATATCCACACAATGAAGACGTGCTTCTGCTGGTGTATCTCGAAAACAGTTGACACACAACATGTTGCGCTGCGAATTGGAGAACATTATATACTGTTCCCCATGCACGGCACACTATAAATCATGCTCAAATATTACTAAGAAAAGTCAAAAAGCCAAAAAGGAAAAAATAAAATTAACTGCAACACAAATATAGTTATTTTACTAAATACAGCAAACATAAAAGAAAACATTGACCCCAAAATAATCAATAATAATTGTATGAAACATCTGTATGTTATACTACAAAGAATTTTGTAGGCTTTATCAATAAACTAATAGAGTAACTCAATGTTTAGGAGAAATCCAAATTTGCTGACAGGACCTTGTTCAAAACACCTAACAAACTATAATAGTCACATTGTAAATTTTTAGCAATTTTACTAACAAGTGTGCCTATGAATTTTAAGGAATTATAAATCATCATGTATAACCTGTAAATAAGAGTGTAAGACAAATTTTTTTAAGTTTCAATTTGGCTACCCCAAATTGAAAATAAACATGCAAAGTAAAACATCAAATAAAACTAAACGCACAAATTTCCACAACAAACACTTTATTTTTAAAGAGATGCCGTTTCAATGCACAAGTCATCAGCTTCGATTATTTACATGTACATAAAGTTTGTGCAACTGAACGGGTTAGACCAATGATTCAATGAAAACTGAAGATTATGACTTATTCACTTAAACACCATCTTGTTCAAAATAAAGTGTTTTTTTGTGGAATTTTGTGCGTTTTCTTTTATTTGGAGAATGAATTTTCACAACTGTTCCTCATTTCAAATGAATGAAAAGCATACATACCCGGGTAAGAACTTTCATTTGATAATTTATTTAAAATGATCAAAACATACAGTTCATTAAGAAACTAAGTAGTTTAACATTTTAAAAGAAATTTGTTGCCTCGATTATTTGACTTTTTTTGTTATAAAACTACACATACATACCAAATCACAAGTCTCTAATTCAAAACATTAGTGTATATAACATTTATAGAATAGAAATAAGAATGAAAACATGCATTCTGCCTAGGGTAACATAACCCTAACAAGAATCAGTTATACTTTATATTCCAACAGCCTTTTAGATGAGAGGAATGCCGTTTGGAAATGGAAGTTTCTTGAAGAATCCCCTGGAGTGAGCTATTATATTAATAATTGTAGATGATAACCTTAAGTTTAGCATTTGTAGAAAACCTACGTTTACTGACAATATTACACATGCTATATTGTTTTATTAATAATCCCATATTTAATAAGAATGTTTGTAAAGAACTCACTTGTATTAAACAAATAGCTGTAAATAATGGATATGACGTTAACCCATTACGGATCGCAAACGCAACTCTCAAGTTGTATGGCTGGTTGGGCCAAATGCACGAGGACGTGACTGTCTCATTTAAAGTTCTCCTTTTACTCTAAATCCTCTCAAACGATGCAGTTACAATCATTTTAGCTATATTGGGTTGGCATGACCTTAGGTCTATTCCACTAGAACATGTGCTGTTTTGAAAGATACAATTTCGCAACAATGTTACAATAATACCGGTGTCTTTCTACGTTTATGAAGCAGCTGTGAGTTCGAGCAATTTTGTATTCGTTTGTACGTAATACATTATAAATAATGAAAAGTGTGTTTATACAATGGAACATAGTTTACGAGGTTCTGAGCTAGACAGAATCTTATCAGAGAGTGGAAGTGAAAGTGATTCAGATAGTGACACAATTCAAAATGGTAGGATTGTTGAGTGTGGTTATGATTTTGAACCAGACAAAACAGTCGACCTATTGTTCGTTGACCCTGACCTAAATTCTGTTAATCAGTAGCACTCTTATCAGTGATGTAAACAGTTTTAGTTTTTAAATATTTATTTTTCATTTTGAATCTAATTTTGTTAAATATTTAAAGTATATTTAAAAAAAATCATTTTAATAAAATTACATTATTATTTTATTACTTTTTATTTAATAATATTAAATTTTAATTTATTGATAATTATGATTTGTATACCACTTTCTAAAATTATATTTTTTTAAATAACTTTTTTATTTTGATATTTGATAACATTCAAACAGACCGAGAAATTAATTGCAATAATGCTGTTACTGCTCGCTAAGGCAGTGGAAGCTCACAAATTAATTTGTAACACTACAGTCTGTAGCGCACTCGTTATAATAATCCGTAATAGGTTAACTTCATCTGAAAACAAATGTTAAAAATGAATTAAAAAACAATCTCATATATTCCCAACGGATAATTCTCATAAAATCACACAAAAATAGTGTAGAATAAATTATTTTGGTAAAGTTAGCCTCGCAGTTGGGAATATATTACAAAAAAAAAAAAATTACAGTAAGCCAGTTTTTTATTGTAACAACAATTTAGGAAATTGTAAGGATAAAATTGATAATATGCAAAAAAAAGTGGTGTTTATAAAATGAAATATAATATTTGTAATACAGCTTATGTAGTCCAAACAGACTGTAATTTTAATTGTAGATTAAGAGAATATTAAAGATTATTAAATATTATTATTATTAAATATTAAATATTATTTGGCGGTTGGGCTATGATGACTCTAGCTCTTCTAATCATGTAGTGTCAGATTTTTATTCTAATATTAATTTTAATAGTTTCCATTTCAATGTGAAAAGTATGAAATTAAATTTTTAAGTAAGATATAAATTAGGACTATAAATGCATTTCAATAAACCTAAACATATAATTATTTTTTAAACTAAAAATAAAGACCGTGGATTGTAATAAAATTATTTTTAGAGGAAATTATGGTTATTATGGTCTAGTATCTTAATACAAGTAAATGAATGACTTTATTATTAAAAGTAAAAATATTATTTATTAAGTTTTTCTATTAAAAAATTAACTTTAGAACAACATTGACTATAATTAATCAAAAATATATGCAGTTAATGAAATGTACATACCCGCCTGTGCACTTCTTTTGAGCATTTCGACATGTGAACAATGTCATGAGTTGAAAACATCTTCGCTCGATGGGTATTTTCCCGACAATGGTTGCACAATGCTTGACCTAAAAATAGATTTATAACGTTGATGTTGAAATGTACAATATTCTATATTAATAATTCCAGAAACAGCAAAAATAAGATTTTAGACAAAACTAGAAAAAATATATGGTACTGTATAGATAATCTACGATTTTATTATTTAAGCTTAATGTTAAAGCTAACATAAGATTACTATCAGCTGGTAAAAAAAAAATAATAATAATAATAAAATCATAGGTAGGATTATGTTGTAGTTAGCACTAGATTAAGGCCACTAGACCAGTAGACCACCCCTGCCGCTTTGATGATTTCTTTGTTGGATTTTGAATAAAACCAACATCATTTTACAATCTTTTACTGAAAATTGACTTTAGTTTTATTAAGGTTTTCATTTTATTAGTATCTTTTGGATAAAGGCAGATAAAATCCATTAATGGTAAGAAGAAAGCAAAATAAATTGTAAAGGAAAAAAATTCTTGAATAAATTAAATTAAACTTGAAAAATAAAATATCAAAATATTAAATAAATAATTGATAAAGTGTGCAAGACCAATTTAAAACTAATGTCATTTTAAAAACCAGTTTAAAATATTGGTATTGAATCAAGGCGAAAAATCATTTAAGACAATAATATGACTTTTAATCTATAACTAATAAGTAAGCCATTTTTTGCATAAAAATGTTCATACAAGACAAATATATCAAATAATATATAAAGCAAAACAAATAAAGTCATAAGTTGAAAATGATAATGAAATTTAAAATAAAATGAAAAATAAACCTGAAATGTAGGGCTGGGGACTCCATAGACGAATAGAATTTCTTAATACAACTGATATCTAAAACAAAACAAATAAGCACAACAAATCAAATAAAAGATACGATAACAAATTAAAAATTGTATTTATTCAGCTTGTAAATATCTTCTCCATATTTATAATCATCTTGGTTTCAACATGGTTGATAATGGTATAAATTTATTCAAACTTTAAAAAATAATAAGAACAATAATAATGTAAACATTAAAAACACTGAAACCCCGTAAGTTTGGTACAACACACACACACACACACACACACACACACACACACACACACACACACACACACACACACACACAAACTAATATAAAATATTACACAATAATAATACTAAAAACTAAATTACAAAACTAGAGATAAGAAAATTAAGGGTCTTACTAAACATTTAAATATCAAAGATATAATTATTCATACATATTTGTTTTCGCCATTCCGACTACTGATTAATAATTAGATATATTAATAAGACTTACCGTCACAATAGTCTATATTTGTATGTAGTTATATCACTACGGCCGTTTCGGCTATTCAGCCATTTTCAATATTAAATACAACAACAAATTACCCATGTAAAAAAAGATTTGGAATTAATTAAAGGTATGAAGGAAAAAGATTGTTTCTTTCTGAAGGTTGACAAAGGCAATACTAGAGTAATCGTAGATAAGTTAAATTATTACAGTAGAGTCTCTAAAATGTTGGATGAGGGACCTTATAAGAAATTAGCTAGGAACTCTTTAAATAAGTACATCAATACCATAAAAAATTGCAATTTAACTATTCCTAAAAAAGAAGCTAATAAATTGCATATTTCTAATCCTGAATTATTACCGAAATTGTATTGCCTGCCCAAAATACATAAAGAAGGTAAGTCGATGAGACCTATTGTTTCATGTACTATGAACTCACCGACTCACTTAAGTAACTTTAAGCAAAAATTCAGTTCTTGTTCAATTAAAAATAACTTCAAATTTATTGAGGGTATTAAAGGTGTAAAACTCGAAAGAGATGAAATTTTAGTTTCTTTTGACGTTTGTTCTCTGTTTCCGAGTATCCCTATAAAGGAAACCTTGACATTTCTTATAGAGTTTCTAACTAATAATCAGGTAGACCCTCAGAAAATAAATAAGCGTGTTAAGTTGAATAGGGTTTGCTTGAATCAAAATAATTTTATATTTAATAATAAATAATTTCAACAACTCAAAGGTACAGGTATGGGAAATGGTCTGTATTCTTTCATAGTAGAACTATTCATGAGTAAATTTGAGGAAGATTTAAAGAACAACCTCAAATATTTTCCCAGAATATGGTTGAAGTATGTAGATGTTTTTGTAGTTTTGACCTTAAACAATGTAGCGTTACTGATTTTCTTTGTCAAATTAAAAGTAAACACAGTTCCATCAAATTATATACTCATGAATTAAAATTGAATAACAGGTTACCGTTTTTAGATTTATTATGTATTAGGAATGAACAAAACATTTAATTTGATATATACAGAAAACCTACTAACAATAATTATAGATTTATACTTAGTAATTCAAAACATTGACTATACACAAATTAGCAGCTTTTAATAGCTTGATAGACAGAGCCATTAAAATACCTCTAACTAAAACTCATTTTTTTAAAAGAAATAAATCAAATTAAGGAAATAGCTGTATTTAATAGTTTTGAACATAATGTTGTTGCCAACATCTTAAGGAAACAGAGATTAAAGAATGACAGAATAAATTCTACGACTCTCCAACCGGTAAAAAGTAAAGTCAGATATTGTACTTTACCCTTTGATTCTGCCCTCACCAAAGGTTTGGGATCCATTTTAATAATCTGGACATCAAGATAGCTTATAAAAGTCATAACAATCTTAAAAATTTATTTGGTAATCGTAAAGATAAAATTCTGATGTTGGAGAAGTCCTGTATTTATGAAATTAGTTGTAATGATTGTGAAAAGGTATATCTAGGCCAAACAAAGAGAAAAATCGTAACCAGATTTAAAGAACATGTAGCTCGTATTAAGTACAATAGGTCAGAGAAATCTAGTATAGCCGAGCACATAGGCTACTGCAAACGAACCATGAATTGGGAATACAAAATGTGAAAATGGTTAAGAACAAGATCTCTAATAAGTTGCTAAATAGCTATGAAAGCATTTTCATTGGTAAAACTGGTAGTGACTTATTACTTAACGGAGATAAGGGTCCTATTCCTTTCTAATTCATATTTATTTATTTTTGTTGAAACCTAATTAAAATCTTGACATAAATTAGCCATTGAATATTAGCCGGTAAAAATACTATCATAATTAAATTAGACCTACCACAAGTACTGCAGAAGTACATGGAAGATCGGTCGCGTTTATCACAGTTAGCACAGGGAGGATTCTCTGCATTAGCAAGCTCAATCAGTTGTCTCATCAATAAGTCTGTTGGTGGCAAGCATGAACCATCTTTCAAAAATGTTTGTTGTCTGTTAATCAGATAAGTTTGTTTTACAATCTATTGTATACATATAAAGTAAGTCTAAATTGTTTTCTTATATTCCATTAAACATTTACAAATCTTTTAACTAATCAATATAGTGTATTGGTGGACAGGTTTCTATGTTTTATTACATACATCTAATACAAAAAATTTACATATTTTTTGAGAATTCAGGTCACATAATTTCTGTAATTAAAATCAAAGGATAAAACGACCAAGCTTTTCTAATTTAATGCTGAACACACATTGTGTGTCATGATTGCACGACAAATTTTCATCTTAACAAATGTAATTTTGTTTAAAGTGAAAAACCAGTTTGGTCGTCATAGCCTAAAAATCAGTGAGCATAAACTATTCCTAAGCATAAAAATTAAAACACAAAAACAATAATACACCATCTTAATAACATAACAACTAGTTATTAAAAAACAAACCAAAATATTACGGGGCTGTAAAAAAAGCCCTACATTAATGTCATTAAATTGAGACCAACACTCTTCTCATAGGACCAGAACCATTTTGTAGGTACCTATTTCAAGGAGTATTAAGAAAAGGAGAAGAGGCCGAGGAGAGAAAAGGAAAAAATATATGAGCCAAGATAGGCGTAAGAACTCCTTGGAAATTATAGGAGGAAAATATTATGTGCATATATCAGCCTGCTTAAAACCATTTACAGGGATTCTATGAGGGAGTGCAGACTCTAAGAACACCTTGGCATAGAGAATCATTACAAAGAGAAATCATTCTGCCAAGAGAGGCGGAGATTCTACACCACCTATTAGTCAGAGGAGATGCAGGGATGCACAAAAGGCTAGACATCTTGTGTGGTATCAGAATGAGGTACAGGGTATATCCATCCTTGATCTCCTTCTGGTGCTGCATTTCCTAAAGGAGTTGGAGAAGTCACGCCCACACACCAACAACATACATGAACACCATATGAACATGAACTTCCAATCAACTTCGTTCCAAAACTTTCAATCAACACAACAAGACCAAAAACTAATTTTGATAATGTTGGACTGTATGTTGTGTATTGAACCTAACAGAAATAAAAACATTACATGGAACCTTACAAAACAGCTTCAGAAGCTTTATTTTGCAAAAAAACCTGTCTTCTTGTGGAAAGATTTCAGGATATGGAGATGAAACAAAGGACCTAAAAGTAGTAGCTAAACCAATAGGATTAAAAAGAAATGCACATGGGTCATATACAACTCTAGATTAATAATGGATGGTGCCAACATCCATAAATCAATGCAGACTAGTGAACACTCCCACACAACCAAGAAAAAATCATGGGTAGTTACTAATAATGCACATACAACTCTTTGCAATATACCAATCAGAATTAGTTTCCCTTAAGAATCTGGACAGTGAAATAAAAATTGAAATAACTCTCGGAAAAACAAAAACATGGAGGACACTCAAACAACTGAGGTAATATAAGTCCCAAATTGTTAAAGATACACCAAGATCAGATAAGAAGTTGTTAAAACATTGTCATAAACATGGAGTGGTTAAGAAAGAAACTTATTGAAACTCCTGTCCTTGTCGAAATATTAAGGAGTCATCAGACTCACCAAAATATTATGATAAAACATATCATTCATATAAGTGGCCTAACACTCTGATATATTATAGAGAATCATTTTTAAATAAATACAAGGATTTTACCATTTATATCTAATAATTTAAACATACAGACAACTCATCAATAATGTTAGGAGAGTGGTCACGAATAAATAATAATTGTGGTAATCCAAAAAAGCCACAAATTTCGATGTTATACACTAAAACTAATTATAAGGTGATAAAAATTAAGTAAAGTAACATAAATTTATCTGATAGAATACAAAAATAACAACCCAATAAGGGTTTAACTACATGTAACAATAGAGGAGGAAATGTTGAGTAAACAAAAAAAAATCTACAATTTATGTATTTATAATTATTACACAAAAATGAAATGTAGAATAAAAGACAAAACATTGATGAGGAAAACACAGTAATAGTGGTTAGTAATACTTAACTTACAAGAATACTTATTTAACTTTTATTCAAACAATCAGATCATATTTGTTGTCAGAAGAAACTTTTCAAGTCCCAAAAAGCATTTCATCACTGTCATATAACAAATAGAAAACAAAGGAATCCAGCTGTTGTTAGGGTAAATTCACCTCTGATATTGAAAGCCTACGTTAATATTTATAACTAAGTTCGTCAAGTGCCATCGCTCGATATTTATTATTAAAACATATATGTGTCACGGCAAATTGTGAGGTTCCGATAATAGCGTGTCCTTGGACACATGCACATTACATGTCTTTTGACAGGTTAAATATCACTACGCTGCATGAGTTCATAATGTTGCGAACTAGGTCTCGGTGTAGGAAGGTCACTAGGTATATATATTGACCTAACCAGACCTAGTAAATGAACTAGACCAGACTAACCTACTAACCAGACCTTAACTAGTAACCTTACCAGACCTGTCCTGTAGTTCCTTTACTAGGTTTCATCGAGCAATGTGAGATTCACACGCGATCACACATTGACTGACTTGATTAACATAGTTATCAATATTAATGTAGACAGTCATAACCTAAGCTGGATTTCGTACTTTTATTTCTTATTTTATATTAAAATAATGTATTTTGTGACTTGAAATTAAAAATATGATCTGATTGTTTGAATACAAGGTAAATAGTTAAAAATTTTATAATTTTTCATAAAAAAATTCGATTATATTTTATGTAAAATCCATATTTACTGATTAGTATTTTTTTTTTCTTATTAAAAATAGGTAATCTATGAAAACATTAAGAACAAATATATCAGTACCTATTTGTTCTAAAGAGATTTCAAGTGTTTTTAAATAAATCTGAAATTTGTTTGTGTTTCATATAGTCTGTAAATTATATTGTAAATAGGTCTATCATTATCATATAGATGGTTAAATGTTATGTTAAATCCTATTATGTACTAAAAATATTAAATTAAAATGTTAAAATCCTAGAGCAATAAATAAATGCTAGCAGTAAATTGCAAAATGGACATACTACACAGCTAAATGAAGTTCCAGATCAACATCAATATATCTCTAAAATTTACATTTTCTACCAGAAACTGGTGCTATGACTTGTAGGATTATTGTAATTAGGCATATATTGGAAGAAAACCAGAGCAAAATCAACCTTACTCTTTATTAACATAATACTTCTCATTAGAACCTTGATTGATGATCTAGATCTCCTTTCAATAACTTAAAACAATTTTCAACTATTTTTTAACTGAAACCTTTATTCCCTCATCTGACTTTCTAATTTGTGGAACCTTGTATAAATTGTAGGTTATATAGGCTACTGTTAGGCCATTGTAACTAATTAATTTAATTCCATGCAAGCCCATACATCTAAGACTTGACAAACAATCTAGAGATTTAATATATAAAAAAAGCTAGGTAAATGTCCAGTTGATACTACTTTGCGATTTAATAAAGAAATATCATGAAATCATATTTTTCATACCCCATTACTAAACAATTGGATCATCCTTAAGCTGGGAAGACCCTTTACAAGTACGAAAATCCATTATTTCTGTCTAAAATGAACAATTTAAAAGTACGAAATCCTAGCCTTATTAAGTTAAGGTATCTGTTTTTACTGTAATTCATATGGCAATGATTGTGAATATATTGAGTGACTCATCACTCGATGTTTATGTTCATCCGCGCAAAGCAAATAGGTCCGGATAGGTAATTATATGTATTAATGTATATTTAGTATTGACAGGTCTGGTAAGATAACTATATATATATATATATATATATATATATATATATATATATATATATATATATATGTTACCTAACCAAACCTGGTAAAGAATCTACATATAAACATTTACTTCCAAAGATCTAGTTCACATAATTCTGAAATTATATAGCATAGTAATACATATCAATTATAAGATACTTTTAACGACACGCTATTCTTGACTTATGAAACCTAGACGCATAGGGTCATCCTCATCATGTATTCTGATAATTGAATGCAAACTTTAAATTGCTTATTTTAGCCAGAAATAATGGATTTAATACTTGAAAATGGTCTTCCCAGCTTAAGGAAGATCCAACTGTTCCATAATGAGGTATGTAAACTATTATAACACATTTTTAACGACACACTATTCTATTAGCTATTCTTGACATATGAAAACGAGACGAATAGGCTTTTCCTCATTGTTTATTCTGATCATTGAATGCACACTTTTAAATTGTTTATTTTAGACAGAAATAATAGATTTTCATACTGGAAAATGGGCTTCCCAGCTTAAGGATAATCCAATTGATTCATAAAAAGGTATGTAAAACACGATTTCGTAAAATTTCTATATTAAATCGCAACACAGTATTAACTGAACATTTACCAAAAGCTAGGCCCACCAATAAATAAGATCATCACAAATTATACTAACCCACACAGAGGACAGGTGATTTTGTTGTCGATAGATCTACATCGTAAACAGCGAGAACAAAATGTATGGTAACAAGTCAAAAGACAGGGTTCTGTGTAATAATCATCACACACAAAACATAATAAAGGATTTCTAACTTGTGTTGAATTATCACTTGAACCACCCTCAGCTCCTGTACCATCATTACACTGATAAGCACTTCCAGGCATCATTGTGATAAGGCAAATCAATGTGCCTTATTATTTGAATGAGGATAACGATATGCCAAAATTAACTTAAAACATTTTTTACACATAAATATTTCAATTTTTCAGGGGAATACCCTATTAAAAATTTAGTCTTATTGTGTACATGAAATGTAAAATATTCTTTCATTTTCATTAATTTAATAACTGGATAACCACACATATAAATTGTATTGAACGTATAAAATTTAAACATAAGTTAGCAGAGTTCCTCTAGTTTGCGTAAATTAAATTATTCTTCATTTTCATCTCTGACCTACATATCACCATTGATAAACAACCATAGGCTACTTGGTACAAATAAATTACTGTAATTTTTTTAGCATTATTGACCAAAAACAGCTGATGATGGGAATAATGACAGTGTTACATAGATATAGTTGTTTATGCCTATCTAAATACAGAGATTAAATGTTTTATGAGTTATACACTTAAACGATGTACAAGTATAGTCTAAAAAACAATAAAAACAAACACGAGACTTTTTAAATTAGAAAACAAAATTTAAAAACATAGTAATGAGAAAAAACAAAATATAGATTTGGGTTTTTATTTTGCAAATCAAAGATTTTGGCTTTCTAAACAAGATCTTGATTTAGATTAAGAATAGTAGATAAAAAAACATGAACAATAGTATAAAAGATGAACAACTATACTTGATACTTTCCACAGTTTATATTAATTTAAGTTTACCATAAATAATATGTAAAATTATTTTAATTTATTTACGTGTACAGTATCATTTTGTTACTAGTGTGGAAAAATACCTTGTAGATATATTAACACTGTTATAATAGTGTATAACAGATATGTGTAAACATGTTGGCAAGGCTATATTGGCAACATTTATTTATCTAACAATCTAATATCGTCAAACCACTAACTTCCCTTTTCTTGTAAGTATGTTGGTATTTGTGTAGTGCTGTTCCTTTCCCATACATCCGGTTGCCTTGTTTTAGTGGATTTATCATGGTAAGTAAAATATAATTAAATTATTATTTTGTAGTTATACAATAATCAATAAATGTTAACAAGCTACAAAGAGTAATGTTAATAAATGCTGAATCTTTAGTAGATTCTTCATTAGTTTTTCTTGTCACATGTTTAATATTAACTTCTGTAGTACCATGTGAACTCATGATTATGCTCTAAACGTGTCTAAAGATTGGTCAAACGATTCTCTAGCAACAGTCCTCGGTAAATGCCAAGTAACTGCTTCTTTGACTATTCTTTTAATAAAAACAATTACGCCTACAATTAATTAGTTTACTATTGATTTTTTAAATAGCTTATTTAGTATGACTTGCTATAAGGATATCAATATTAACCTGTTATTTGTATAAATAGCCTATCCCACAAGGATAATTATTTAATAACTCGATTAAAGATTATTTTATAAAATCTGACTAATTCTTTTACTAGCCTACATAGGCCTACCATTTAAAAATTGTATAATAATATTTTACCCGGAATTTACTTATTCACTGAAAAATTGAAAAGTATACACGAAATCACAATGCATAGGTTATGGTACACAATGTGAATTCAAAGGTACAAAAATGACTTATAAAATGGTAACTTAAAAAAAAAGTATTTATTGTAACCATGATATTTCAATATAAAAATTAAAAAGAATATAATTGAAAAAGTTAGAATACAGGTTTTGACTACAACCACTGATGGCAAAATATCACCTAATATCAAAATTCACATATCTTATGACACTTGCGGATTACATGACTTATGAATATTTTATTTTACCCTAATACATATTTTTCCATATAATAGAATGTTTGTGTCATTTAGGTCTATCGGGATGTTAACGTTACCAACGAAATGAATGAAGACTAGACACATGATTATTAATTGAAAATATATTAAAATTTCAAATTAAGGTATACAATAAAGAATTAGACAAATTTTTAGAAATAATCTATACTGACTTACTAAATAATTACCCTCACAAGAGTATTAATATTTTAAGATTGAAATGTTGATTTTTCTAGATAGAATTAAATTTCTAGAACCAGTTTCCACTTATCCATATCAAATTGTAGGGTTTTTTTAAGAGTTTTTTTTTCTGATGCTTCACAAGAATTAAGAAGTTAAGGTAGGCTAATTGTTAAGAACCGTTTTTCCTCAATAAAACTTATTATTACAAAATTAATGTTTTCTAAAATATCTTGTATAATGTAGTAATATCTTGCATATTAAGAGGAATATGTATAGTAAGTTAAATTTACCAACATTATAATCAAACCTAAATTTTTGCATACTAAATGGGCTAGGTTAGGCCAGGTTATCTTATATAGACTCATGTAATTGACAAACTAGTTTACCCAGAAATTAGGTTTAGCAGATTTTGCAAAGTATGATATGTTATAACTTCACAAATAGGTTAAGTTAGGACAAGTTATGTTATATATTCAATCGCCTATGTCTATTGCTTATTTATCATGCATGTAAAGTAAAATATTAACTTTTTTTCTCAACATCTTGTAGTGCATTTCCTGTTTATGGGCGTATACTCATTTTATTGGTATAAGTTTAGTAAGTCAGTATACAGATTAGGCTAATTTTAAAAATTGTCTTGATTTATTTACTTTGTACCTTTTTTAAAATTGAAATTGCGGAATTCACTTTTTGGTAATTATGGATTGAAGCTTGCCCTATTTTTTAGTCGCTAACTACGATTCAAACTATTTACCTTATTTGTCATCAAACTGATATTTTTTAACAGCCCGAAATAATTTTCAAGTCTCAAAATCTATTAATATTGAAGAAACTTACAATTTTAGTCACAATGAATGTAGGTTTTTTCGGGTTATCACAAATGTGTACAATGACAACGTGAGTCATGTTTGTGACTGCATTACCAGTCTATGTTTATGTTATGCTCTGTACGTTACAATAGTGTAAATCATGACGTGTAAATTAAAGGACAAAGATCTAGGAAGGTAACTATGTATAAACATAGACTCATAATGAAGTCACAAACTTGACTCAAGTTTCATTCTACATGTAATAACCCAAATAATTCTTAATTCCTTATGTCAAAAAGGGTCAGTTTCTTCTATATTAATAGATTTTTACACTAAAAAAAAAATTGTATCGTGTATGACAAAGAAGGTAAATAGTTTAAGTTTGCATCATTTTATAGTGACTACAAAATAGGGTGAGCTCCAATGGTAATCCTCTTTAACTGAAAAATTGAAAATAAAAAAAGTATCAAATTCACGCATGCAATAGGTTATGTACACATCACAATGGGATTGTAAGTTCAAAATTCACTTCTCTAAAACTGATTTTAAAAGCAACTAATTATTTAGCAGTGATATTTCATTATACAAGTGAAAAAGAATATAATTTTTAAAAGTTACAAGACTGTTAATCATTTGATAAGACTGGTCTGGTTAGACTACGTTTTTGACCACCTATATAAACAAACAATACCCAATATCTAGATTCATGTAGGCTATTATATGACCCTTGCACATTACTTGTCTTATGATTTTTAATTAGTATTAAAATGTATTTTCCATAGAAAGTTTTTTTGTGTTATTTAGGGATAATCAGAATTCTTGTTAACATACTAGGCAAGAATAATCACAAATAGGTTAAGTTTGGTGATTATGTTTAGATTTTGTATGAATAGGAGACCCAGAGTTACCTTAGAAACACTAAAGTTCTGAAATATTTTGTAAACACTATTTTCAATATTTTCTCAGTCAGTAGATGGTATATCTCCCTGCAAGCTCATAATTAGTCTGATCGATACTCACTGATATTATTATATAATATCTAGTACGTAGTAGTGTTATCTCTGATCTAGTAGCTCGCCATCTATAATTACTTCAGTCAAAACAATTTATTACACGTTACATAGCCTGTTTTTATATGAAAATGTTAATTTTCAAATTTTTCAGTGAAAAGTAACCCGTGTTACAACATTATTTTACATTTAAAAAATAAGGTATGTAATTAACGAATTAGACAAATGTATATACAATGTATATATCGATTTATTAAACTTTTAGAGTTTTTGTTTTGTTTTCTTATTCAGTTGATTGTGCTCTTTAATACTAGGCATATGTAAAAAAATTGGATGTTGACCGTCATCGTCCTGTTCTTTACCGAAGTTAATTGAGAATATTATTGAACCTAGTTAGTTGTGATTAATTTAAAACATTGTATTATTAGTTATGAATAACTAGTTCAATAATGTTCTAAATTAATGTGGGTAATTTATCGTATTGAAAATGAAAAGTCCCAACTTCACGTACAATTAATTAGGTAATGTAGATTATGATAGGTTTAACTATCAAGCAACTATTATTAATTTCCATACTGTCACTTTTAAGCTATTTCAATAGAAAGTATAATATTTTGCCATGGAAATTAATTTTAACTGTGAAATTTAAATAAAAACTTTTTTAAAAAAATCAATCTATTAATGAATTTACAATACAGTATTTATAAATTTGAAGGGAGGAGTAACTGCGACTAAATGGATTATTATTATGTAAATATTAAAGCAGCTTTGCTTTATAATTTACTTTGTCTATCATGAGATTAAATAAAAAAAATATGAGGTAAATCCATTTAGTACACATACCTTATTTTGAAAAGGAAAAATGCATTTAAAAGTTTTTTTTTTTTACTGAAATTTACTTTTCCACTAAAAACGAGTTTTTGTTTGGTTTTAAGGCGACAAACCATTGTGGTCGTCATTGCCTTCCACTAAAAATTTAAAATGTAAAATACCAAATTCATATATAGTACATATAGCAATAGGAATTCGGAAACTCCATATTCACTTCTAAATCTGTTCTCTTAAATCCTATTGAAATAGAACCTCATGCAAGAATCTAATTTTTAACTGTTAGGCTGATAAACATCAAATTATAAGACTATATTATTCAATGAGACTTTATGTTTTTTTAACTGTCATAGGTATATAGCTATAAGGGTCTAATAGGAATAAACATTTTACTTTAGACAAAAAGTTTGTTTTTTGTTATTTTGTTTATTCCCAAGTGTGGTAAGGGACTTTTGAAAGTGTATATGTTGTCACCACAGTGCTCGGGTCTTTGTTTTTTAGCTTTATTGCTTTATTTAATTCTTGAGTATAGAGTTTCAACAAGAAATATCTGCTGTTAAATACGTTTGATTACTTATACATTTTTTTTATATATATTTTTTTTAATGTGTCTCAGTAGTTGTATTAATTGAAAGATATTTGGTTTCAGACGTGCAAGAGGCGAAATGGAGGAAGGTCCAAGCATGGACGTGGACATGTGAATCCTGTTCGTTGTACTAACTGCGCACGATGTGTCCCCAAAGACAAAGCTATCAAGAAATTTGTTATTCGTAACATAGTTGAAGCTGCGGCGGTAAGAGATATCACTGAGGCCAGTGTATATACATGTGAGTACTTATAAAATTTAATTTATATACAGAGAAATATTAGGATAAAACATAGGGGGGTATAATATATTGATGAATTTCTAGTTCATAGTTAATAAGTTAGTATTATATATTGAATTTACTCGGTTAAAATCTCACTTTTTTAAAAAGATATTAAATTCGATAATGTGCCTAAATAATTTGTGTTCGATAATGTGTGTTTTCTTATAGTGTTTATTGCTGAGATAAACCTAGGCAACTGTTTTTATTCAATATAGGATCATTGAAAAAGGTGTTTGATCAATTTAAACTATCTTTTTTAATAAATAACATATCCAATTGATTTTGATGTTGAAATGTATAGAAATACTAAGATTTTGTTTTGGGTTTCTGTAATGTTCTTTAATACTCTATGTAAGGTGTGGGATATTGATATTGAGAATTGTATCACAATAGTTTTAGGTTTATAGACATTGTAACAATACCGAAATTCCAAAGTTATGAGATCATACAGGCATAACATTAAAATCTCGCAATTAAACAATTCATTATTACCTACCATTAACTACACCGATTTCATCAAAACCCATACCATGGTAGATATAAATATCATTCATATTTTATTTCCATATAGTTTTGTGCAACATAAATAGTAATAGAATTCACAAACTATGTCACGAGTTAAGAAAAAGGAAAAAAAGAGAGAAAGAAGAACTAACTTATCACTTGGTATGAAAAAGAAGTCTATGGTGAAGAAGAAGGAAAAGGTTTTGGGAACTCGCAAGTTCTCATCTATCTATCATGACTACCTATGTTCATAGATATATATTATTCTATTTTTCATCTTTAATTTGTCATAGTTTATTCACCTTTCTTTCATTTTTAAGGACTACAATAGCATAACCTAGACTTTCCAATATGTTATAACTATTTAAAATATTCTTTTATTCGAAAATGTTATTAATTCTCAATAGCAATGAAAACAAAACAAAGTAAATAGAATTATTCATGATTTAAATAAATAATCACTACTTACGTAATATGGACCAGTGAAATAGATTAAGTTAAGACAGGTTATTATAGTTACATAGCTGATTTTACGGAGTATTGTTATTTACATTTGATTCAATATTGAAACTGGTTCTACACTAATATCTGACTGTTGAAAGGTTATAAAAGAGAAAACTTAAGAAAACGGGCTTTACACATTTTATGGTTAATCTATAAATATAACTTCTTAGATCCTGATATAAAGTTGCTAACTCACAACTTGTAGAATGAATGTGGAGTTTTGCAAAATGGAGAAATAAAAAAAAAACATGGCACTGGTCGACATCTTGATACATATTTGTCTGAATTCGTTTGGCAGTCGGTGAAAGCGAAGGGCGGCAATCAAGACGCTACTGTCTGACATCGGAAAATTCATGCCTTTTGTAATTTTTGATAAATAATATGTTCAACCTCAAGGTTTGTATACTTTATACTAAAATTGGTACTTACATATTAAATTAGCTATTTAACCCTCCATTCGGTGAACGACCTAAACTGAGGTCGTTCGCTGACGCATGGTTTAGTCTAACGACCGCAAAACATGTATTTTGCAATTCAACATTTGGCCCACTTAGAATCGTCCTATCGCAATAACTAAAATACCGTTGGAAAGCTAATAATATTCCGTAGACGCATAATCATGCAAAAAAAAAAAAAATACCACAAAACGTTATAAATAATATTTTTAAAATTGGTAAAGTTTGCATAATTTATGCATAAAATCAAAGATTTCAACTGTGCTGTTTTAAGTAGAAATGACGCCATTTTTTCTCATATGTTCACAAATATATTTTTCTGTCAAATAGGTTGACCAAAACACTGTTCTGTAGATCACATCTTTCTCTTTCAATCTGTGGTTTACAAATTGTTCTATGTGTCATAGATCGGGAGATATTTCTATCTATCCAAAGTAGTACCAAACGGAACGAATTTCACTTGGCATTCGGTGCATTTTACTAAATAAGATGATCGATTATTCAATCGATATTTTGTAACCGATCTTTACAGTATATTGTAGAGGAGATTTCATTCTACAAGTTGGTATTACTTGATATAGGGTACGGTTACTATCTGTTTCTTATTTTCAAGTCGGAACATAGGCATTTTTAGGCGAGTGGATCGAAACGAAGGATCACTATCACTGTCACCACCACTATCTAATAATAACCTATCAAGTTCCGATGAACGTAAGTTGTCACCCATCTCGCCAACAAAACATAACAGACCGGCATACTCATTCACAAAACGGCAGCAAACTGACATAAAAATAGTAGGCATTCGCAAGCAATATGTTAGATTTCTCTTGAAACACATCGTTAGGCATCCGCGCACAATCTATTTGAGATAATTAAAAACACAAAATGCACAATCTAGCAGAGTTGTCATGAATCACAACTGTTAGTTGACAACACAGAATAATTGAACGTGACATAGATGTTTTTCGGAGTTTGGTCCACGTAACGCGAGAACGAGAACGTCACGTCTTTCGCCCGCAATGGGTTAAAGTTATTGACCTTTTAAATGTTCAATAAATTACCCTACTTTAATTAGTCACATTCTTTTATAATTTGCAAGTGTAAGCACAAGCTCGCAACTTTTCTTCATCCTACATTTCAAGTTATCAAACATTCCATGTTGAATATAACAACAAATTTTAAGTTTTGTGTTACGACTACTACACACAAAGCAGCAACATACACAGTGACGCTGTCTTGCCTGAAGCTTGAACATGTTATATAGTTGGTTCATTTATGTTTTTCTCATAATTTTGATATAGAAAGTGAAAAACAGATAACATGAGAGAGGTTCCTGGTAACTTAGCAACTGTCATGTCTGAATGTGTTGAATATATCTGGGCAAAGTTGTTATTGTTGGGATGTATCTATCAATAGTATAAATTAACAACCACAGAATATAATTTAATGTGTTTCTATAGGAATCTGTTGCAGTATATGGTTGGTCAGTTGATGTCCAGATGCTATTCCCACATAAGCCTACACTTATTTTTATGTTTTGTCATCTTCCTTTTTTATCTTAAAGATAAATTTTCTATTCATATTAGAATCATCTTTACTTAACGACATTAGTAAAAACATAATTAAAGTAAACTTTAAGAAGTGATGAAAGGGTCCATTTATTTAATATGTATATTGATATCATTACCTGTTGTAAAAATGAATTACACACAGATATTATTTATAAACTAATTTTTAGTTGAATTTTGTCTTATATTCTACAAGGTAGATATTCTAATTTAAATAACAGATTTTCTATGATTCTAATTTACATGAAATAAATACTTTAAACAGACAAGTTTTCAATTTTAATGTGTAAATTGTCATAAATGATAATATTAATCATTATTGACAGTTTGATAATTATAAATACTGAAATTTGATCCCTGAGTTAATAGACCTTTTTCTTAAAAGAAATTAGTTGACCTTTTTCTTAATATTACAGTAGTTGAAAATAAAAATTTGACAATATTAACCTCAACCATTATTGTTGTTGCTAATTTAAACAACTCTTATGTATTTCCCAACTTAATTTGAATTCACTAAAAAACAAACGAATTATAAACAAAAGTAATCACAGAACTAATCTATAAAAAATATTAGCCAATAAACATACACTGTATGTTTCAAAAAGTAAACACAAAAATAATACTATAAAAACACTGATATAATAAAATGCACTGGGGTCGGGCAGACTGTTAGTAATTATAAAAATAGTTTTCCTGCCATGTTCTGTGTGTTTTGTATTTTTAATTAATCTGAAATATATAGTACAGATTATTAATAATTGATAGACAACTGCCATGAGAGCAGTGCTGGGCAATACACCGGGTAAAATCAAGCAAGTGCTGTTCGGCAAACCACATTGAGGATTTACTTCAAAGATATAATATTAAATAAAATATATTTACAAGTGCTTTTGTGTTTCACTGATAGTCATGGTTTCAATAGATTTTTATTTCTTTTGCTTATCTGAATAAAATTTGTATTATTATATTAAATAAAAATATAATTATCATTTCAGCTTACCAACTGCCAAAGCTGTACGCTAAACTTCACTATTGTGTATCCTGTGCTATTCACTCCAAAGTCGTCCGTAACAGATCGAAAGCAGACAGACGGAACAGGACACCACCAACTAGAAATTTCCCAAGGGTAGGTTTCTTCATTTTGTTTTTATTGAACTTAACTCTTGTAGAAAAAGTTTATGATAAATTAAAGAAATGTACAAACTTCTCTACACCACTCCCTCAAAACACCCATTCTTGCCACTTGCATAAGATAAATTTTTGACTTTGTTGTTTTTGTTAATAAAATCACCTGTGCCTAACTATATTCTCAACCAAAAGGCGCTGATATAAATGTTGAATTACGGAAGTCATGTTTGCAGGAAAATGAAGAATTTTAACGTTTTCCAGTAAAGGAATGCTGTTGTGCGGTTATCAGTGAAGAGCAAAATTTTCCTAATTTGTTTCCCAAAATATTGATAAATTTTCATAAACCATTTTTCAAACAACACTGTTCATCCATGCCTTTTGTAGCTCTCATATTCTACTGCCTTTGATTTGAACGTTCTAGAAACATCTAAAATTTGCTAACTCACCAATCATTAAAAGCGGCACATCTTTTCTGAACCATCTATGTTTGCCTCCTGGCTAACAGCATTATTCGCTCTTTACTCAATTTCTCCTTGCTACAACATTCTCTTTTAAAGGCAAGGGTTTTGTCTTTAACACGTTTTTAAAAAGACCTGTCTAGTCAACATTAAAAATGTTTTTAAGGCCCCTATCTCAAACCAGTTCTTTTGTCATTTTTCTATTGTTCAGCAGCACACACGTAATGTAGTTTTGAAAAAATCTTTATAAAAAAATTTATAAAATGTACATGTTAATAAATGAATAATTATGGATAAAAAGAACTTTCTGAAAAGTTAGGATTATTTTTAAAAATTCACCAAAAATATTATTATTATTATGCAAAACACAACCTGTTATATACCATTGTTTAGAGAAATGTATGTAAAATTGAACTATCAATTTATAAGTTTTTTTACAATGATACATTTTTAAGTAAAATAATCAAGATTGAAAAAAGTTGTCTTCATGTTACAATAATTTTAACCTAAAAATCACCAACAAAGTTGCATAAAAATTTGTTTTAGACTATTCAAACATTTACAATAGTTGTAGAATATAGTTGTGAAGATAAATCTGTATCAACACATATCAACAAAACATGATAAATATTTAACAATAAATTACATATCAAAAAACTCTCAAAACAATAATTTACAGTTCGCTAAGCTGTCCTAAACACTGCTAGGTATCAGATTGCTAATGTTACAACTTCACTGCAGTAGGAAGGTCACAAGACACGTTTGTTATGACACCTTTCTTTGTAAAGTCCAATCCTAAATATTAGTTGAACTGGGTAATGAATGGAATAAAACATTCCACAGATCTGAAATTCTTCTTTCCAATGATATAAAGATTGTTAAAAAAATCGAAATATTACTAATCTATATTTGACATTTCATAATCGTATCGAAAAGAAAACTGGATTGGTTACAACTTCATATAATGTATATATCTCTAAAACTATAATATCTATGATAATTTGGAATACGTAGTTTGAAAGAGGGAAAAAATATTGCCAATTTCTGGTATTTGGACAAGTATTACCATTTCCAAAAAAATGTGATCAACGAGATCATATTTTGTTATATTGCTACGAACCGTGAAGTGCTCCTCCCTAGCAGCAAAACACTCCAATTACAGCGAATTTTTTAATTTTTACTTTTTGCTGTATAGAATATCGGTTATATGTTTTTGGAAGATTGAAACATTAGGTGTACAATGATATATAAATTATTTTAAAACTATTAATTTGAGTACTCTAAAAGTTGAATTGTAAAAAAATGTGATTTTTACGTTATAAAAAAGTGTTAGAATTCTTGATTTTTTTAAAAAGTTTTATAGATTCAAAACTATAACAGTTAAAAAAATTTGGAAAGCACAGATCAAAAGCTGAAGAAACTTACTTTAGAACAGTGTCATTGTAGATTTGTTTGGCAGAAGAATTATGAACTTTTGAATACTAGACGGATGATGTAAATTTACTATGCAGGTGTTTTGTTACTCGTTTTTGGTGAAATACTCAAACGTTACCAATTAATAAAATATATTTAATGTAACAGCAGAAATTTCTTGTTGAAACTCCATATTATAGGATTAAATAAAGCATTGAAGGTAACGTTTCAAAAATTTAATAACATGTTGCTCGAAACTATTGTATCATATTTGTTATTACATTTTTGAAACTTTAGCTTCATTGCTTTATTTAATCCTACAATTCATTAAATATTATTTATAACATTTTATGGATTTTCGATAATATGAATATTTAGAACATAAGCTTTACAACAGTATATAAAGTGATTTGTGTTGTTTACCGTTACAGAACCAGAGTTCATCTACACAAAATATGTCGAATAGCGGATTGAGGGTTAATGATACCTAGTATTTCAAATTATAACCTAAATGTAGAATTATTTTAGAATGAAGAAGTCTTGTGGGTTGTACACACCATTTTATTATCTCAATGTCAGTAAATGTGAAAGGATTAGACTGAAATATATTACAATGTATAAACGTTCTTTTTATTACTCCTTATATGAGTAATTCTTCTTTAAAATAATTAACAGGATACCATTGTAATTAATTTTATACTGTAGAGTGTATATATTTAAATCGTAATTTTCCTTGTTCCTTTGTTTTATTCATATTTGTAGAAATATTTGGTTGTTACGCCCAGTTTAAGGTAAGATTGTCACATTCGTCATATCAAAATGTTTTATAAAAATCATTTTCATTTTTACCCAAAATTTTAATTTTGGATCACTATACTCCCAAAATGTAACCACTGTGAACCATCATTACCAAAGATCATTTCCAGTACTGAATTCCCCCTCCCGTTCTCCGAAGCTTTTATGAATTTTTGGGATCCTCATGCTCTTAGATTATATGATTATTTTTTACAAAACACTTATGCAAATGATTTTTGTTTCAGGAAATCATCCGCCAAGGTGGTCAACAGGTCAGAAAGTAATGAAATTGTAAAAGTTTGCATTCAATTAAAAGTTACTTTTTAACAATTTTATTATGTTTATTAAAACCTATTTCCTTTTTGTTTTTCTTTTAAAGGGAGATTTAGCGAAGGAAAGAGTTTTTAACTAACCAGCCTATCACAAGTCCAAACAAGTTTGATGATCAGTTTTGTTCTCAGCAGTGTTGTAAGAACAATTTTTAATATATGTTGTTTTTTATAAATTTGGTGTTATGTTGCTATTGCCAACTCAGAAACAATAAGATATACTGTGAAATTTCTTATACTGTAATAGATTGTTACATGTTGTCAGTATTAAAATGTCACCAAAACTAACTGGTAATCTTTTTTCAAAGTTCTAAATAAAGTAATTTTCTGAAGTAACTCTAAAACTAAGGGAGTATTAGTTAAGAATTTATAACGAAAAACTATCAATATTTTGTTGTTGTTAAGTTGGTATAATATTGACAAAATATTTTTCTTAATGAAAAGATTTAAGAACAGAGTTGCTTCGAACCTGAAGAAGTCAGAGAAAGAGTATTGAGACTAGAAAATTAATTGAAAACAAGTTATGGAAAAAAATATCTACTTCGACACAGTTATTAAAATAGTGCAGTTGAATTAACAATACTATTAGTTCAGAATCTGGTGAATCTTCTACCAATTTTAAAAAATGACACTCTTTTAGACCTTTCTAAATTAAATCTATATGAAAATGTGCAGACTTCAAATATTGATTACAATATTAGTGATAGATAGGTTAAATAGATGTACCATTGTTAATGTAATTTTTATTTTCTCTCATTTACATTCGGAAGGAAAATGTACAATTCGGGAAGATTAATTATAGTTTATATACAATTGTAAAATAACATTCTATACTTTTATAATTGTACATTCGAAACTTCATCAGGAGGCGAGACGAGATTTGGAATATTGCCAATATGAACAAGAAATAGACACAGTAGCACATCGAAGAAAACGTTATCACCTACCGCAGATTTTAAAATTGTGTTAGACTTTAATGGCCAAATTAAACCTAATTATTTAGGAAAAATGTAAGAAGAATGTTCCGCACTGTTATTTTCATGTGAAAGAAGGGGAGTTGGAGATGGCTTTAGTCTTTGTTGTTCGCATGTCAAATTACCTTCAATTCCTACATCGAAATTTGGATGCGAATCGTGGACTTATTAATGGAACGCGTTTGAGAGTTAAGATCATGCGTCAGAACCTTATCGATTGTACGATTTTAACTGGAGCTTCAGCAGGTTAACGAGTTCTTATTCCAAGAATAAAACTTTCTCTTTCAGACTCTTCTATCCCAATAAGTTTCTACTGATTTTGGCTTTTCCTTGACCATCAACAAATCACAAGGTCAATCTTTGTCATGCCCTGTCTACTCCCATGGTCAGCTTTATGTAGCTCTCAGTCCATGTCATTCGTTTTCAGGAGTAAAAATCTTTGTTCATTCAATTGAAGGACCGTCAATTACAGCTGTTAGTGAAATAGTCACACAGAAAATTGTTTTTAGATAAGTATTATCAGTATTTATAAATATGAATCTATATGTATTAATAAACTGTTGAACCTTTCACTGTTATATATTTTCTTAATTAGTTTGAACTACTGAACAAAGTTAAAAGAGTTTTAGACACATTGTAATCGATCATGTAAAGTGACAGATGATCAAATTTGAACATTTTTATAAATCGATTTCGCCTTAAGATTAATAAACTTTTTTTTTTAATTTTACCAGTGGTTACACAGGTCCTTGTATAATTATATTGTGTATAAATGCTGTATGTTAATCTTTGAATTTCTTTGGTTATGTTTCTTACTACATCTGTTTCACTGTTCAATAAAGCATCATCAGGTGAAAATTATAGAACACTACAACATATAGCTTAGTTCAATTCCAACTTGTTTCAAAGCAGCAATAACAAAACAAAAAGATTGATCATTTTAATTTAAATTTTAATAGCTTTTTTAACACACCTTTATTTCAACTAACATGCACCAGTTTCTATGACAACTTCCTGATGTCTGTCTAGTTATACTAGATACCCCCCCCCCCCCAGTAGAATTCACAATGTTTTCGTAATCTCATAAATAATTATTTATTTCATTTTAATCATAATATTATATTGACAACTAAAAGAAGTCACTATTAGACTAAGGCTGAAACGAAATAGTTCATGATTAATATTGTATTTGTTTTATAAAAATGATGTCAGTAGTACTTATTTTGAAAGTTCTCAAAATGAAAAATAACTGCTGATATGAATTTATTAATTTTTTAAAATTTCAATCTTGGGTTATAAAAGTGATATATATATATATAATTAGATTGACAAAATTGAAGGCAATAAGCTCGTTTTAGTCCACGTTTCTGGCTAGGAACATCCTTATCCTCTTTATTCACCCCTTTAAGTCTTTTATAATTTTTATTTTTTTTTATAAAATCTACAAAATTATTTAGTGATGTTTATTTGAAACTATCTATATAAATTTGCTGTTATACATTGTAATAATGTCAAAAGCAGTAAAGTATTTATTATTTACAGACGTAGCAACATTCAAATATTAATATATGTCAGAGGTATCAGTATAAATCACCTTCTGGTTTAGCTTTATAGTGTTTGTTTTATTAATAAAATGGTATATATCAGTGTTATTACTATACCTCAGATATGTTAAAAAAATTGTAGTCTTCACAATTAGAATACAATCATTATCAAAATAAGATAGGATCATTTAAGAATTTATAACATTCAAATTTTAAAATACGTTATAGTGACAAACTGTTTATATATTATTATCATAAGTACAGATAATACAGAAGCTGTTATGAAGATATAACTCATGGCAATAGTTATTTCTATTTAAACTTAAAATAATTACTAGGCTTTAATATATTTTGTTGTCTCTTTACCGTCTTCAATTGAGAAAAGTTATATAAATGCTATTAATATAGTATGAATCGTTGAAAATTTGATTTACGATTTTTCGGTTGGCGCCATTAATGTTATGGAACGTACCTGTTTCTTTTTAATATTGGCAACGTTGGAACGTTGTGTTTCTGTCCTGAATAGTAAAAAGGCGTCAGTTCATTCCTGTCGGAAGTTTTTTCGAAGGAAATTCACTACTTTTTTTTTGTTTTTTTTTAGTGAAAAGGAAGTTTTTTTATTAGTGAATAAAGGTGCAAACTATAGTAGTTACTTACCTTAAGACTTTACGTTGTTAATAATTTAGTATTTGATTGCGGCTTAGGTCCTGTCTTGTATTCAAACATGGCGAATTACAACAACGGTGAAGATAATTCTGCAACGAATTTAATAGTGAATTACCTTCCACAAACTATGTCTGATAAAGAGTTATTCAGTATGTTTGTCACTATTGGACCAGTTGAAAGTTGCCGGGTCATGAAGGACTTTAAGGTATTGTTTTAGTTGTACTTTATAGCCTATATTGGCCTAATAATTTACCGATTTCACAGAACTATTTTACTAAAATATTTGGCAGGTTTTTACGTGTGCTGCAATCACGTACTATTAACATAAATATACAGTTCCAAGCCCTGAAGTTGGATCCTAACATAAGTAATGCCATCATTACAGTACCTTATAATGTTATTTGCCCCTTACTATACCATGTAATGAAATTATTTTGTTTCAACATACACATCATTTTGTATGGTACAAGTAAAGTATAAGTATTTTAAATAGCATGTTCATTATAAAACAACATAGTGTGTTTGTTTTATCTATCTGATGTAAAAGAATACAAATTTGTGGAAATAATATTCTTGCTAGGTTAGGTTATGTCCTTAGAACATGGGATTATAAGTTTTTAACCTACCCTACACAACAAATATTTAGGGTCTACAGCAGATAGGTAGATGAATAAAATTATTCCCTGAAGGACTAGGTAACAACAAAAACAAAACTATTCCTCTGAAGTTGGTCCTATAAAGTAAACAATTCTAAACATAAACAAAATATACAAATTGAACTCTTAAGATGTCATGAATAAAAATATTCACTGAAGAACTAGGTAACAACAAAAACAAGGCTATACCTTTGAAGGTGGTCCCATAAAGTAGACAATTCTAATTATAATCATATATTTATCATGTAAGAAAGGTTTGCTTAGTTTTATTTATATTTCATTTGATTTTTTTTATTCTTTTAACGAATTTAAATGGTATTAGGTAGTCAACAAATATACAATCTAATGGAATCGTGAATTGCTGCATTACATTTTACTGAAACTTAATAAAAAATAATTGCTGATTAAAGTAAACAAATAAAATAAAATATTTAAATAAATAAATAATTTTAAAAAAAACAGCCATAGATAAATTAACGGTACACATCGGTTGTAGGCTGACTGACTACCTTTCCCTCAGATTTTGCTATGAAAAATTATGAAATCATTAACTATGTAATTTATATTGTACAATAAATAAACTAAATAGCCTAATATGTTTTATAAATATTTTAATTTAATTTAATTTTCTTTTGTATACGGGTCATTTTCAAATTTGATGCTAAATTGCAGTCCTGTAACTTTGACATTTTTTCATAGTTTTGTGCTTTAAAATATCCCAGTTTTCTTAAATGCATTTTAAAACATGAAACCTACTGAATAGCTTGCAAAACTTTGATAATTCTAGCAATTTTCAAATTTTGGTAAAAAAGAATTTTTTCCGTTGAAACACGGATTTTTGTATGTCCCTACCCTAGTGTAGAGTTATTTAAATGGACATATTCATTTAAAATAATGGAGATAAAAATTACTTTCTTGCTTTATTAAATAAATCAATGCAGTAAAATCGGTTTTCAGGGGTTACTTTCACATAATAAACTAAATTTTTCATTTTAAGCAACTTTTTTCACTTGTCCCTGGTTTTTGTCATGAGTGTTACTTCACGAGTGTTACTTGGTTTTAGAAGGGAAAAAAGGGAATTTCAGCTCTGTTATGTTGGTGAAAACTAGCCATCTTGGATCCTAGTTCAGTGCACTGTGAAAGTTTGTTCTGTTTTTAAAGAGAAGAGAAAACCATTCAAGATTGAGATTTATCATGGTAAGTATTTTAATTCAATGTCATGAGTGTTACCACTCCTTTATATGATAATTGTTAACTTATTTTTATTAATTTTTGTTAGTTAGCAAGTATTTGGGGTACTATTTCACTACACATAACCTTACTCATCTAGATGGAAGCCATATTGAATTATAGTTAAAATAATTTATTTTTGTCATGAGTGTTACCTGTCACGAGTGTTACCTTTTAACAGTAACACTCGTGACTTGAAAAGTAACACTCAAGACAATTTATAATTAGGCCCCTATACTTTCATTAACAATAATAATAATGTCATGATAGTAGGTACCCTATATTGCATTTTACTTTGTAGAAAACAGGCAATTTACTACTATCAATATGAAGCTAGTTTATGCATAGTTTTATACTGCACAAAAGCAGCCACGGCATATGTTTGTTAGTTTTTAATTATCAATGATTGTACATTTATTACTGTTTTAAGTACCCAGTTGCCTATTATTTTTAGGGAAAGCCAATAGTGCCAGGAAAGAAACTAACAGCAGCTGAAAAGCAGCAGCGCTACCGGGAAAAAAGAAAGCTTGACCTTAGCCGAGAAGAAGAATATAAAGAAAAACACAAAGCAAGGTAGGTAAAAACTAACAAGTTTAATGATGTATTTTGATTGGTATTTTTAATTGATTTGATTCATATATTGATTTTCAATTGATTGTAAGTGAAAAGTATTATTACATATAGGTACATTTTTACAGGAATGAAAAAAGGAAGAAAGTACATGAACTGACCGACAGGGAGCATAGAAGAGAGAAAAAAAAGTGGAGGTGTAGGCAAAATGCATGCAGAAAAAATAAAAAAATAAATGAAGCCAACCAAGTACTAACTCCCCCTTCTACACGAGAACCATCGCCATCAGTTTCTGGTAACCAAAGAAGAGGACGTAAAGTTACATTACGACACAGATCTAAGTGTGTACGAGAAAACAAAAAATTAATTGAAAAAGTTAAAATGTTACAAGAAAAAATTAAAAATGAGCAGAAAAAGACTGAAAAATACAAAAAAAGGTTACAAAGACAGGATACAAAACAAAAGAAAAAATTGAACATCACACCAGATAATGACCTGACACCCAAGTCGAAAACCACAAAGATGTTGAGTGACCTACATGGAGACCTAAGTAACTCAAATATTCGGAGAAGAAAGTTTCTGCTAATGAATTCAAATGTTGCTCGAGCATTGACTTTTCACAATACTGTAACATCTTCCATTAAAGAAAAGTACATGGAATCAAAATCTATGGGTTTTAAACGCCACATAAGCTCTGCTCTGTCTTCTAAACTTATACAGCGCTACCGTCTTCAAACTGCAATCAGTAGAACATTAGGCCTGTCATGTTCCCAACGTCTTCTACAACAGCGTCAGCTTAAAGAAAATAAGAACCGGTTCTTGATTGAAAACTTTTTCTTAAGCGAGGATGTGAGCCGCACTACTGCTGGCATGAAAGAAACGGTAACTAGAAAAAAAATTAAAAAACAAAAACGCTATCTTCTCTCAGACATGAAAACTCTGTACAAGAAATTTATCCGATTGCATGGAAATGGAATATCTTATACGACATTCACCCGATATAGACCATTTTATGTGTTGAAACCAACTGAAGTGACAAGAAATACATGCTTATGTAAACAGCACACCAACATTCAACTGAAATGCACAAAGCTTCGGCAGTTGAACCTAATTGAAGAGAAAGATCCTCACAAGCTTTATATACTTACTGTATGTGACAAAAGTAACTATATGTGCATGTACAACCTTTGCAACAATTGCAAGTCATTGACTGTCCCTATGAAAGAGTTTAATGAGAACGATGAGGTTAAGTGGGAAAAGTGGCTCACAACTAAAACAACGAGGCAAAAAAAAAGAGGCGGGGAAGAGATTTCTGTCCGTGTACAAATCACTTCCAAAGTAACAGTTAACGGTACACTAGGCGAATTAACAAAAGAGTTCCATCATGAAATGGCACTCTTGAGAAAACATGTGTTTAACATAAAAATGCAGAATATGGCCTATGCACATTTAAAAATGAATTTAAAGAGTAACGAGGCTATTATACACGCAGACTTTTCTGAGAACTATGCATGCAAGCTTGCAGCAGAAGTCCAAAGTTTTCATTTTGGTGGCAGCAGAAACCAGGTTACTCTGCACACTGGTATTATGTACACCTCAGAAGAAAAACCACTTCCGTTTGCTACAGTATCTCCCAATAAAGAACATGGGCCACCAGCTATTTGGGCACACCTCAAACCAATTCTTGAATATTTGAAAATAAAGTACCCAGATGTTAGTACGGTGCACTTTTTTTCTGATGGTCCTTCTAGCCAGTACAAACAGAAAAACAACTTTTACTTATTTTCAACTCAAATATACAAAATGCGATTTCAAAATGCTACCTGGTCTTATTTTGAGTCATCGCACGGCAAAGGGGCACCAGATGGTGTTGGCGGTGTTTTGAAACGATTGGCCAACCACTATGTTGCTCACGGTTGTGACATTACTGATGCTACAGTCTTCTTCAAATTGATGGAAGAAAAAAGCAAGATAACGCTTTTTTATATATCAGATCATGAGATTGTACAATCTTCCCAACACTTACCTAGTGAGCCCCTAAAGACAATTTGTGGTACCAGAGATATTCATCAGGTAGTTACAAGTAAAAAGAATGAAATAATTTACAGGCCCATATCATGTTTTTGTATAAAAAATGACTGGGAAAGAGGCCTTACTTGTGAATGCTTTTTCCCAGTACAATCAGTTTCATTTACCTCTAAAGGGTCTAAAAAATCTGAGCAGCAAAAGAAAAGTCGTTACCAGGAAATATACTCCTCATCAGAGTCTGAAGCAGAAATCAGCCTGGTGGACACCGATGATGAGGTGATGACAATGGAGCATTTGACCAGCCATATGCAACAAGAGTCTGAGGATCAAGACTTAATATTAGAAGCTCCAGCAGAAACGAACATTTCCGAAGGGACATTTATTATTGTGGAGCTATTGGGTATGTAACAAATGCAAATAATTATGTAATATAAGCTAAGATAAAATAACGATTTAAAATGGCAAATGATTCTTTAGTGTTCATATAAATATATTGCAGGTGTATCAAAATATTATTCCACGATAGCGGGTTTTGTATACACAGTACAGTCTTCGCCTAATTCAAAATGATGTTCTATCAAATTTTAAAACCGATTTATTTCTGTTTATAATCATTATTTTTTATTTACAGGTGGATTCAGAAAAAAAACAAAACAAAAATACGCTGGTTTAGTAACCAAAGTATGCACAAAAGAAGAAGATGGTGACTATGTCGTGACATTTTTGGTCAAGCAGGAAACAGGAAACTGTTATATAATTAATGAAAAAGATGTGTCTCTGATTGACTTTGGTCAAGTTAATGCTGTTCTACCACAGCCACAAATAGTAAAGAAAGGATCAGAACGCTTTGCATACAAGTTTCCTTGCTGTCTGGAGAACTATTTTCAATAAGTTGTTCCACGTACAATGATTGAGAAATAATCAAAATAAATGTACTCTTTAAACTTTGTAACTTTTTAATTTAGTCCAAATTAAATTAAGGATTTGTAAAATAATGCTTGCTTAGTTGTTTTTCTGAACCTTTAGTAAGGGGTGTTACACTTATGTCATGAGTGTTACTTACTGTCACGGGTGTTACTCATTGTCACGAGTGTTACTTCAGTCAAAATGTTAAAAAACAACAACAACAAAATTTTCTTTTAAATAACTATGTGTACTATTAAAATAGAATGCTTCATTAACAGAAAGTAAATAGTTTAGACATTGCAATTTTTGAAATCTTGAGAAGTATATAAGAAGTTTAACTAACTTTTTTCCAGGTTTGTAACACTCGTGACAAAAAAATTAAATTTTTTCAACAAACAAATTTTTTTTGTCTACAAATAAATGATTAACTGGTTTAGATAAGTCACTTATCCTTATTAAATATGTAATTTTGTTTTTATATCAATAACTGAATAAGTAAAAAATATTTGATCATCGGTAACACTCGTGACTCTTATTCATACTGTGATTAAGAAAAAAGACTACAAATATATATTTATTTAAAAAACACGGAGAAATTTAGTTGCACGGTATTCATAAAAGTATGCAGAATCCATTTTTACAAGTCCATTTTATTGTATAACAAATTAAATTTTACATCCTCCATAAATTGAAATCTGCATCCAATTTGAAAATGACCCATACCAATCTTTTATATTTAAATGTAGGCTACTCTATTTACTATAAAACAATCAGAAACAAGTTGACATTTACAATATTTTATTAATTTAATCATACACTCTATTGAATTTACAAATTATTTGAGATCTCATTCTTCTCGGGATTTCCATAGGTTATGTTCTATTTCATTATGCTTGCATATATTTGGTTGTATTATTACATGCATCTTTGTATATGTGTGTGTTAGTCATTTTACAAATGTTAAAATAAGATTATAAGGATAAAAAACTTTTGTATTTCTTCCAAAGTGTAATGCCAATTTTGAACCTTAATTATTTTTAGCCACCTTCCTTTATGAATATTTTAAATCTAGGCTACTTAACATTTCAGTTCAAGCCCATCCTCAACACATACAATACCCAGTAAATCTCTTATTTCTGTCTTGTAACAATTAGCCTATCAATTCTTTATCAAAATATTTACTTCTACTTTCATCACAAAAGCGTAAAATTAAATCTCATAAGTTACTAAAGATATTAAAATCTATAATATCCATGATCACAGATCATGTAATATGATGTAAATCCTCCATATTAATAATATAATTTTAAATTATTAACTTCAATAAACTTACGAAAGGTTTGACCTGGTGATTTTATATATATATATATATATAAAGTTTGACCAGGTGTTTATATATATAGCTATCTGGCCAAACCTGTTGTGATATGAAATAGCGATCTAGCTTAGTCTCATTGTGTAATTCGCATGCGTCAAACCATATACTATTAACATTGCTATTATTATTTTTTAACCTATAGATATGTCGGATTTGGTAGTTTTTAGATTGTGATTTTTCAGTGAAGAATAGTGATCTGCACAAGGAAAACATTATTTATTCTTAAAAAGTAAGGTATATATATATAGTAAACGATAAAAAAATAAAAAATTCGAAAAATAAGGCGACATCTTAAAGTAAGCATTTACCTAAATAGTTAACTATTTCAATATTTTTCATAAGGATATTCAAGGGAGAGGTAATACTGGTAAACTATAACCGACATTTACCAAATTAACAATAAGTATGACAATAGCTTACAACTAAACAAACCATATAACAAAAGTGAATAACTAGATAACATCGAAATTTATCCTAGTAATAATAAATTATATAAAATAAAACAAACCTTTCAAAGCAAAGGCACTGTGCTTTGTCAAACAAAAACTTAGTGCATAATCTCATCCGAATAGAGAACAATAGTTGCGTAGTGGTGTTTATTAAGATTTTATAATTAAATTCATAAATGACACACCATCATTAATTATTTGATAAGTCTATATAAAGATTATTATTTAAAATTTGTCTACTTATTTTACTACATATAGGTACCTTTTTTTGAAATTGTAATAGGCTAGTTTCTTAACACAAAATTCGCTTTTCACTAAAAAAAATTTGAAATTGAAAAGTACCAATTTCATGTATGCATACGTTTTGTAAACATTGCAGTGGGAATTCATAAATGACTTCTAAAACATTAACTATAAAAGCTTATTTAAAAAAAAAGTAATTGTTTAGGCATACCGGTAACCATTAAAGTGAAATTTATTTTTTTTGAAAAGTTAGAATGGTGTTGAAAACATGTAGGCCTAGGCTTCGACTAATTTTAAATCAGTGATGGACAAATATCACCTAATATCAAGGTTCACATATTATATGACACATGCACATTGCAGTCTTTTTTCTTTTAACTTATTATTCATAGAATATCGGTTGTGTCATTAGGCCTAGGCCTACAGGATGTTAACCCTAGACTCATAATCATTCGTCTGACAGACGACGCAGGTTTCCCGAAAATGATAGTTCGCCATGTTGTAGTGTGGTAGGCGTGGCCTAGATCACTTCTAATCCTGCCCCTTACCCACTGTCAGTTGTATGAGGGTTTTCATCGCGGACACATCTGTAGTTTTGAGGTTAGGTTGCTTTGTTTTCGCTTGGTAGTCTGACAGACGAATGATTAGTATTTACGTAAGGTGTGTCTTTTAACATTGTCGTCTGCTAGACGAAACATTATGGTTAGTGCAATTCAATGTTATTTTTTGTAAATACTGTAAATAGTGAGTTTTGTAGTTGTTTTTGGCTTTTTCCTTAGTTACAATGAGCGATTTTTTGAAAGACGATAATGAAATAGAAACTGTGTTAGGAGAGTTAGAAACAGGTGTTTCTGAGGCTGACAACATTATTTTTGAAGAAAATATGGATGATGAAAGTGAACTGGAGGATCATGTGGAAGTGCAGCTTGACAGTTCTAGCGAAGATGACGACACAGACGCCGACCCCAACTACTATCCTCCTGATTGTGAACCAAATCCAACACCTTCCCGACCAAACCGTTCATGGAATTGGAGCAGTGACGAAGATGAGGAGGAGGTAACGTCAGTTCGAACCGAGAACAATAATGGCGTGAGTTCAACTAGCTCTGCTATCTTAGATTCTAACCTAGGCCATGAATCTACTAGTAATAGTCATCCTATCAGTGAAATAATAAATGGTTCAAATCAGGTTACAATTATGAACTTTGATGTCACTAATGAAAACGAGGACCCCAATTATAAGCCTTCATCAGGTGAAAGCTCTACTGATGAATGCTCGGACATGGACATAGACAATGAAGAGGTTATTGACCTTACAAGAGAACAATGTTGTGCTGAGGTCTCAACAAATAATGGCAACCAAAGGGCTTATCTGTGTTCTCTAGAAAAACATAAAAATATAGTTATGCCTAAAAAAAGAACCTTGAGAGGGAAAAATGGCCATGTATGGTCATCTAGGCCCTTTGCTAAATCTAGTAGAACGCAAAGAAGAAATATAGTCCATTACCGACAAAAACCAATAAATAATGCAAGAAACAAAGTAAACCCGGTGGATTGCTTCAAATTGTTTATTACACCGGATATTATTGATCGTATTGTAATACATACGAATGAAGAAATTCCTCACAAAATAGCCAACTATGCAAATAAAGAATCAGCAACTGTTCAGCTAACAAATGCTACTGAAATAAATGCCTTGATAGGACTTCTGGTTCTTACAGCTGCAAAGAAAGATAACCACCTGACTTCTGCAGAGCTTTTTGATCCTACCTACAGCGGTTCTCGTTATGTAACAGTCATGAGCAAAGATCGCTTTGACTTTTTGTTGAATTGCTTGAGATTCGATGAAAAAGCCTCTCGTCCTATCCGCAGACTAACAGACAAATTTGCACCTATAAGAGAGATATGGGAGATCTTTATAGATTCATGTAAGAATAACTACTGTCCAGGTTCCTATCTTACAATAGATGAACAATTACTTGGATTCAGAGGCCGCTGCCCATTCAGGATGTATTTACCGTCAAAACCTAATAAATACGGTATTAAAATACTGATGCTTTGTGATGTCAAAACAAAGTATTTGATTGAAGCTGCCCCATACTTAGGAAAAGATACAAACACGTCAGGTTTGCCTCTAGGTGCCTTTTTTACAAAAGAACTGACTAAAACCGTCCATGGTACAAATAGGAATATTACCATGGACAATTGGTTTTCGTCGATACCATTGGCCAAAGAAATGCTTAATACCCACAAACTGACAGTTGTTGGAACCCTCCGTAGTGACAAGAAAGAGATTCCTGGTGAAATGAAACAGTTAAGTTCTAGTAAGATTAATTCAGTGTCATTCTGCTATGATAAAGATATGATACTACTTTCATACAAGGCAAAGAAAAACAAAATGGTGTATCTGATTTCTACCACACATGAAAAGGGCACTGTGAGTGAACAATCAGGTAAAGCTGATGTTGTCGAGTTTTACAACTCAACCAAAGGGGCTGTCGACGCCTTTGACGAAATGTCAAGCAATATGTCCACTAGTCGAAAAACCCGTAGATGGCCGCTTTGTATCTTTTATGGACTCCTTAACAGTACCCTTGTCAACTCATATGTAGTTTATGTCCACAACATGGTAGACGAGAAGAAAAAGCCACTTTGCCGACGGGATTTTGCAAAGAAAATTTCTGAAGAGTTGACAAAACCTCATCTTCAAGCAAGACTGCAAATTCCCAAACTTCAGCGAAACTTGAAGAGCAAAATTGTGGAGGTTCTAGGAGAAGACATCCCGATACGACAGCCTGAGGAAGTACCAGCTGCAGTGGGAAGAAAAATCTGCGCCTACTGTCCATCAAAAAAAAGACGGATGACTCGATTTTCCTGTTTTGAGTGCAAACAATTTTACTGTGGTGAACACCAGGCTAAGAAATGTGTAAACTGTGCCTAATTTTGACCTTAAAACCTCATAAATGTTAACGAATGTTCATTTTATTATTTCCTACATTGTAAAAATAAAAATACCTTTTCAAATTTAGCAGGTTTATTTATGAAAAACCCAGGTAGTTTCACAGACGAATGATTATGATGAGTGCCATAAACAATCATATATAGGTTTTTTGGCTTTTTTCATTAGGATATTCAAAAATAAAAAAATCTATATTCTGTTCAATGTTTTGATTAAAAATTTTTACAACACAATTTTATAGATATAAAATTTCAATTTATGTTGACAAAATCAATTTATTGTAAAGTTTTTACATAAAAAAAAAATGTACGGCAAAATTCAACTTTGTTACCGTTGATGTTTGGAAACAAATTTTTATATATTTAAATATGTATTTTAAAGCGACAAAAACTATTCCAGTTATTAAAATATCAATTATAGTTGTCATTAACATGGTTAAAATGTAAATTGTGAACAAGGAAAAAATTTTAAAAAATTAAAAAGGCAAGTAGTCTCAGAGACGAATGATTATGAGTGATGCAACCAAAAAATATGATTATGATTCTAGGGTTAATGTTATAGATGAAATAGATGAAAATCAGATACTCTTCAATTTTTCAGTGAAAATTCAATTTTTCAGTGAAAAAGTTTATTCCCGCATAAAAATATTATATTACAATTTCAAAATAAGGTGTGTAATAAAAGAATTAGGCTAATTTTTTTAAAGAATTTGTATATTGACTTACTAAATAATTACCACACCTGCTTGTGTAGGAAGTTTATCATATATACTTAATCTATGCTGTTTAGCGTGATAATTACAACAATTTTTGGTGTTGTAATTGTGAATGTACTTGTGTTTGAAATGATAATTCGGACTTGAAATATAGACCTAGGCCATTTGGAAATGTTAAAATTCCGTAAGGGATTCCCTAAATGTATTTTTACACGTCGGAGTATTTTTTAATCATATTTACTTTTGTTTCTTCTACTTATGTTATATTTATAAAAGTCTGCTATTTTTAGGGTTTTAGAGTCATAAAACTTCTTATCATATAGCCTATTAATTAACTATGGTAGGCTTACATCTCATAAGACGAATGAAACACAAAATTACAAATTAGTTTAGGGTCGAGACTGATTTCTTTTTGGTTTGAAGAATGTGACTTAAATTTCTTGTTATTGCTCCAAGAAGTGTTTCTATTTTATTCTTACGTTGGATGTACATTTCTTTCATTTTTATAGTCTATAGTTTGTATTGCTTTGTGATTTCACAATTAGTTGGTGTTATGTTCTTTGTTTAGATATTTATGGCTTGAAATCATCTGATAAGTGTTTGGTTTTATTCAGACCTAGACTTATTTCACTCTCCCGATCCATCTCAATAAAATCTTGCCTAACTTTCGATGCATACAAACTTTCCAATCATTGTGAACATTAATTAAGTAGGCTTGTCTCCTTTTTTCTTTTACATTTATTTAAACAATTTTCTTTGTTTGAATAAATGTATGCATTGTATCTTATGTGTTGTATCTTATGCATTGTATCTTATGTGTTGTATCTTATGTGTTGTATCTTATATGATCACTTTAGAAACAACTTTTAGGCTATACATAGTGTTATCTGAATAATCAATAGCGTTGGTTTAACCTTTTACTTTCACAATTATCTTTACTGTTGCACTTTTAAATTATTATTTATTCCTTCTTCTTTTACTTCTGTGTATTTTAAACATATACTTGTAAATATCAATTAATTGATTCTTTCATAATAATTAATTTATTTGGTTACGTCAACTTTCTTTTACCACGTTCATTTCAAAACCATCCCAACCAGTTTTCTCAAAGCCTAAATCAAGCTAAACTGTACATGGTTACGAAGTGTCATGGTAGGTTCTGAATTGACACCAATTCACTTTTCATTTATTATATCCACACTTTCGAAATTCATTGCATTTATTCAATCTTAACCAATTTCTTTTTTTAATATCTAATTTTTCTCAGGTTTTTAAGTGATGTCTTATTTATGTACTTAATAACTATTACTACACATTTATTTTCCTGTCTACGTCTTTATTACATTATTATTTATTTAATTGGAATTATTTAATTTTGTTTCCGGATTATATTTCACTTAAATCTCTTTACATTGTAGTTTATAATTTCTACATCCTCACAATAATTTCTCCCGATGACATTACGATTTAATATCGCCCACACACTCCTTTACGATTTTCTATTTTAAAACAAAGATGGTGGACATTTTCCCACTACTATGTTAAGCTGTATTTTAATGAAGTAGCCTATTATTTATTTAAACAATTTGTTATGTTAAATCGTATTATTTCTGATTGGATTAGTTTAAAATTTGATTTTAAGTAGTGGTATTTTGTCTACTAATTGACTAATGCTTTTAAATGAATGTTTATAATGGAAAAACCTACTTTTCAAGTTTGTATTATCGTACTTTATTTTATTTGAACTTATTTATTAGGTGTTATTATGCGTATTGTTATTTTATTATTATTTAGTTGTTTTTATGCTATAGTAATAACATTTTTATCTCACCTCAAAAAGACTGATGCTGATTCTTAGGTTCAAACTGGTATATTTTTATTACCCAAATTTTTTAAAATTTCACAAACTGCTGATTTTATAAATAAAATGTAAAAACTGAGTTTGTAGTTCCATAACATTCTTTGAATCCATTCACTATCATATTAAAGCACAATTAAAATGGAAAAAGAATATTTTTTATACATTATTAGAAGAAGAAAAATCTACCAAATAACAAAAAATACACTTAAAAAAAAACAAAGTTGATGTTCCGTACCCTTTTTTTTACAAAAACACAGTTGGTAAAAAATAGTAACTTATTTACACTAATATTAAAAAAATATTCAGTCACTACCGGTACCATTTTTATCTTTGGTAATTATATAGCAGAGCTGCCTCACTTCAAAATCAATTTTTAAAGGTTTTATTCGTCAAATAAATGTTGGAAAAATATTTTACTATCGAAAAAAAGTGTCGGAAAGATGATTACATAACATAATTTCACAAGATTACACAAGAAAATCTTAATCAGAGTCAAATTCTGCTGCAAATTCAGTAGATGAGGAATTTATTGAATTTAAATGTATTTCACTCGTAATTCGCCATAAATGATGAAAACGATTATTATACTCATTGTACTTTCTCTTAAACATAAATTCGGCTATATGGCCATGGAAATGTTGTTTTGAATTTCCATATCACGGCACATTTCCTCGCACCTCCCTCCATTGACGTTCAATTGTCTGCGTATGTGCTTCAGTGTACGCATATGTAGGGCTGTATTATTATATGTCACGAAAGGTTTGGCCAGGTTGCTATATATATATATATATATATATATATATAACCACCTGGCCAAACCTTCCGTACGTTTATTGAAGTGAATGTCATGAGTATGAAAGATAACACAGAGTTAATTTTTTCACGAAAAAACTACTTGTGTAATTGTATTATTGTATTATGTAATCATCTTTCCGACACTTTTTTTCGATAATAAAATATTTTTCCAACATTTATTTGACGAATAAAACCCATAAAAATTGATTTTGAAGTGAGGCAGCTCTGCTATATAATTACCTTATCTTTAATGTAGTTCAGAAGAACATATTTCAGAAGAACATATTTTATAATTTCAGAAGAACATATTTTATAATTTCAGAAGAACATATTTTAAAATATCTAAAATAGTTTATGGTAAACAAGCTTTGTAGGTTAGCTAGGCCTAGCCAAAAATGAACAAAAAAGGTTAATTAAAATAAAACGCAATACCAAAAAACACAAGTCTATTGTCCTAAAATATATAAAAATACAAAAACACTCTTATAAACAGAACATAACAATGTTATTACACTTCAACTCAAATGCGCTAGAACTTACATCTGCTCTACCAGAACAGCTGCTGTTTATTTACCGGAACTAACTCGATTATTTTCCTTCCAAATAATACGATTCTTATATCAGTTTAACACGTTAGCTGCCATATCGGTCCGATCGGACCGAAACTAAGGTGAATGTACATGCAGCGTTTCGGCACGATCGGACCGATAAAGTCACTGACGTAATGTTTTGTTTTGTGGCTCACAGTGCAGCAAATCTATCGGCCAATTTTGGTATTCTCTGGATTGGGTAAAGACGTGTGTTAGACTTAGTATATTGTATGCTTTAATAACCGTTACCATGGTTACTCAATATAATAATAAAATCGGTGGATATTTTCACTTTTTTGTCTGCACGATCGGACTGATTAAAAATTTTACAACAACATTTTGGTTTAGTAATGAATAATTCACAAAGAATACAGTTGTAAAATGAATATATGTATTTATAAAATAAATATTAGACAAATAAAATAGTGAGCGTTGCCAACATAAAGAAATGAAATAGCCCGTTTAGATTTTTTTTTTTTAACACGAAAATTGCCTCGGTCCGATCGGACCTAAACGTTATACTACGATTATAATTAAAGCCGAAAAATTGCATTTTGGTCCTATCGGTCTCGAAACTATATAAGCATAAATGTAAATAAAATTAGTAAATATTATTGCCTTATATTATTTAACATAAGTAGATGCAAAAATAATAATGGAAAAATAATTTGGTAATAGTGGCACTCCAGGCAAGAGTATCGTATTAGGCCTTGACAGCTAACTTGTTGAAGCAGAAAGTTTAAATGGATTTAAATGAATGCCAGCACTATCTGTTTGAATTCGTAGGAACTATGTGCACAAATATGAAATGAGCCGATGGAATCGAAGTTGGCACTCTTTGCATGCGTATGTCGCGCCGTTGCGATGTGGCACTAAAAGGGTTAATTTTACTATAACGAGGGTCCTTTAATTTATAATAATTTTATTCATTGTTAGAAGTTAACAACCCATTGTGTACTAATTCTAATTATTAAAAATTATCTTCAGCTATTGAAATTACTTATCATGTTTACAGACGGGTTACAGCTATGGATTTGGTTTTGTAAATTATTCAAGAGAAGAAGACGCAAGTCGTGCTATTGCACAGTTAAACGGTCTTCAAGTAGCAAATAAAAGAATCAAAGTTTCCTTTGCAAGACCTTCAGGAGAAGATATTAAAGAAACGAATCTCTATGTTACCAATCTTCCAAAGTAAGGTCAAAAACAAATAGAATATTTATATAGTGTAGTCTAGATAATGTGTCGGCTTAGATTATTTCTATCCATAATGATAAGAGTACAGAGTTATGTAGGCTTTAAAAATCAAAATGCTAGCTCTGTATGTCACTTTGGGATAATGGCATGTTCACATAGATAAACTCAATGTTATGGTCATCAAAGCTAAGATGTTATTTGTTTCATATAAGAGTCTTTTGTTTTTTGTGTCAAATTCTTGTAAGTCAGTCACTCATAAAAAATAAAATATAATTTACGTATTTATTCAAAATGTTTTATCACAATTTCCCAAGACAGAGAATATCTATAATGTTGAGACTTGTTAATAACACATGCTTAAACAAAAATATTAGAAGTAAGCACAAGCGTCTGACTGCTTTCTATTGATTAATGTATTAATGATTTATTTCTAATATGAAAGGAGACTGTTACTAGTAACCACATTCAACATGTTAAGTCCTGTTATCAGTAATCATTGTTGAGATGTGTATTGGTTTATCATAGAGATTAGCTGCTTCTTGCTCCCCTTACAGTCCAATATGACACTGACTTGAATTTTGTCCATTTAGTGAAATAAATAAATAGTGAAGTAGAAACAGTAAAGTTTTTCAAATTGTTAATTATGACATGTTTGTTCAATACATATGGATGAAAAGCTTTCTATTGTTTTTTTTTGTTAATAATTTAATCTTACCTAACTTACCTTACAGTTTGCTGATGATACAACCTTAATTATTAAAGATAAATTATAGCAAGTTTTAGAGCATGAGGCTTTTTCATACAAATCAATGTTACAGATCAAATTTTGTCTAAAAATAATTGATACAATCTTGTTGAGCACTGTGGTGAAATTCACAATAATAATATGAATTTGCCCCTAACCACAATCACTGGAACTTAATAAAACACAATTATCTGATTGATTGTTCTTTATTAATTATATCCACTTAATGCCCTGATGTACATTTCGATAACATGGTTATCATCATCGGAGGGTCTTGCTTATAAACTAAATCTAACCTTACATATCTATTACTAAAATAAAATACAATCAATCAGATAATTGTGTTTTATTAAGTTACAGTGATTGTGGTTAGGGGCAAATTCATATTATTATTAAAAATAATTGATCAAATATTTCAAATAAAATATAATATTTGTTTAAATTTAAAGCAAAGATTCAGGCACCAAGTGTCTTATTAGGAAATGAGGAATTTGAAGAAGTTTTTCTTCAAAGTTCTTGGGTCTCTTCATTGATAATAAGCTGACATAGAATAATGTTGATTAAGCTGATATAAAATTAGTTCAGGAATATTTGGACTCGGAACTCTTAAATAAATAAGTATTCCAAAACTCCGATACTATTGACAGTCTATTATTATATTCACATCTGAACTATGGAATTCTGCTTTGGAGAAGTTCATCAGTTCAGAATATGTTAATAGTGTTTATCCTGCAAAAAGAGCTACCAGCAGGATTAACAAATTGTCAGTCTTCTAAAAATACATTTAGGGAATATGAAATTTTAACATTTTCAAGTATATATATATATATATATATATATATATATATATATATATACACCTGAAGTTATTCTCTATTTCAAATCAAAGTGTGATCATGTTCATCACAAGGACACTAGAAATGCTTGTAATTATCATGCTAAACTAAGCTAGATTAAGATTGTATGATAAAGTTTCCTACACAAGCAGATGTTACATTTAAGAATAAACTCAGCAATAAAATTATAAATGAACATAAATTATACAATTTTAAAAACCTCCTTATTGTTGTTTGGAGTATTTTATTGGGTGGATCAGTTATAGACCATGTTTTTGTTTGACAGGCTCAAAGTCCTTTTCTTTGCAAGGTTTGTTTCATTTACATGGTTTATTATGATTAAATTTCAATAATAATATGTAGTAAATGACTTTTTTTATATTTATGGTTTGTTTAGTTATATACTGGTAGTTATTGTTCTGTGCTTTTAAGATGATTTACTTATATATAAATATATTAAATTACAGTATTTAAAATTAGGCTATTTATTTTAATCAAGAATTGATTTTGATCTTCTACTTATTTTCTTAAGTTTTTTTTTTTTAAATGCACCTTTTCAATGAATGTTCCATTAGATTGTATATTTGTTGATTAGTTCTATACTATTTGTATTGGTCGAAAGAACAATAAAGAAATGAAATGAAAGCTAATAATGTTTGTAGTCCTATAACAGAAAAGATCCGTTGTTATATGCCATGATATACAATTTTTTATTATGATTTAAGAACCTTGAAACTGCAGTAATAGCTTGGGAATAATAGAAAATGTACTAGCCTAATTGACATACTATTAGGTCATAATATGCTATGCCATGAACATATATTCATTAGTCTGTAGGCTACAATATAAAAAAAAACCATATATATATATATATATATATACAGTCAACTCTCGATTAACCGTAATCGGATCAACCGTGTTGCGGCTTAACCGCGATACCAATATATACCAATATTGACCAATATTCCAATATTTATTATGTACAATGTGCAGCTGTGTTGTGATAATATTCGTAGTTGGGTCGGAACAGTAGCAGGTGCGTGTCGACCTTCAAGTTATTTATAGCCTGTGAGTCACGTGGTGCCGGCCAAGGTCATGTCCCTCGCCCTTAAATGAATAATTTGTTTAATTTTTGTGTATGATAATAATAATAATGCTCTTTTTACTGCAGTTTATGAGGTATGTATGTTAATAAAACTCATTTAACCTGTTTATTTTAAAATTTACTATTGTTTTTACCGTTTTTCGGGTTAACCGCGATTTTACTTATCCGGGAAGCCTTAACCCTATATTATCCCGGATAATCGAGAGTTGAGTGTATATATATATATATATATATATCTGGGATACTCAACTAAACTTATATATTAGAAATAAATTAAAAGAATATTTCATTTAATATGTTAGCAGTGATAAATTCCATTACAGCCATTTAATTAGGTCTAGACATAATTTATTGTCTCGTGACATCAAGGTATAAATAATTAAATTCAAATATAGTTCAAATGTAGATATATATATATATATATATTTAAAAAACCAGAATTTATGATTAAAAAAGAATTTTAAGCACTCGGCCGGTCATGAGCAAACTTGTAAATGATGCTTTCATAATTTTAAATTTGGATAATTGTTCAAAGTTTTATATTATTTGAAATTTAATATGGTTATTGTTCACTGCATTTATCTTATTGACAGAATATACCAAGTTCTGTTAACACGGAGTTTACTAATTTTGTTCACTTTAAAGAAAACACTTACTTGGAGTAATGCTTAATCAACTGCAGTCTTCAAACATCGGGACACCACTGTCGTAAAGACACTATCTCGTACTATTCAAATCTTGGCTCCTTTATAAACCCTTCTATTTACGATTTTATTTGCGTAATGGTCGTCGCATTCCAATTGGTTAGCTGAAATCATGTGACTCGGGTCGAGATTATGATAGATTCTTATAAAGTTTTATTTATTTATTAATTCTTATGTATTAAACAATTGTTTAACAATAAATTTCTATTTATTTATTCCGATTTATCTAATGTTGAAATTTATTTACTTATAAAATTTTGATAATTTTTCCGAATCATTGAATAATTCTGGGTTCAAGATATCATTGCATATGGCAGAGTTTTGTCTTCTGATATACAGTTTTAACATTGGCTTATTCTAGTAATTACATACTAATAACTCCGACGTGAAATAATAGTGATTTACTGATAAGGTAATTGTAATATTGTAGTCCAGCGATTAAATTATTATATTAATGTTTTTTTTTAAACATTGGACTGTTGTCACTAACTGATGTTGTCATGTATTCAAGATGGCTGGTTTGTTTGTCCCATATCTACGCAATTTGTTAAGATTGGAATTTATTTATGTTTGGAAATATCAACTGTGTTTACAGTGAAATAAAGATGATTTAAATAAATAAAGGATATATCTAATCACTACTTGTGCAGATGTGGTTGTTGTTACATCTTTGTGATAAGCTCTGTTTAGGTTAATTGTATTGTTTACACTATTTGACCTAAATTTACATATGTAATCTAAAGGTTTGTTATGCTAGCCTATTAAAATTTACATTATTTAGTTTATATTCGCCTTAATACTTTAAAGGCATCTGATAATTTACCTGTCAGTTTCTTTCATACTTTCATACAAATATTGGATTTACATGTATTTTAACCTAGGCTTTATTGGTACTTCTAATAGAGTTGAGTTTGTTGGCTAACTCATAAAATAGTTTGTTCGCATTGGTGTGTTTAGGTTCCTTTATATGTCTTTGAGTTAGGCTATTTACTTTAAATCGCCTAACTCAGGTGGGATTTGTACCAGATGGGATTTGTACCATAAATATGTTAGGTACCAAAGTACCTACATTCTCAAAGTACACTGGATCAATCTTATTTATTATTATTTTATTTAGAATGTTTAGAAAGAGGTGGAAATATAATAGGGTAAATGATAAAGAGTTGTTTTATTTTGAGACTTTCCAAGTTCAGAAATCCACTTTTTGGAATAACATCTGTCTGTAGTTTCTGCCGTTATCCACTTGTTCGGTGAACTGATTTTATCACATGACTTTCCAAGTCCAGAAATGTGGTTTTTAGAATAATCTCGTCTGTAGTTCTTGTCGTTCACTAGTTCAGAGAACTGACTTTATTATGGGTATTTTTTTCCATCTGTAGATATTTGGTTTATTAACTCTAAATTTGGGGTCAAATACGACCAAAGCAGAAATTTTGATTTCTCAAAATCAACTCTTTTAATCTGATTTTTTACAAATAATATTTTGGAAGTTATCTGTAGTAATAGACCACCTGAGGAGCTGTTACTAAGGCATAATTTCTAATCCCAATGTGACAGATTGCAAGTATGTGACCGTCTCCACTTCTTTTGACCAGCTGGACGCTCCGACTGGCTGGAGACCACGTACACTTTAGCCGAATCTTGTCAGGATGGGCCAAGGAGTCAGGTTAGGACACTAATGAACGCAAGTTAAATTAAATGTTCTCTTTTATTCTACCGAATTAGAAGATTACAGAAATAATTATAATTTATAAAAAAGACATAACGGCTAGATAAAGCCTTAATAGTGGTCGAAAAGCATACCGATTAATTATATAGCACATGGCCGAAAATGGACTGACCCCGTTCCGTAGCGGTCTGCCATTCAACTTCTTCTCGCGGCTCTCGGAACAGACTCTCTCCCGGCTCGCTGGTTCAAGCCCTCCACTCCTCGTCTCTCCCCCCCTTCTACGTGATATTACACTGCTCAACAAATTCGCAAGTGCCAATTCATATTTTATTATTTAGAATTTTTAGTTGGAATAAAAACATCAAGTTATTGTATGTGAGCAAATCGAATACTCCAGGTTAAAAAAAACTATATCATCTCCGTCTGTATATATCACCTTCTGAAACTCTAGAAACAATTTCAATTAAACTTGTTACTAGTTATTTCTTAGATCAATCTTAAAAATGAATTGATGAGAAGGGAAAAAAAAATCTTCACTCTGTTTCAAAGAAGCTGAATATTTGATTTTGTTTTTTGTGTTCAAATATTCATTTACAGTACATCTTGTAACTCATCCTATATAAATTGACATTCTGCAATAATTATACCACTAGCTCTTATCTATGATTAAAAAATATGGACACTAAGCAACATAATTTTAACCGTATATAAGTTAAGAGTTAACCTAAAATAAGTAAGAGTTATAAACTTGATAGTAGTCTGATTTTATTTAACTTAGGCTTTTAGGTTTCATAACATGGCTATGTATGAGGAAGCATTTTGTCCATTTCATTGGCAGCTATGCATATAATTTACCTATGTTGTTATGCAGTAGTTTTATTTTGTTATTTCATGTTTGATTACCGATTACTTAAAAATTTGGATTAGTTTAATTATTAATAACTTTCAAATTACCTGGAGTTTTCCAGTTATTTATTCCATTCCACAATCTTCTAAAAAGTTCTACCATATTATTTTCATTTTTTTAAATATCCATAAGATTTATAGAGTTCCTATTTGATTAAGCTTGAGCTTAAGCAAATGTCATTGGGACTCTCATCAATCAGCTTAGCGACGCTAATCTCTATATCATTTTAGACATTTTATTTTTCACCCTCTGATTCAATTCCAATGGGGGCTGCATTTGATTTAAATGGTATTGAAAGTATCACTATTCGTTTCAGTGACCCTGAAAACTATGAAACTAATATTGGTGGTTTTCAATTATTTTTATGTCATCATCCCTTCCCACCTCGTCTTTAAGGGTGTGTTACCCACACAAGATATTTTTTTCAGATTGTAAGTCCAGTGTGTACTAAGTTTGATTTAAATGTTTACAGGCATTTCATAGATATGCTGTAACATAGATACATACACAGATTTATTTATATAGAGTGTGTTAAATAAGTGCCAGTGCGGCTTAATATTTTTTTAACCATTACAGATTTAACTATTGCACATTGTTAATAGACACCAAAACCTATTTTAGTACACATATTCAGTGGACCGCTACCTTTCCAGGGGGGTTACCCACAAGGATTAAGTAGGAAATCTTAAATGAGAGTATAGGTTGAGTTGTACATCGAATTAAATGCCTTTAATGAGTAGAACACAATACCATAAACCCAACCTCAAAAGGTTCACCCTACCTTAAATAGTGTGGGTTTAAAAGTTCATATTAGCTACAATGTCAGGTCAATTGAAAACAACTTAAATAATGTTTACTAGGTTGAGGTTATGAAATGAAAACTTTGCAAATCAATATCTGGTTTAAAAAACTATTTTTTAGACTGCTCACTACTTCCAATGGGGGACGCCCCTCAATGAGTAATTTTTCAACTCAAAACAGATAAAGCGAAAAATTATTATGGTCTGTCTTCACTAATGACTAAAATGCCACTAATAACAACTACATAAAGCAAGTTTGTTTCCTGTTTGCGGGAATACCCACTATCAGTCACAAACAACTTTCTCTTTTAAGCCAATCATGGTTAATCCATTTTACTTGTTTAATATAATATGAACTTTAAACCCATGCTATTTTAGCTGGAGTGAACCTTGTGAGGTCGGGTTTGTGGCATTGTGTTCTACTCATAAAGGCCTTTAATTCAATGTACAACTAGACCTTAGCTCTCATTTAAGATTTCCTAGTTACTCCTTGTGGGCCGTCCCCCTAGAAAGGTAGCGGTTCACAATACGTGCTAAAATAAGTTTTGGTGTCCATTAACAATGTACCCTCTATCTATAACTCTTAAAAAATATTAAGCCGACCCCGGGACTTATTTAACACACAGTATATAGATTATAATTATATATTTTTATATTATGAGAATTATTTCAATTCTATTTAAATGTCTTTGTTTGATGTCTAGGAGTTGTAACATTTTATTTTGTGTTCCAGGACTATTACAGATGATCAATTGGATCTTTTATTTGGCAGGTATGGTACAATAGTACAAAAAAATTTGTTGAAAGACAAATTAACAGGACAACCGAGAGGTGTTGCATTCATAAGGTATGTTCTTTATTGCTGTCATATATTTAAATTAATTAAATTTAAGTATATTTTTCTTATGTATAGTTATGCTATAGAACACGTACTTGAGATGGTGAAAAGATGTTTTAATCAAATTTTTGCAAATAAATCTGATTTTTTTGTCGATTAAAAAAAAGTTTATAAAATAAAAAAAATAATATGAAACTATTTGAAATTTAAGAACTTTTGGGTTCCAAATTTTACAGTTTAAAGTTTTAACTCTACAAAAATTTGAGATTATAGATGTAAATATAAGATATGAAATTGTTGGTGAAAATAGACTGATATTGAGCAACTGATTTAATGTCAATCTACCATGCATGTACAAAAAAAAATATTTGCAACCTCCACTATTTCATGTCTAATAAGTTTATCTGTACCTAACTAAAATAACAAACATATAGTTATTCTTAAAATCAAATCTTAGAGATTCTAACAGTTTTGGTAAAATTTTCTCTTTAAGCATAATAAAGGAATGTCCCATGCAAAACATATCTTCTCCACTGTCATTATTCCTCCATATTGTGATTTGATGTCTATAACACTATTATAAGATTTTCTAAAAATTGACAACACGATTTTAGATCTAATTATAGTAAAATGTAAAAGGTAGTATTAGTCAGTAACAGACTTATAATCACTTAATATTGTGTGTAATAACAATTCCTTCAGGTTAGATTTGACAAAGGAATCTGTGTTTGTGTTACAATTCAATATTATTGGTTTACATATTTGCATATATTGGATGTATGGGATTTGTGATTAATTACAGCAGTACAGTGTATATGTTTTTAAAAAGCAACGATATCAGGTGGGGGAGATTGACAATTCCTAGTATACACTATACGACTACATTACTACAAAGTAATTCTGTAATAGCTGTAAGGTAGCTGATGTTAATGATCTAAATTGGAGAAGTGGTTTAGATGGAAGGTGCACAAAAATTTAGATGGAAAGTCTCTTGAATGTCTTTGAGTTGCCATAAAATGTGTACTAAGTCCAGTAAAACCATCAGTTATTTTGCGATCTTTAATGTGTTTTCTATGGTTTTATCTGGCTCATTTCTACTGAATTGTTCTGAACAGAAAATTACCATGAAATGCTTGATATATTTCTAGATGTTTTCTGGTAATAATATCTGAAGAAGAGCATGAAGACTTGATTCCATTGGCAGATAAAATACAAGCGTTTTGAATCCAAAATAATTTAAAGAAACTAGTTTTTCTGCTTCGTGAATTAATAGCATATAAAATATTCCCCCAAAAAATAAAGTTGTTTTTATTGACTTACAAAGCCCACTGAATGCAAGACAACAATAATTACTCTAAGAATTATTCTTTGGTACACCGAAATATTATATGATCCTTGTTTTATATTAACTGGTTAGGACAATTGACATAATAGAGTTGGTCCTCTTTGAAGTTAAATTTGGACAAGCTTTGATTATTATACTTCTATGAAAAGAACTCTTAATGATAAGATATTATAAATGAAAAGTGAATAATTAACGGAAGTTAACTTTCTATTGGTTTTAAGGAAATAATGTTTCCCAAGATTGTCTATTGGTTGATACAGACTAGCAAAGATCAGGCCATTTTATCAATAACAGTCTCAAAACAATCAACATATACCTACTCTAGTAATCAACATATAAATATTAGGTTAATCTTGTATAAAATTACTTTCAGTTTTGGAGGAAGATTTTTACACACAAAAATTTTTATTCTAAGGAAATAAATATTAATCCCAGAACATTTTCTGCACTTCTGATGCAAAGTTGACCATTCTGTCTAAGTTTGAAGTTATGCCCTTGTCTATAGAAATGTAGAAATTTGATATAGGAAAGTTACCATTGGATCTCTTAACAAGCACAGTTATGACAAATGAGCGAATATTGTATTAACAGATAACCAAAATGGAATCAACAATTACAAAGTTTAAAGGCCATGTCGCTTTACTCGGATTGCCTAATACATTTATGCCAAATCCAACTGCACATCAACTTCACACCTAAAGAGGAAAAAGAGGGCAACAATATAAAAAATGGAAAAAAAACAATGTAATTTGAGTTAACTAAATTGGTATTTGTAGAGTTGACACACAAAAACAGATGAAAAAGTAAAAACTTATTGTTCTAAAGAACTAACAATATTGGTTGCCTTGTTACATATTTGGTCATGAAAAATAGTTGTAAGCTAACGAAACATAAGTTACCAATATTTAGGAAAAATTAAAAACATACTATTTTATATTTATTATACAGGATTGACAATCCTGAGGGAACCTTAGCTGGATTTACACTTTTTTTTCATGTAGTCTTAAGTTAACCCTGGTTTTAGCATACGACTCAAATGAGCCGTAGATGCCATTGACGGTTGACAGACAACTGTAAAAAACTCTGATATTGCAACTCGTCATTAGGGTTACTTAAAATCATCCTACCGAAATAAATGTTATACCATTGTAAAGCTGTCGTTTCGTAGATGCATATACATGTAATCAAAAGTTCATAAAACGCTATAAAAATATTTAATTACTTGGTAAAGTTTGGTGTGTATTACTCGTAAAAATAGTGCCTTGCCAACTCGCGTTACAATATAAGCGACCTACTTTGTGTAAAGGTCAGGAACTGTAAATTATTTCAAATAAATGTACAATTGTACTGTTTTTAGTACAAATCTTTACCTATCCAACAGAATTCGCCACATGTTTATAACTTTTATAGTATTCAATCTATAAATTAGTTATAACAAAAACTCATTTTACAGATGTATTCAAAAAAAAAAAAAAAAAAGTTTTCTTCAACTCAACCTTTAGCCTAGTAAATGGAGTCGTAGAGAAATGAATTATACACCATTGAAAAGCTCGTGTTTCAATCTTTCAAAGCTGTCTAACCTGAATTTCATAGAGAGAACAGAAAAGACAGAAATATTTCTCGTAGTTCGGCAGTTTCACGAAAGGCGGCACCATGTTACGGCAAAAGTTACTGCCAGATCCAGGGTTAAATCCTTTTCTTTCCACTATAACCAGTTCTTGTTCACTTCCGACTCTGATGTAATCAAAGTATTCAAGGGGTAGAGATTTTTATTTTATTCCTTTCTCTTAAAAGAAGAAGAAGAAAACAATCTCCTAGGACTTAGATAATTATGTTGAGACCCTTTTCATTCCTAGCTTTGTGACTAAAATGACAAGGTAGGCATAGATGAAAATTGTATTCAAGATAATTAATATTTTATATTTAGATTAAAACTTCATTTAATTTTTAAAAGAACATAATTTGTTTATTAGGGCCATTTTGATTCCATTTACATATAATTTTGTTGTTGTTTAGCACACTACTGTAATATGAAGCCTTCTGGAGCTATGTTGTATTATATTTTTATGGAATATTTGGTTGACTATGAACGAAAAATAGAATTAATCCAATGCAAAAAGTGAACATGGGCCTTGCAGTGAATTTTAAGTTCAGGTAGAATTAATATGAATTGTAATTTTAGATATAATTTGCGAGAGGAAGCAAATGAGGCAATTCGATGTATGGATGGAGTCGTACCAGATGGTGGAGTAGAGAAGCTCAGTGTAAGGATAGCTGAGGAGCATGGTAAACAGAAAGCAGCTTATTACGCAGGATGGCAAGCAGGGTTCAACCAGAATAGAGGTATTTTTTAATTATTAATGCCTTGTTTTTGTATGTTTGTTGAATTATGGCCCTAAAAAACTAAAGTTATGTTTTATATATTGCAACTATAATTTGTATGATTTAGGCTATTGATAGTTTTTTTGACATTTAAGGTTTCATAATTTATAGTGTTACTTCTAAATACTTTATTGATTATTTGAGTATTTAGAATTAACTAGTTTTGAACGAGTAGTTTTTTTTGTGCGTGATTATAGGGTATGTCAAACATGTTGTTTATAATTGTTAATAATCTTTAAAATGTTATTAAATATGTGATTTAGGTTTACAATATTTAGGGTCTACACCTTTATATTTATGTAATGGTTTTATTTAAATGTACTGTATATAAAAAATATAATAAAATCTTATATATTTAATAAATCTTAATATTTTGTTTATAGCTTCTTTTTTTAATGGTAACATCTTTTATCTTGTGATATGTGGAATGAGTATTAGAGGTTTAGTTTGCTGCTTTTGATTTAACAGACTGATTATATTATGTAATTATAACAGAAGGATTATATATTTAATAAATCGTAAAATATCTAATTTAATATTTTTGTAACATGTTAATGGTAACATTTTGTGATATGTGGAGAGAATTGTATAATTTTTATGATTTTTTTAAAAATTTTATTTTAGTATGGTCTGATTTAACAGGCTCAAGGGTTATGGTGTGAAGAAAGACCTGAATAAATGGGGGGGGGGGATCAAAATTTTTCGTGTTTTTTTTTTTAAGGCATGATTTGAGCTTTCTCGTCAGGCTTTGGGGGGTTGCAATATTATTTTAAGTAGGGCTTTTATTGTTTCTAGGTAAATTAAACATTGACAATCATCTTGGGTATATAGTCCCAAGAGTTCCGACTGAAAAAGACTTATAGCCTCTAGACAATATCTTATTGTCTTGGATAGATATCAGTACATTATTTAGTACTAGGTTACTAGATTCAAATTATGATATGCACAGTGTTGAATATATTTCATATATTATATTTGTTCAATACAATTTATTTGTGATACCGTCATAGCCTTGACAGTGAAATTTTGGCAAAAGGCAAATATAATTCTCTTTTGCTCAATTTCTTTCAAATATTTTTTTTTCCGAGCTAATTTTAGACCAGTATTTAATATCTCTCACATTAATTTAGATTTATTATTTTTAGATTAGTGGGTCTGCCTGTCGAATCTATCCAAATTAGAAACATCTAGAAACAGATTCAATTGGTCTTGGCTAGTATCCATAATTATGAAGATTTTATCTAATTTTGTATCACAAATATGACTTTTGTAGATAAGAGATTTATTAATTCTTTTTGAATTTTTGAACTCGTACATTTTTCAGTTTCCTTTGACCTGCTTTTCAAACTAGTAAAACTGGACCATATTATATTATACTTAAATGTAATAAGATTTCATATGTAAGTAAGGCGAAATTCCAGATTCATGTGTGCCCCCTTTATTTTTTTTTTGTTTAAAGGCAAAAACCTCTCTGTTATTATCACTTTATAAAAACTAGGATAAAAAGAACATGAACTAAACACCCATGTTGAAATCCCTTGAATACTGTAATGGTGTCAGGATTGGAAGAGAACAAAAGTATATAACACCATACAAATTAAAAAAATATATATATATATATTACATAATTTTTGATCATTTAATAATATTTTAAAATATATATATATATATATATATATATATATATATATATATATATAATTAAAAGAGATCCCTTTAACATTGTTTTTGGTTATAAGCGTTAGTAAGAAAATACCAAATAATCTGTGTTAACATATTTTTTAAATTATTGTTATTTTAAAATTTTACGTAGTTTTGACTCTGTATAATAGGGTCAGTTTAGGTAGTAAACACCATACAGTATAAAAGGAATATATGTACGTATAATATAAATAAAAATGTGTATGCTGTTCAAAAATTATTTCTTGTTATATTTGTATTTTTGTCTTACAGTAGAACCTCTGTTAACCAGCCTCGGATTAACCGGTCCTCGGATTAACCGGTCCTCGGATTAACCGGCCTATATCGTAGTTTACTGGTTGGATGAGAGTTTCCGAAAATAAATTGTAATTGAAACACCAAAGCGGCGGCGATATCAAAGGACTTTGTGGATAGCGGAATCCCATTGTCGGCGGCGTAAAAACACCGCGGCACCAAAGCGGCGGCGATATCAAACGACTTTGTCGATCGCGGTATCCCATTGTCGGCGACGTATAAACACCACGGCACCAAAGCGGCGGCGATATCAAATGACTTTGTTGATAGCGGTATCCCATTGTCGGCGCCGTAAAAACACCGCGGCATTGGCACCCGTCGGTATAGCAGACATACACCCACAAAAAGTTTGATGGGCCGCTTTTTTTCCACGAATCATTTTAGTATACATTATGAAAAATATAACATTTCTTTTCAGTTTTCTTCTTGTCTTTGACGGGTATATTACAGTAAATAAAAACGAGTGAGTTACGAAAACAACGGAAGCGTGTGTTGGTTTCGTTTGAGACGCGGTTAAATGTGTCAAAAGACTTGACAGAGGGGAATCTGTAAACAAGCTTTGTAGTGTTTAATTTTTTCATGTTTGATGTATAATATACATAACATAATAATTATATAAGATACATTTATGTACAATAAAATGAGTTGCAATAACATCTTAATTGCATAATTCTTAGCGCTGCCTGATTAAATAAACTTTCTTTCAATGAAAACTGATTTTTCAGGGGAACCTCTGATTAACCGGCCAAACGGGCAACTGGCCCGGGTGTCAGTCCCGACTAGACCGGTTAAGAGGGGTTCTACTGTACTTACAATCCATTAAATAATCATTATAAAATATAATGTAATGTAATTTCTTAAAATTTTATGCCTTGATATTTTTTGATAATATGTATATTTATAGAATTAACAAGAAATACAACTTTGACCTCAAATGCTTAGGCCTTTGCAAAATTTCATCTGTACAACAGTTTTATTATTATTTTTAAATCTATTTTCTTCATTTTATCTCGTCTTTAAAAAAACAATCCTATTATTACATGGTTGTTGGTAATAATAATAAAATCTGTCATAAATAAAAAAAAAATTTTCTAAACTTGTTAATGGACTGAAGAGATGATAATCATTATTCTAATTACAAGTACATAATACTACCAACTTACTGATGTACTATATAATAAAATATACATTATATTTCCTATAGTATATTTCACAACTAGTATTAAAAGTGTGATTTTTCCTGGTGCGAGTTGTATTTAAATTACTAGTAGACGAGCAATTTAAATAGAACGAGCATCAGGAAAGAAATTTTCCCACGAGTTTTGAACACTTTTTTCACGATACTACAGAAAAAAATTATTTGATACAACAGCAAAAAATATGATTATTACAAATTGAAAAGTTTATTTACTACAAACAAACAAAAAAATTATGTTTTTTTTTAGAACAAATAGGCTTAGGCCTATATTTAACATATAAATAATGTAACAATAATGTAACAAACGAACAATAAAAGACCTAGTTTTTATTTAAGTGGATGTTAATTGTGCAGTTTGTATTATTGGTAATTCCTTTGTTAGGAATTTTGTTTAGGACTTGAACTGTTTCTTGGTTTTGTGAGATAGTGTTCTTCATCATAAAGTTTCCAAATTCAGATTCATCTTCCACTTTCCTCAAAAATGTCATCTATTGTTGGAAAATAATGAAAAAACCATATGGAGATCTTGATCTGACAATCAAATCCTTAACCAATTAATATATAAGATATAAATTTAAAATTTACTTGAGAGTCCATAGTTATTATCTTCCACTGTTGTTTGTAAAGTATAGATAATCTACATCATTAATTTGGCATAAGTAAATCTGTTAAGATTTCTTCAGGTTTTTATCTCGAATAGAGTTCAAGTACGCTTATTTGTTTCAAATAATTTACAATATAAATTACAAACTACTTGAATGTTATGAAAATAATGTCTGGAAGATTACAATTGATATTTGGATAAAACCTCTATATAATCTACCAACTAAATTACTTGATTTCAGTGCTGATGCTTGCTATTAATATTTTTGTTCAGGTTTAATTACACAGTAATTGTTTGCATGTGCCTTGACATTCAGTTTAAATTACGGAATGTTCCGGAAATGTAAAATTTAAGAAATAATACAAATTCCTAGTCATTCGTATTTTGTTTTTACATTTCTGTTTTGATTTTTCTCAAAGGCTAATTGTATAATTCTCAATTAAAAAGCAATAGACTAATGGTACATAGTAAATTAATTTAAATGTGGTTATGGATTTGTATAAGTTATCTTGTGTTAATTGTTTTATTTTATTTATTTAATGTGTTTTTAACTTTTATTGCAATCTGTAACTTGTTCTGAATATCAGACACATACACAAATATAATTCCGTATGGTCCAAATATAATAATGTAAGGGGAGGGGAAGATAAATGGTAGGAAAAAGTAGAAATCCAAAGACTTTTTTTTTTATAGACTTTTCTGTACAAAAATAAAAAACATTTAGTTTTCAATATTTTATTAATAATGTTTTATAGATCTATTTGAAAATGTGTTTGAGTTAGGTTAGGTTAAAAATGTATTGAATTTTTAAGTTAAAGGGTAAACATTGTTTTGTATAGTGTTGTTTGATAATAATAAGGATTTGTTGAGATATTGTGTTGATGTATATACAGTAGAACCTCTGTTAACCGGCCTCGGATCAACCGGCCTATTTCGTAGTGTACTGGTTCGATGAGAGTTTCCGAAAATAAATTGTAATTGAAACACCAAAGCAGCGGCGAGTCAAACGACTTTCTTGATAGCGGTATCCCATTGTCGGCAACGAAAAAACACCAAGGCGGCGAGTCAAATGACTTTGTGGATAGCGGTATCCCATTGTCGGCGGCGTAAAAAGAACGCGGCACCAAAGCGGCGGCGAGTCAAATGATTTTGTCGATAGCTGTATCCCATTGTTGGCGGCGTAAAACACCGCGGCAATGACACCCGTCGTCGGTATAGCAGATATACAATGGCAAAAACGTTTGATGTGCTGATTTTTTTCCACGAATCAATTTAGTACACATTATGGAAAATATAACATTTCCTTTTAGTTTTCTTTTTGTCTTTGACTGGTTATGATCTACGTACAGTATATACAGTAAATAAAAATGAACGAGTTACGAAAACGGAAGCGTGTGTTGGTTTCGTTTGAGACGCGGTTAAATGTGTTTTAAAAGACTTGACAGAGGGGAATCTGTAAAAAAAAGGTTGTGACGAGTTTAACGGGAACCTCGGATTAACCGGCCAAACGGGCAACCGGCCCGGGTATCAGTCCCGACTAGACCGGTTAAGAGAGGTTCTACTGTAGCTGTATAATGGAGACTCAGTGGTTTAGTTTGCTTTGTTTCTTTAACACACTCTAACTTGAAATTGGATTTGAGACAGGTTTCCATTTTACATTTTTAGGTAGATATCAGATGTAATTCATTTTTTAAATTGTATGAAAAAAGTATTAGATGTTCGTATATATTTGTACGGTTGAATTCTAGCGAACAACAATTTTTATCTAATTATATGTAATTAATGAATTAAAAAGGGTTCATCAAGACATTGTGATGTTATTACAGTGATAATCATATATATATATATATATATATATATATATATATAAAGTAAAGTCGAACAATTTTTAGCCTTTGTACATCTTCTTAGCAATTTTATTATGATGAGATTAAAAATATCTTTTATAGTGCTTCTCTAAAAATTCATCAGTAAATTAGCGCTGTGTTCTGACTTTCAGGGATTGTCGTTTCTTATGTATGCTAACCATTCCAGGTGTTTGATTACTGTTTGTGTTTTACAGCATGAACTAACAGCTAAATTTATAGAAGAAATGAAATAAGAAGATTTTAAGTACAATATACACAAGTTATCAAGAATTTGCTGTTTAAAAGGACATATATTTATGATCTAAGACATGATTTTAATTTTAGATGTGTTTAAAACACTGTTAAGTAAAGCAAAAATTGCCTTAAAATGGTTTTTATATTTAATTGGTACAAATTGGACAGTATTTAAATTTGAGAAGATTAGTTTTTAATTAATAAGCTCAAATTCCTTTTTATTCTCAACGGTACCTGAAATCTACCTCTTTTTATTTTATTATTGTAAAAGACTTGTTTTTAGTTGTAAATCTGCAACTGAAATTGTGCTTTATTAAATGGTACTGATGTTACCACAATTTTAGTTGATTGAACATTAATTTTGAAGGTTTGTTTATATTTATTTCATTAAATTTTTTATTTTCCAGAATATGAGTATTAATTTATCAGTATGTTCATCTGAAATGACTGTCATGAAAGTGAGAGTGTTAGTTTTAAGTAGAATTAAGTATAACTTTGTTTATATTTTTAATATTTAAACTTTAAACCTCGTTATTGTGATTCTTGTCTAGTCTCAAACAATGTTGAAGTTAGTTAAGCGTTTTGGGAACTTCTGCGAGTCATAATTGGTTACAAATTTGTAAATCTGTTTCCCATTGTAGTTTTGATATTAGCCTTTTTTAAGTGCCCATGTGTGATTTGTAAATGTATAGTTTATGTACAATTATCATTTATCTTCTGAGAAAGTTTGGTATGTAGCGGTACATATATTATGGTACAGTGTCCGCCAAATATCTACAGCTTTGGCCGTGGCGCTACTAGGCTCTAGTAGACACCCCTTTTACCTTCTTACCAATTTTAGATTATCCATTTAGCTATTATATAGTTATGATTTAATTGAAAATAATACAATTAATTATATTTATTTGTATACAAGTTATAAATAATTTGAAAGGTATGTTTTCACCAACATATATTTTACCCAACACTCCTCCCTTAGACCATAGTGGTAGTTATTTAGTGGCAGGCTTTGTAAGTGTTTACTGGTTCTAAATAAATAAATTCTATATGAGTACAAACATAACTATCTGATGAAAGAAACAATTTTTTTGTAATAATTTGATTAATTAATATTAAATAAAAACAGCAATAAGTATAATTAGCAAAGTAACTCTTTTATATGTTATATGTTTATTTAATCGTCTGGTATTGTAAACTCTGTGTTTCATGTCAGGATAATAGATGTGATGATGAAATAGGTATTTGTGAAAAGTTAGAATTACAGCGATAGGAATTCTATATGCTGACTATACATTTCTCTTTGCAAAGGTACCAGTGTTAGAATCGACATAGATCCATTCGGTTAAACCATTCTGTTTTGACTATAGTTCTAAATATACAAAAAAAAATTGTATTTTATAAAATATTAACCCTTAGCCCTCTCCTGTCCAGCATTGCATGTGATGACATTCTTCCCATTAGATCTGATTATTTTGTGTGGCTTGCTGTCCTCTCCTCTCTTGTCCTGCATTGCAGTCCCCACTGTTTACTACTACAACTCTGCAGTCAGCAGACAGATAGCACCATTCCAATCTGACCTAATGTTGCCACTTATTGCATAACTGGTTTTTAAAACCTAATTTAAATGTTTTCTATTTAATCATTTTGTTTTTCAACCACGCTATGATTAATTCACTCTATTTTACTATGTTTTTAAAACATTCTATTGTTTAAAATTTTTTGTATAATTAAATAAATTGTAAGTAACAGATGACAAAAATGAGGTTTAGAATAAGAAGTTTATATAATTAGGTATAAATAAACTCTGTGTATTGTATCATGTCATGATACTGAATCATGTCAAATATAAAATATTTAGTACGTAAAAAAATACTAATATAAGAAAGTGAGAAAATATGATCACACCACTATGTCAAGAAATATTACAAAATGTAATAAAATTGAATATAAAAATTTACTAATAGTAAAACATTTAAGATTACGTATATCAAAAAAACAGTATTAATCATACATATAATTTTCCAAACTAAACAATATAAAGATATAAACTCAATAAATCATTCCACTTTCTATCTTTTTAAGCTATGGTACCGATGAAAACAGTCGCCAGGATGAAGTTCTGGTTTATTTGAGCATGTTTCACAATACAGTCTTGTTAGTTTCCTCTCTCCCTGGCCATATCTTTGGTTGCAAACTGCACAGTCTTTGGATTTTCTTGCCTCCTAAAAGCCTGGAACATGAAGCATTCCGTTCAATCTTTCATCTTCATCGGTTACTGAAGGCCGTCTTTGTTTTCTTGTATTTTTTACATCTCTAACCAATGCTATGATTAGTTTTTTTCTGAAGTTTCTTTGTCTCGTCTCTTTGTGGCCGGGTGGTATGTGAATTTTGTACATTATAAAGGCATTTACTATTGCAACTTCTAATAGCCAAAAGAATACTTTCCGCCACCATTTAACAGATTTCCTAGCAAAAGAGTAAGATGCAATATATTGGTCGGTAATGTCTACCCTTCCCATATATTCATTGTAACGGGAAATTACTGATGGTTTGCTAATGTTTTCAACTTCTCCTCTTCTCACTATTCTTTTAACAACCTCAGTTTGGTTATCATAAATAGTTGTCAACATAGTTACTGGTCGCTTGTCTCTCCACTCCATAACATTAATAAATGTAGGATCATTATTATCTCCATCTTTTCCCAATGCTAATATTTCCCCCTTCTTTAACTTTGGCCTTTTTCCTGATATTCTCAGGAAGTCCTATTCAACGTCTATTTACTGTGCCATTTAAATATATATATTTTTTAAATACAATTCTATAGCTAATTCAACACTTGTATAGTACCTGTCTGTAAATACATGTAAACCTTGAACATAAGATTGTTCAAGTTTCTTTATTAAACCCAAAACAACTCTACTTGTGACAATTAAATTAGGCCTCTCAAGGTTAGATGTTGTAAATGAACCCATGTAAGGCTCCATGGCACAGATCACTAACAGCATCACAAAGAATAAATATTTTTATTCCCCATTTTATAGGTTTATCTTTGTTGTAGATTTTGAATAATAGACATCCTTTAAAGCCAATTGAACTTGCATCAACACTCACAGTGTGAGAAGGGTAAAAGTATTCTTTGAATTTGTTTTCCAAATACTGTAGAACTCTTTTGACTTTACCAGATCGTGTTAAAGTACCTAAAATGGGAACTTTGTCGGGTGGTGCAAAGCTTAAGTGCAAAGTCCAAAATATTTAGAAAAATCTCTTCTTTGAAAAGATGGCCTTAAAAAAAAAAGGTTGATAGTCCAACCAGTTTGAAGAAAAATAAACTTCTAGCTCTGGTTTTGGATTAAGGGACATATTCATAATAACCCCATTAAATGCTTTAAATTCAGGCAATGTAATATCCACCCATGAGTGTCATGATGAATTTTTTGCTAAAGGAGTATTCAGTTGTATTTTCCCCCTCGCATATCTATTGCTTTCTTTAATAATCTCAAGCAAAAGCTGGTCAGTGAAAATAACGGGAAATAATTTATTTCCGAGTTTCTGTCAAACACTGGTGGAGGGATAAAACCGCTCTTTTACTCCATGTGTTTCAACAAGAAAACTTACATCTGTGTCTGTCCACTCACACCATAGTCATTCATTGTGAGGCAATAAATCTGGAATACATTCATTATCATTGTCACTGATAATATTTTCTTCTTGGCCTACAATGTCAACTATATCACTTTCGTGCTCATTATCTACATTTAAATAAGTCGATTCATAACCACTGGTAGAAGGCTGAAATATATTTTCATTTAATAATTCATCATCCAATTCATTTTCTGAAAAGTCTTCACACATTACTATAAAAACAATAATAATATACAAAATATATTTTTTTGCAACTCGTAATAAAAACTATAACTTACTCGAAAAGGACACTGGATTAAATCTATTGTATAAAGTCTCTGGTTCAACAACTGACTGATAACAGCAGAGAGCTCATGTAAACATGAGTGACATAATGTGTTCAGACCTTTGTTCAGTGTTATCATGACACCAAACTTATAAATAACTCAAAGCTGTCCCTTATTTATATTGTAGGTTCAATAAATATTCAGAGAAGGGAATGTATTGAAATAAAGAGAAGTTAGCTTATATAATAATGAGAAGCATAAGATAAATGTGATTCAAAATATGAATAATATTTAACATGAGACAAATTATTATGGCAAATAAAGATTCACATTTGTTGATTTTTTGGGTATAAATAATACCATATAGTCACAATATCTTTTGGGATCATTGATTATAAAAAAAGAAATGTTAGTCATCAGTGTCCAGCATTACAGGCCAGGAGAGCATTCGAGTAAAATGCAGGACAAGAGAGTGATAGGCAATGTTACATCATAATATATCAGATTTGTCTGGCAGATGTATTGCAGACCTCAAGTGTAGAAGGACAAATGTAAAATACCAGGAGAGGGCAAAGGGTTAATATAAATTCTTTCTGAGAAAAATCAACCAAAAAATAATGCCCAAAAATTTTTGTTTATAAATAATTCAGGGAAGATGTGTATATGAAGACTTATAAATATTGAGGTTGACTAGTGAAATGATATCACTGGCTTGGATCTATGTCCAAAATTTTACATTTTTAGAAAATTAACACAAACTATTCAAAAGATGCATGTCTAATACCAAAGTAACCTATGTACAAACGTTAATTTTACTTCAAGCAGAACTAGTCTAAGTAAGAAAGTTTAGTTTTGATTCTAAAATTTGTTTCAAAATTTCAAACTATTCAGTGCTGAAGTATCCTAAATGTATCATATGCTAGTCCTGTACTGGCTGTTGTTTTATCCATCAGGTTGTATCACTGGACATAGAATACCTTAAACCCTTTCTGTCGACTGTTTGTGTTAAAAAGGAAGCTGATTTTACATTGCACTGCTAAAAAATTAATGTGTACCAGTATGTTTTATTTGTTAAAATTTATTATTTATTTATGTAGGAGTGTTTCTTATTATCATTATATCCTTATAAAAGGAAATAGAGAAAGGGTTTGCCAAACATTTTTTCTAAACACTTTGGCAATTTCTGATCAAATGGTTCACACCATTTACAAAAAAAAAACTTAGGTTTAAATGCTGTTCAAAATGACAATTGAGGCAAGACGCAATGCAACAGTAAACTTCCAGAATCTGTATCTGTAAAACAATCTATAATAGATCACATTAACCTGTTTCTCAGAATCGAAAGCCATTACTGTAGAAAGGATTCTGCTAAAGAATATTTAGTCGCAAATTTAAATATTGTTAAAATGTATAACCTTTACCTAGAATTTTGTAAAGAAAAACATCTTGAAACTGCCAAGTTATCCAAGTATAGACATACTTTTAATACATGTTTCAATTTAAGTTGTTTTCTTTCACGCAAAAAAGATCTGTAATATGATTTATGTGAAAAATATAAAAATAACAATGAAACACAAAAGATTGAATTGCAAGACATCGTCGACGATCATTTACTACAGTTTTGGCCAGAGAGGCAAAAGAACAATCACAAGAAGAAGAAACGTATTGTGCAGGAGTTTATGACCTCCAGCAACTCGTGCAAACCCCTCATCTTGAGGTTTCACAATTATATTATAAGAGAAAAATTGGTTTATGTGGGGTGAAACCAAAAGACGAGGGTCTAATGAAATTGCGAGCTGTATGCACATGTTTAGAGAAGGTAAAAAAGAAATGTTTTTTTTTCCTGACAACTGTGGTGGTCAAACTTAAATCCTAACATTGCAGTAATGTACTTGTATTCAGCTATTACAAAAAATATTAAAATAACTCATCGCTTCCTTTAAAATGGACATATGCAGAATGAGGGAGATAGTGTGCACAGTACTATTGAACGAGAATCAAAACCTGTCTCTGTTTATGTTCCAGACCAGTGGTGCACTTACAAGAACTGCATGTAGAAGATCTCCATATAATATTATTTGAAATGAAAGAGTTCTACATCTTCAGAAAATTGAGATCTGAAACATGTAATGAAATGGATAAAGATGATTATAGAGAGGCAGAAAATTGGGATACTTGTGGTTGACTCTCAGTATCCAAATACTGTTTGTGTGAAATATACTTACAGGCAGGAAAGTTTCAAAAAAATAAATATTGAATCTAAACCAAGAAAAAAGTTGGACAGATTGGATAAGCGAGAGTTACAAATAACAACAGTAGTTTACCGATAAGTACAAAAAAAAAATTAAGGATTTAGAGGCTCTTTGTAACAACAGAATAATCCCCACAACTTACCATGACTTATTATAAAAATCTTAAACACGGACGTAGTTTTTGTTGATAATCAATAAATTTGATAAAAATCCCTTATTTATTAAAAAAAAATAATAATTTATGAAAAAAGTACCTCTATACAAAACATGGTTTAATGCATTTCAAATGTATTTTTTATCGTGATTATGGGAAAATAAAACTTAAATGCCTGTACTGAAAAGTAAAGTTTTTGTACTTATAATAGTTCTGATCCAAGCTAGCGATATCCTTTATAGAATAAAACTTGAACACAAATTCTCACAAATAGTACGTTTATTTATTCAAACGTGTTTCAATGACAAAGTTGCCATCTTCAGTGATACACTTGCTACAATAACTAACCTAGTACTGTGCCAAATCCTGTATTTATACAGAACTAAAGAGGTATGGTCTAAACCTACTTTATAGCAATAAGGTTAATTATTGTAGCCGAAGATGGCGATTTTGAATATTGAAACAAAATTACATAAATAAACATACTATTTGTTTTAAACATAATTATTATGTGTGTTTGCCTCCTAGATTGTATAATTAATTATATATAAAAAGGTATATTACCTTATTATTTTCCGTCATACAATCCAACTGATTTTTCAGATTACCGATTTCGACGGTTATACCGTCATCTTCAGATCCTTGGACATCCTATTAACATCTTATTTTATAGGTTATCAGCCGTTCTGGGGCGTTGTCTATTTCAACATAAAATATCACAAAATTTAAAAGGTTTGTTTAGAAATAAATGTTTGTTCAAATAAAATATCCGAAGTACATAAAATATCTCAAGAATTAATAAAAAAATTTAAAGTCACAAGAATTAATTCTTTCAAAAGAATTAATTTTTTTTATTAATTCTTGTGATATTTTATGTACTTCGGATATTTTATTTGAATAAACATTTATTTCTAAACAAACCTTTTTAATTTTGTGATATTTTATATTAAAATAGACAACGCCTCAGAACGGCTGATAACCTATAGAAAAGATGTTAATAGAATGTCCAAGGATCTGAAGATGACTGTATAACCGTCGAAACCGGTAATCTTAAAAATCAATTGGATTGTATGACGGAAAATAATAAGGTAATATACCTTTTTATATATAATTAATACTATTTGTGTTTAGTTTTTATTCTATAAAGTATACAAAGATGGTTTGATTATATATAAGGTCTAAACTGTGGATATCATTCTGAAGTCTTATTTAGTCTGTAGTATTCATGTTTTTACAGACGTAATGTAGATAAATAGCTTATATATATATAGGTATAAACCAGTTAACTAATATTATTGAAACATTTTTGAAAGATAAATTAATTAAATTACCTTTGGTAGTAAATGTTTACAAAATATGTTTTTCCAGATTGTATATAGAGAGTACTTGTTACTTAATATGTGACTGATCGATGTATGTTTTGTGTAAAATTATATAGATGATGTTTTAGCATTATGAGGACTTGTTATTATTTATCATGGATAAAACAATTTTAAATTTATTTTATAAATAACAAGAAATATTATAACAAGTGTATAATATGCATATCAGACGGACAGACGGAAATTATCCAGCCACTCATGCAAAGGAATTAAGATTAGGAAAACCAAATCAGTGAAACAACGTAGTTCATAGTGTCGATACACTTTTCTCATTAACTACTATAACGTCATTTTTTAAACTCAATAATAACAGAAAGTGATTATTAGACTTGTAAACATTTAAATTAAGTTTTTAACTGCATTCAAATTTTTCATTGTTTACTCATCGAATTTATAAACTTAGAAACCATTGCATGTGTGACAAAATAAATTATTTTTTTTATAAAAAAAAAAATGAAATTCAAAACTAATGTTAGAACCGTTCGCAAAATTCTAAGCACATATTATAAAGCTCGACCCTATTTCTTGTAATTTTTAGTTTTTCTTCATTAAATTCTTTTATCTTCAAAATTGTAAACAAAGATTCATCTACTAACATTTATCACATTCCTACACAATATTACAGGGTGTTTCAAAAAGGATGCAATCCTATTTTTGTGAAGTGAATTTATTACCTTAAACAATTAATATAACATATAATTATACAATATTCAAATTACTTTTAATATTTTATAATAAATGTTCAAAATGACTTCCTCCGTTTGCATTGCAGGTTCAGACACGTTTCATAACATTTGCAGCCACTTTTTGTAGTTTTTGCTCAGTGATGTTAGATATTTCACTTTTAATGTTATCTTTCTGTTCATCAAATGTATGAGGATTGTTTTGAAAAACCTTACTTTTTAAATACCCCAAAGGAAAAAGTCTGCAGGAGTAGGATCTTGAAGGCTACAATTCTTTTTATATCCCACAATGATCAACTTCTTTCAGTTCATGAACAACACCGATGTGATAAGCACACAGTTTAAATTTTTTAGTAGCCCGAAAAGCGGTAGATAGTGAAAGTCCAGCCTATGAAGTAACTTTCTAAGTAATTTGCGTGATGAGCGATTCAAACGTTCTTTTATATCGTCCAGAACTTCCACTGTTAACAGTGTTAGTCGACCTGTACTTTTCCGATCATATACATTACCACTCTGCCAGTCTCACAAAATTTATTAATCAGACGTGATATTGTTGATTAGGTACTGAAGAATTGGGAAATTGTAACTGAAACTTGTCTTTTACTCATTTGTAAGATTTATATGCGCAACAAGTCTGAATAATAAATACACGTTTATCTTTGGAAAAAGGCATAGTTGAAAATATACACATACTTATGTAGACAAATGCATACTGGAATAGCACTAGTGCATTACAATAACACATGACTAATCTACAATGAGAACAGTTTTGCCAACTGATATTTGGGGAAGAAAAAATTTACCTATGTGTAATTTATACCTTCTTAAAGTTCGGATTGTGTCCTTTTTGAAGCACTCGTTATATACATTCATTTAATATGCTTCAACACAATGTATTTGTGAGACAAATTTTATAAATTGTTTTATTTTTTTCTTCCTTGTTTTATTTATAAGATGAATTGTTTTATTTATTTTGAAAATAATGTTGGTGTTAAACCATTTTTTTTCTCTTTTCAGTCTAAGCAGCATTGGTGTGTTATTCAAGAAATAATCCCATTTCATCATTATTTTGTTTATTTACTTTTTAAGTGTTTGGTAAATCCTTAATATTACATACTTTATTTATTATTATTTATTTAAATATATAAAATCGTATTATGCAATTAAAAACTAATCAATTACAAATTTCCATTATAACTAATTCATGCACGTTTTAAAGTAATTTCAGTTTTGTAATAATAATTTGAATTTGCCCCTAACCACAATCACTGGAACTTATTAAAACACAATTATCTGATTGATTGTTCTTTATTAATTATATCCACTTAATGCCCTGATGTACATTTCGATAACATGGTTATCATCATCGGAGGGTCTTGCTTATAAACTAAATCTAACCTTACATATCTATTACTAAAATAAAATTCAGTTTTGTGTTTGATTTTTTTAAATAATGAGACAAAGTTTTTAAAATTTAATTCTGCTAGTAACAAATTGTTTTAAATTAATGACCTTTTTCGTGTTTTTTGAGGGAACAAAAATTCTGCTATTCAATTATTTCAATAGAAAACACAAATTAATATTATAGAAAAAGAATAAGTTTATATAATATTTTTCCCTTTGAAGTTTAAATTTGGAAAGCTGTCTTCAGAGTACATTTACATTTACTACATGGAAAAGGAAACAGGGAAAATTATAAGAAATATGTTATAATAAATTCTTGATTATTATATTGCTTTTCCATGACATGTCATCCTACCTCTAATAGGATCAAAATATTTGCTGGGGGAAAAGTGAAATTTTGTAATCAATTAATGTCAAGTGTGTAAAATGAGGACAATACTTGTTACCTCAGTTATACAACTCGAAGCTCTTTGTGTTAATCACATGACATTAAGCACTGTTTAAATGAATAATTAAGGTCACATTTTTATACAGTTTTTAAATATTTATTGTTTTGCTTTCACTGAAAAGTAAATCTTTTAAAACCTAATTATATAAAAATAAAGATTAAATTTCATATATAAGCACAGATAATAACAATTTCTTTTCATATTTTCTTTCATGATCGTCTCTTAGTTAATTTAAAATTGAATGTATGATTAAAAAATTGTCATAAATCCACTTTATCGTTTCTTCAAATATCTTGATTTCACTACCAAGATTTGAAAAGTTCATTACTTTTTACATTTAAACAGGTTTGTAATCAATAATAAATTGTTTTTATTTATTTTTTTTTTTCAGCTTCATATCTAATTACAACATTTCATGTCTGTTTTTCTTGATCTTTTTTTTTTTTCAGTGTTAATCGTACCAGATGCTCAGCAGATTTTTTTCCCCCCATTTTTTTATTTCCTGTATAGTAATATTTATTTTTATTTATTTTTATAAACTTTTAAAATTCCAGGAGATAAGTGCTAAAATAATTCCAGATGCAGTTTTAAAATATGTTCGGTATTGTTTACACATGCTTTTAAATTTTTTTTGTCTTTTTTTTTCTTGTAGCAACTACACGAGGAGTAATGGACAAATTTTGCAGTGTACAACTTATTATTTTCTTTATTTCATTCCCCTTTTAAGTAATTTTTTTTTCTTTTGAATGAGTGGTAGGGTTGGTTTCCGTCTGTTTCAGGGGGTGGGAATCCTAGGGGAAGCCCACGAGGAAGAGGCATCACTGCCGTTGGTCGAGGTGTTCCAGGCATACGTAACCCACCAGCATTCAACAATCAGCCGCCAGCTTACCCATTGAGAGCTGGAGGGTTTGGAGCTTTACGGCAGGACAAAGGCCACCACAGATACAACCCTGTTGGAGGGTTTAATGCTCCAGGCTTCAACCCTTACCACGGATGGAACTAAAATAATATATTTTAATTATAAGTAGTGTTTAGATTTATGAAAACAAATTTCATATTTAGAACTTTTCAAACAATCAGTATATTTGTACAATATTCAGTTTAATTTTTAAATTGTAAAGTACATCTTATTACATGAAATGTTCCTAAGTGATTCAATTTTTGTCCATACAGTTTTTGTTTTTCTCATCCTTTAATTTGAATGTATTTATGTTAATATCTCAAATGTCTTAATTCTCTGTCTAAACAAAGTTATACATGTTTTAAAAATAGAGTACATTGCTTGAAAAATGTTTCCTTCGTGTTGTAATCACTATTATTTCTTTCTCAGTTGCACGTCAAGTTTGACAATTTTTTAGTTTTACTTATACAAATTTTATTTCATTTTCAGGATATTTTGTTAAATTGTAAAATAAAGAATATTAGTGGAAAAGACACTTGTAGACTTAGCTACTTCAATTTTGTTCCTTTGTTGAAGTGTTGAAAAATAATTAACAGGGTAAAAAAATTGAATGTAATGAGATGATAAGTGAGGTATTAAATCTGAGAATATAAATATAGTGATAAAGTGGTATATAAACTGAGTGGTCAAAGGAGCCAAAACTAAAGGAATAGTTTTTAAAATTATTATTTTTTAACTTTTTTTGCGAACAAACTGTACTCAAGTGAGTTTTTATGTCTATATAAAGATAGGAAAAAAAGTGCTTATTTAGTATATTTTAATTTAGAATGAAAATTCTTTTTGTCTTAACTAAAATATTTTTTTCTCATTTTTATTTTAATAGCAGTAGTATAATAATAACAGCTTCACAACAAAGGCACACAGTTTTTGTTATTTTTATTTAATATTAAATGGTTGTGTATGTAAACTATGTCAAACTTTTATATTAAAGTCTTAAGTACATATTATTTATTTGTGTTTTTGATTTAACTTTTGAAGCTCTGAAATTAAACAAAAAAATATTTGTAATGTTACTTTAATTTGATGCTGGAAATTAGTAATATTGCTAAAACTTAACCACTTCCAAATACTTTCAACAAATTCTGTGTTTTATCAGGGTCGCACCATTATATATATTTAAACTAAAAAATTTTAATGTTGTTGTTATCGAACCTAAATTAAACTGCATAAACTTCATGATAAAATGTCAAGAAAAATTGAGTGGCTTAAACTTCTGGATTTAAATTTTTTTCATAATTTTCTGTACCGTTATAATTATTTCACTTTATTAATTTTAAAATTTTAAAAAATCTCTGTGTATTTCCACAAAGAGGGTGATGTTTTTAGTTCCTTAAACATATATCAGTTTTTTCAACCAATATTCTAATACAATGAGCGTTCTAGGCCTCAATGTGCCTTTGTCAAAGTCTTTTAAAATGAATGTTACCTTAGCAATAACATATAGGGGTTGAAACGGTTTATCACATAAACACTATTGTGTGAAAATGCTTATCAATTTTAAAATGTTAGTTCTCCCTGAAGATATTATTTATCGTTTAAAGTTTTTATGATTAAAAGGTGTGATAATTTTAATGTGAGTTTTGTAGTTCTACATTTTTTACCTTTAAATCTATACATCTTCCGTTTTATCTCTCATTTAAAGAGTGGATTGTTTTTCTCCATTCATACAAATAATTTGTGTATTTCAAAAGGCTTAAATAACAAATAAATAGTAATATATTATAAAGGGTTTTGGTTGACCATTTGTTATTTTATAAAATGGTTTTTAATTTTGAGCTATTATTAAAATAACATGCTACAAATAAAGATTGAAAATTTGGTTACAATACCTTGTTATAGCATACCTATATCTTAGTGATGAATTGAACCGTAACAACTATTTCCTCAATGAAGTTTTTTGTAAATGCTTTACATAGATAAACTCTTTTCTTTTTCTCAAAACGTTTTTAAACCTACGAAGGATTTATTTTAGGTCAGTACCAAGCACAGTAACAACAAACTTAATTTTATTGTAAATTTTTTGTTTATTTTAACTTTTTATTTTTACGTTTTAGTAAGATTGATTTTTATTTACATAATCACTATTTCATTTTATTGTCACTTTAATTATTTTGTTCAATATAGTTGAGCTATAAATAACAGGTGTCATTGTCAAACACAGAATTTTATTTCCTGCTTTACATGTTTTTAAAATTAGGAGAAAAGGAAATTGTAACATCGGTTTTGAGTTCTGTATTTTTTCATTTTGTTTAATTAAAGTAAAATTTTGACTTTAGTTTAAATTCATTTGTGTAAAAATGTAGTTTTATTTATATTATATTTACTTATTCCTTTTATAGTAATATGTACTCTATAATGTACACAAATTTTAATTGAAGTAAAACATTATTTAAATTTTTTAATATAGTTTAACTTCAACATTTGACTCTATACATGATTAATTGTTCAAAATTTAAAAAAATATATATATCTCTAACTAAAAAAAATTGACATTGATATTGTATTTAATTTGAAATGGAGATAAATTTTGAAAAATTATATCTATTGTACTTTTTAAATTTATTTATTTAGAAAATATATGTATTTATCCAATAAACCATATTTAGTACAAATATTATTTCAAAGAATATACATGATTATGTTATTTATAGTTTTATATATAGTTGCAAATGAAAAGTAAATTTTTTTAAATATAAAATAAAAAACCTAATACAATAACTGAATAAAATCAAAATGCTGATTGCTTGTATAATACAATATTCATATGCAGTGATAATTACATTTTTTAAAAGTAATAAAATATAAAACTGTTTTTATGGCTAGATTTTTATTTGTTTTAAAATTTATATTGGTTTCTAAGTTTAAACCTAGACATAACTATCTCCTTGATTTTATCACAACACAGTTTTATAGCAACCTCTACAAAAAACTAATATTGGTAAATATGTGTTAAATATTTGCTTCTATTTTGTGAAATCATTAAATATGTTCCTTGTGTGCAATTCACATTTTACTGATTATGGCATTTGTCTCCCAACACCATTTTCAATGCACCAAACGCATTATTTATGTAAGAAAATAATTTAAAACAAGGGAGTCCTGTTTTGGTTGTTAGTACAAGCAATGCTGTCAATAAACCTCTGCATGACCTGAATGTGTGAGCCTGTCAAATTGATGTTGTAATCATATATATATATATATATATATATATATATATATATATATATATTAGGTCAGGTAATGTAAGGTATACATAAGGTAGGCCTATGTATTTATATATAAACACACCTTACCTGACCTGACCTTCACGTAAATAACTTTCCTAGGCCTACACATTCATTTAAACCTATTTATATTTTGCTTTAACCAAACCTACTGAATATCATTCTTGATGTAATGGGCGATGTAAATACAAACGCAGGCCTACATTAACGATAGCAAAGTACATTCCATACTTGCATATTTGTTATTTACTTACATAAATAATTTTTTTAGAGCATTGAAAATGGTGTTGGTACAAATGCCATAATCATTAAGATGTGAATTGTACATAATAAGGTATATATTTAACTGTACTTTATACTTTTAAAACATATATAATGCACATTTTATAACCTTCACAAATTTAAATAAGACTGTTCAGAAAGAACTATAATATTATGTTTTGTTTATGTAATTTAGAGTTTAATAGAATATTATTTTTTAAGTATAATTCCATCTTGTTTATGTTTAAAAAAACATAGTTGTATTTATGTGAATAAACACTATGAGTCACAATCGTCTCTAAACATGATGTACAGCTATTTTAATTTTTCCTTTTAAATGATAATTGTTGCATATAGTTAAATTATTAGTCTATGTTTATTTTCTATTTTATGTCTGTTTAGAAGTTTTGTTTTTCTATGATGTGTAAAAATTTAACTGTGATATCCCAAATTGGTTTTTATTCCGCATACAATTTAAATGAATTAAATTCATATGGGACTGTTTAATTTCACACAACAATCTTTAAAAAAAAAATTTAGGAGCTCAAATTCAGAAATTAATATGTTTTAGTTGAATAAGAATGATATATAAATTAATTTGGTTGCTATTGACAAACACAATGTTTAATATTTTTTAAGCCTTTCTTGTTTATTCATTTGGAAACAGAAAATTATGACTAAATAAATAAAATGGTTTTAAATAAATACTCCTCGACTTCTTGAAAATAGCCCTACAACTTTTGTTAATGAATTTATTGTTTTTCCCCCACTTCAAAAATAATGTGATTAGTGAAAAAATAATCGGCACAATTTTTTCATAACCCCTACTCACATCCGAAATGAAATTCACAAAAAAGTAGATTATTTTTAATATTGGTAAACGAGATAGTAGCATATTTTCATAATGGGGTAACGATTCTGTTAGATTCTGAATATGTTCGAATATTCCTGGACACTAATACTGATGCCTCGTCTGTGACATTCCTCAGAGAATATAACATTCTTGAACAGTCCTCACACATCATCGATTCCTAGTAATACATGATACATAGCTTATCTCAATGGACTTATGTGGTTGAACAATAGTGATTTTAATTATATTGGTTAAACCATGTTGTTATGCAATAAACCGTATTATGTTGGTTACGTCAAGCATTATGTTTAATATGCAAATCTAAATTTGACATCTCAAACTCTGTTATCTATAATGTAAAACTTCATGGTGAAGGTAAAAATCATGTGGTTTTTCATTACCAATAATTTCATGAATGCAATCAAATCTAATGTTCATGAAATTAAACCCTGAAGCAACTTCTTCCTTTAAAAAAATGTTGAATATGAAAGGACCTAATTAATGACATTACTTCCACATCCTATCAAAGTTTTGGTCTAGAATCAAATAAAATAGACCAAACATCGTTACTATCAGTTTTTTAAATAGTATTTACAATTTTTATTAAAGATGAAGTGACTAAACCTGAAATTTTGATTCCTCAGACAGATCTTGTACAGTTTTGAAACAGAAATATTTCAATTTATGTTTCGATAGTTTTGATTAGAAATAAAATTACAACTTCATAAAAAGATAAAATTGCATAGGCCTATATGATTAAATTTGGTCTAGCTCCACTCTTTCAAAATGAACTTAGTAAGGAAATCAATACCTACAAAATGTGAATTTTATGCTTTTAGCCCTTGATGAAAACTTACATAAAGTAGCTCGAAAAGGCCAAATATAGCAAACGTAACTGAATTTATACCACATAATATTCATAACAATATTTACTAAAATAATTCATTATTATTGAAGAAAACTCTTTTCTTTGTCCCCGAGTGGACACGTCTGTCCGAGCAACGTGGTCTCGCTTCGAAGGTTCTATCCAGACTAAACCAACAGCAGTCGGCGGTAAAAACCAATCCTTTGGCTTCTTTGTATTCAAAATGTTTATACTGCACTTTTTAAATTATAAAGTTTATAATCATTCTAATTATTACAATACATAGAATAAATTTCTCTGATCATTTGCCATTACTCACTTTACTTTCAAATTTGGTCTTTTTTTGATTTATTCAATGAAAAACAAAATACGTTTCTAGCTTGACTCATCAGTAACAAATATTCTCTTTAATTAGTTTAGTTCTTCCTCCCTTCACTTCTCTGGTTAATTAATTTTCACAATATTTTTATATATAACCGTTTTAGACTAACTTTCTAAATCTATGTCATCTATATATTTATTTGAGTTTTACAATTAATTGAATACAAATTTTATTTTATTTAACATTATTTTCTTGTATTATTTATTATATATGTACCATTGAAATAATTTTGAATTACCGACGAAGATATTTATTTCTCATGAGATTTGTTTTATTAAGTTTAAGCCTATTTCATTGACTAGCCATGCAACAAGATAAGATGGCCATCACTATTTCCTTTACAAGTTATTTGCTTCTTTCATCAACCCAAGACAACTCAAATTATTATTTATATATATATATATTTTTTTTACTTTATTTCTCCAAAAGTGTTTATATAATTACTTCTATTCTTTATTTGTGAACTCCTTATAACTGAATTGCATATTGAAAATATAGCCTATCGTATTGATATGTGAATGTAACTTGTGCTCCTTGTTGAATTTTACATGATTAAATTTAATATGGCCTAAACTGGTAAATCGTTATTTTGATGTTTACAATAGTTTCTCTCCTTTCCCCTCTTTTACACATTCCAAAATAAATAAATAAACAGGAGAAAAGCTGTAAGATTCAACTCAAATATGTATTTGTAAACCAATCAAGCTAGCCAAATAAAAATATAAATACATTTTTCAAGTTTATTTCACGTGTTTAATTACAATCATTTAGTGGTAAATTATAATACTAAGGGATAATATAAGAATAAATAAACAACAGTGTTGGCAAAAAAGTTTATTATTCTTAAAAAACAAAATTGTAAACCTGTTTTTTGTAATAGTTTTAATTTTGTTTTAAACATTACTATGAAATAGCGGGTTTAAAAGAGGCATCCTCTAACAAATAGTGGTCATCCAGTTTGTTTATTATTTTAGTTTCTAGCTTATTTTTTTAATGTTTTCTATAAACTATCTCAGTTTCCTTAGATAAATATAGTGTAATTATTTCTGAACTATTGGAGAAAGAGTTTATTGTTGACTTAGTACATCTATAAAATCCACTTAAAGGCGAAAAAGCTTTTATGATGGTTTTCAAATTCATTCATAAGATCTGATTTGGGTCTAATGAGAGTAAGAGTTGTAGGTATTTTAACTTCCTGTGCTAGATTTTAACACTCTTAGGGAAACATGAAATCTGTGACGCTAAAGGAAACGCCCGGTCTCTGGGACCTCTATGTAATTTTATCACAGTTTTCAATTGTCTACTATGATGAAATGTATTAGTTCATAAAATATCGGCAAAATAAAACAATTTTATCTATTTAACTGTTTATTTTTATTATATAAAATATATTTTTGTATAATTGAACAATATAATGTGAACAGTTGTCTATTTTATTATTAAGCATATAAGATTGTCAAATTTTTCCTGTTAAAATTATGTATAAAAGAGGGTCAAATAAATAAATTTTCAAATTTCATATTTATGGATATTGAAGTCAGAAATGTTAATGAAATTAATAGTCCACACGTTTGATATAGAAAATTACTTAAGGTGTATTATTGACGAGAAAAAATATAACATATATACGGTATATATATATATTTAATGTATTAGAATAATAGCTAGGTGATATAATGATATAAAATTATTTTAAAAAATCATTTGTTCAACACTTATCAAGAACACACAGGGAAACAGCCCGTCTCACAGACCGGTAGACTTTTAAAAAACAATACGTCACGACTGTGCGGGTCACAGAGAGAAACTAAAATCAAGGTCAACCGGTTCAGGAGGGGTAGGGGGAAGGTACTGCTTTTGTCATCCACCGGGCCGAAACAGTTCTGCCACTACAATAAAACAAAAATTCCCTGGGTGCTCGTCAGACCGATGTTTCCTTAAGAGTGTTAAGTACTGAGTTAGACTGTAGCAGTGGTGTCTTTGGGAACAAAGTGAGAAACTAAAAGTGGTGCACTTCCAAACTGGTTTTTAGTTTCTGTACCAAAAAAATTTTTGTTTTTGTGACTATCAATTGTTCAAGATAGAAAATCGAAAGGATTATGTCAGCGTAAAGTACACTGCAGTAGAGTTTCAGTTTGATGTTGGATGGTGTAGAATGGCTGCCTGCAGGAATTCTTAATTGGCAGAATAATGAAAAAGAGGCCTATCCATTGGATGATCTGAAAAAGATTTTTGTAATTTGTCTGTTTATAACTGTAAAATATACCTACTCCCATTACTAGTTTTCAACTTTTATTAATATTATAAATTTTAACTTATGTAATGTTTTAAAAATTTGAATTGAAAATGTATTGGAAATATAGTAAATAATTTTTAGTCTGAAGTTTTTTTCATAAGGTAAATGAAAATTTGTTTCTGTAATTAGCTTATTATAATATAGTAATATATTATGATGATTGTATTTGAGTTATTTTTTATAATATTAATCAATATTTATTTAGTTTCATTCAGAAAAGAGGGAAATATAACATAAAAGATATACAGTATATTTATTGTAATATCTGTGATCAAAATTTTGAGTTTAGGGTAAAATTTTACAATTATATAGATATATTTCTATCTGCACTACAACGGAAATTCGTTGTATGGGATTATATTTTGGTCAAAAAAGAAAAAAATCAAAAATTAATCCTAATACAAGGTTTGACTGAATTGTAACCAACTTTGCTACTCAGGACGAGTCGGTGAAACTGACCTATGGCTAGGTCTAAAGTCAACTTTCGCCTACACGTTTTGACAGTAAAATCGTATGTCGGTAGATTTTGAATAAAAAATTCATATTTGATGAAAATATGAAATAATAATGTTAAAAGATGTGCAATTGTAGTACAAGTTGTACACAATACAGATCTATTACAGTTATTTCATATAAACTAACATGCACTACAGCAAATTTAAATGAAGAATTAGAAAATTTTCAAAATTAATCAAATTCAAAAAACCTTATCATTTCTGTAATAAATAAAGAATTATAAGGATAAAAGATTCTTGCATAATTGTTGAAAAAATTAATATTAAAAAAGTTAGATGAAATGGTATACAGTAATTTGAAACTTAAATAAACAGAAATTTAAAAAATGTGTTGTATAAGTTTAGAAAGAAGATTAAAGTTTAATAAGGAATTACAGTAAAAAATCAAAATTTGAATAAAATAGAAATTTCACCCTTGTGTGAAAACGAATAAAGATAAAATTTCAAAATTAATAAAACGTGGTTAAAATCATATATGCTAAAGAATATGTAAGTCCCAGGGTAATCAGTAAATAATAAACCCCTAATCAAGATACTGTGAAGTTGAGTGCGAAATTACATAAATCAGGAAGGTCAGACAGCATCTTCGTTACGACCAGTGTATTTATTTCGGAAACTCACCAAATGGTGAAGTTTCAAAACTGTAAATCAAAAGGTGTGAAAAATAAAAATTGTAAATTACGTCCATCATTGCGGGAGAATGGGCGGGCCGACAAACATCGCGCTAAGTTCTTGTCAAAGAAGACGCTAAGGGCTACAAAATGCTGACCAAGAAAAAGTCAAAAATATCTCAGGAAAACTGTTAGAAGAGTAAGAAAAGACAATAGAGATTTCTACAGTAGCAAGTTTTGAGCTGCAGAGTTCCAAACTCCAGGACTTCGTGATATAGAAATAGGAGGAGTTATAACAACAGATAGCTACAGCAATCAAAATAATTAATTAAATTAAAATAATGCAAACAAAGGATTAAAGGACTTGAACAATTGTTAATAACTCATAAATAAATATCATAAGCACTAGAAATAAAAGTAACGTTGTAAATAGAAAAATAAGGAACTATCGTATTATTCCCAAAAAAGGAAAAAATTGGAAATAGAATACGATAGTTTCAAGCTATAAATATAGCTGCTCTGGCTCTCAGGAGTCACTCAAAAATAAATTTTTAGTATTGTACAAAATGGGGGGGGGTACTGGCAGTTTGGGGTGACTTAAACTGTTGAAGGAGTTATACAATCCAAGCCAAAAAAATGAAAGAAGCCTAAACTTCCAGTGGATTGGATAACTCATTTCTTTTCTCGCGGAAACAGATCCTAATGCGGCCTACACACATGGTTCGCCAAACTTTCTTCTTGGTTCGTTACTCCCTACACACAGTGGAGGGGAATGTGAACAACGGTTTGCCATTTCACCAGTTTCATTCCAGCAGTTGGGATGAGTTCTTCGAAGATTGCAGCTGCTATTGATGTATTAGATGGGTTTGGGGGTTTTACAAGAAAGAAGAAGAAAAGATCGCAAAGAATCAAGCAGTGGCTTCGTTAGAGAGAGAAGTGGTCGCACCTCAATCTCTTATATCACCTTAGGGAGAACAGTGCGAAAGATTACACCAATTATTTAAGAATGACCGAAACAGAGTTCAATTATTTATTGGAACTTGTGACACCCTACATATCAAAGCAGGATACTCACATGAGAAAGTCGATATCGGCAGAACATCGCCTCGTTGCTACACTTCGCAACCTAGCTACTGGAAGAAACTTGGAGGACAAAGTTTTCGTGTGCCATATCACCACAAGCACTGGGGGAAATAATTCCCGAAACATGCATAGCAATTTACAAGACCCTGCATAAAGACTTCATAAAAGTAAGTTTTATATGTTACTTCACTTCTATATTTTATTAACAAAGTTCTTTTCATAATTCATAATCTTTTTAACTCTAAAGGAAATTGTTGTTGGGCTGCCAGGACACACTTTTGATTAAACTAATCATGATTCCTAGCATCCTTCTTATTGGATATAAATTAATTGCTTGATAAATTATATGAAACATGTTTTCAAATATTATATTTATGGGAAAATATCAATACAAATCACACACAAATGTTTTTAGACTGCTGTGAATCGGCTGCTGTTGTTTCCGTAGCTCACGAGAAAGTCTGTAGTGGAATCAGTAGTGGTGTGAGGGGTAGTACTCCTGGACGTATCCGATTCACTAAAAGTGGAGTGAAATTGGGAAATCTGGTTATACATTTGAAAGGGATTAAATGCTGAAGAACTGTTGTTTTCGAAGAAAGAAGTGTTGGCCGATAACTGATTTTCGAGGTCTTTGTACAGGACCTCTGTAATGAGTTTATCAGCATGAAGAAACTGTTGCTGGTCCATTTTCCTCAATTTTGCCACCACCATATTCCCAATGTTCTCAAATTCATCTTCCGAATTTTCTAGAGTGTCCATAGCCTTTTCTACCAATAACTGACGCCGAGCTTCATCAGGGTTCATTTTCTTCCGCTGGCAACTCTGCTCAGGCAGTTTATTAGCAACTGATCAGTTTTCCCTGATTCTGGTGGATTAAAAAACCTGAAAATAAAATCACTGTTAATTATTATGTTAATGCTGCTCTATTTTGATTCTACTCATTTAAGGGGACTGTCAACACATATGTATGTAACTCAATGCTAACTAAATGTCATTTTCCTAAAAAAACTGCAAAAAATAATGAGTCTACTATTTACTAATATTTATTTCTGTAAGTCATTGCCCCAATAAGTTGTGATTGCAAATTATAAGCAGTGTCTTTTTTTCAGTTCCCTTCAAACTCGGAAGAGTGGGTTGCAGTGGCGAATGATATTGAACAACTTTGGAATTTTCCTAACTGCGGTGGATCCATTGATTTCAAGCATGTTGCTATAGCGTGGTCATACTTCTACAATTATAAAGATTATTATAGTATTGTTATCCTTGGAATCGTTGATGCTAACTTGGAATTCATTTTGGCTGATGTTGGTTGCAATGGGCGAGTGTCAGATGGAGGCGTTATTCAGGAAACAGCATTTTACCATCACTTAAAAGAGGGGAAACTAAATTTACCAAGCATACAAGGAACAAAGAAAAATTTGAATTTCGTTTTTGACGCCTTTAGTTTGAGAGAAGATTTGCTAAAACCGTTCCCAATGAAAAAGTTCACAAGAACAAGTGTTTAATTACAGACTATCCCGAGCGAGGAGAGTCATTGAAAATGTGTTCGGGATATTAGCAACTCGCTTGTGGAGTTTTTCACACCACAATTAGCTTTGAACCTTGTAAAGTAATATATATTGTGCTGGCCTGTGTAGCTCTGCATAACTTCCTAGGATGAAAGTGTAGCAAGAAATACACACCTACATCCATTTTAGATAGAGAGGATATTGAAATGGGAACGTTAGTTGAAGGAGAATGGAGGACAGATCCGCTGCCAGATCATGCATACCAGGGACTCAAAATAAAACCACAGAAGCCTACAGATCTAGCAAAAGCAAGCAGGTTGCAGTATGTTAATTACTTTACAGGAAAAGGCCGTGTTGCATGGCAAGATAGGATGGTACAGCACATTGTCACAGAATAAACATTAAATAAAGTAAAAAATAGTATTCACTTACTTGGCTTTCATTTTGAGCACCTTCGTCTTCTTCCTCCTCTTCTTGCAAAGTCGATGTTGATGTGCTGTGTGTATCATGACCAGCGATGAAAGAAATGAGGTCATAGTAAAATAATCGTGGTGTGTAAACATTTCCCTCCGCCGCGCCCGATTTCATTGACAACTTCACTTTTCTAAATTCCTTACGGAAACAGATTTACTGACACGATTTTACTTTTCAGAAAATTAGGTCTGCAGTGGGAAACGTGTCGCGAGTCAACAGTAAGAGATTGTTCAACGCTTCGTCTCGCTTATTCCTGTCCCTGTACTTGTCGCTTTTCAATTTCCATAAACATGGAAATTCTCTATATGCTTCTATTAAGTCCATCAAAAACGAAGGATTCATAAATTGTGCACTATCACCACAATCCGCCATTGTGTAGCAACGGAAACAACAATGAGGCTCAACTACTGCAAGCGCCCAAGCGTCTGCACTGAGTACTGACAAAAATCAAAATAGCGAACAACGGTTCCGCCCTTCACATACAGACGAGCTTGGTGAGCCCTGCCGGCGAACCGAACAAATGTTTTCCAACCCAATGGAAGACCAAGTTCGTGAGAAATTGTGGCGATCTTGGTTCGTTAAACACCACACACAGGGGAACAAATGATGAACATAGTTCGTGCAAACCAAGTTCGGCGAATCAGGTTCCCATGTGTGTAGGCTGCTTAAAAGAAAAAAATTCAGGATATGAGACTAGTGCGTATTTTAAAAGAGATAGGGGAAGCGTACAGTTTAGCTCATAAAAAAGTGTTGAGTTTTTTCGTTGTAACACATTTATTGAAAGAAGATGCATTGAACTCGTAATCTTAATTTAATTGAGTAAATATATATATATATATATTATTAAAAATATATACGTAGGGGGCCTACATATATTCAGTTTGCCTAAATTTATCTCTAGAAATATTGTTCATTAGGTAATTAATTATATTCCAAAGTGTGAAAATCTATTTTGTTAAAAATAAATAATAAACAGAGTTAATTATGTTCTTTTAAAACTCATTAAACTAGTAGTACAAATAATGCCCATACACAGCTTTCTACGGAGAATAGTAAAGAAAATAGAACGTTTTGCTTTTTACAATTTTGGTAGTCAAATATAACTTCATTGCTCGGCCACCAGGTCGTATCGAAAATTGTCACAATTTATAACATTTGGCAAATTCAGTCGCATTCACCCTCACCGGTAGATATCACGATATTAATAAGAGAACATTGGGTGTATATAAAAAACTTTGGAACTTTAAAACCTAATATTTTATAAGTAAATTCTGAAAGGTTATATTCTAAAGTTTTTTGACGTTTATTATAATAATTCACTGTATACTTTATGAGCCATTCTACATACACCCAAGCGATGATAAACCTCTTTGGACTACCTTCTAACATGTCTGGGGTGTTGGTTATAACAGAAGGAATGATCTATTGTTCAAAATGGTTGTCATCACGTATTTTTCTGCATAGACCATATTGTGTACGTGTACAAAAAAAAAAAACTAAATGAGTAAGATCCGGGTTTAATTAATTGTGATCATGGAATTGTTCTTGTTTTTCAATCCACCGTTCACCAAATCTAATGTCAAGTGCTTCACGCACTCGATTATTGAAGTGGGGCTGGCTTCGTCTTGTTGGTAAAACATATCCCATTTATCTGCCTCGTTTTCGTAAATTTTTAGAAAAACAATTTTCCAATATCACAACACACATTTCTAGTACTTGTGCTTTCAGCAAAAATGATGGGTTCGATAACGAAGTCGTACATAAGACCACACCAGACAATTATCTTAAGGAAAGCACCCTGATGTTCAATGAATTTCTGAGATGAGCCAAATTTCAAAGTTTTGTCATCATGCAACCGTTGGATCTTGTAAGCTGTCAACCGAAGCCTTTTATTTACTATTTTGTGGAAAGTAGATAAGGATATCCCCAACTGTAGACTGCATCATTCTAAGGACTATTTTGACCTCCGTAAATATGAAGTGCGAATTCATTCTACTTTCCATTCAGATATGGGCGATCTTCCTAGTGACTTCTGTTTTAGGACACTTCCAGATTCTTCAAATGCTTTTAGCCTTTGACAAATGGAGTTTTTTATAAGGCGCGTTATGACCAATCTCGAGTCGAGTGTTTTTCTGAACGGTAACTACGGAATTGATTTCATTAACCAAATAACTCACTTTGCTTTTTGTTGTAGAGTCGTCATTGCACTCAGTAACTGAGGACTACCCTATACCGAACCAACTGCGCTGCGTAACACTTTCTAAAGCCTCGCAGGGCTGCCACTCTTTGACGAATGACATCCTGTATAGGTTCTTCCCATTTTTTTACTAAACTTCGTATAACGATTACTTTGGCGTCAGTGTGTGAATTATGTTCTCAATACTGTCTTAGCATAGCTCTGTTTTCACTTTTATTTCATCAAAACATAAAATGAAGTCTGTTTCATGTCTGTTTATAGTGTTTATACATTCCTTCCTGTTAGTACTTAGTACCCCTATCCTGTAGGACAAGGAAACTGGAAAGGTTTCTTATGTACCAAGCTGAGAAGCATTTTCCATGGACATTTCAAGAAAAAATGTGGAAAAAGCAAAACGTTATGTATATTATGCAAGATTGTACAATTGCCGACTTGATATTTAGTTGTGTTTGTAGATAACGTTCATGTTTTCCTGAGGTCGCGGGTCACATAGTGTACAAAAGAAAAGATTACCATACCATTAGCCAAACGAATCTGAGATTATTCGATTATTGGTGTTGTGACAGTTTTGTTTGTGTTTCCTGTTTAAAGAATTAAAGTTTTTATATTGTTTCGATGTCAAATGATTAACTGTTTTTTCTTACTTTATTTATTTTGAGTGTTGTGTAAATATGAGTGCCTTATTTTCAGACAGTTTTATATATATTGTATTTTTTTGTGTCACTTTGTTTAGGACAGGTGAGTCCGTTATTTTTGATTTGTGAACATAGGTTTTCTATTTCTCTTAGCCTATATTAATTTTAAGAGTTATTGTATTAGTAAATTATACACATTTTTAAGTTCTATTTGAAGTAATTTTAAATCACTATTTATTTACTTTTGTATACTGCTTGTAGGTTAAATAAAACTACCAGTCGACCATGATATTAAAATCCATGCTTATGGGCGTGACTACTTTGTTTACGTTTTAATATTTAAGCATTTTTTTAAAAACAACTATTACGTATGTATACACAATGATTTTTTTAGTATTTATACAAATTGTTCTTGTTCTTTCAATAATTATAAGCATTTTAATCATTTAGCTGCAGGGTTGTGTTTTTATCAGACCACGCCCCTCGATATCATTTCTCTATAATAAATTTCTTTATAAAATAATCATATTTTACTCCAATTGAATAATATATTTTGGTGGGCACTTTAAAAATTTATGGGTCAATATGTATAAATTTTGTACAAGCGATTTAAGTGTGAAATCTCAGCAATTCATCTTCAAAATACCATTTTTCCATCATGTAGATACTTCTTTTCCACATATTTAACAAATACTCTCCAACTTTTTAATAGGATTGGCCAGTGTTTTATTCATCCGGTTGTATTCCAGAGGATGGTAATCTTATGTTGGTTAATTCTAGTTACCAAATTATAATGAATTTTAGGTAATTATCAGTTGTACCTCGGTCTTGGATTTTTATATAAGAAATTATGAAATTGTGAAGATTTACCTTGTATTCAAACGATCGGATCATATTTTTTGTCGGAAGACATTTTTCAAGCCCCAAAATGCATTTCTTTACTGTCAAATAACATATAGAAAAATGGGAATACAGCTGTTGTTGTGTTAAATTCAGCTCTGATGACGGAAGCCTACGTTAATATTTATAATTTAGTCACATTAGTGAATGTGTTATCGCTCGCTTATTTTTAAACAATCAGACCATTTTAAATTTCGGAAGCCACTTTTAAAGTCACAAAATGCATTTGTTTATTAGAATAAGGCAATATTAAAATGTGAAATCGATTTCACAGTGATTAGCAGCAAGTTGTGACCAACTAAACTTCGATTCGAACTCCCTTTAAGAAGTCCATGGTAAACACAAATTTTAAGTGCATTTCGTAAATATGTGGTGTAGTTTTTATGTTACTGTATTTTATTTAATATATTGATAACCTCAGATGAGTAATTCTGTGTTTAATTGATATGTGTCATTTATAAAAAATGGAAACAAGAGGTCAGGTATAAGGTAGTTTTCATCATAGTGAACTGTCTAATTCTTTTCTCCACCGAAGACTACAATAATATCTTTCAAGAATTTTTTAATAGCCTTTTGGATTCTAGAGACCTTTTGGGAAGACATATTCCCTTAAGTTATATTAAGTACCGGAACTTAATAAATTATGTTAAGTAATTATAGATTTTTTGTTGGACATAATAATATTAATAATAAACCTTGAAAGAAAATCTATATTTTATAATAAAAAATGGGGGGAAAAAATAGTCATTGGTGATAATATTAGGTGAAAGGTCGGTTTAATAGGTTCAGGATGTCCAAGTAGTACAATGAAATTAGTCGTAAGTAGGTAGGTTACTGGTAAATATATTTCATGAAGATTAATATATTTTAAATTACTGTTAGGCTATGTCTAAATATTTCTATGCTTCATTTTCAATTATTGTAGATAAGATTGAGCTAGGACAAATTATTCAACAAATTTTCACGCAGTTTACAATTTTAGGGCCTATTTTTTTAAATAGGCTAGGCTATCCAAAGTAGGCATTTCTTGAAAAAGAAACTTCAGCCAATTTATGGTAGATTTTATTCTAATAAATAAGTAGACCACTATGACGATACTAACTTTGTGCAATTAATTTGACATTTGGAATAATTTATCATCCATCACATTACTTGTATAAAATTTAAATGTTGATAAATATGAGGGTCATCCATTAAGTTATAGAACATTTTGATATACAAAATTAAGAGAAGAGTTAATTAAAAAAAAAAATTTGAGACTTGTAACTAGTTATCTCAATATAAATTTGGTCAAAGTGCCATTTTTTCTATGCCTTCGCTATACCCTCCTGGCACCAACTTTTTGAACCACTCAGTGACAACTTCTTTCAGTTCATCATCATCTTCAAAGTGTCTGACTCCCAAAAACTGTTTCTACTTATAGAATTTGGAAATCACTGAGCGTCAAATTAGGGCTGTATGGCAGAAGCTGAAAAACATGACAGCCAAAATGAAGTTGGGTTGTTGCAGCTGAGTATTGACAAACGTTATTGTGAATGAAAATGACACCTCTGAACAACATTCCATCCTGTTTGTTCTGTATGGAGTATAAGTGACTGTGAAGTGTCTGATAATATGTCTCGGAGTTTATTGTCTTTCCTCTTGTCTTATCAAATCAATCAATAGTATGCTTTCGATCTCGAAACATGGTCGCCAGCATCACTTTTCGCATTTAAGAACTTGTTTTGTTAGTGATTTGGAATGATGTCATTTCTTTTATTGACACTTTGTTTCTGGCGTTTTGTGAGAGACCCATGTCTCATCACCAATCCATAATTTTGTCTCCATCTTGAAGATAATAGGTGCAAATTTGTTCATCCCTTGTTAAAAATATGCACTGTTTATTTACAGAAACTTCATTCCCATAGGCATTCTTTGTCTGTCAATTTTTAATATGCTAAACTGTATTGCATCTAAAAACCAAATGACATTTCACACTTACTGAGATTTTCTATTTTGTCACATTTTTAAAAGCGTATGATAAACTGTGTCTGCACACCGTTGTAGTTGGGGGAGTTCATTGTCATGCCAACAATGACCGGCAAGGCTAAAGATGTGTGCCAATCTCTAACAGTTTCTACTTCTGGATGACCATCGTAATAAATATTATAAATAAGAATTTTCTAAATACAACAATTAAAAGAAAAGAAAATAATTATCATTATAAATAAATATTGTTCTTGACTTGTGGGATAATATTAGATAGAACAAAAACTCGAACACAAGATCTCACAAAAATTATGTTTACTCAATCTAACTATCTAGTTTAGTTATTGTAGCTCATGTTTAGTTATTGTAACACGTGTTTCATAATCACTCGTCATTATCTAATTAATCAAAATCATGAAATATATTCGTGATCATATATTTTATTCACATACTTCATAACTATAAAGTGTTAATATGGTATAATACTAAAATCACAGTGCAACCTAAATGTCAGAATGAAAAATATTCCATAACGTACAGTTTAGTGCCACAGTAGTCCACATCTGATTGCTAACTGGATATAACAAAGGGGCTAGTACAACAATTATTAGATGGCATTATGGTGAAAAATATTTTTAAAAAAGGAGGATAATCTAGTTTAGATAACTGGCCGGACTCATGTAAATGTAAAAAATGTTGAAAATTCAAGTTTAAGTCTACGTATCTGCCGATTCATTAATTAATTTTAAGTCATATTTATTTTTAATACAATTCATACTCAGTCAGTTTGTTGTTAATTAACTTATTAAAATTTTTATCATTATTGCACCAAGTCTCTTGCAACCTAATTAAAATTAAATAGTTACAGGTCTTTTGGTTTGGTGAGTGAAGAAACTGATATTCTAAGGTACATGTTTGATGAACTTCTTGTTTCCATCTTCCATAATGAAAGCCTTCGTTTATTAATATATAAGTTGAATCTCACTCTGTCATAGTCAATTTCTCCTTCTTCACACTTTCAGACTTTTTTCACTAAACTCACGATCTATACTTTTATAAGAACACAAATCATTATATTTAAACCAAATTTTTGCAATATAAGTACATATATTATTTATGTAATTACAACATATGTTTTAAAATCACAACACATTTATTGTTACCAATACTACAAATAGTACATAGTTTTCTACATTTAGAATCTTAAAATTTATTTTTCAGGGTATTGCATCAACTGTTATCAATGTAAAAGCACAGATCATATTGACCCGTTCCAATGTGGCGAATACATGACAGATGATATTGACATAGAACCAAAATCATGTGAAAGTGTATATGAAGCTGCTTATTGTATTAAACATACGGGCAGATTTGAAGGTATTCTGTTTATTTTGATGCTGTTTGTGCGGTCTTGTCTCATCAGTATTCATTTCTATTGGATTTGGTATCTTCTTTGTAAATATTGGTCATCTTTACTAATTCTTATTTCACAAGCGTTAATATTACTTTTTAAATACTTCGCTTTACCTCTTTAATATTGGTATATTTAATACAGATAGTAACACTCTGCATGGTATAGTCTCTAATTAAAATGAAATATAATAATTATAACTTGCACCTTACTAATGGTTACCCAGGGGCATGTTGCTAACATATTTTAATCTATGAAGTCTAAAATAAATAACTACTAAATCAGATGTGTTAAATAGGCTTAACTAATTTATGAAGTTATTTCGTGAAATCTAATCTAACTTAAGTTTAATCTTCTAACCATTTAAAGTTATTACCTCATAGGCCTAAATGAATAATTTCCATTAAGACACAGCGCCGTGTTAACGAAATCTGAACCGTAAAATGAAAAGTAAAGCAACCGGGGTGGAGCGAATGACGTCACGGTAGATAACACGATCTCATTGGCTAGGACAAAAGATGTCGGTTTTTCCTAACGTATTTTAAAGTATTTAATATTTATAACAGGCGTAGTTATAAATAAATGAAATAAGTTTCACTTTATTAATTAATTTAGGAAGTAAAAATTAATTTTCATAACCATATTCAAAATCCTGTTTTACTGTACAATTTATATTTGTCATAAAATCACACGGATTTATACAGAGTTTATAAAAAGGTATTTATGAAATATACTGTCGGTGGTCTCACCTTTTCAAATGTGTGTTTTTATTGAAGATAAAACCTTGAAGATATTGTACAAAAAAATTTTGTGTCTGTTTTAATTAATTACTCAAAAAATAAAACTTTTTTTTTATCTTTGGGGTAGGCTATAGTTTTGCTACCGTCTTGCAAAACTTAACCTAGTAAAGATAAGGTAACAGTGTAGTACAAAGACAATACACTTCGAGACTAAAATGAATTATGGAATTTCGATTTTCTTTTTATATGTTATACAATATAAATATGAAGGTATGCGTGGGATTTTGGGTTTTTGAGCGTGAAATGTTGCAATGTTTTGTGATAGGTAAATATGGGATGAGATTGTCTTAGTCTTGAACAAAAGTAGTGATATATATATATATATATATATATATATATATATATATATATATTATGCGTGTATAACTGAATCAATAGTATTATCAAATCCATGGAATACCATGACTGTTCAAATTTGTACAACAAATACTGTAAATATATTATTATGATGTCTGGGACACGAGTTGGGTTAGATACAGTCGATTATTTACCATTTATAATTTATAGATTATATTTTAAAAGTTTATGACTTTGTATAATGTATGTAATTAATTATTAGGAACTTTATTTGATTTTACAATATAGTTGCTGTTTTCTTCCGTGGTTGAGGTTTTGTGTTTTAGTGTGATATGGTGGATGAATACGTTCATGTCCTGCCTCTTTTAAGAGCTGATATAATAATTCATATGACATTTCAAAACATATGATAATTTAATCATCTTATTATTTACCTAAAATTTCATTGTTGTATTTTCTGTCGTGAATCTAATCTTTTGCTTTTAAGTTAGTATATTTTGTTGAATAAAATCAAGATTTAAGGTGAATGTAATTATATTTGTATTATAATACTTACGTCAAGCAGTCTTTGTTGTCAATATTTAATGTGACATTACAGCTGTTTTGGTATTACCAATACCATCATCAGATGACAAAACACTCACATACAAACACTAATATACAATCCGCAAAAATAAATTAACATAAAATATTAAGTACAAGTCAAAGTTAAAACAATGTTCATTGGATCATGTGGCCACATCCTAACAGTAGTTAACTTACTTACTGAAACAGTAAACATGGTTATCTTACGGATTAGTTAAATCTTATCAGCTTTGATATTGTTGTCTAGGATGGCTAGAGTATCACAGTTTGATGCAAAATTCAGTTTGTCGTTCAATAAATTCAAAACCGGCCCGAATAGTTTATTGAACGATGAACTGAATTTTGCATCAAACTGTGATACTCTAGCCGTCCTAGACAATAATATCAAAGCTGATAAGATTTAACCAATCAGTATGATAACCATGTGTAATGCTTCAGTAAGTAACTATTGTTAGGATGTGGCCACATGAATCAGTGAACATTGTTTTAACTTTGATTTGGACCTAATCTTTTATATTAATTTATTTTTGAGCATTGTATATTAGTGTTTGTGTGTGATTGTTTTGTCATCTGATGATGGTATTGGTGATGACACATTAAATATCAACAACAAAGACTGCTTGATGTAAGTACTATAATATAAATATTATTACAATTGAAACGTCTTCATACAATATTGAAATTATAAAAGTTTTCTCAATCGTAGCAATAGCCTAACTCTTGATAAAGTTGAGAATATTTTTTGCAGGAATAGAGAAGTTTGACTTGTAGTAGACCAGTTTATGGTAATTTTGACGTAGGATAGTTTATTGTTTTGGAATAAAAGTCCCCACACTATTGCTGTAAATAATGTGCACCATATGTTCAATTTGTAAGTTAGTTATGTGTTCATTATAGTTACTAGCGAATTTATCAGTGAGGATAATACAACGTACGTCATCCAGGCTTATTTATAATACTAAAAACTGATACTAATTACTATTGTGTTTTGCATGCTGCTTTAATTCTTGGATAATTTAGCATCCAGCATATATTGTTATCAGTGTACAACACCTACTAACATAGATTGTAGTGATATAATAATACATGATCGTGATGGTAGTTCAGTCAATGCAACTAATTGTGATTCTCTGTATGGAGCTGCATATTGTATAAAGACAACGGGTATATATGAAGGTAAAATTTCATTTTTTGTATAATTTCACAAATTACTATAGACTTTAATTAATTGTTAAGTTTCAGTTGTTGTTATAATATATAGGAAAATACTGGTATAATAATTATTGAACTCTTTTATTAAAGCAGTATATTGGAGATAAGAATTGTATAGATGAAAAGTGTTCCTTAAATAAATTTACTCCTTTAAAAACTTTCATTAAATAAAAATAATAAATATTGTCCATTAAATCACTGTAAAATTTGTATGAAATTAGTTCTGAAACTTTCACAGTTAGCCATAAATTTACATTCTGAGTTGAACTGTATTTAAAGTATCAACATTTTTTTGTAGGCTAAAGAAGATAATTGAGCTACATTAGGAACAAAATTAGAGAAATCTATTGAATTAATTAAACATACAAAAATAATAGGAGAGATTGAATTATGATTGCTAATAATAATATGAGAAATTATATACAGTGTATAGCCTATATACTTTTAATTTGGTTTTCACTCCTTTTTTTCTTTGCGGCTGTTTCTATATTATAAAGTTCGTAGATTTATATGTTTATTAAGCATCAACGGTAGAGCCATTTACAACACATTTTAATAATTTTAAAATAATTCAATAACAATTAAAAAATTTGTAACGAAAACAATAACTAATAATTTAGTAATATAATTGTATTTATCAAAGCTATAACTTGATCAGGTAACAAGACAATCTAGTGCCATAGCCTATGAAATAAGACATAAATAATCATAAGAGGGAATAATGAGCAGATAAAAATAGAAATTATTATTAGTTTGAGTACAATCTTCTGCCAAATCCTACCATTGTCTTATTTATATTTCTCAACGCATTTCGTAGTTCCTCCATCTTCGACACCTACTTTAGTTCGTTGAAATCTTGCTTGTGAAAATCAAATGAGAATTACTTTGACTTAATTGTAATTGCTTAATTAATTTGAGGATTTTGTAAAGTTTGAGCGATTAGAAACGTACTTTCAGGTGGAATCGCACCAAAATTAATAGATGAGATAACATCTTTCTATCCCTTATACCACCCAGTAATGAATTTACCTATTTATAATAGTTTTGGTAAATTTAACAATATTTGATAAACAATTTTTGTCAAATTTGGTTTTTCCTTAATAACAGTTTCCTAAAATTTTAGAATTAGGGTGATTGATTTTACTTTTTTAATGAAAGATTTTTATAGGAAATGTTTTCAAACATTATTTTAACTCACCTTTAATTTTTCGTCTTCACTCTAAAATATAGAGGGAAAGTATTGTGACGAGGGGAATAAAATCATCACAATTGTGATGACCAGATTTTGGTTATATCTGTTTTGGGTTGCTCTAACAATTAATTGTTGGTACAAGTTGTCTGTGTCAATCAAATGTTGATTTTTCAGAAAATGTTAACAGATTTTGTTCAAAATTAGTACCTAAAGGTGACACTTAACTATGCACATAAAATCAAAAAAATATTTGAAGATATTTGCTATAAGGGAAAAAAAGAATTTTTTTTAAAATTGCTTAAACTATTTTATCAAATAAAAATTACAAAACTAAATATCAAATACATAGGCAAATGAAAATCCAAAATCTCAGTAATCTTAAAATTTATTTAATGTAAAAGGCAAATCATTATTGTATAAAACAAGTACAGGGTGTCAAAAAAACCTTAGTGCGCTATTCATTTTTTAATTATACTTATAAAAAGGAACAAAAAATGTTTAGTAAAATGTTTTCTAATTATTACTCTTTGTTTAGCTACTATCCGGCATTTTGATTTTTTCAAAAAACACATTGTACATAAGTAAGATTTTAAATTCATATTTAGTATATGCACTTGAATGTTACATTATACAAATTTACTAAAAACAAAAACTTTATTTTACATGTTTTAAAATAGGATATTTTAACAATTAACTCAAAAAACATTTTAGTTGTAGGCTAATCCTATAGTTTTTGGTAATCTTTTGTAACGTCACATTTAAAGTGTGTTTACCAAATATGAACTTAATATTTTGGTTATTTCAAAAGTTTGTTATATATATATATATATTGCGTAAAAGTGTAAAATGGTAGATAGCGGTTAAACGAAAGGAATTAGAAAATATTTTACTCAATCATTTTTATTCCTTTTGGTTTGTAGAATCTGACATGTTATAGTCTACTAAAATTTTTGTGTGACACCCTTGCATAATATAATTGTATTCTTATTATTCTATTTCAATATTGATCGAGACAATTCTCTTACAAATAAAAGGATGAAGAAAATAACACTTTTTCAGGCTATATGTTTAAAACTTGGTTTGTTCTGAATTTGCATGATATATTTGTTTGTTTATAAAGATAATATGAGTCTGACTTGGCAGTTTTCTACAGTTTCAAGCCTCTAGCTATCTATAATCAGCGAATAAACCTGGACCACTGTAATTCAAAACCAAAATTTTCACTAAATCAATTACTATTAACACCTAGGATAAGTTTACAACGAGAGTAGATAATATGTTTAAAATTAACTGTGTACAAGTTTTATTAAAACAAAGATGCCTAAACAAGTGTGTGAGATTCTAAAGCCAGTATTTTGAAACATTTACAAGGAATTGCTTAGCAATATTTAACCTGTTATCCTTCACTAGCGTTAAGGTTGGTCAAGAGCTACTTAAACCTCCCTTAACCATATCAATCAATGTTGAATGATAGGCCTACAATGTTATTAAATGTTGTGAAAATGATAAAAGAACAAGATAATTTTCTAGAAGTCTTTATGTATGTAAATGAGGTGTCACCACTAGTAGCGAGAAGATACCTCAGGGATATAGAAAATAGATTTGATTTTTTTTTTCAATGAAGATCAATAATTGATTGTGTAAAATCTTATAGGTTAAAAAAAATTTTTAACATATTTTTCTGTTATTTTTTGGTCCTGATAATTCAGTAAAATGTCAGAAATAAAATGAAGTTTGTTGATATATATGTAGCAGAAAATAGAGAAATTGTAGACAATATTAAATAATATTGCGTGGGGAAAAAAAAAATTACTGAAAATAGAACATTCTTTGTATGTGGTACACAATAATAAAATATTTATTTGGCGTTGGACCATGTCTTTTTATTCTCAATTCATGTTTTATATTTATAACCAAATATTTTTCTTAGACTAGAAAATGGTGCAATCCTTTTCCTCTTTTCTCCTTGTGGTTATGAATTCATCATCAAACGAATAAAAATAAATAAAATGTACTAACACATGTTACATCAGTAAATAAATTGCAGATGACAGCTGTAATTAATGAACAATCAGCTATAGTTATTACTGAACTCTCATTTTGTTCTAATTGATGATGTAATTGATATTTATTTTATGTCATCCCTTGCATTGCTCTTAAAATGTGAAAAACAGGGTAGGGGTCCCTTGGTGTATCCCAAGTTACAGTTATTTGTTTCCTTACGACCTCTTAAGGAAAGTTTATAAATACAGGCCTAAGAATATGTATTGACAGTATTTGATGGATTGTATTCTGCTCTACCAAATGTTAAAATACGTACTAATGGTTTTTTGTTTTGTTTTTGTGCATTTGTACAAGTGAGAAAGTTTGTTAATTATTTATTTAGTTTTATATTTAACAGTTTTTTTTTTGTTTTTGCAGGAGGAATTGGTACCAAAAGATTTTGCTCTTCCTTAGATCTTGGCAATTACTGTAATGATATTTCACAGCCTGGTGATTCATTAGTTTACAGATCATGTGTATATACATGCTCTAGTGATGGATGTAATACTGGTAGTACATCACATCTGGTCAGTATATACAGTTTAGTGATAGGTATTACTACGGCAGTATACATTCGTGTCTACCTTTCATGAAAGGAAGTTCATTTCCATGCTGGTTTAGTTTTTAAGTCCCACATTCCACAATTTACTTAAAATTTGTCCATATTTTTTATTATTTTGATAAATAAAAAGTTGCCTTTCTTAGTACATATAGATTATAAAAATAATATATCATGTAGTTTTATATTTGATAACTTTAAAATCTATGTATTTAAGAAACTATCGTCTATTCCAGATATGAATTAATCCGTCCATCAGATTTTAATCGTAGTTTTTAAATATTTTCATAGAGAACGATAAAAGTTTTCTTATTTTTTGTATGTAGCCTAACCATTAAGCAAAAAATTTTAAATATAAAAATGTAGTTTAATATTTCATAATTTTACACGTTTAAAGTACTGGCACCAGTTCTTTTGTACATAATATATATGTAGTAAAATATAGGGATGATGTTTATTGTATTTTGTGTGTATGTTTATATTGTGTAACTCTTTTAAAAACTCAAATTATATATTTCTCTTTGTGTTTGGAGAAGCGCTATAAAATTATTACAGAACTGAAACAATCTGTGGAAGAAATAATGTATAGTTTTGTTAGTTTATGACGTAAGGATCGCACAGTTATACATTTTTTTTACACATAGAATTATAAATATTATGAATTAGTGTATTTTCATAAATAAATTTTGTAATACTCTTAAATGTAATCTGTAAGTTGAAGATTATAAATTATTGTTTTATTACATTACTTCTTAAATTCATTCCTTTCCTTGTAAATGTTAGTTCATACTCGATGAAGAATACTTGAAAGAAAAGTTTATTGAGTTCAACCGAAGCGTATCAAACAGGGTTGTTTTAAGATATTGGGAAATGCAAGCATACATTGTCAAAATAATCTTACTTTCCTTTTAGAAAATTGTAGGATAGGTTACAGACTTTGTTTTTTTGTAGTAATTTCATTTTTTTTCTAAACATAGTTCATCTTTAAATTTATTATTTATAGATAGTATACTACTGACGTTGGCGACCATGTTGTTGAATAATAAAATTGTATTTGAGCTATTATTGAAACCGAGTATACAATTTGAGCTAAACTTTTTTGAAACATAGTTATTTTAAAGATGGGTCTTGTGGAACCCAGAACCGGGGCAACCAAATAGACACCGATCCTTTACATCGGAACACTTTTAATTTATGTATGTATATTTATCTCTATGTGTCCATCTGTATGATAAGTTTCAAACAAATTTGATAACATTATAAACACACACACACACGTACACACGTTTGTTGCATAATTTTTAGATCTGATTTCTTTAGCTGTAACAATTAAAATATTGGAACCTTTCTGTGCTATAACTATACACATACACATGGAAATACACATACATACACATGGAAATTGGTCTGTATGTGCAGTTTTATTTTTTTATTTTTGTTATGTTCATGTTATGTAGTCTTATGTAGGAAAAAAATGTTATAAAGTCTAAATTTTTATTTTACAGCAGCAAAAAATTGTTATAATTCAGGAATTACAGACACAATTTTAGCTCATGTGCTAGCACAAATTCAGATATTTCTGGCACAAATTGACCCAAGATTGGCATACACCCCTTCATTTTACTTAGTCAATTACAAACTATATATCCAATTAGCATTCAAATTTGTACCAACTTTACTGATAAAATATATGTTGTTGATAATTTTAAGTAAATATGTTGTGTCTAAATTTCTGGTTTTTGTATTATCCGTGCAGAAAAATATTTTCTATAACTTACTAAACTATTGAATCAAATAAAGATTAAAATCTGAGCTGATATCGTACATTCATAGGAAGGTGAATCGGATCAGTGGTTTTGTGTTATAAACTTACTTTGTATTAATTAATAACGAGTGTTAAATTAAGTAGTTTTTAAATTTAATTCATTGTAGTTATCACTTATTTTGAACTATTTGATATGAACATAGTGTTTTAAAATTGCTCAGAGGTTATTTAGAGTTGAGGGGGCTATTGAATGATAGTTTTTTTAATGTTAATTTCAATAGGAAGGTCCTATTTTTTGAAGATTTGAAGAAAGATATAATACTTTCTGAATGAATTTCTAAATTCAACGAACAAGATTTTGAAGTACTGTAAATATATACAATTTTTTGTCTACAAAATATTAAATTTATATTTGTTGTATATTTTTTCAGTTGCGCATTGCATAATTGAATCACAAAATACTGTGTGCTACTTATATAATACAACTTAAATGTTGTAATTTTGTTGTGCATAATGTCTGATGTCCACAAATTGAAAGTCTTGTGTTTTTGATGACTTAATAAAATCAAATTACACCAATATAAGAAGAAAGTGCACAAAGCATAATAATTGAAAAAAATACTTCTGTAAGAAACTCTAACAGAGGGGTGAAGGTCCTTTAAAAATGTTGACCACATAGTTTGAAAAGCATCAAGTGCTGACTTTACAGATTGGTTACTGTTATAAATGTTTTTTCAAACTGCCATACATTGTAAAGCAGTTTGCCTTGGCAATGTTTATTCTGCTTCATCTCATTATTGTGTGAATTTAAAAAGAACGATTTTATTCATAAAAAAAGTTTCCTATTTACAGAAAAACTAAGAAACCATTCTTTCTGAAAAACCTCACTACTAATATTCTAAATTAGGACTTCACTGAAATGAAGTAGCTTAGACTAAAAATGTAGTTTCTGATTGATTTTTTAACATACAAACACTTTAATCACACATATCTGATCATTTAATAATTTACATCAATTTAATAAATAAATGTCCTTTAAAAGTTTACATTATAGATTATAAAATTATTTAAGATTAGTCATCTATTACGATTGTTGGGATAGTTTCTAGGTTGTATGGATAGGTTGTATTGTGACGCTTTTTATATTGAAAGAGAATATCCTCATTTTGGGAAGGAGTTCTTTTACCACAGAATTTTTTATGTAACTGTGCGTCTTCTACTGTGAATGTTTTGTACTGGTTGTTGTAGAAGTGGAACTCTAGATCATGATAATTTTGATGAAAAAGTGACAGGTCATCTACAAATCCGTCTTGTTTATATAAACGATTTTGTTTATTTTGTTTATTGGCATGCTCTCCTTCTCCTCCATTACTATTTTTCAACAAATGTGGCTCAAAGTTATAATATTTTTTATATAAGTATGGTTGATCCATAACTTCTTTTCGTTTGTTTGAACGTAATTCATAAACAGACTTTTTGTTCACTTGAAACTGTTCTTCATATGTGTCATTTAAAAGCTGCTTTGAGCCAACCATCATCCTAATCAAATCTTCATTTTGTTGTTTATGAGAAGGCACAACGAAGTCAGGCAGTGCCAACACTTTCTCCAATGAAGTATCCAGTATCGATGATTTTCTTGGTTCAATAGATATACTTGTTTCTTGATCACTGTGTATTGTATAATGCAGATTTTTCATCATCTAAACCAATAATGTACAGCTACATTATTTAAATGTAAATATTGATAAAGAGGACTAATACTTTTATTACTTACAAACACACCATCAGTGTGACACAATTAATATAATCTTAAATAACTAAATTATTATTTTTAATTTATATCATGCATTGCTCTACAGCTCAACCTGTGAACTGATTTTAATAACATTTCCTATTTTAGTCATATCTTGAGTTTTATACCAAGATATTAAAAATGAAAGTTTGACAAGGTACCTGGCCAATCTGACTGACGGTAAGGAAACCGATTATTCCTTGTGGAAGGCAACTAAATATCTAAAGAGGCCAAAATATCTTGTACCCCCAATCCGAAAAGAAGATGGGAAATGAGCAAGGAGTAATGCAGACAAAGCAGATCTGTTTGCAGAATATTTGGCTGACACTTTTAAGCCTCATACCAGACAAACAGCAAATGAGCACTTACCAAAATTACAAAATAGAGATATGACACAGTTGAAGCCTGTTACTCCTAAAGAGGTTTCAAGTGAGATTTCCAATTTGAGTTCAAAAAAGGTTCCGGGGCTATGACTAGATAAATGGACAATCAGTGAAGGAGATGCCACAGAAAGGAATAGTTAAACTTACTCATCTTATCAATGCTACATTTCGATTGTGCTATGTACCGAGTTTTATGTATTGTTTTATTAGTTTTTTGAGAACTCAAACATTGTGTGTAACGCTGCCGAAAAGGAGAAAAAAGCAAATTTATGATTTCATCAAAATCGGCCCCAACTGTTTTGATCAATTTTGTGTAGCCTCTCTAAGGACACAAACAAATCTTATTGGTCGCTATTTCTCCAAAATTCCAGTTCTTGAGTTATTAATTAAAATAGCAAAATCGGGTATGAAGTTATTATAAAAGGTGTAATTCTTTAAAATCAGCTCTACCGATTTTGTTAAATTTGAGAGAAATGTGAAGATTAATAACCCAAACCCATGTACAAGAATAAAAACAAAATTATGGTTCAGAAATAATTGGGGAAATGAATCTTGACTGCTGTCTTTAAAGCTTGATTTTAATCAAATATGATTTAGGCAAGCAACTTTATGCCCTATTTAAATATATACAATTTTTATCAAAGACAATGTTCATTTTCACTTTTTGACTGACAATTATCAAACTGTCATTTTTAGTAATGAATAGTTATGGTGTTTTTTTTTTTTTGTTTTTTTTTATGTTAGTGTGGTAAGTGAGAAAGTTTGTGGAATGTTTTCGCACCATTTATTTAGTGTGTGGCAGATGTTTTACTGCCTGATTATTATCAGGTTATATTTAATCAAACATAAAAATTTCAATTCTCATGTTTCATTTATGTACATAATATTGATTTACAAACAACAATTAAATTTATGTTTTTGTCATTTTATTAAACCTTGTGTATTTTTTTTTTTTTTTTTTTTTTTTTTTTGCTATTACCCAGACTTGGGTAAAGATAATGTAAAAATATTAACTGATTTAAGTTAAATTGTTATTGGTCTATAAAAGTAAGAATTATTAAACAATTAATTTTATAATTTAGTCCTATAGAATTTGACTAATTCACTTGAAATCTGCAAAACTTGTGTAAACTACAATCACTAAATGAAAGAAAACACAACTTACTATAACAAAACATGATGAGGAGTAACAAAGTTTATATACTTATAACAACTGAAGTCGAAAACTTGGACATTGAAACATTATATGTTTTAAATAAAATGTTGGAAGTGTAGAAAGCCAAACACCATCTTGTATTACACTTCATACGGAAAATGTATAAACAGTTTATTCAAATAATAATTATTGGAAAATTTTGGCAAATTGTCTTGCCATATATACAGTTACCAAAGTTTACCGATATATGAACTTGCTCCACTTTTTGATTTAAATCAAAAATAGCAATTAATTTCTACTTTAAGTAGTCATGATTTTATAAATATAAAAAGGAGACCACTTCAGAAAATAAATCTTTAAAATGAAAGTAGTAGCGGATTGTTGTGGGATTCCATAGGTTGGTTAGATGTAGGTCAAAATCCCTTATGCAGTAAAAGTAAAAAGTGATTGTAATGCATAACCTCATGAATAGGTTGCCCGAAGACTCAAAATTGTAGTTTGTTGTAGGATACTTACCCCATGGGTTCATTATTGTAATCCATTACTGCAAGAACTGGTTGTCCAATTGACTGAAATTTTGTGTGAATAGTTCATGAGATGATTAGATTTTAGACCAAATTGCTTAGTTAAGGATTGGTGTAAAAATATGGGAAAGTCGAAAATAGTGTTGTCTTAAGGACAAGTGGTCCGAATAACTCAATATTTTTGATAAAGGATAGGTCTCCCAGGGGTTGATTTAGATTTTGGTCCTAACTTCAAAGGGTTGGAGGTGGAAATAGGGTGCTGTGAAAAGTGATTATCTTTCATTACCTCAGAATTATTTAAATTTTCCAGTTAGGTATTCTACAGAATGATAAGTTTTTGGTAAATCTAAGATGTTAAATTAGGCACTGTGGTGACAATATATACAGATACACTTTCAAAAGTCCCTTACCACACTTGGGAATAAACAAAATAACAAAAAACAAAAAATTTTTTGTCAAAAGTAAAATGTTTATTCCTATTAGACCCTTATAGCTATTACAACAACAAAGTTGTCATCTTCAGAGGGAATCTTAACAAAGACTAAATTAAAACTATTTACAACTAAAGTGACCATTTTCTCTACCCCACTCCTCTGGTGCATTGACCTATCAACAATAGGGTTGACAGTTCAAACACCTGTACTGTTACCTGGAATGGGGAAGGCCCAATCCTCTAACAAACAAAGATGTTTTAGAATTTACAATATAATCATCCCTAAACTAATTATCTAAACATATTAACTAAATAATAATAGTAGATACAATTTAAAAAAAAAATAATTTATAATGATACATGAATATAAACTATGCTAATCTATTATCATAACATATTAAACAAAAATACGAATAATACACGCTATGTTACAAATTCTATTAACATATTAAAATGAGATACAAATATTTACTTTTACAAGAATAAAAAAATAAAATTAAAAAAAAAAAAATTAAATAAAAATTTTTTAATTTTAAAAAAACCACTATGCTGAAACTACCATGTTTAATATGTTATGATAATAGATTAGCATAGTTTATATTCATGTATCATTATAAATTTTTTTTTTTTTAAATTGTATCTACTATTATTATTTAGTTAATATGTTTAGATAATTAGTTTAGGGATGATTATATTGTAAATTCTAAAACATCTTTGTTTGTTAGAGGATTGGGCCTTCCCCATTCCAGGTAACAGTACAGGTGTTTGAACTGTCAACCCTATTGTTGATAGGTCAATGCACCAGAGGAGTGGGGTAGAGAAACTGGTCACTTTAGTTATAAATAGTTTTAATTTAGTCTTTGTTAAGATTCCCTCTGAAGATGACAACTTTGTTGTTGTAATAGCTATAAGGGTCTAATAGGAATAAACATTTTACTTTTGACAAAAATTTTTTTGTTTTTTGTTATTTTGTTTATTCCCAAGTGTGGTAAGGGACTTTTGAAAGTGTATCTGTAAACATGTTATGTTTATGAAGTTTGGAGGACTGAATTTGAAGTTGATATTTGCATAAGTATCACACAAATTTAAAAACTAAAAATTTCAAATAAATTAAAGTAATTAAATTATTAATTATTATGTATTTAAACTATAAGTTTGAATTTAATCGAAGGGTTATCGTAACTTCACTTCTTCCAGATGAATTTCTGTCATGTTCTTGTGGTGTCATGAAACATGGAATTTAATTCCCACATGAACTTCATCTCTTGGATGATAACACACAAGGCAACATTCAATTGGTCACAATAGTGCTCTCTAATGAGACAAATTTGTTGACTAACAGCTCATTACTTGTGTCTTGAATGGTTAAATCTGAGACCATTTTTGAATTCAGCCATATTTTTTCTTTCTGATTCCCACTGACAGCAACCAATAAAAAACAATAATTTTACTTTTACAATGTAAACCTCCTCTGCACCCTATAACGTCTATTGTTTTCAATGGTTATACCTTTCTACTTCTGTCCTCTACCTTTATCTGGCGGTTTTTATTAATTTTGTTTATTCTCATTAGTTGTTACAAGTTTTGGTTGCCAACTACATAGCTACATATCTAGTACAATCGCATCGCCATTGAAATATTGCCGATGTCGTATTCTGTACGATTTTAGTTTTATTTTATTGATACAATTTATATAATTATATTTTTGTAAATGATTTGAAGATATAATTTTATTTAGAATGGTTTTTGAGTTAGATTCTGGTGTTGTATTTCAAATAACACTGGTATGACCGCTTTAGTAGCTTCTCACATGACTTGTTATTATGCACATATTCACTCGGGTTCAGTAGTCACAAATATGTGCAGAACGGAGTGGTGGCGGAGACTGGCATTCCATGAACTTTTTATGAGTGACAAAACCGTTGTCTTATAAAATAAGAGAAATGTTATTTTAAATCAGTGTCAAATGAAAACTTTTTTGCTACAATTTGTCAAGAATTAGTAATTTTAGAAAATGATGTAGCTCCTGTAAAAATAAAGAAAAAGACACAAGAAATTCCGAAGCTAGATAGGCAATGGAACTGTGTCATTTGTTTCCAGAAGGAGAAAAAAATCACAAACTGGGAAGCTGACTTGTGTGGCAATTTTCAAAATTTGCATGTTTCTAATAATGAAGACAGATTTAAAATGTACTACATTCTTAACAAATGGTTAACAATTTATTAAAGTACCACTGGCTTTTAAGGAAGAATTTCATTAAAAACTTACGACAAATGGACAAATGTATTACAATTTGCATGATTGTAGATTCTGTCTCAAGATTAGAATCCTATTTTACAACCACCTCACTAATTGAAATTGATTTCACATAATATAGTCCTCAACTGATAGACAAACTTAATATTTATTTTATGGTTACACAAATAGAAACATAAAATCTAATGTAACAAGGTGTGTTCTAGTGATAGCTATGTCTGTTCTTGTTACCATGTTGTCTACCAAGTATGATTATTATTTTGAAAATTTGAAAACTTATAGTGATTATCACTTTTTAGAAAGAGCATAAAATATCACTTTTTAGAAAGAGCATAAAATAGAGACTTAACGTTCGAATACCCTAATAGTATCAGGGTTGGAAGAGAACAAGAGTTAGTTAAGAGAGACTCCATAAGAAAGATAAAAAGGAAATTTAACCCAAGACTAGATAGAGAAAGATGTATATCCCAGCTAGGTACCTCTGAATTGCACATCCATACTCTCTATAAATTAGCCCCTGGGAGGGGGAGGGATAGTGGATGTTGGCCTAAGAAAATCATAAAAAACAAAATAATATATCAATATTTCTTTATGGGCAGGATTGATTGGGCAATTCCAGCTGGATCTATAGGCTACTTTTTTTCATGTAGTCTTGGGTTAGATCCCTCTCTTTCATATTTCCCATTCTTGTTCTTTTCCTACTTTGACACTATTAAAATATTCTAGTGGTAGGGGTTTTTTTATAAAGTAATGGTGGAAAAGTTTTATGTCTATAAACAAAAAGAAAAGTTATGTTTTGGTTGCTAGATGTGTGTAATACTAACACTTTTCTACTATTCAGTATATAACTTGAAAATGTTGAACTCAAGAAATTTTTTAAATAAAGTGAATTATTGAATTTGGAATAGGGTAGATTAGAAGTAAATAAAGGAAGTTTCCCTAAAACAATTCTATTCATAAAGTTAATTAGATTATTTCATGCGTTGTATACAAATGCTTCTGTAATGAAGGCGACAAGGTATGTTCTCAACTAAAAGAAGGCAAAGAAAAATAACTAAGTCTTATTGTAAAATATGTTCTTCGAATCTAGGGAAATAATATGCAATGTGTTAAACCGGTTGTTTGACTTGACTTCCATTAACTGTTTAAACTATTCAAGCTATTTTAAGTTTAGTTTTGTAAACTTGAAATTACTTTTTTTAAACTATATGAAAATAAAACTTAGGCTAATTATTTTTCAGACATCCTGAAATTATGGTATGATTAAGATTATTATATGTGAAAATAGTTTTTATATGAACGAAAGATTGAGTGGACCTTACCATATCGTTATTTGGGATTCGATACTTTGATAAGGATTTCATTTCATAAGGTTTCTTTAGTTCTGAAGATAATTGATTTTTGTCTACACTGGTACTCTCGACCTGAAACAAATTATGCTCCTTCAATATTGTTCATCAAATTTTAATATTTTTATAATGATCCCTTCAAGAACCTAGGGAACATGATAATGTTATAAAATGGAACCTTGACAACTTAAACCTTAATAGCTTGAATTATTTGAAATCTTAAATTTTTGCTAATCCCTTTCATCTTCCCATAACCCCCGAATGCTAATTTCCCCCTATAAGTTGAATATTTTAAAGAGAGAACCTCAATGAGTTTAATTTTACTGCTTTCCTGGAAGCGTTGGCCTCTATAAGTCAAAAATAGATACTCGAAAACCTCTACAAGTCAAAGTTTTAATAAAATCACCTCTATAACTGGAAGTTTTGGCCAGCGGACTGTTGTTAGTCCAAGTTTAGGGTAGCCATACTAAAATTTTCGTAGGGTAGCGAGATGACAAATATACATATTAAGAGATTTTGATGATATTGTCATTTTCATTAAGACACGAACTTCCCTCTCTCTAGCGTTTTTGCATTTTCCTGCATTTGGGCTCAATACAGCACTTTTGTTCACTCTGTATATATGTATGTCGCTACCATTCAGTATTTATTAAAGTTTTGTTTTTTATTAAAACGATTGTAACGTGGTTTGTGTTGCAGTAAATTAGTTAGGCATTTATTCCTATTACTGTATTTATATAAAATAATGATAACTATGTACAGTACTGTTATTACAAGTAAATGTGCCAATTTTTGATTAAAATAGAATTAAGAACTGTTTATAAAACAAAATAAATTATGGTGATTTCTTGAACCGGTGTTCGGGATCTCCTATGGATATGCCAGAGCAGCGGTTGATACATGGATACGGGAGGGGATGAATAGGGCCTGGACGAATTCAACTACTAGTAGACTTGCAAAGAGGCTACTTAGACCAAGCAAGAAACATGCTGATCAACTCATCTCTCTTAGAAGGGATAACATGAGGTGGGTGGTTGGGCTCTTAACGAGCCACTGTCACCTCAGAAAACACCTACACAGGATAGGGATTGCTGCAGAAAATACTTGTAGGAAATGTGGTTTGGCTGAAGAGTCCGCAGAACACATTCTCTTAGAGTGTGAGGCGTTAGGACGAGCCAGGCTATACTCTCTAGGCCCTCCGGGGAAAGAGATGGAAACCATCCTAGACAACCCTGTAGGTAGTATCTGTTCCTTTATAAGGATGACAAGTATTACTGAGTGGGTGTAGGAAGGAACTTGGGGCTGCAAAAGACCTTTAGGTCGACGCCGGTGAGGTCTCTGAAGGAGGCTATCACAGCCCAGTTTAAAAATTTTTTTTTTAAAATGGTGATTTCTTTAGAGCATTCTTACAGGAATAAAAATGTAATCAGAACAGAATGCCGAAGTGAATAAAGGTTAGTCAACTTGAGTTCTTAATAACTTGGAAGTCTGTGATGTTTGCCTTTGGTAACTCAAACATCATATTTTTGACTATTAGTATTAGTAATTCCCTTGAGATTCGAGTTATCAAGGTTCCACTGTATCATTTCTCCAGGTCTGCATTATCTGACCATAATCTGAAACTGATTTTATCTTTAACATAATTATATGTCTGGGTCAGTAGTGGATTAATACTGCAATCAGGTTGTCCAATTTCAAAACAACTGGTGAAGTCAAAAATTTTGTTTTTTAGATAAGATTTAATTATTTGTTTAAAAATTTCTAAAAATAAAGGTGATTTTATAAAAAACAAATAAAATAGTATTTTGAATTGTATATCATTGTATTGTGGCAGATTTATATAATATTAAAAATTGTGTTGCTACAGTAATAATTAATTTTTACTTGTAACTGTCTAGAATGAACTAGTAGCCTACTGTACTATTATACTTTTAGCATGCCAAATTTTCTATATGCTTGATGTCTTAGTGACATTGTTAACTTATACTTTGGAGATTCCACATTCAAACCCCAGTTATGAACTAAATGTTTGTTTAAATTTTTATTATTTAATTGGTTTATTGAATATATGTATAACTTTGTATAGTAATGTTACTACTCGAGTACAGGAGTTTGTTAGACATTTTGTTACATTGTGTTGGTTTGTTAGACATTAGACATTGTGTTGGTTTTTAGAATTATTCTATAAAGTTATGTTTTGTTATCGAATTCTTACCTCATTGTTTATTATTTTCTCTTCCACTGCATCTTTACTCTCATTACCAGAATAGTTATCCACCTCTTGCTGTAATGGCTCATTATGACTCGTGTGTTCAGAGATCCATAAGTTGTTTTGAGCAAGGATTTCGTTCCTAACCTTAAATAACCAGTTGTCCCTGTACTTGCGGGTTGAGGGTCGTCCTTCTGGAAACATTTTACATACCTAAAACAATTTGAAAATACAGAAAAATAAGTAAAACAACAGCGAAATTCTGAAGAATGGTTCAAGATGCCTATCTACTGGAAAAGTCGTGAAATTTCATTAGTTGGATAAAATCAGGAAAATTGGTTAATCAAGGGATGTGATTTGCCCAAAAACAATCTGCTAGTTCTGTTCACCACAGCAAAAAATTTGATTGAAAATCTAAATTTTATAAACGTTTTTTAAATTTATATATTAGGAGATTTAGCGACCTCCAAACTTTACATCAAGTAAAGTAATAATAGTTTTATTAAGTTACAATAACTATTTATATATTGCTTCATACTATTAGCATTGGATAATCGTTTGTTGTGTGTTTTCCCCTTCTTAACTGCACCAAGATCATATTTTTTTGTTACTATATTTTTCCTATATGTGGGACAATACAAAGATTATAAATGAAAAGTTTGAAATATATGGGATTTATCGTCTTGTCTGTGTAGACGGGTTGCGACAGATGGACAGATAATTGAAAAGAGGTTCTGTAAGTTTGAAAATAAATACTCAAATTTATTACCTTCTGCCGGTTTCCCATTTATACCTATTTTATAAATAAGGCATGCAGCTAATATGATGCCTCAAAAAGATGTGAATTTTGTTTACTGTTTTTTTTTTTTTTTTTTTTTTTTTTTTTTTTTTTTTTTTCCTTTTTTTTCCCTTTTTTCTTGCAATTCTATACATAATTCCACATAATTATGTTGCCAATCTGCACATAATTGGAAATTGTAAGGTCAAGGTAAAAACAGAAATTCCAGCTACTTGAGCTCTTATTGCTGATTTACAAAAATTGAAGTTGTACTTTAACAGTTTTATTTTTTAGTTATATTTCTCTTATAAAAAACATATTTGGACAACATTGGATGCATATTTCAAAGCTGCACAAATGAACTGTATTGGAATATTATATATAGACAGTGTTATCCTAGTTTTATTTATTACCTTTGTGAAGAAAGTAGATCGTTCAGTCTCCATTGCCTGTAAATGAGAACATGTAGATAGGTAATCAAGGATTTTGGTACCATTGAACGTCGAAGGACCATCTAGATGAGGTTCAATATACAAATCAAAATGATTCATTGCAAGATTTGCACAGATATATAATCTCTTAAGTGTTTTTCTCTCAAAATTCCCACCAGGTATGTCTGATTTTAGTTTGCGAATCATCTTGTTTGCATAATCAATGATTAGACCTAGAAAAAGATCTTGTTAGAGTATGATGCAAGACAGTAAAATTATAGGTTAATCATTAGTCGCTCTATATTTTAAGAACTACAATTCCCAGGGGGGTGGACAATTAGAAACCAAAATTAAACTTATAAAAATTTCAATGTTTTTGTTTTATTTGATTTATATATAGTTATTTCGATTGGAGATATTCTGAAAAATATCTACACACACCAGATGTCCTTATAAAATCTATGATATAAGGAAAAATCAGGATTTTTATTTATCTCACTACTCGACTTTCCCAAATATTATATAGAAATTAAAATAGGTGAATATTTTTTACTTTAGGTGTACATTAAATTAAACATTTTGTTAAAAATATGACCACCATCACATTATAAACAAATTAGTTTCTTTATTTTTCCTCAACTGTAATAGTATAATAGAGTTTTGCAAGAATTAGTTTTATAAAATTATGTATTTGTTAATTTGATACACACCCCCTCCCTCTCCATAGGAACAACACCACAATTAACTTTCACCACGCCAAAAAAAATCTCAACATATAGGTCAATGATAAACCGTGCTTTAAAAATACCTTTAAGTCTAGAACACTTTAATTTAGAGATTAAATATATAAAAGAAGTGGCAAAATTCAATGGATATGAAGAGCAAATGGTAGATAAGCTCCTTTCACAGATAAGGGGGAAAATAAACACTCAGAGTAAGTTGAATAATAACACGCAGTTGATAAAACAAAAGGATAAAAAGAAAGTTATGTATTATTTCATTATGTAGGACAAGAAACACACCGCATTGCTAGGCTTTTTAAACAAAGCTTTAACTATGAAATAGCGTACAAAACTAATAATAATATAGAAATGAAACTAAATACTAATTTAGACATAGTTTGCAAATACAATAAATAACCCAGGCGTATATATGAACTAATATGTAAATCATGCAATAGTGTGTATATAGGACAAACTGTTAATTTCAATAAAAAGGTATAAACAGCATATGGCTGCAATAAAATTGGACCAACCAGAAAAATCAAATTTCGCAACGGATATTCTAGATAACATGCACTCGTATGACACAACGGAGAGCACAATGAATATTTTAAAACAATGCGAAAAGGGTTATAATATGAACACTTTGTGACGATATAGTAAGGATAAAAATAAACTTGGGTGAATTCATAGTACCCACTAACATAAAAAGAGTCAAAAGAACAACCAAATATAAAATACAAATAGTAAGGTTAAAATAAATTAATATAGATGGATAAGATGTGAACCAACCAATAAATTGTAGTGATTTAAAAAAAATAAACAAATAAATGTGAAAGGCTAAAGGACAAATAAAAAATAATAATAATAATAAAAAGTGAAAGAAAAATAGTAGAACTTTTGACACGCGTAGTCGCGGAGTGAAGTAAATTGAATGGAAATATCGGAACTGAGGCTAGCGCTCGAGGCTAGAATTTCTCTAATATCAATACGCCAAGACAGCTGGTGAAAATAGAGTATTCTGATTGGATGAGGAAGAAATGGAAGAACTAATTTTAGCCGCGATATATAAAAAAAACAATGCATAGCAGTTAGAAAGGGAATTTCAGAAAGTGCAGTTGAACTTTAATATACTAATTGAACAAGCCAAATTAAAAAGAAAATATTTTGAAACTATCTCTGTGAAAGTTAAATTAGCCTGAACAATAAGTATAAAGAACAATTAAATAATTAATAATAGAGACATTTAGAAATATAATATAATAATAATAGTAAATTTAGAATCTTGAAATTTTCATAAATTAGGACTAACTAAAAAAAAACCAAGGAATATTTTAAATAAAGCCACGTACCAGAAACCCGGAATTAAGAGCTATATATTATAAATTTATTTAATTCAGGACAATTAAAGTAATAATTAAACAATTAAAATTAAATAACATGTAATGTAAAAAAAAGTAAAGTGAATAAATAATTTGTACTAAGAGGTTAACTAATTATTGTATCTTAGCCAATATAATTTAGTTGAAAGGTTGTTTAAATAAGGTATTAGAAAATATTAGTAATAAAAATTTTTTAAATAATTAATGTGAAAAGGAAAGTATTACAAATTTGGCACCCAACGTGTTGGCATTTTTAAAGAATTGCTTGGTTTAAAAATTTTTTTAATGAGATTAATATTTTAGTAAATTATATTTATAGAAATTTTAAGGTTAGGAATTTAATAATAGTAATTTCAGGTGTAACTACTGAGAAAACCTGTTGCAAAATATAATAATAATAATAAAATACGATGGCAGAATCACATGGACATGATTTAAGGTCCAACCCAAAAGCAACGGAAAAAAGAAAGGCGTTAGAGGAAAATAAAGCGGTGAAGGGACGATTTGTTAACTTAATGGATGAAAGTGAGATTATGACTGAAAAAGAGGATGGCCTATTAATAGAAAATGAGATAGTGGAAAATATAGACCATACTATAGGTACTGAAAAGGAGATAGTGGGCGAAATAATTGAAGACAAGGAGGAACAGAAGGAGACAGATATGTCACAAATAATAATGTTGATAGCAGGATTAAATGAAAATATGGAAAGATTAAAGAGAGATATGACAGAAGAAATAAATAAAAATAGGGAAGAAGACAATTTGAGGTTAAGTAAAAATTTGGAAGGAATAAGTAAGGAAATAAAATTAAACCTAGAAGAATCTGATAAGAGAATGAGGGAGGAATTAAATAGAACTAAAGTTGAATTGAAGGAAGAAATAAATCAGAGAATAGAAGGGTTAAGTAATAATATGGAGGAATTAAGAAATAAGATGGAATATAATACAGAGGAGATGAGAATGGAGATTCAGGAGATAAAAAATAATAATGATGATATGGAGAAGGAGTTTAATAAATTACTAAAGAAAAATAAGGATGAGACTGAGAGTAAAGTAAAAGGTATAACAAAAGAAATAGAAGATAAAATTAAGGTGCAGGACAATGGGATAAAAGGAAATAAAGAGGAGATAAAGAGTGTGAAAATTGATTTAAAAGAAATAGAAAATAAATGGACAGAAAAATACGTGAATGTAGAGGAGAGGATTAATAAAAGAGAAAAGGAAGAAGAATGGAATAGGCCTACAGTAGTAGACAGGCAACCACAGATCATATATGTATCCTGTGACAACAATAGTGACCAATTGATACCAAAATTTAATGGCAAGTCAACGAACCCTATAGAGTTCTTAAAGGACTTGGAAAGATATTTAGAGATTCACCAAAATAAGAGGATAAGAGAAGGCAAAGGAGGAGTTGAGTTAAAAGGAACATTAGACAGAGTATTTGAAGAAAATGCTGCAAATTGGTGGCAGGTTATAAGGGAGGATATAGAAAATATGGAAGATTTTAAAGCAATATTTATTGAAAGATACTGGGGAACTGAAATACAACAGAGTATTCGGGATAGAATTGAAATGGAAAGGTACAGAAAAGGAGGTTTATTATCAAGAGTGGACTATTTCATAGAAAGGGTTATAGTTTTGAGAAATTTAACAATGGGAATGACAGAAGAAGAAATGGTAAGGAAACTAAGTACACAATTTGATAGGAGAATTGAGGATGCTGTGAGAGTACAAGGAATTAGATCGATCAGGGAAATGCAAAGAATTTTGAGGTCGGAGGACATAGAAGAGAAAAACGAAAATATTCGAAGGGGAGGAACATGGATGAACGAAAATAGAAATAGAGACTATAATTTAAGAAATGACAGTAGAGGTACAATGGGAAATAGAGGAAACAATAACAATAATAATGACTATAATAAAAACCGGGAATACAACCAAAGGAATGATACATTTAGGCCTAGACAAACTCCGATATTTACAGACAGAACATGGCAAAATCGAAATGGAAATTATAATAATTTTATACAAAGAGGAAACTATAGAGACCAACAACCGGAAGGATTTAGACCATATGGTATGGAGAATAGGAATGTAGTTAGATTTCAACCTATAAATCAGAGGGAGAGAACAGCTGGTACAGAAGTTAATAGAGGAAGCAATAACCATCAAAATAATCAAGGTAGGCCAAGTGTTAACGCTATAAATGTGCATGAAGAGGTTAGGTCAGAAAATCAACATACGGAAAACTAAGGAGCACTGGGAAACCTGTAATAGGCTTCAAAGAAAACAACAAATGTCAGGATCTCAAAGTGCAAAATAATAGTTTAATTCGGAAAAGGAAGCCTATAAATGAAATAATTGATAATAATAATAACAAGAATGACAAAGATATAATAATAGGAACAATATTAATGGACAGGGAGTTTTTATTAGAAGAACAGGAAGAAACGGAGTTCAATAAACAAAGGAAAGGCTATGATCAAAATAATCCAGAAATAATAATTAGAATTGGAAAAGAAAGTGTGTATGGTTTAATAGATACAGGAAGCAATGCATCTTGTATGCAAGAAAAATGGTACAATGAAAACAAGGAAAGATTAGGAAATGTAGAAGAATTACCACTTACAGGAATTAGCATTATGACAGCGACAAGAAGAAGGAGTAAAAGAGTAGCGAAAATAGTAATGGTAAAAGTAAAATTTGGGAAAATAGAGTATGATTTGCAATGTTTGATAGTACCAGAATTAATAAAGGAAATTGTCATTGGAACAGATGTAATGTATGACTTGGGAATTGAAGTTAATTTTTGTAAAAAGGAAATAAGGCTAAAATATAATAATGTAGTGGAAAATTTAAAATTTATAGAGAATGAGAGTAAAGGAATAACATGTGAAATAATAAAACAAGGAAATTGGGAATACATGGAAGAAATAGAAGATGGAGGACAGTATGATGGAAGAATGTATTTAAAGATGTATGATTGGAATAATAATAACAATTTAGACATGGAGAGCCAAATTATGGAAAAGATAAAAGAAGTTGAAGGGATATCTGAGAATGAAAGAGAAGAATTAACTGAATTATTAATTAAATACAAAGATATATTTTCTGAGAAACCAGGAAGATGCAATGCATACAGACATAAAATCGAAATATTTGAAAATAAACCATTTTACCAGAAAAATTATCCCATTCCAAACAAATATCAGGATAAGGTACAAACAGAAATTAACAACATGTTGGAGCAGGATATAATTGAGAAGAGTAACAGTCCTTACATAAATCCAATAATACCGGTTATAAAGAAATCTAACGAAGTCAGATTATGCCTAGATGCAAGGCTACTAAACGATATCATGGTTCCAGATTATCAATGCAACAGAAGTGTAACTGAAATTTTAAACAAAGCAAAAAAAGTTAAATGGCTTAGTACCATGCATATGACCAACAGTTTCTGGCAGGTTGAATTAGAAAGGGAATCAAGGAAATACACAGCATTTCAGCACAAAGGGAAAACTTACCAATTTAAAGTAACACCATATGGATTGAGTACATCACTGGCTGCATTGGTCAGGGCTCTAGATAATGTTATGGGAGAGGAATTGGAGGACTATACAATGCTGTATGTAGATGATATTGTATGTATGTCAAATACTTTTAAACAACATTTGGAACATTTAGAAAAAATATTTATGAAATTTAGGATGGGGAATATGACAATCAAATTTAAGAAATCCATGTTTTGTAGGGAAGAAATTCCATTTTTAGGATTTACATTAAATATAAATGGAATAAAGGCGAATGATGATAAAATAAAGGCAATTATACAATACCCAGCACCAAAAAATTATAAACAATTAAAAGGATTTATCGGATTAGCTAATTATTACAATAGATTTATTGACCAATACTCAAAATTTGTACAACCATTATTACATTTAACCTCAAGAAAAAATAAGTTTATATGGACAAGGAAAGAGGAAGAAGCCTTTAGGATATTAAAAGAGGAATTTTTAAAGACTACCATGTTAGAACACCCAGACAAGGATAAGGAGTTATATTTACAGACAGATAGTAGTGAATATGCTATAGGTGGACACTTATATCAACAGGACAATGAAGGAAAGAAAAAGGCAATCATGTTTATGAGTAGGACTCTCAAAGGAAGTGAAATAAACTATTTTACCACTGAAAAGGAGATGGCAGCTATATTGTTCTGCTTACAAAAAGCAAGACCCATAATATTGGGAAGGAGAATAAAAATTATAACCGATCATCAGGCGCTGACCTTCATAAAAAAATGTAAAATTTTAAATTCCAGATTATATCGATGGATATTACAGTATATATGCAAGAGTATGACTTCACAATAGAGCATTGTAAAGGTGTAGAAAACGTTGTTAGCGATATGTTAAGTCGAAATCCTTGTGATGGTAAAAAAGGGGGAAATTGGAAAATGAAGCCAGAAATAATAATAGCTAACTTAAGAAGAGTAATAGATAGAAATTTAGTACAGGAATTAAAAGAAATTAGAAAGTTTCAACAACAGGATGAGGAGCTAGGCAACATTATGGAAAACTTAAGTAATCTAGAAAATAAATGGAAAGAGGAATATTATTAAAGAATTGTAAGGCAGAATGGAAAGTAACAGTACCAAAAGTCCTAATAAAGAAATTAATTATATCATGTCATGAATACTATTTACACTGTGGGGCTAAAAAATGTTTGAATATGCTACAAGAAACATTTAATTTTAGAAAAATGAATAAAACAATCAAAACAGTAATTAGGTCATGTGACACATGTCAACGATGCAAACATCCTAACCAAATTAATTATGGAAAAATGAAAAGTGTTAAAGTCAACGGACCAAGGGAACAATTATCTATAGATTTTTGTGGACCATTTCCAACATCTAATGGAATGAAACATGTGATGGTAATAATGGATATTTTTACAAAATTTGTACAAATTTACCCACTTAGAACAGCCACTGCAAGAAATGCAATTAAATGTTTAGGAATGTATTTAGAAAAATTTGGAAAAGTTAAAAGAGTTCAGACAGATCATGGAACACAATTCCATAATAGGAAGTGGATACAATATTTAGAAAATTTAGGAATTAATCCAATATTTTCTCCAATTAGAAGACCAAATAGCAATATGGTGGAAAGAGTGAATAAGGAGATAGGAAGGTGTCTTAGAACCTATTGTAACCATAATCATAAGAACTGGAGTAAATTTATTAATATTATAAATGAATGTATAAATGAATTGCCACATGCAACCACAGAATACACCCCAAATGAACTACAGCTGGGAATTAAAACACCTCGATTTTGGTACAATATAATAAATTTAGAAGGATTAAGGAGAACTGGTAAGAATGAAAATTTAGAACTTAAAATTACATTGGCTAAACAGAGGATTAGAAGAAAGGGAAAAATGAGGGCAGAATTGTTTAATAGAAAACATAAATTATTCGAATATAACATAGGAGAACATGTGTTGGTAAGGGAAAAGGGATATTCTAGACAGATAGAAGGAGAGATGTCTAAATTATTCCACATATATTCTGGACCTTATGAAATAAGGAATAAAATAGGAGAAACTACATATTTATTGGAATATGTGAATGAAGGGAGGAAGATAAAAGGAATATTTCATATTTCAAACATAAAGAAATATTACCATGAAGAAGAAGAGAAAAGATTTGATGTATAATATTAGAGTCAAAACAGGTTTTGCCAGTAGATAGGGTAATATATTAATAGTTAATACCGTTATAATGTTTATTATTAAGCTTATTAAAGGAGTTATGTTACATTTAGTTATGATAGTAAATCAGAAAATGTTATAGTTATGATAGAAAGGGTTGTGGCAAGTAGGAATAATAATAATAATAAACAGAATATAATAATAATAGTTTAATAAGACAATAATAATTCAATAATAAATTAAGATTTAAAATCAATTCTGTTCATAATAATAATATGTACATAATTGATTGGAGGACAATTGTGACGATATAGTAAGGATAAAAATAAACTTGGGTGAATTCATAGTACCCACTAACATAAAAAGAGTCAAAAGAACAACCAAATATAAAATACAAATAGTAAGGTTAAAATAAATTAATATAGATGGATAAGATGTGAACCAACCAATAAATTGTAGTGATTTAAAAAAAATAAACAAATAAATGTGAAAGGCTAAAGGACAAATAAAAAATAATAATAATAATAAAAAGTGAAAGAAAAATAGTAGAACTTTTGACACGCGTAGTCGCGGAGTGAAGTAAATTGAATGGAAATATCGGAACTGAGGCTAGCGCTCGAGGCTAGAATTTCTCTAATATCAATACGCCAAGACAGCTGGTGAAAATAGAGTATTCTGATTGGATGAGGAAGAAATGGAAGAACTAATTTTAGCCGCGATATATAAAAAAAACAATGCATAGCAGTTAGAAAGGGAATTTCAGAAAGTGCAGTTGAACTTTAATATACTAATTGAACAAGCCAAATTAAAAAGAAAATATTTTGAAACTATCTCTGTGAAAGTTAAATTAGCCTGAACAATAAGTATAAAGAACAATTAAATAATTAATAATAGAGACATTTAGAAATATAATATAATAATAATAGTAAATTTAGAATCTTGAAATTTTCATAAATTAGGACTAACTAAAAAAAAACCAAGGAATATTTTAAATAAAGCCACGTACCAGAAACCCGGAATTAAGAGCTATATATTATAAATTTATTTAATTCAGGACAATTAAAGTAATAATTAAACAATTAAAATTAAATAACATGTAATGTAAAAAAAAGTAAAGTGAATAAATAATTTGTACTAAGAGGTTAACTAATTATTGTATCTTAGCCAATATAATTTAGTTGAAAGGTTGTTTAAATAAGGTATTAGAAAATATTAGTAATAAAAATTTTTTAAATAATTAATGTGAAAAGGAAAGTATTACAACTTGGGAGCAGTTTTATATATTTGTTGAAAACCAAACCAGCATAACGAAAATAATAAATGAACAAATAAGGTTTGAATCCGACAGTATTTATTCTGCATATTTGAACAATGATAAAAAATACGAGATGCAGATTCAGTACAGAACTGGCCGGCCACCTGGCAGGACATAGAGTGTACGCATGTGTATCTGTAATGTGTGTTATATAGTGTTTTTTATGTTAATGACGAAGCAGTAGCAGATAAACCCTGATGATGCTGACTAATTGAAGCAGCGAAACCGGTTGGAGACAAGAATCAGTGTGTATGAGACGACGTAAGTAACATATATATATATATATATATATATATATATATATATATATATATTGTCATTTTCTCTAATGAGTAGCCTCACTCCAACCATTAGAAAAAAGAAACTTACTAGAATTTTGGGAAACAAATTCCCCATCTATGAAAAGTTAGGCTATTGTAAAAATTACCTGGATAGAAACAACAACGTAATGATGCAATGTATCTGCCAAAGACAGCTCTTAACATTAGCAAAATAGAGTTAGTTAATAGAATGACTCGTTGCCTTGTCATTGCATTTTTACTTTTAAGTGGTAAATGGCACTTTAAAGTGTTTTTCACAAGGATTGTTAAGTCTTTGGAGACGTTTGAAAACTGTTCATTCAGTACACTCTTTCCAACTATGTTGAATTTTTTAGAAACCAGACGACTTTGAGCCACCTACAAAAAACAAAACAAAAATAATAACTGTAGTCATACAGACAAGAAACATTATATCAAATGGTTTGATTCTGGAACATTTATATTGTTTAAGAAATTGTAAAAGTTTTGGTACACAACTACATAACGTTGCCTCCAGGATTCCCCTAAGCTTTGATACATAGATATGAATTTATGAGTTTTTCTCTAATTAGGCTATATTATCCAAGTTGAATACTTGTCGTTAATTTTCATTTGCTGTAGCATTAATTAACACAAGTTTTTTTATTGTTTAAAGATATGCTCATTATTAAATTCAGAATCAATATTTCAACTTATTTAGGGTATTATAAGTTAATATATCTAAAATAGATAAACATACTATATGTGAATCTGCTCTATTGTTATTTTGAATTATCACCAATATGAATAATATTAACTTTAAACAACGTACAAATGCCAGAGTTATGGTCCATCACACATGACGTATATATTGTACAGTACAACAAAGGTACTGCTGACCAGTAGAGTGAGTGAACCGAGCGTCTCCTTGCTTCACCTAAAAAATTTTATCAAATAGGTAAAAAGCTACTAAGAGGAATATTGCGTGAGGTAAAAAGTTTAATTTTGCACGATAAGCCTTTGTGGTAGATTTTCTCGAAAGTCGTTGAACATTCAAGAATGCAGTAGAGTAATATTTTTTACTCTGGTAAACTCTTTGCACTTCTTTGACAGTAGAGTGATAATTACACAATGCAAATTGATATTGTTGTATTATGTTACTCCCAAAGAGGTTCAATTTCACAGCTATGATGGTTTTGTTAAAATTTAGGACTAATAAGGGTGATATGAAATGGTTTCCACTATCTGGTTTTTCAGACGTGTGGATCAGAATCTGAAAAGTTTTCTAAATTGATGAAAAGTGAGGGAGTCTAAAAGTTGTGTTAAAAAGATTTGTCAGAAATACCACACATTTTTTAGGAAATTACTTTAATAATTTCAGTGTGATCAAGTCAAATTTTAGGGTTTTTGTATCTGTTGTAGCTGTTACCCTAACAAACTTTCTGACTGTGGTGTCAAAGGAAGATATAGTATACGACTTTGGTTGAGGGTATTGTCAATTCAGTATCTACCACAACGCAAGTAGATCATTAAGTTTGAGAACTAAACAAGGAGGCAAGCAAATTCTTCAGAAAAATCAGTTAGTTAAATCTTAAATTGGATTATTTTCAAATGTCATAGGATGGTTTTTAAGGATATTTTTTTACCTATATATCATACAGTGTCCCACAATATGTAGTTTTGAGTAGCTTTAAAATTTACATCTAATAATGTAACACAAACTCATGGTTAATCGATGGGACCTTTTGAAGTCTGTTTTGCGATATTGTGTTCTACTCTTAAAGGCCTTTAATTTGATGTACAACTCAACCCATACTCTCATTTAAGATTTCCTACTTATTCCTTGTGGGCCATCCCCCTGGAAAGGTAGCAGTCCACTGAATATGTAGCCTACTAAAATAGGTATTGGTGTCCATTAACAATGTGCAAAGCTTTATAGCCCTATGGTTAAAAAAATATTAAGCCGTCCCAGCACTTATTTAACACACGGTATAAATAAAATCAACAATAATGTCTATAAATAAATATTGAGCTTGACTTGTGAGATAATATTAAATAGGGAAAAAAAACTCGAACACAAAATTACATTTACTTAATCAAACACGTTTCAACAACAAAGTCGCCATCCTTAGTGATACAAGAGCTAAACCTAATTTTTGTGAGATCTTGTGTTCGAGTTTTTTTTTTTTTTTTTTGAACTTTTAGTTTTATGTTAGTAAAATTTAGCATGAAACTAGGTTTTATTATCTATTGAATTTGATTACAAAAGGTTCATAAAAGTTCCACTAAGTGGAATTGTTTTCCAGTAATTCAGTTTTATTTAGACAGTAAGCAGACAAACTTGTAATAATGTTTGTAGATCAAAATAGCGCGACAATTTGGATTATTGTGTAAATTTTTTATCTACATACAATAACGTAGAATGACAAATGAGCCATGAGCCAATACATAAAAAAGACTAGCTTATTAAAGATATGAAACAAATAACATATTGTAAATTCTAAAAGACAACTGGAAAAAATGTTTAGAAAAGTTCTTTATGTAAAAATGTTTCCAATTATTAAATTAAAATAAATTATAATTATTAAATCTAACACTAATAAATTATTTGAAAATTCAAAGTCAAGACTGAAATAAATTAAATAGAATATTACTCGTAAGTATTACCTGGTGACATGTTAAATACTTGAAGATTTGTTTCAATGCAGCTGTTGGAATTTCGTTTTCCATGTTTAGTCTCCAATAAGCCTGAATAAATAATCATAGCCTTATTATTTATCCTTCTAAGTCACATTATCCTAATGGTTATTATACACAATTAATTCTTTAATCAAATTGAAGCTTGTAATTAATTGAGAAAAATATTAATAACTTGAAGTGTGTCATGACTTGACAGAATATTAACCATTAAATGAAATTTGTTATTAATATATTAGCTTTCTGTTAATCATGATTGATATAGGCAGTAACATTAAAACAAATGTATGGACTTATGAACTTGCAAATCATGTTCATTTGACACAAAAAATTGTTATTTTTTGTTGTCTAGATGGTAAGAATTTAATTCACGATTGATCGAGAAAAAATGTTTTAAAATTAATTAAGTACTGTACAGGCCATGAGGCGAGTGATGAAACTCTCTATGTGCGTAGTAGGGGAAATACAGGTTGGGAAGAAAGCTTCCCCTCTCCTGGAATCAGTGGCTACTGATGTACTAGCCACCCGGCGAACATCAGTCCTTTGCTATAGAGTCTATACAGTTAAATGTACTATATTCCACTTACATTCTATCATTAAAAAACATTTATTTGTAGATTGTAATCTTGGGGACCTTTCTGGAAAGCTCAGGTGTTTAGTTCGATGGTTACATTATTTTTCAGTAGTAGCATTGAACAGAATTGCATGTGGTCTGCCAGTGGTTAAAATTGTTTAAAAATATCAAAACTGCTTTAAGTTTATAGAATGAGGATATTCTAAAAGATTCATTTTATGTAAAAGCACAATATGATAGTAATTTTTTTAAATACAATTGTTTAATAAACACCCCCATTTTTTCGCAGATAAAATTTGTATAAACTCTTTTAATTTTCTGGACTATATTTTTCTAGATATACTTATACAGTAATAAACTGAGAATATATTTATTATCTTTATTACCGAGTTTGCTATTAGTATTTCTTAGTACTTATACCAGATGTTTTATTATGCTCATTGATAATATTTTTTCTAACACTACTAAAAGATACACCGGAAGTAGCAGCTACTTTAGTTTGTAAAGCTTTTTCACTTAAGCTGTCATTTTATTTTTTCATGTAGTTGTAAACATTATGAATAATCTTCCTGCTCAAGCCGTGGATCACTTTTCTCTTAACAGACTTACTCGCTGACGTTGATGTGAAGATGACAGCCCAGACATTCCTGAATGCAACAGCTATACAATACTGAAATGTTTTCAGAAAGGCTGTAACAAAAACACCACGCATGGAGACAAACCAACTAAGAGGGTAGTTGAAGCGCATGCACAAACTTTCTCGTTGCCACTGTACATCCCCAAGACAGTTTCCTCACTCGCCTCACGGTCTGTACTCAGTTGAGTTGTGTAGGTTCTTGTTATTAAAACATTAATTTCCTATTAAAAATTTCCCAATTTGATTGTATGAGAAGAGTATTTTTAATAGTATAGAATAAATATGGTAATCACAAACATTTGAGCTGAGTGAGTATCATTTTGTATGACTAGTGCAATTAAAACAAAATTATTTTCAACATGCTATCCACCTTTCATTGTGAATATGATGGTGACAATGAAAACAAACATGAGACAACATTCAAAACTATCAACACTCATTTAGGGTAGGTTCAAATTTTCGGTTTTTAACTCTGTATGGTACCAAAATCAACTCTGCGCTATACAAAATAATAACATCAGCATAAACTACATAAAAAAATTGTTTGATAATCGCTTCAGAGTCAAGTCACTATTATGTAGAGTGCCATCTTTTTCTTCAAGCACGCCTATTAAGATTTACAGGACTGTTATATAGCGAGTAAAGACTGCTTAAAATAATAAGCAAAGTTACATTGCGCACAGCTGTCAGTAAAACTGTGTATGATTTGGAAGACCGGGTTACTATGGTGGTTCCAATCAACTAGTTTACCAATTATCCTACACAATGAAGTGTTTAAAGAAACAATAGAATTGTTTTTTTTAATTAAACTTCTCAAAACATTGTTTTTATGCATTTGTAACAGAAATGTAATGTTAAAAACCCTAGTAAAGACAAAGCCCAATGTTTACCTTTTAAGGTTTTAAGTAAATCATTCGTTTTTAGCAAAAGTATTTTTACATCTCAAATATTGGGGGGGGGGGCTGTCCCCCCCGGCGATGACACCCATGCATTATAGAGTGTTATTTTTAATTTATAAAATATTATATATGTTAATATAACTAACATTTTCTTCTTTTTTTTTTACTGTGCTTTCGTGTTTGTATGTGTGTATATTTTTTATATAGGCTACCTATATATTTGATTTGTTACTTTTTTTTTATATTAATTTATTATTACGTGCTTTGTGCCATTGTATGTTTTATGTTTATAGCTTGTAACTTGTTTTACTGTTATTATTCTCCTCTTTTGACTTGTTGTAAAATAATATAAAATTATCAATTGCAATAGAACCTACTCAATAGTTGAAATTATTATGATAAATATATCTGCTAGGATCTACATAATTAATTTAAGCACAATCTTCTGCCAATCCTAGCATTTTCTTGGCAATATATATTTTCTTTATATTTGTCAGAGTTCCTTCATCTTTGAGACTAATTTAATACTGGGATTTATCTGTTAAGGACATGCCTATATTATACAGGGTGTCTTTTTTAACTGTGCCACCATTGGTACCTCGGAAATGGTAAGATTTACAGGAAAGTTTAAATGGGCAATATAAGCAAAAATGGTATTTTTCAAAATTTGCATGCTCTAAGCTCCTAAAACATTGAGTTTAAAAAAATTGTCAACAATTAAAAAAGTCTTGAAAAATTGTATACTATTCATATAAAAATATAGGATGTTCCATAAGAAATTTTAAAGTTGGCCTCTATCTTGGAAAATGGCGACCGAATTTAAAAATTCTAAATTCATATTTTTAATGGCCATAAAAAATAAGGTGAAGACTCCCATTTAAAGTTTTCTGTAAATCTTACCATGTACCAATAATGGTAGCACAGTTAAAAAAGACACTGTATATACAGTTTTGCCATAGCTCCACCTCCCATGTTATTTACTTTGGTGTATTTACTAACATTTCTTTTTCTTTAAAATTTTGAAACCAATCATTACTTCTGATTGGTTATAAATTTCTTCATTAATAATATTTTCTACGTTCATCTTTAGTTAAAAATTTTTAAATTATAATTAGACGTCTTCCTTTGTTACACTTTGCATAAATATTTGTTATTATATCAGTCCAACAAAGTAAGATGTGTTAAATATAATGGAAAGTATTAAAAGTTTTAAACTAAAGATGAATGGAGAAAATATTATTAACGACCGTGTTCTTGACAGATCTAGTATTAAATGAAGTCTCAAAGTTGGAGGAACTCCGAAACGAGTTGACAAATATAAATAATAGGAAAATGCTAGAATTGTCAGAAGATTTAACTGAAATTAATTACTCAATAGTTATAGTTTTAGAAGTTAGTCACACTCATTTTGGCTTTAAACAGACCTGTAGTAGAATATATTTGTGTTAGGAAATTCAATAACAATTCAAGAAAAATTTATTTTACCACCTGAATGTGTAGAAAAAGAATATTAAATGTTTACTACCTATTACGGTCTTTATAAAGCAATTGTTTTCTCTGGACCTCTTTGTAAACTAGTGTTTAAAATACTGATATAAGAGATCAACTAACAAAACTAATATTATTAGTAATCTTCTAGGGAAGAATGCTGACCTAAACAAAGCTACTAGTTTACAGGATGTGGCAAAAGTTGTTGAGGCTTCTTGATTATTTTTAAAGCTGAAAAATAGCCTTGGGACTTGAAATTTTACCATTATTCCCCCGACTCGGAAGATACAAATAAATAATTAATTGTAAATGTAAAGAAAATCAAATGTTATCTCATTTTAAATGTGAATAAAACTTTGTATTATATACATTTTTTTATAACACTTTAAAAGAAACAGAGAAATGGTGGTGGGCAAAACCAAATTTTAAAGGATATTAACTACATAAAAGTTATTAAGGGAATCATTATTTTTGATCAAGTTATCCAAAATGAAAATCAACCAAATTTAAAATTGGTTGCCATGTGAGATTGGAAGCTTTAATGGAAACCCAAATTCCAAAATGTTGTTGTGATAGACTAATAAAATTTAAGCTGAGTTCTTACTTGGAGTTGGATATAGTTAGTTTAAATACATCATAGATGTAATTTGGAGTAGAACATTTAAGTATGATATTAAGAATCGTATTATGGCATTATGCATTAAATAGGCGTCTCTTAATTATTTATGGGGAAGAAAGATTGACATAAGCTTGAGGAAACATTTAAGCATTTTATTACAGTTTGTATGGTGTATAGTAAAATGACATAAAAAGAAGTGGGATGAACATGTTGGTGTTTAAAGAATTGCAATAGATCAATCTTCCTGATCTAATAAGGTTCATCAAAAAACATGTTAGTTTGGTAAAGATATTGTTCTCTTAATGAGATACCGGGTAATAAAAAACAAAACAAATTTCTCTCTCCAAAACATTTCTTTAGATTTCTAGATGATGTGTAGCTTTTATGTGCAAACCTTGATTATCTGTACATAGCACTTGGTACATCGGGAGGTAGTTCAGTGGTTTGGTCACCATACTATTCAACACAGATTGATCATCAGCTGAGGATACATAGAAACTTTGTTCACATCATTAGGATGAAGCTGGAATGTGCCTACACTACACGAACCCATGGATAATCTGTCTATCTTTTCCATGGTAGCGAACTAACTACCAGCATTTGTTCGCCACTGGACATTATACCTCCAATTATGAGTATTATGGTAACATCCCCTGTTTTAGGCTGTGTTCTACTATTTTTATTTTCACATTTTTAAAATTATCCCACTTTAGTCTATTCAAATTTCACTGGTTTAGATTGCTATTCCTAGAAAGACTGATGATAATTATTTGTAAATGCCCTAAGGAACAAAATTACCATTTGTTTATTAGAAATGAAGGGAACCCTTTCTTCAAATTTTACCATCTATAGATTACAAATTCATCCACCGCTGTTTTGTTATATTTTTTTCTGCTTTAAGATCAGTAAAACAAAACCTAATATAGCGTACAAAACCATCTTATAACTATAGAGTGAGTGAAACAAATGAACTCTAAATTAAAGTGTTGTGTGTAGGCTATAAATTATTACATCTATTTTTAATAATGTTGGTATACTGTAATTAATAAATTGCTTAGTGACAGTTTTTGTTTGCCATAAATGTTTCCTCTTAACTGAATATCTGGTGAAACGATTACCTAATTCCAAATTTTGTATCAAATTATGGCTTATCTGTTCGATTCTGTACTGCATCTGACAAAAATATTTTAAATTAGTAGAGTACCAGTTAATAAGGAAATACAATTTTGTTTTATATCTGTGTTTTATAATATATATGTTTTTCTATTATTATACTGTTAATTGTTTTCATAAAGATGTTTATATTACCCAAAAATTGTATAACCTACAAGTATAATACTTGCAAAAAGCCTATAATAGGCTGTTTATTACTTAAATGATACAACATGTATATTGAAGAGATTAACTTGACATGGAATTTCAAGAATCTAATTTTAAACTGTGACAATATGAATTGACATAAATAATTCATCTATTTCTTTATTAATTGCAATTCCTTTAGGCCTAGATTTCATTGTGTTTGAATAAACAGTTTAATTATCCTATCAAAATCTAAAATCGAAGATTTTTACACTATTTATTGTTCTCCTATGGAACTGATTTACCAAAAACAATAAACTCTACATTTGAATTTATATAATCCCTATTTACTCAGCTAGGTGTGCTCCATCCATGTCTTTCATATCTCTCAAGATAAATACCTAAAATTATTGTACTGTGTTATTTACACGCTGATTTAAAATTATGAACTACAGTATTACCTCAATTATTTGTTGTCATGTAAATAATTTCTACCACTTTTTACAGGTTACTTAATTTGGTTGCATTGTTTTTCGCCAATTATAATCAGACTGATTCTAGAAACAATAGGCTATGAGAATGTGACAAAATAATCTATAAAGAAACATAATTATTATAAAGTTTATCAATCAGATGTGGAAATTTTTATTTGTATATAAAAATTATGCTTGTTTTTGGTTTAAACTACGCCTTCTAAATAAAATTTATAAAACATATTTATATGTAAGGCAGACATATAATAAATATGCAAAACAAAAATATTAATACTTTTAATTACAAATATGGTTAAATAATATATAACCGTAATAAATTTAGCAAATTTAAATTAAGGACAACAATTTATAATTTTGTTTACCAAAACTTGGTTTTAAATAAAAATACATGACAGACAAGGCATAGCATATTTTACATCTGGTTTGTTACATCTGATTTATCGTCATACATGTTTTGTACTTATGAGGAAAGGTATAAAATAATAACAAAAACAAATACATTTCAAAATAAAATAAACTACACTCACCCACAAACTAAATACTAAGAACAAAAATTCGTAGTTATTACCTAATCGTATTTTCATTTTCTTATGATTTAGCTCACTGGTTGTGATTTCAGCAAAATTTATCCGAAAATGATAGTCCAGCTATTCATTAACAGCTGTATTTTTGTCACTTTACAAATTGTTTGGGTTTTTAGGTTGATTTATACTCCCTGGTCAGTCACGTGGAATCCGTAATGTTTCTGACATGCAAAATATATTATTTAGAAGCTTTTATAATGTGAATATATTTATATTTAGCAGATCTTGTCAGTCATCAGTCTGATTTCAAAAGTGAAACACATTAACACATGGCCACAAAAAAATAATAGACTATAGGACTAATATGTTGGAGTTATGCGTGTAATGTGTTTGTTATTTATGTAGGCCTATTTTATAATCATGTGCCGGTGAATCAGCTGTAATAAAATACATTTCAATTCAACCATAATAATTATTGCAAACTGTAAACAGGACAAGGTTATCCTTTTATATAATATTTAAATCTTATCTTAAAAACAAAACAAGGTCTTATTATCCCGATCTCCATTTTAAAGTATCAAATATACACACAATTAGGTTATGTACAAATTGCAATAGAAAGTCGAAATTAACGTATCAATCATACTAATATTTACTTTCAAAACGGTTTTAACAATGTCAAGATTCGCTTATTCTATTAGACGCATAGGCCTACGCTTAAACCTAATCGTAATCATTTTATTTTTTTATTGAAATATGACGGTTTCGAATGTAATATCGTATCTAAATAGTATTTCATGTAAATAATAGTCAAAATAATTATACAACTTGTCCTAGGCCTGCGTTAAATTGCGTATCACGTCGTAAATTATATAATTATATAAACAACAATCTTTAACGTAAAGAAAGTTAGGTAAGGTAAATCTTTTATCTTTATTTATATTATTAAACAAATATCTATTTCAATGCAAACATCATAATATCCCTTTTTCATTTAAAAGTAAAGCTTTTAAATTAGTTCAACAAAATCTATTCTCTAAACACCAATGACTTTTTACATAACCTTATTCTATAAATATTTTTCAATTTTCAAGATGAAAAAAGCGAATAGCGCGTTCATATATTATTTTGCCTACTACTTCGTCTAAACTGTGAGTTCATTTACGACTTAAGAAAAACAGCTGATTAGTACTCAGCGTGGGGGGGAAAAAAAAGTATTGTACGCAAAAGACTACAGTTGTAGGAAAAATTTCATATGTAAAGTGCGTCTTATCCCTCTCCGGTCAATTATTTTTTAAAAGCGTAAAGTTTTACTTTTCACCCCCAGGGGATAATAAATCAAATGGCGATGAGTTGCTATGGCAATGGACAACAAGAAACCATTGTTTACTTCTTTTTAACGTTTCTTTTCAACCTAAAGCTTTGTACTTAATGAATCTTGATTTTTTGTTAAGACGTCACCCTGGACTGGATAATTACCTAAAAAGATCGAGAATACGTTTATAGCCAAAATTTGCGTACACTTTAAAATCTATCAAAATTGGTCCAAGAGTTTGGGCTGCAGCTCGTTACATGGATGAACAATGACAGACATTCAAGAAATCACTTTTTAGAAACAAGGGATTTTAAAATGAAAATTCTTTTGAAATATTGTAGTTAAATTAATTACATTCTAACTATTTAGAGAAAGAGTGTGAAGGGTGTTTTGAAGGATATATGTTTTGAATCCACCCGCAACCAAAACACACACATACATAATTATATAATATGTAATACATAATGAGAGTCTGTATATTATTTTCTTTGATATGAATTAAAACCTCTTCAAATTTCATAGGTTTCTATATATTTAAGCACTGTTTATACTTTTATATTTTGTCTTGTTTAACGCTATAATTGGATTAACCTTATTTCCATTAGGCTATTTCTATACCGAATCTTCATATATGTATATTTACGGGTGAAAATATAGTATCATCAATTTATAATTAATTGGTTAGAAAGTCAACCTTGAAAAGTGTGTAAGCCTTCGGTCCAAACACGTTCGTAGTGCACAAATATACTGCTAGAAGGCGTTTTGTCTTGTAAGTGTGCGCATGCGCACTGGTGTATTCCAAAGCGCGTCAATCCAAAAACAGCCGACTTTCGTTGTGGGTAGTCCACATTGTTTACATTGACCTTGTGGGTGTTTGTAAATGTATGTATTCCACAGAAAAAGTGTGTACATAATATACTGTGTGACGTGTTAAATTGTAACAATAAGAAAGAACTTCATTTTAATTTCAGTGTATTGTAGTGAAATGTCGATTGATGTAGGCCTAGTAAATGCTAATTTGTTATCGAGAAGTGATACTTTACAGTTAAGAAATCGATATATTGCGTAAGTATTCAGTTGGGTCCTTTAAACTTAGTTTTATTTAAATAAACATAATTAAAATTTTGAATATTTAAAAGTCAAGGGTAGTTGTGTAAACAAGTTTAACCTAACCTACAACTTTTTCTTTACTTATGGTGATTACATAATTCGGAACTATGATTGAATAACTTTTCACTCTTTGTTACTTTTCAATTATTTCAACGCTAGGTTAATTAATTATTTGAACTGATTTATAATTCAGTTTTATAATTATACTTAATTGGATAAAGCTTATTTAGTAGTTATGTAATCAAAATGTCATACTGCACTAATTGTTTACATCTGCAGTTGCATAAAGGCTACCTTATTTTCTAGTTATATAACATTGTTGCAAATTAGGATGGATATATGTAATAGTTTAACAAAAATATTATATAAACCAATACCTTTTACAAAATATAATATTTTTTACTTTCGAATTATAAATAAGTCATAGCGTTTAGTCAATAGTATAAAGACGGTTTTGTGACTGGTAAAAATCGGAGATTTTTAATAGAAATATTCATTTTGAGGTCATAAGTCTTAGTCCAAACTGGTAAACCGATATTTATAAAATGTGATATATTGGCACTTTAGTCGTCCCTCGAAGGTTATTTCACTTTTATAACTATAAAATTTGGTGTAAATTTTGGTTAGCATGAAAACAAGACTCAAAAATTCGATTTTCTAATAATCATAGGCTATTAACCATTTTTATTCAACTTTGTTAAAAATATCTTTAAATGCGAATCGTTAAATAAACCTAGGCCACATAAATTTCTTCGTTTGGCTCTCCAAGACCATGTCAGTAGATCATTTTCACTTTTTACCGATAAAACACCCAAATTTACATTTTTGAAGAAATGACGATGAATTAATGTTCGTATTGTCTAGGTTTTGGTTTTGTGTATGGTTATATAAGAAAGGAAATGCAATATCTGTCTAGGCTATTTTTATTTCAGCGGAAATATTAGTTAAATTGACAGGCATTAAGGCCTAATGATAAATTAAGGACAGGAAATTGAATATTATTTTAGGAAGTCTTGGATTTATTCTTTTGTTACAGTCAGGTTATATTACGACAGATTTTTAAAGAGAGGTTGTTCAAGGTTACACTAGGGTTTTAAATCCTCTGGAATCTGACATGCCTAAGGGTACAGATCGACGGCAAATAGAAATCTTGTAGCCAAGAATCTCAAGAACCTACCGTAAATAATACCCTTAATATATTCTTGGTAGATTGGTTTTACCGTTTCACGTGTAGGCCTAAGTGTTATGTCCACCCTTGTATAAACATACTTTTAGGGGATATTAAAATTTTCTTTGTACGTTTTCTAAATTTCTGAACAAAAAAAATAATTATGAATAGATATCATTGACGAAATGAAAGGTACAATAATATACACGTACAATAATAGTCAGTAAGGGGTCATTTACTAATATAAAAATTTAAGTAATGTATTACTAATATATAAGGAAATGTATAATTAAATAAATCAAATTAACCCTCAAATCGTAATGTGTGACGCCTGACCAAACCCCACCTTCAAATATCCTTAAAAAAGTAATACTGTAATATAGCTAGTCGATTTCAGTTAAGAATTTTAACAGTTGTAATTCTAAAATAAGGTCTAGGTTTGAAGTTCATGGTGGCATCGAAAGTTGCGATTCAGTGTCCTTAGATTTGTGTCATTGGCATTTTCTCGTCGACCAGTAACTGTTTGTCGGTTTTTAAATGTCTTCCTGCGGCTTGCATTTATATTAGCTAACCTCTCGTGCAATTGTAACTCATTAACATAAGCCATATTAAACCGCCAACGTTTACGAGATATAATCAATGAATCACAAATAAAGTAAGCGCTGTACAGTTAAGTCGTTAATTTTTGAGATGTAAAATCTTCAGATACAATTGTCTCACATTATCAATAAGCCATATAAACTGTTTAGTTTTGTGAAACGTAAGCAATCAATCACAACACAACGTGAATCCGAACAAATAAAGTAAGGACTGTAAGTTAACCTAAAAATAATTTAAAACAGTTTTTATAAATTGTCAAAAAACACAACAAAATAAAACTTATTTAAGAATTTAAACTGTTAAATTTTGTGAGATGTAAGCTATCAATCACAACACAACGTGAATCCGCACAGATAATGTAAGCACATATAAGTTAGCCTAAAAATAATTTAAAACCACAAAATAAATGTATTTGAGAATTTATAACAGATGTTTCAAATTATTTTTGTTTTAAAACATGTTATATACCCATGACAGGCATGTTATTTAAATGATAAATTTATTACAAAATAAGTGTTTCCAGAGGAAATTGTGTAATTTTCGGCAAATTTGCTGATAACAAGTTTAATTTGATACTTTAATAATTAAAATCGGGTTTATAGTAAAAAAGAGATTAGCTTAGAGATTCCTTAGCGAATTGAATGTAAGATTTTTTTTCCAATTGATATAGGCCTATTTTCTTTAAACAAAAAAAATCTATATTATTATATTTAGTTATTTTAGGTGTTAGATTTATACAATCTTGGGGCTTTGCTACAGAAAAACTGTTAATGTAAAGTTAATAGAAAAAATGTCTAAGAGAGTAATATTGAGAAAAATTGTCTGAATAACTCCTATTGTAGCTAAGACGCAATATCTTATATACATACAAATGAGTGACAAACAGAATCTTAAACTGTACAAATAAAGGCCAGGAATGTTTTACTCTACTGATTACATAATATAGTATGTACTAAATGTACTTTTGTTTTGTAATAATCGGTTTGATAGTTGACTTATAAGTTCCTCCCTAACAGCTCAAACCATAACCTAACCTTGATAAACAGCAATCAAAACCTTAGAAGGGGAGTGATATTTCAAGTTATAAATCTTATGCAAACAGTGACATAGTTCACCAAATTTATTAGTATGTCCTTTCCAAGTAACACCAGAATCAATTAACCGTCTTATCAATAATTAATCATGAACAATTACTTTTATCACTATAAATATACCTATGAAAGGGTAATATCATCTCCGAAACCTCATTAATGTAACTTGAGAATAAAATCAGACCCAATACAGATCCTTGGGGGACACCAAACTTCAATACGTCTTCATCACTCAAAGACCCACCCACTTTGCTTCCTTGAAGAAAGGTAAACTGCGTGAAATGCCTCTGATACCAGTTCTCCACAATTTGTTTCAAAGAATTTCACGATCAAAAGCTTTTGTAATGTCGAAATACAATACAGCATGTTTTGTATTATCATTTAAAACATCATGAAACCTAACCTTCAAGGAACAGTAGACCTGCCTTTTCTGAAACCAAACGGATATGAGAGAAATTGGCCTATAATTATTTAGAACTAAATGATGAGCTCATTTAAAAAAAATAGAACAGCTGTTTTTAGACAGTACTCAAGAATATTAAAAAATAATCATTTTTTAATTTATTAATTTTTAAAATTTTATTACAACTGAGTACAAACCCATCTAGTAATTTACATTTAATAATATATACACTTTGAGGGAAAATAACCCATTGGTCATTACTCCCTTAATGTCTAAAGTCCATTAAGTCCAATGGTTTTATTCGTTTCAGTCGTCTAATTAAACCAGTTGTATCCATCAATCTGCGTATCTCCGGATGCTCATGTTGCTCAATGCCCCTATGCAAGTTGTCATTTCTTATATACCATGGTGCATCAACAATACATCGGAGCACCTTATTTTGAAAGTTTTGTATGTTTTTTATGCTAGACTTCTTTGTACAACCCCATAGCTGTAATCCGTAGGTCCACACCGGCTTTAAGACTTGCTTGTATATGAGCATTTTGTTATGGATTGATAATTGGGAATTCCTTCCCAGAAGCCAATACATATTTCTGAATTTTAATTTTAACTCTTGAACTTTCTTTTTAACGTTTCCTTCCATTTCAATTTCACGTCCAAAGTCATTCCCAGGTATTTCGCGGTATTAACATGGCGAACTTGTACAGAATTGATTAAAATTGGAAATAATCATTAAGCGCTGGATTTAGGTTCAGTTGATTCTAAATTGTTCAATTTAATAGCATTAACAGGTTTTTGTAAATTGTTTTCATCAACTATGCTTCTTGACAATATTCCACTCTGACCTTGTATTTCCTGAATGGATATGAAATTTTTGATAAATAATAGAACTTTTTAGAACGAGGTTTTCAACATCTTAAAAAATATAAATTAAATTGTATTATTTGAAGGCTATTTAATTGATTGTTTTTTATTTTCAGTATTTGCGATTATTGTTATTACAGTTATGAATGTAGGTACTAATGCAATAAATACAAAGTAATCTAATCAACAAACTTAGCAAAAAGTAAACTTTTGAATTGTTAAAATATTAAAGCGATAAATAAAATTAAAATTAAATATCTTAGATTAGAAAGAGAGAGAGAAAAAAAAACTACTAGAATCATAATAGGCTAATTTAGCTTCGTGCGTATAAAATGAGATATTGACTAGGTAAAAAAAATTACACAAAAACGGTTTCAGATTTTGAAATTTAACTACGATTTTTAAACGTACTCAACGAATACTAGGTTTTCATGCTATTTAAATAAAATTCCGATTACTTATAATTTAGAGGTTACGTTTTTAGTAATAACTATTATTTTCGTTATCGTAAAACACGTTTATGGTTCATAATATGGAGATTTTAAAGTAGTACACACACAAACGTCCGAGTAACAAATCATCCTCAAAACCATTTCTTGAAATTTGAAATTTAGCCGCTATTTTAAAATTTAAAGTACAATGGTTGTAAAACTAGTTGAGATTAAGTATCAAATTTGCACAAATCTGATTAAAATCAGCCTTTAGGACATTTGGTTTATAGAATAATAATCCGTCATTTGATCGGGTAGATAGAAATGTTGTCATTTTATAATTTATATTTATTTTGACCTAGCTAAAGAAGAGATTTTGCGACTTATTTTTAGGTATTTATAAAGTACGAAATGTAAAAAGATGAAGTTTGGATAAATTATGATGAAAAAAAATCTGCTTTTGTCGTGGTAGCATCTACATGTAGTATGTAATCAAATGGGAGCACTTTGTTCACCTATCAATATGTAGTTCTTTGCTGCCTAGTCTTTAGAAGGCTAAACTACATTATTCTAATTATTTTATTTAATATTTATCTGTTTGTTAAATTAAACTATTCGAGGATTATATACGAGCTTGACAATCCCCGTGGGTCCTAGCTAGATCTACACATTTTTTACGTAATCTGGGTTCATCTTTCACGTAACCCTCTCTTTCATCTTTCCCATGAGATCTCTCTTGACCAACTCTTGTTCTCTTCCGAAACTGTTGCTATTGAAGTATTCGAGGCCCAAGGGTTTTTATTTTGTGTTCGTTTCTTCACAGACACGCGGGCGCGCGCGTGAATACCTAAAGTTTACATATAATCATCAATGATGCTGTGAGACAAGTCGGTGAAGGGGAAATACCCCAGGCGATGACGTAATAAGTAGGCCTATGTCTTGATGTGTGGTAGACATAGAGGTCAAATGTAACCTTGGTATTGCCCTCTGAAAGCGTACGTTTAACTGGAAATGTTGTAACATTTTCTTTTAATACTGTATTTATTTTATACTTTGGAACTGTCAGGATATAAAATAATGATTATTACAAAAAGTCTGTATGTCCACTTTCTCCTATAAGTTTGGAGCAATAGTATTCAAAATTATGATTAGAGATTTTTGACTCGTAATTATGGACTTAAAATAAAATTTGAACTGTAAGATTATCTAAATATCTTCTTTTTTTACTTTACACAGATACGAGAAAGTTATGTAGGCTCATCATAGGTCATCAAACAATCCATGTCGGTTTCCTTAAAAATGAATTTGTTTTAATGTTATCTGATTATAAAAAAGTAATACTTTAAAATAAATATCTGTTGTCTTTGTAGGATCTGATTTTGATAAAAATTTGGTTCATGAACATATTTTGACTATATATTTTCTCGTTTTTTTTAATACAGTAGCTCAAAATGTGAGTTTACCCAAAAAAACCAACAAAAGTGGCCATAATATTGTCATTACAAGTTGAATTCCTCATATCCACCCACAAATTGGTTTGACATATTTACCGGGTCTTTCAAAAGTTAAAACCTTAATGGTTTCTTTATTTGTTATCCAAATCCCCAAAAAACTTTTTAAAGTATGCAGATATAAATTGGGATTTTATAAACATCAGCTGTTATTTTCATTGCTATTTATTTGTTACCATAGCAACGAGTTGTCTAATCTCAAACACAGGAATCGTAGTGGGTGGTAAACTTGTAGTAGTTTACAATTAATTAATTAGTTCAGTATAACAAACACAAAGAACACAATTCTCACAAAAAATACGCCTAAGTATCAGACGCGTTTCAACGACAAGGTCGTCCTCTTCAGTGATACACGAGCTAAACCAATCAAACTATAACAATTAATTAGTTGTTTTTTGTTTTGTAAATTCTATCAGGACTTTACCTTTACAAACATGCATCGCATTGATTCAGTGTTTCGATGAATGTGAACGGAGTTTATCAGCTGGGGTTTGAGGGACGGACCGTGGAGTGCAGTCGCTTTGGCGCTTTTAAGATTTTTTATTAAATCCCGATAATTTCCAAAGGAATTTATGAATGTTATTTTGCTCTATGATAAAAATTGAATAAACTATAGTCAATTAAAGTTTAATTTAATTTGAAAGACCCTGTATTTCTTTGGACCAATGTGTTTTCCTAATATAATACGCCAGTACGAGGGTGGTAATTTTGAGGGATCCTAACTGGATCTAAACCTTTTTTCACTTGGTCCTGTGTTAGATCCCTTTCTTTCATCTTTCCTATATGGTCACTGTTGATCAACTATTGTTTTTTCTGACACGGACGCTATTTAGAGTATTCGAAATTCTAGGACTAGGTGTTATTATTTTATGTTATTTTATTCCTTTTTAAAAAACAAAAAACAAACAAAAAGTGGCTGAAAGATTTTTCGCTTGTAAACTTTAAGAAAGAAAATGTTTGCTTAAACACATGTTGTTTTTTTGTGTGCATAAGAATTTTTTATATAGGCTAGTGTATTCCTTTTATATGGTCACCACGTTTCTTTATTCGTAAAAATATTCAAGTAGAGTTTCCTATGTGATAGAAATTCTTGGCAATATCCCACTTATTGTAGTTTTCATCTAGGGATTCATTAAAACCAAATGCATTTTTGTAGTTCTATCCGTTTTTGAGGGGAAAACTCACACACATTTTAATGTTCAATAATATACTCGCTTCTATTTGTTCAAATTTGAACAAGACATCTTATAACCTACACCAAAATATTATATAAAATAATAATAGGTACAGTAGGCCTACTAACATAATTTATATTATTTCTTTGTCTAGTATTTACAACACGTTTTCTGTCTAGTATTTCTCTGAGAGTTCATTAACCAGTCTACAAATGTTGAATAAATTTGGTTTGGTTTTTTTTTAATCTGTCGAAGCACAATAAAATTTATCATGAGTGATCAAAATTACATTATTTTGTAACTATGTAACTACGATAGAACTCACAAAATGATGGTATGGAGGAGTCTTTTGTGCCCATCTTGAAACCTTTCGTAGTTAAAATAAAAATCCACCGAAATCATCAAAATGGTGATTATTTAAAACCACTTAAATCTTTTGAGCATTTTACTACCAATTAACATCAACTTATGTCAGTACTTGTAGATTTTAAATCAGCACTTAATGAACCTAACCCCATATCCCTACGTTGAGAAGTATCTAAGTTATTGTCAAGATTATTAATTTGGTCTTGATCTTACAAGAAAATTTGTTATACAGTTCATACAGAGCTCTTGATAAATAAAAAAGTGAAAAAAACTCACTTTTTAACCGTATAAACTATACATTAGGAAGAAATCATTAATAATAGAAAGTAGCTTAGTCACACAGTTTTCTATGCATGTATCTTGTTATTTGTATTGCTGTTTAGATAAGATGACTTTGATGTTCTTTTTTCTGACTTGTTTGTGTATTTGGTGCAACAATTAGAACTTAAGAATATTGGAAGAGTTTAAGAAACTATTGTCTTATAGAAAAAAGAATATTCAATTAAAAATTTCACGAAAAAATAACTTTTTTTTTAAACTTAGGTCTAGTTATTCTTTTAATTTTAGCAAAATTGTTTGACATATATTTAACTGAACAAAAAAATAATAATGACTATGATTAAAACAAATTTGTTGTGAAATTATTAACACTATTTTAATGTTATTAATAAATAGGCTAACAATTATCAGCTTCAAAAAATGAATACTATATATTTATGTTATTATAATTTATGACGATTGTTTAGGGAGTCATGTGAGCTACATTTTAACAAAAACCCATTGAAGATTATCCGTTCCCGAGGACAATATCTCTACGATGAAGAGAACAATGAATATCTAGATTTTGTTTCTAGAATCACCAATGGTAAGTTAATCAATAATATTCTCACATTATGGGACGAGAACTTTTGTTCAAAAGTTGGAAACAGGTCCTTGTATCTCAAAACTACATCCTTCACTCCTAAAACACAGCAAAGTACAGTAGTTTTAAACTACACTGGAAAGTAGACCAAAATTAAGTTAGTCTACTAATGAAATGTACAACATTTTTAATTTCAAGCTCAACCCATTTCTAAAATATTAGCATTTAAAAACTTTAAAATTCAGACAGGCTGTAGCTTCTCAGAGGTACATTTTTAGATACTTAATCAAATTTTAAAAAATTGCTGTATGTGTTTTTGTTGATTTTTGTGTCTCTGAATAAAGAATATAGGCATATCCGAATTCAATTTTTAACATTCAGATGGAGAAAGTAAGTGACCACCAGTCATTCACAACACTTCAGAGGCTGAAGACTTACTCAAAGATACAACAGGGCAGAATAGATAATAGATGGTGATGTTAAATATATACAGGGAATTTAGCACATATCTTGATGAAATCCTTGATAAACTAACAAAACAGATTACTTATTAGAATTTACGTTAACTTATTCCGGAAAATCCAAAGTACAACTGTATTTAAACAATTTAATATTGTAATTTCTCATTTTCTCTAATAACACTTAATTGATCTCGAATGAATTAAAATCATTTTAATCCTGTTTCTTACTTTAATTTTGTAAACAGTTTGTAATGTCATGCTGGTTTACTATCAAACCCTTCCTATCCAAAAACATTTAAAACAATATTTAAATAATGAAATTAACCAACTGACTAATAAAGAGTCTTTATCACACTGAGGAAAATATTTTACAAATTTGAATAAGAAAGAGCAAGATTTGTAACAATATTTGCAGTAATATTAATTTAAATGTCAAATGTGTGAGCGTATTTATTGTAACATCAATTTGGACCGCACAGTGTTCCACTAAGGGTTAGTGGTATACGACAGTATGGTAGAATAGAAGTTAAGGACTTGCATAATAAATATATTTTAATAATTTATTTTTGGAGATACAAAACCAAACTTATAAGACATCATTTATCTCAGAAAGATGCATAGAATTCATCTATGTAATAAAAAAAAAACATAACGCCACACCTTTCTGCGTCAATTTATGTCACATACTCATCTAAAAATGCTTATGTTCCGACTTGAAAATAAGAAACAGAGAGTAACAGTACCCTATATCAAGTACTACCAACTTGTAGAATGAAATCTCCTCTACAACATACTATAAAGATCGATTACAAAATATTGATTCAAAAATCAATTATCTTATTTAGTAAACTGCACCGAATGCCAAGTGAATTTCGTTCCGTTAGGTTTCTACTATGGTCAAGAAGAAATATCTTGCGATCTATGAGACACAGAACAATTTGTAAACTACGGTTAGAAAGAGAAAGATGTGATCTATAGAACAGTGTTTTGGTCGACCTGTTTGTCAGAAAAATAGATTTGTAATCATATGGGGAAAGATAGCGTCGCTTTTACTAAAAACTGCACAGTTCAAATCATTGATTTTACGCATAAAAATAATCGAAATTCACCAATTTTTGGAATATTATTTATAACGTTTTGTGGTATTTGTTTTTGCATGATTATGCATCTACGAAACATTAGCTTTCCAACGGTATTTTATTTATTGCGATAGGACGATTCTAAGTGGGCGTAATGTTGAATTGCAAAATACGTGTTTTATGGTCTTTAGACTAGACCATGCATTAAAAATCGACCCGCTAGCGGGTCGGATAACCGCCAGTGGGTTAAATTTAAAAGGTGTAAAATCTCTTCTTTTGTTATGAGGAAGAAACACCCCCCCACCCTGTCCATCCATATGCCACTTCTAGCTATGCATATTCATATTGATATCAAGTTAGAAACAATTTGCTACCTATCGCATCAGCTCTGATTTGAGTTTTATTTTCACTTGTTATTTAGTGTAATTCTTAGCTTGACAAGTAGTTTTTCATAATAAATTAATACATAGATAAATGTTAAAATCATATGATATCGATAAACCACTTTTCTTTCACAGTTGGTCATTGTAATGAGGAAGTAGTGAAGGCAGCATGTTTACAAATGACAAAACTAAGCATGGTTGTAGGAGTAGAAGTAGCTAAGTTACAAGAAGAATATACAAGACAACTTCTGGAGACTCTACCAGATAACTTTGAAGTGGTGCTTTATACAAACTCTGGGTGAGTACCTACACATTTTTGTTGTTGTTTTAATGTCAGCTTAATTTGCAGTTTATGACAAAATTGGCTTAAACCTTTTCTTTCCATAGTGCTAGGTACAAAGTGGGTAGTAATTGTTATTAATTTGACTCACAGTAATTCTAAATTTTAATTTTTCAAAGATGGATCCTTTGAAGCCACTGTGGTAAATACCTAGAAGAAAAATAATCCATGATTTACTACCAGATCAACTATTTAAAAAATTTGATTTCATCCAATTTTCCTTTAAACAAATAAAGAGATCGTTTAAGATGTCAAGTTTCATATACTTGTTTTAAACAAAAACTTTATAAAGCACAGAATGTCCACTTTTCATTAACACCTAGTTTTGTGTTTGTTTATTATTTGTTCAATTATCCCTTATATAATATTTCTCTTTTAATATATCCTTTAATAACAAAAAAGAAAACATTACATTAGTTCATCTCATATTATAGAATAGTAGCTACGAAGATTGTGTTAGATAAATGATTACTAATTTGCTACTTAATTTGATTACTAGTAGTCATTTGAAAAAACAGGAGGTTGCAGACGGAAAAATTAAGGTAATCTTGTTACCTATTATAATAGTGTTCCCAACATAAAACATACACAAATAACAGCCTTACAAATTTTAATGAAGGAAGCTTTTGAATATCTTTTATTAAGACATTTATCTCTAGAGTCAAGAAGACAACTTTATTTGTTTTTGAAACTTACTATCTTGAAAGAATTATAGTTACTTATTAAACAGAGGGAAAGTGTTGTGATGATGAAACAAATTGTTGTTTATATTTGTGTGTATTATAATATCATTTGGGTTCTCCTTGAATCTAAATGACATTTTTTACAACCATAACAAGTCAGCATATAAGTGTTTAAAATATACCACATTAAGAACTCAATTTGTTTTTACTTCTAATCTTTTGTTGTTGCGAAGATTGTGATTCTATTTATTATTGATTCTTAGCATAACCCATGTTTTGGATGCTCAATGTAATATCTTTATATCCAAAGTTATAGGCTAATAATTGAAAAAATGCTCAAAAATTATTTTGTTTAATGTTTAACTTAATTATTAATTGCTGCTGGGAGCCAATAAGTTATTTTTAGAGAACTTATTCTCTATAATTTCTACAGTGTCCAAAATTCTACCAGAAGTGTACTTTAGGTAGAAATTATGAAGACAGAGTCAGTTTCTGAAATACATACATATATATGTTTATTATCTGAAATATATACACAATACATTTTAAATTATACAACATGAAGATAAAATATAGTTCAACTGTTTAAATGTCCATACATGTTACTGAATTCATTCATATCCAATTTATTTTTTGGATACTTTTAGCATTACCAAAGAAACATTCGTCACTATCAGTTCATCTTAGAAGTTTGTGAATACTTTTATTATTAAAACTCTTTTTCAAAAGAAACGTTCTTTATTTTTTAAGTTATTCTTTTTTTTTTTTTAATAAAATTTGTCCTTTGTCTTTAATAGTTTTTAGATTCTTTTAACTGTGCATAATTTTTTATTACATAGCAGATGTATAATTGATGTAAACACAACAACACCAAAGTTGCTTTTAACAATTTTGGACAACTTGTCCCACTGTTTTACCGAAGACTTTTTTCTTGTGTATTCTCTGAGTCCTCTCTCGTGAGATTCTTGTTCAGAGTTGGTTTCAGACTTTTGTCGCCAAGTGCTTGTTAGCGACCTGTGTTGTCAAGTGGTGGTTCAGACTAACTTCATTGTTAACAACAATGTTGTTTGTGGCTAAATTCCTTGAGAGATGTTTAGCGCCTTCTCCTGCTTACAATGTCTTTTATTGGATTAGAATTTCCTCCAATCAGAACAAACTATGACATTGTTTGTTAATTTATGAAAGATGAAAGAGAGGGATCTAACCTAAGACTACATGGGAAAAGGTGTGGATCCACCTAAGATCCCTTAGGTTGCCCGTACACTTGGTAAGTGAGTCCCTGAGAGTTCCAAGGAGTTTTTATGGCTAATGATAATACTAAATAATAATTATCAATACTATAAATACAGATATCTGCTAAAATTTGATTTTCTAAAAATTAGGCTTTAACTATTTTGGTTAAACACACTTTTAGGACTTTATAACTTATTAACCTGTCTTTTGACTTATAGTGAGCATTTTTCTATGGTATAAGTAGCAGTCTTTACATTTGAAATTCACAACATTTAACATTTCAGTGCTGAAGCTAATGACCTGGCCTTGCAGATGATGAGAAAATACACTGGCAGTCAAGACTTGGTTGTACTAGATGGTGCTTTTCATGGGACAGGAAATCTTCTTGTAGATATCAGTCCTCGAGCTTTCAATGCTTCTCCTGAAGGTATTTAATCTCACTTAATTCCTCCCAAAATTGAAAAAATATTATCTAATTTTATTGATATTTGAACACATTCCTATGTAGGAAAGAAGCCTTGGGTACACGTGATTCCTGTGCCAGATACTTTCAGAGGACTTTACAAAGCAGATGACCCTGGAGCTGGAGAACTTTACTTTCAGGATGCTAAGACAGTGATATCAAGGATACTTAGGAATAACAGGAAGGTAATTAAAACAACAATTATTTAAATTTAATGTAGGTTTTTTATTTGTTTTACTTTGTAATTTTTTTTTTTGTTATGAAGTATATTGTTACCAGTATTAGAACCATCCAACAAACTAATGAGAATTTTAAAGTTTAATTTATTCTGTTCAAAAATATTTTTTATTATGTAAATGATTAAAAATTATCTTTATAAGTTCACTTTATATAGTTGACGAAGTAGATATGTAAGTTTAGATTTAGTTTATTTTAGAAGCAAGACCCTCCGATGATAATAACCATGTTATTGAAATGTACATTAGGACATTTAGTGGGAAAAAAAAGAACAATTAATCGAATAATTGTGTTTTATTTTAAAGTTTCCAGTGGTTGTGGTTAGGGGTAAATTTTGAATCATTATTGTGAATTTCACCACAGTGCTCGACAAGATTGTATCAGAAATAACTTACTTAAAAATTAACATAAAAACAAATATCAAAACATGGAGTGATAAGTTTTTTTGTGATACATTACGAACTTTTAAAAGAAAATTTTATTCTTTTACGAATATAAAACACAAAATATAGTCATGTTAAATTGTAATTATTATACGGAAAAAATACAAAAAACAAAAATAAGAATTTCTCTATTGCTAAAATGTCAATTTGGAATTTGGCAAATCATAGATCACTGTATCAACTACTGAATATGTAATGATAACTTCATTTATTTTACATTTTGTCTGCGATAAAAAGTAGAGGCAGGATTTCCTTACATTCATGAGGTAGGTAAAATAGAAAATTTAAAGTCGGAGGACTGTGGTGCGGACGAGGGGTTAAACATAGATTAATTCATAAATCACTTTTTTGTTTGATTTGTAAATATCTGTTTAGATTTAGTAGATTGTTCGAGTATAGAAACCAATCTTATTATTGAACCCATTAATTAGTTTTCCCAATGTCAAGATAAGTATTATTAATCACTTTTTTCATCAGAAAACAGCAAATACAGCCTATTTAAACACAATATTTAAGCTATTTTAATGATAAAATTTATAGAAGAATTGCTTGTTTAATAGTAGCCTATGGTTTTAGATTAGAGTTTAATAAAGCACATAACCTATTAGATTAGATTTTGTATGGATAGGAGACACAGGTTTACCTTGGAAAGTGGACCTTGGTATTACCTAATAGTACACAAGTAAGAAAACACAGAAAAACAATAAAGTTTTAAAATATTTTGTAAACACTGTTCGCTTTCTCAAAGGTCATAACACTTGTACAACAAAAAATGTTATCTACCAATTACAGTGCAGGTTTTGCCCAGCTCAATATATTGGCATACCCACAGACAACTTAAGCACCAGGATGAATGACCACAGACGTGATGTAAAAATCATTGATATGGAGAAACCATCTGCAGAACATGCAGCAATCCACAACGTTGATACTTTTGATGAATACTTTGGATAAAAATCATAAAATTACTCCTTTCAGAATGTAACCCCTCAGAATTAAGAAGAGGGGAACTGTCTCATCAATGGGTCACAAAATCTAGAGAACCCTGTAATCTTAATCTTAGATTAATCATCCTTTATCCTTGTTCCTTTCCCAACAGGCTTATAAATAAATAAAATCATCTGTGGTTCAACACTCAGCATGCGTCCATCCCAGATTAAAACAATTCAGTCTTATTTTTATACTCTACTGATTGATAAAGTGAACAGTGTTTGCGAAATATTTCAGAACTTTAGTGTTTTTGTGTGTGTTTTCTTACTTGTGTACTATTAGGTAATGATAAGGTCAACTTTCCAAGGTAAGCCTGCGTGTCCTATCCATACAAAATCTAATCTTGTTTAATAGTATGTAATTTATTAAAGATGCTGAATACATAAATTTTAACATTGGAGAAATACTTGGGTAACTATTGATTGGTGAAGTCAATAGGCGTAAATGCAATTAAAAAAAAAATTCAAATAGAAGCTAAGTGCAGTCAGGAGAAGAAAGTGGTCATTATATTTAATTAATTGATTGTGTAACTTTTTAGACCTGCAGAAAAGCAGATTTAAAAAAATAATAATGTACAAAATGAGTTTTCTCAAAGTCAGGATAAATAATTGTTTCCTGCACCTCAAAACAGTAGATTTCACCCCATTTTAACAAAATTCTATGACCCATTGTTAAAATACAATTTACAAATATACAAGAATTGTTTGTATTATAGTATTAAAATAAATATAATAGTTGCATTTTACATTATTTTGAAAAGTTCACTAATCAGTCAAATCAGTTAAACTGTTTCAAAACACCAGTAACTGTTTTTTCCCTTAAGTTGCTAATCCAATAAAATCATACATTTTATTATAAAAATGCAAAATTATCAGTATTCAATTAAATGGTATATGCTATGCCGAAACAGATTGCAACTCGGTTCTGGTCAAAATTTTATTTCTTGTTATTTTGTTTAATATTAAGTTGAAATATGCAGAATTTCATTTGCCATGTAATGTTGCTAATATCAATTTTCTGATCAAATTAGACATATGAGTCAACCCTTCAAAATATTGGTTGAAGCATAATAGTTGCCAGACCACTATTGGACAGAATAGAATCCAAAACAAAGTCATATGAGAGGATGGAGTTGATACTTACTAAAGACAGGGTTAAATAACAAAGATAATGTGTTAGTGAACCACTTTTCATAGTTGATGAATGAAATACATCCTTGTTTGTTACGGTTTACATATTTATTTGACCAGATTTTCCAATAAACAGTTATGATGTGTATATGGAAGCCTTATAATTTACTCTTGCTCTGCTTTAGTTTAATGTTAATGATTATATTTACAGGGTATTTTTGTAATAAATGTGACTGTATTATTCTAACAAAGAATGATTGTGCACTATTTATTTTCATTTGTAACAATAATTATTAAAAACAAGACAAATTTAACTGTTTTAACAAAACTATTTAAATCCATTTTTAAAACAATATAAAATTATGGGTCATTTATAGAAATTATAAATTCAGTTATATTTACTCTTTGTTTAGATAGGTGGTTTTATCTCAGAACCTGTGTTTGTTGTTCATGGTGTCCTGATACCTCCACCTGGCTGGCTTAGCAGTATGTACAAGTGAGTATGGTGATAGTTTCATATGTAAATAAACAGGATTATCAGGTTACATGTTATTTCTACTGATTCAGTTAAAAATCATATGGGTACAAGAGGTACAGAAAAATATGATTTAATATAAATATAATACAATTAAATTTTATAAAAAAAATATATAATATAATAGGAATTTACCATACCTTGTACAAAGAAAAAGGGTCCCATCACCATCTTTAGTTAGACAGGAGAGTCCACATTGAACTTTAGAGTTATCATACTCATGTTCAGTAAAAACAAGGGGACATTCATCAACCACAATTCTTACATTGTGTTTATGTACATGTTCTGAAATGTGAAAGATAGAAAATTTATGTGATCTAGACATTTATCATCATCGTCAATTTCATTCATATCAATAGCAAAATCATATCTTAAGGTGCTATCACACTGGATGTATCTTATATAATTGAAGTTTATAACCAGTAAAATACATTTTTTTTAAACCTTATGAATTATTGTTTTTAGATTTTGTATGGATAAGAGACACAGATTTACATTGGAATGTGGTCCTTGGTATTGACTAATAGTACACATATAGAAAAACATACAATAAAACACCAAAGTTCTGAAATATTTCTAACCTCTGTTCACTTTTTCAATCAATAAAGAGTATTTTAAAAAAAATAATTATATTTTTGAAACTCCTAACTCTCAATCTCATTTACGTATTGTTTTTTTAAAACTCGAAATGAAATTGTTTCGAATGTGTTCAACTGATTCATTGCTAATGGCCTACCAGAATTTGACCGTCTCCACTTCTTTTGACCACCTGGAAGCTCCGGCTGGCTGGAGACCACGTACACTTTAGCCGAATTTTGTCAGGATGGGCCAAGGAGTCGGGTTAGGACGCTAATGAACACACGCAACGCAAGTTAAATTAAATGTTCTCTTTTATTTTAGCGTCGAATTAGAAGATTACAGAAATAATTATAATTTATAATATAGACATAACGGCTAGATAAAAGGCCCTAATAGTGGCCGAAAAGCATACCGATTAATTATATAGCACGTGGCTGAAAATGGACTGATCTCGTCCCGTAGCGGTCTGCCGTTCAACTTACTTCTCGCGGCCCTTGGAACAGACTCTTGCTCGGCTCGTTGGTTCAAGCCCTCCACTCCTCGTCTCTCCCTCCCCCTCTACAGCCAGCCGGTCAAAAGAAGTGGAGACGGTCACAAGAACACTTTCTCTCTTCATAAACTATTTACCTACATTATAAATGCTGATCTAGTGGTGGATCCATATTAACCATGATACTGCCAAAAACTCATCACACTTTTTTTACAAAGTTAACATATTTGTTAAGGTGTTCATGTGGTACCTTTGATTATTTATTGTATTACCAAAGTTACTGTTCCAAATTTTATATGGGAAATTTCAGTGAGTTTATAATTATACACTTATTTTATGTGGTTATGTTTATTTGTCACCAAAATATGAACTAATATCTTAAAAAATATCTTTATAGTATCTTAAATGCTCAACAAATAGTAAGTTATTAACTTTGTAACTATCAAACAAGCATAATAATATAGCCTAGAAACCTAGACATACAAATTGTGATGTTTCATAAAAAAAAAAGGGGAGAGAGTCTTTTACATTGAAAAATGAAGCTATTTTAAAAAGTAAAATTTCTTTGAACTTGAAGAGTTCCTACGTTATTTATTTAATATTGAAATTGAATTTAATTATGGTTAATTGATTAATATTGGGCGCCAGACCTGTTGGTCATTAATTTATCTTAAAAAAAAATGAATTTATTAAATCTATTGTCTCTGGGGTCGTATGTTCTTTCAAAAGTGTACTCACAGTGAAATCTGGTATTGTAGTGAGAACAATTCTGCTGAAATATTAACATGGATTTATTAAGCATAAAATCATTTAAATTATACATATATTTTCATGGTACATTTCTTAATATTACCGGTACTTAAAATCTCTATATTTTGAATCTAAGGTTATTCTGCCTTGAAGAGGCTTAAATTCTTTTTCTTTTATGACTCTACGTTAATAGTTGCAACTTTAAAGAAATATTTTAAGAAATATTGCAGACTGAAACATCTGTTACTTATTGTTGAATTTACTTTATAAAAATTTTTATGTCAATAGACATCTATTATCTATTTATTTAGTAAACATAATTATTAAAGTATCTGATTATAAATTTTAGAAAATAAAACATTTTAAATTTCACATGATATACAAATTAAGTTCTTTGTGTTGAATAACACATTTTTTACCAGTCCGTTGACGTCGATTCTTTGTCTTGTAGTGATGTGTAAAAACGTGGCATCGAAGATAAGTCCCTTTGCGTAGTCCACCTGTAGAACTAGCTTGATTGAATTTGCTCCAATCACATCTTGCATTTGTACTTTACGAATGTCTTTCAGCGTAATTAGTTCATTTTCCGCACTCCTTAACTGTTCATTATTCGACCATTATAACTTTGCGCGAACGACAGTCTATTGTCTTTATACGTGACAAGTCGTTTATTGAACGCTTTGTTCAATTAAGACAAAACCAATACTGTTCGTCGCACAAAATGAATTTATTTCAAAGTTCAAACTGTTCCTATATACACTTCAACATTTTAAGTTCCATTTTAGAACAATTACTTTGTATAAAATAAAAACGTGCTGGACTTCGACTGACCACTGAACACATCCTATTCTCACAAGCTCTGTACTCACACTGTCTGTTGCCATGAGGCATATATTACATTCAAAGCGTTCCTTCCGGCGCTGTTACCAAATTTTACACACTCCCGTAAAACACAGAAAAAATTTACATATATTATTAATTAAACTAGATTATACTAAAATTAAACATGGTTATTTATTCTGTTGTCTTGAAAATCTATTTTGTTCCTATAAATGAATTTATTAAATACAATTATTATTTGAATTCTTATCTCTCAAGTCTAACCGCGTCTTTTAAATTAGTTAATATTAGAATCTGACTTTTCACATTATTACAAAATAAGAAAATGTTGCATGACTTTAAAAACACACTACTGTATATTAATAGGCTTATAGTGAAACAAAATGGTACCAAATTACTCTTATGGATAGATTGATTTCATGCTATAAAGGTGTCTGTGTGTCCAAGAGGAAGATAGATTTTTATAACGTATTTGCTGATATAAAACCTCTTGTCATCTTGTAGAAATATTTAATTATATTGTTAGCGTCAATGATCATAGGTACATTCGAGAACTAGGAGGCATTGTGATAGCTGATGAAATCCAGTGTGGCATGGGTAGATCTGGACATTCATTCTGGAGTTTTGAAAGTCAAGATGCCATCCCTGACATCCTTACTGTGGGAAAACCTATGGGGAATGGGCATCCTATTGGTGCTGTCATCACATCAAAGAAAATTGCTGATAGTATCTTAAATGCTCAACAAATCGTAAGTTCTTAATTTTTTAACTATGAAACAAGCATAATAATATAGCCTAGAAACCTAGACAAACAAATAAGAAACTTGACTTTTTATACAAGACAGAAATTGGTTTAGGTGCTAGTTCTGGCACTTTATTTATGAGTTTATCTACTGCCTAAAAGAAGGCTTTTTGAATTTAACTCTCGTACAGGATGAGGTTGGTTTATAGTTGAATTTTTTATCTGTTTGTCAAATTAGAGATCCAACAGTCTTATACCTATCTCATTTTCCATCAGAGCTACAGGTGTTGTCCTCACAAACCCAAGCACTGTTCTTAAGACGGTTGACAGTATTTTCTAAAGTTTATCAGTATGTGTTTTAAATTAGGTACAATATCTTAAATTAATTACTCTAAATGCCTAATGTTGGGACTAGCCAGTACACGGGAATTATACGATTGTTTTCTAGATCTGATTAATATTCATGTTTTACTAAATAAATAAATGAAGAACCTGTAAGATATATGTTGTATAAATAAAATATAAGTTGTTAAATTTGTAGTACAGATGTGAACCTGTTGGAGCAATGACCGGGATAACTGTACTTAAAGTAATGAGGGAGCAGAAGTTGGTGGAGAATGCTAAGATTATAGGAGATATGCTTATTGAAGGCTTCAACTCATTAAAAACTGCTCATGCTGCAATTGGTAAAGTTTGAAATCATTTATTAAAAACATATTATCTTAAATAAGATTAGAAATATTGTTTTTAAAAGATATTGTCTTTAATTAAATATCAAAAGAAAAGGAATTACTGTACATAACTTTTGATATTACAATAAATTGAGTATAAAAAACCAATGCAACAACAATAAATAGTTTATAAAATGAACTACTTAGTTACCATTATGTTAATCATGTTAAATGATTTAAAAATTATTAATTCCTATTTAAATCAACATTATGCAAGAAAATAATATGTTATACAAGATGTTAATTTTTTAACAATAACAACAAAAAAAGTAAAAATACAAAAATTATATTTCTTAGTACAGAACTATATTACTTTTTAATAATAAAATCAACAGTTTTTATTAAAGTAAACAAAAATTTACTTATTACAACACAAATTATTTCTTAATGGTCATTTTCTATTATTTGAAATTTTGCACTCAGATTTGGGTTATTAATCTCCACATTTTACAAAAATTTGAATGAAATGGGTAGAGCTGATTTTAGGAATTACGTCTTTTATAACAGCTCCATGACCAATTTTTTTATGTATTTACCGAAAAGTTATGGACCAGAGTTTTTGAAGATATGGAGATTAATACTGTTTAGTTACTTAGGCGTTATATTTTACAAAATACGATCAGAATTATAAGAGTTCTACTACTTCATCCATCTCAAAGCTCATATTATATTGCTATAACAAAATATTTTCAAACGTAAAACTGAGTAAGTGCCCATTAACTTACTGTAAAACAGAAAAGATTGGATTATTTCAAGTGTACTATTATTGGTCTGACAAAAAAAGCATAGAAGAAATTAAATAAAGTATTGTGTTGAAAGGAATATTTTTGTCATTAAATTTTATTAGTCGGTATACAATAATTTTTTTTTTTCAAATATAGTTTAATTCAGGGTAATTTAAAAAAAATCCATTCAGTTTATCTTAATTTAGGTGAATGGCGAGGATTTATGTTTGACGGACATGGAAAATATGTTATTTATTTATTTTAATATCTGAGGAATCTTTCCGATTTCTATTATTCATTATTTTAAAACACACACACACAAAATAAAAATATCAAACTTTCATACATAGGTCACCCTAGATAAATTATCTGTTTGGTTACACTACATACATTGAAATAAAAACAGTTTTTTCAAAAAAGAATAGACTGTTCTGTAAAATAACTATTTTACAAAAAGTGCTCAATTACTATGAATATACAATTGGATCAGACTTAGATATAAAACTTTGGTGATAAAGTTATGTAGTATTAAGTAATATAATCTCAGTTAACAAACACAATCTTAAACATATATAATTCACATTCATACACAAACAAAATTAATTTATTTTAAACAAAATATGTTCGAACATCCTATTTCCATTCCTTTGCACAATGATGTAATAACATGTTTCTGTTTGTGTGTTGGTTAACGTTTTCTGAACATATCTGGCACACAGTTTTTGTAATTAAGTTTATCAAACACAAAGTCATTAGTTGTTGACTAAAACATAAGGAAATAAAAAGACATTCATTTTGAAAAAATTCTGAATCTAAATCTCAGATTCTCAAGAATTTGTGGCATTCATTTGTGCTATTACCCACTCTCATTACTATTGAGTAACTACTATGCTTTTTGTCATGAACATTCATTTGTCTATCATTAAACAAACAAACTCATTCTTTAACTTTAAAGTCGCTCAACATCAAGCCCACAAACATTGACAAGTTGCCTATGAAATTCAGTACAGTAGCACTTGTTTTTTGTTAAGAAAAAAACCTAAGCAATTGGCAGGATTGTTTATTGTAGCATCAATTTTAATCTCTCCCACACACACACACCATAACAATTGTACATAAAAAGCTCCAAAATGGCCATCAGTTGGTTATTAAGTCCTAATAAAACACAATTCATAACCTTACTTTAAGACGTGCATCATATATTGGGTTATTCAGAGTAGACTCTACATTTCTATTTACACAGAAATACAAACAAGAAGTAACAAATGAGAGTTTGGGGTACCATTTCAGATTTTGGTTAATGAGGGTTTCAAAACACTTAGAAACATGGTAAAAATTATTTCAATATACTTTCAAAGGATTGTGCAAAAAAACTTCTTTTTTTTCATTTAAATACTTTAACAAATGATGCAAACGTGAAAGTATGTTGTCATGTTTTATAGAAACACTAAATATTTTTAAGTGATAGGGTGACTGGACTTCCATAAATTGTTTGTTCTGTGTAGGAGATGTTAGAGGCATGGGTGCCATTGTGGGAGTTGACATAGTAAGATCTAGAGGTAGTACCAAACCTGCACCTGAAGTTGCTGAGGAAATTTGCAATTCGTAAGTAATAACTTCGGTCATCTATAAGTTTATGATTAGTTCATCTTTATTCTAGATATAATTAACTGCCAAGCTGTACAAAATGGACTGTTATGTAGTATCTATCACATATATATAAAAATTACTATAATAATATTTAAATTTCAGCATGAAGAATGAGAAGATCCTCGTAGCATGTGAAGGAGAGTATAAGAACGTATTATTATTCCTACCAGCTCTGTGTATTAATGAAGATGATTGCTTACTTGTCATACAAACTCTTAACAGGGTACTCAATGAAATTGAGATCTCATATTCCTCAGAAATATTTAACATAATCAACACGACAGTTTCTCCCGAGACTAGTAGTAGGTTAGTATGGTTGAACTTTCATTTTATTTATATTTAATAACTTTTTCGCTAGATTTTACCTAATTTAAGAAATGTTCTGGTTATTCTCTCTCACTCTGCCTTTGTATCTCTCTTTAACGCTATCTTGAAACTCCATTTCTTCAGAAAGAAGTTTGTCGCTTCTTTTTTGTATAGTGGTCATTTAAATTCAAGTTTATATATGTTTATATATAAATTTTGTTTAATAGACCACATTTTTTAAGAAGTTTATGTTCAGTCGGAATCAAATCAAGCTCAGCAAGCTTCTCATATCATTGAATGAGTTTGCAAATTAGTAATCCAGTAGGAAGAGCAGTGGATGATAAAACTAGTTGGTAACAGTGAGAAAATTATGTAAATCGCTTTAAATTTTGTCAGTAGTATGGGAAAAGTAGATTTGAAGTGGACTTCATTATTTAACATTTATTTGAATTTTTTAAATTTTTATATACATTTTTTATGATAATTTTTTTTTCTTTTACTCGTACAAAAAAAAATCATGAATTGTTCAGATTTAAATTTCCATTGAAACAATGTATTCAAAAATATCTAATTTGTATTGTTGTTATATTGAAAAAACAAAAAAAAAAATTTGAATTTATTGTTCCAGATTTCTATTGCAACAATTGCCATGTAATCATAATAATAATGTGAGATGTAGGACTATATTTATTTTTTAAATTGTGCTTTTTTAATGACCATTTAAATGTCGTTTGTTGCTTTTTTTTTTTTTTAACGAGATTAATATGTACTTTTATTTATGTTACAAACTATTTTTTAATTTAAAAATTGACCAAAAGTTACAGTTTTTTCTAGCAAATAAAAGTTCTCATTTATGTATGTATTTTTCTGGAAGGATTTCAATTAATAATAAGGTGTAATTTTTAATTTAAAAAAAATTAATTATTGCAAAAAAACTAATAATTATTTTACAATTAAATAATAGCTGGTTTTGTTAAGTATTAATCGGATTTATATGTCTAACATTATATTATGATTGGATGAAAAATGTTATGGTGGCAACATTCTAAAAACTTGAAATGAGAAATTAAAAAAAGTTGTTTTTGCAATATAAACAATAAAATTGGTACTTTGAAACATTTGGTTTTATAAAAAATATCAGTACGAACAACTTTAGTTCTTATATATTTTTTTTTAACAAGAAAATTGAAAAAGTTACAAGAGAAAATGTATATAAAAAATAATAATTTTTTAATAAATGTTGAATACAAAATTAATCTGTCTCTAAATCTCGATAACACTCTTTTTCTCATACTTCTGATAGTAGAACAATTTGTATAACTCCCTTCCACTGTTAATGACTATTTCCTGTTTTGAGACATTTTTATCATCCATCTACAGAACTATAGTCAAATCGTTGGGTAGAAACTCGCCCAAAATTGTGGTAAAAATTTTCAATAAAATTAATATTCACAATTGAGAATTAAAATTCAATTCTGTCTTTTGAAGTCATTTTCTTCATTTCTCTAAATTGAATCAAATGGAATATTACACAACTGTCTACGACAATTCGTTTTTGAGATATGCCCCAAAATCTCAAAATTTTTGAAAATATTTTTAATTATTGGAGATTTTAATATATATACTTATTTAACGTGCTGAGTTCAAATCTTACAATGGTTTTTATGTAGTTAATCATCAAATCTTAAAATTAAAAATTAAATAAATTATAAATCTTTAGTCTGTAAATGAGTGAAGCAAGGTGTCATCTAATCTTTGATCATGAGCCAATTCTCTCCATTTTTTTTATTGGTGAACCATGTTTGATATTTTGGTAGCCAATATGACACCCTAGATTCGTAAAATCACTTGAAATAGCTAGTCGAGATCTTATGGTTAATAGCTGTTCTTCTGCTTTTTGTAATTTATTTGCATATAATCCCTTAAGTAGAAAGCATAATATGATCTAGCCAGGATGTGACTTCTTTTGGTTCCACTATCCTTTCCATTTATGAAATCTTTCTAGTAGCAAAGGCTTCAAGACTAGCTACCAATACCAATTTTCATGCTTACAACAGAGTTTTATAAGAAATAATATCTCAATGTTTTAGAACTCAAAACTGAAATTTGTTCATTTATTTTTATCTTAGAATGAAAGATTCACCGTGTTAATTCTGTTTTTTACTTAATATTAATAACTTGATTTTTCTAGTTTAAGTACTGGATCATCGTCTCCACAAAGAACATTGAGAAGAGAACCAAGAACAGATTCTGAGCTCACTTCAGGACATATATATGATGCATTGGACTGAAATTATATAAAAGTTATATAGATATTTAAGGCTTACAGGTTGTAATATTTCATAGAATTTAAAGTTTGTTTCTTTGAGTTATTTTCAAAGATTAAATTATATTAATTTGAAATTAGTTATGAATAGTTTAACTATTTATAGAGATGTATTTTGTATTTGTACACAATTTTTTTATTTTTCAAACTTACCATTAAAGGATCATCTGATCTCAAGTATATAGCCATTACTGTACTATACCCAAAGTATACAAGATAGACCATGGAAAGCTGACAAATATTAAAATTTAATAAAAAATTAACACAATGGAATTATTATTATTATTTTTTTTTCAAAACATTCTATACATCCTTGGATTTTATTTGACCAACTTTACCATTTGTTTACTATCTTCAAAATTCAATCCACTGACGCATTTGTTTATTCTGATATTTAACAAAATGTCAACATGAACTTCCAGTGGGCTATTTTGTATTATTATGTAATGATTAAATAGCGTATGTGTTTAATATTATATTGTCATTAATCATTATAAAGAAATAACTGTTGTTTCTTATATTTCTATAATTTACCTTACAATTTCAAAATATTTTCTTCAGTTACTACAACTTCTTCTTTTTACAAGTGGAGACAGGATCAACTGCCACATTTTAAAATTGTATATTTGTTAAAATATAATTATATGTTATGTTAACTAAACTTTAAAGAACTGTTTTATACACAGTTCAAAAGTACATCGATTAAGAACATAATGACTTTACAAGCCAAAATTAACGGTAAAATAAAAAATACAAGTAACAAACTACTGATTTTTTGTTATTCATGGAACGAACAATATATAATCTCTCTTCCAAATGAAATAATGTTCTCCTTCTAAAATAATTTTGTTTGTTGGGGTGCAATTTCCGTTAATTTGCATCATATGCTGGTGACTTTTTTATTTTTAACCAATAACAGGTTATTTGTACAGTAAGATGACTCTGCTTTCGTGTGAAAGAAAAGGAGAATGCGAATAGACATTTTTGAATGAAAAATAAAGACTTTTATTTAGTTATACTTGATGACATAGTATTGGGTCTGATGACATGGGTGAAAGATACAATTTTCATATCAATCTGTTCTAAGTTCACTCCATTATTGACCACTGAGGATCTCTGTAGTTAATTGTTTTAAATGAAACCAAACTGATTTTTAAACTTGTTGGTTTGATAATGTTTCTAGACAACCATGTAGAAAATATGGACCTAAATCATTAGATATGAAGACTTGAGTAGTATGCTGGATTAAAAATAGAGAGTGATATAGTTCTTAACAAAAATTCAAATGTTTTCATTTATATTACACTCTATAAGCAGAATATAAGATACTATATTTGTTAACCTTTGACAAATGTAATTTTATTCAATAGGGCAATAGGGTAGGGAAGTTGCCACAGTATGATTTTCAACATGTTTTAATATTTCTCATCTTGGTTGAAGACATTGAGTGGTTTCAATAATTTTGATGTTTTTCTCCTTTTGATTTCATTCTGTGGGAGTATTTGAAACAGAGAAATGTACAAAGACTGAAAGAAACTATTTGTGACAAAGTGGGTATCATAGAATAGAATCTTCCGAGCCGAGTGCCTTTATCTTTTTTAGCAGATCATTACCAGAAATAGCAGTCATATTTCTGATTTAAAATTTTTAAATTGATAAAGCGCTGACATACTCTGTAACACATACAAATAATTTTTTTTTCTTTCTACATCTTACTACAAATCCATTAAAATTAGCCTATAAATACAATGTTTAGAATTAGAATTTGCAGATCGTGGTAATCAACCTCATAAAAACAAATTTCAAATATTAACTAAAAACATGTATAATTATGAATTTCATTAAAATTGCCCGATTAATAAACACACAAAAATGTAAAATTTAATAAACACATAGTGAGTTTAAAATTTTCAACAAATAGTGACGACCATTTTGAATAAACCTACCAACCTACATATGATTAACTAGTTTACATTTTCATTCATTGGTGAGGGTAGGAAAATTGTTTTACCAGGTATGGTTGTAATGGGGTATATATATTTAAAGTTTATATATACATGTGTGTATATATATTTCAACTTGTTCTGGAGGTCATTAAACATAAAAGAAAGTTTGATCCAGGTCTAACTGCCATGAGGAGACCCAGTAATAAACTTCTTTATAACAATGATTTTAAAACAGTATTTTTTGGGGCAGTCATTACATGATAGTTCTTATACTCATGCCTTCGAATTTATTGTGATTTTTATTTTTATTTGTGTTTATGAAACTCTGTAAACTGTTGGTTGTTTTGTAAACGATTTTATAGTCTTGTTTGTGGAACATATTTAAAATATATATATTCAAAAACTTATAATAATTAAATAGAAAAAAAATTTCCGTCTTTGTTCCAGTTAGATTTTTTATTTTGTTTTTTTCTTTTCAGTTTTTTGTATAGTTTATCAACAATTTAGGCGCTGTAGCCGTTTTGGATGGTGATGTATTTTATCGTTTTAAATTCTTCATCAAAATCCTCTTCTGTCATGGGTATATTACATAATCTGTGAATACCCAGTTAAAAGCTGGTGAAACTATGATTTGTCCTTCTGTGCTCTGATACAAAACAATGATATTGTCAACATAACTGTAGAAGATATTCTTAAGATGTTTGTTGTTATTCGTAATTATGTTCCTGTTTTCTATATGATTTAGGAACACTTCAGTTGTTATACTAGATAATGGACATCCCATGGAGTAAACCATTGTTTTTATTGTAAAATTCATGCTTAATTCAAATTATGATCTGTCTATCTGTTTGGTTATCAATGACTAAAATGTAAAATAAACTTCTTTTTAATGTTAATTTATTATTTTTGTGCATGTGTGTAATTAAAATGTTATTTTAATGTAATGTGCTGTATGTGTTAATTAAAGATAATAAAACAATCGGTCTCAACCAAGAACCATCGGTCTCAACAGTAATGGAAATATATATGTATGTGTTAATTGACAAAGGAACACATTTCGTGAATTGTCGAAATGACTGTTGTTGACAGTAAAAGCAGATATAGAAGATGGCAAGTTCCATTAATCATAGAGTATAATCTATATTTGGAATGATGACAACAAAACGTTATAAAACTATAACACAGTTTGACGTGAATGTATATCATATTGGGGCAATACATTCTTACAATTGTCTTTCTTAATTTAATAAGTTGAATTATAGTTCTAAAATATTTATCTATTGATATGACTAAATGAAAATTTCATGGTTTTATTATTTATAGAACCATTTGTTTGTCCACCTGGACCTGGATATTGATTAATGTACCGATAAATCATCTAGCTAGTGAAATGATTTGTGATGATGTGACGAAATGATTTGTCATAAGTTCTTGGAAGACATAGTACAGATACAAGAAGAAACTACCATCTTATACCAAGAAGAATAGTTTTAATCTTCCGCCATTTTGAAAGTTCCCAGCCATTATTTTGTATTAAAAAACACAATCAACAAAAGTGAAACCTAACCTACTTGATAAGTTTATCTAAAACCCAATTAAAATTATAGCTATTATTGTTATTAAATAAATTAACAACAATTTTTTTTTAGTATAAACCACAATATTTTAATTATTGTTATTACAAATTCTTGTTAGTTTTACTTTTGAAATAATGTGGGTAAAAATTAGGTTTGCAATAACTCTTTTCTTGTAGAAAACATTTGAACAACATTGCGAATGCAGATGTTATAAGATCTACAGGTAAAAGTTATTGTCAAAAACTATTTTAACAATTTAAAATTGCTCCTCAATTTTCAAATTTACAAAATCAATTTACTAGTTTAACAAAATTGTCTAATTGCCACCTACTTGTTATCATCTAATTTGAATCAAAGGAGACAAATATTGTGATCGCTGGAGCAATCTCTAACATAACTATACAGTTGCCAAATTACAAATGGGAAAGATAGGTGGATGTGACTGGAGCAGAGAAATTTTAATTTTTTTAAAGAGAAAAAACTCTTGGTCATCATTGCCTTAATAAAAAGAAGAAGAAAAATAATATAAAAGCTTGAATACTCTTCAGGGTCAGAAAAGAACAAGAATTGGTCAAGAGAAGAGACCTGATAGTAATTTCTAAGTAATATATTCATTTCAAATCAAATGTATTCTACACAAAAGATTAAATATATGAGAATCAATGGCTTTGTATGGAAAGAAATGTAAACAAACTATGAAAACTGTACTTTCAATGTTTTAATGGTAATTCTTATAAGGCTTAACTTAGTGAATTTGTATTTTTTAGTTAATCACAACTTTGAACTTGGGATAAAATTTGGCTTTGTAACGACCAACATTGTACAATGTACAAAAAGTTTGAATGATCTATTCAATTTTTTATAGATACAACATTTGTAAACATTGCAATTTCAACCCGCTGCCAAGGTAGTTGTATTTCAGATATACACAACTTATCTAGAAAGTAACTCCCGGTTCTAAATATTGCCACTACTATGTTGAACATATACACTAAGTTATTTGATTTTCAGATATTTGAGGAGCACAAATTTACACATTTGAGTGTGAGTTTATACTGTTTAAAAAATTAAGGATACCCCACCACATGGGAAAATGTGGTCAAATTGCTGGTGTTTATAGAGAACATGCAGTGAGAGTGATTTTATGGTACAGAGATAAGTGTGACTTCTTAATGAAGGACATGATAATACGCTCAGAGATGAATAGAGAGTAACCATCTTCAGTGAATGAAGAAAATGTTAGAGAGAACAGACAATTCACCATTTTTTCACTTTCATTGCATTTTCCAAAAAAATTCACATTCACTTTTTTATGAAATCGTATCTGAAAAACTGCTTTATAAAAAAATTGGACATTTTGGTGACAAAACTATACAAAATGGAATGACAGGTAGAATCAGCCCATTCAGCAGAAAAACAATGTGAACAGCTTTTCCATCTAGTTGAAAGACGCAGCCCGCACTAAAACTTAGTGAAATTAAAGACCAACTAAATATTGTCATTAAATATGTTGAAGATAATAATGATGAAAACATATCTGCATATTTGAGGTATCTGCGTGAGTTAATTATTAAAGAAATTAATGTCAAAGGAAGACAACAAAATATCACCAGTTTCTTCAAACAAGTATGTCAATTGCGGTCAATTTAGCTGTGCCTTGAGTGCCATATTCAAATTCTGTACTGCACTAGTTATTCAGTATCTTGTAGGACCTAATACTGTATAGGATTATATTTTGTATATTAAATAACCTTTCTATTTCTTAAATTTAAAATACACGTTTGTTTTACTGAACGGAGTGATTCATTTTATACCTTGGCTCATATCATAGGCTATTTTGTTTAATCCGGATTTTCATTTTCAAATCTAGAACCCCAATTAGTCCGGATTAATGACGTTCTACTGTATATTTTTTTCCCTTAATAGCCCATCAGAAGTTATTTTCTATACCTAGAATATTTGATAATAACTTAAAATAGCAATTTTAAATAAGAAACTAAAATGATATACCCTTATGTTGAAAAGACATAAATATTTGTTTCACTTTTGTCAGTAACAAATCACTTAGAAGATAGTGTTTGGGTGTTTCGTAAACACACATCAAAGCAAATTCAGTAAACATTTATTGACTACTTTGCATGTTTCATTAGGTTTGTGTGTTTAAAGGTAAATTTGCTAATTTTATACACAAGTGCTACAAACAAATCTATTGCAGCACTTCTATTGTTTAGACATTGGCTGAATGTGTTCATTTTAACATAACAATATGCATGCATGGCTACACATATATTCTAATAAACCTTATTCTAAACTGAAGCTACAATTGTAAGTCACTGATATTTATAATGTCATCTCTAATCTAACAAGTGAAAGATTTATCAAATCTCTGGAAATGATTTTGCACTCTCTGAAGTTCATGAATATAAATTTTGTATGGTGTGACCATATAGAATTCAAATTTATGTTCAGTACTAGTGGAGTTACACTCAAGAACTGAGGTAGCAAATGCATAATACAATCCTCGGTTAGATAGGACTAGATAATAGTCGGGAGGAGTGGAAGTTAAGTCCCAAAGATCTTCCAACTTGCTGTGCATTGAATTGGGAAGAGATCAATATTATTCCCAAGTCTCGGAATTCATATAAACTTTTCAGAGTCTGTAATTACAAAAATAGAATATTTATAAATAAATATTGAGCTTAACCTGTGAGATAATATTAGATGAAATAAAACTCGAACACAAGATCTCACAAAAATTACGCTTACTTAATCAAACACGTTTCAACTAGTTATAGTTTAGGTATTGAGTTCATGTATCACTGAAGGTGACGACTTTGTTTGATTAAATAAATGTAATTTTTGTGAGATCTTGTGTTCGAGTTTTATTTTATCTTACAAAAATACAACTTTGAATAAGGTAGAAAGTAATAGAAACACATTTAGAATGGTTTAAAACCATAATTATTATCTTTCAATCCAAGAATAATAATTTTAATAAAATTAAAAAACAGAAAAATTGAATAATATGAAGGTAATTTTTTAAAAGAAGTATTGTTTTATTACAGATAACAGATAAAGTTTATTGAAGTGTAAAACTTTACTAATGAGCAACACTTAAACTAACATTTATTTACTTTACTGCATAATAACCATGGAGATCTAAGCACTTAATGAGATATAGCAAAAGTTTGTTGATCCCATCTTCATAGAATCTGCCACATATTCAATTAACCAACCAGCAATTAATTTTAATACTTCTTCATGTGTTTCTCTGTATAGATTCTTCGAACCCACCTGGTACTTCTTGTACAGAAACTTAATACAGTAGAAGCAATATAAATTACAAATCGTGAAATTAGAACATAAGCCTCATGGAGTTCATCAATAATGAAGCACCTATTGTCATGAATATTCTTATCAACTTTGTCAAATCCTCAGTGATGACAGTTGTTCATCTGGATTGTGTTTAATCATAAACATTAGATTTTCGTTTATTAAACAGCTTACACCATTTACACATATTTCCCTTGTTCAGAACTCCTTCCACTTACGCCTACAAGATGACAATGTATTTCTAGAAAATAAATATGTTGTGTATTCAAAACTTTAATCACAGAGTGCATTTAATAATTGGAGGGATTGATGATTAACATAGTGTTTTACAATGTAACATGTGACATTGTGGGGAACCTGAAGAGAATTACGGTGTACAAATAGAGCAACTCAAGAAATGATTCTTATAATCAAATTTTTATTTAAGGAAAGGAATAAAAAAAAAAGAGCAGCAAAATTATTACCAGTTCCGTTAAAAAATATGAATTGAAAGTTACAAGAAATGAGATAATTTTAATTGTGTAATGTACTATGATAATTACCATATTGTATTTATAAAAGTGATTCATTTGTTTAGCATATGGAACTAACTCATTAATTTCTAATTTATTATTATTAACTCCCATTTTATTGCAAAACTTCTTATTAGAAATGTATACAACCTTGAAACTTTTAGTATTAATACAGTCAATATTAGTGAACTGTCTAATGTTCTTTTATATAAATTTTTGTGTGTGTGTGCGTGTGCGTGCGCGCGCACGTGTGCGTGTGTGTACCCCAAAAATCGAATTTTTGATAATTTTATTATTTGAAGCTCCAAAATATATTTCACTAGATATAAAAATGTAATTCAAGTATTGTTGATGTTGCTAAATAATGGGTTTATAAATTTATACAACAATAAAATGTATTTCCTCATATATTTCTTACAGGAGACGAGAAGTTGGAGTTGTAAACACAAAATTAACAGTTTTTCAAAATAGGTTACAACGAATTTGATTAAATTTGGCTGAAGTGTAGTCTTAAGTACCCAGATAAAAACATATTGGTCGCAAACTCTCCAAAATGTTGGTTTATGAGTTAAGAAACAAAAAATTCGCATGACGCTATTATAAAATATTTAATTTAATAAAATTGACTTTTTTTCAATAAAATGTGAACATGGTAATTGTTAACTATTTGGACGTCACATTATTGACACAAATGTGATGTGTGCAAAATTGCAAGTCACAAAATTTTACGATTCAAGAATAATTCGTGAATAACCAAAATTAACTTTGACCGCTGTAATTATAAGTTCGATTTTAATCGAATAATATTTATGCTAAGGACGAATTTATGGCCTTTAGATCATTTAAATATGTAAAGATTTTTTCAAACTATTCGTAGTCAATGGTTCATTTTCACTTTTTGAGTGACAACTACCGAATTGGTATTTTTGGTGACAATTAGTTTTTGTTCTTTTTTATTTGGTTTTGAGGATGGGTGGGTGAAAAAGTTATTTGTGCAATGTTTTTGCATCGTTTATTTTGCAAAGTTTTTACATATTGTTTAAGATTTTTCAGGATTAAAAAGAAAAATTTAAAATCGGGTTTTGGTGGACAACTAAAGTTAAAAGCTTAGTGGGGAAATGGCAAACAAATCAGGTCAGTTTTTTAGGATATAGAAATCCTATATCTGGACATCATACGATTTTGTATGGATTTAGATAGATCCGAGACGAAAATCTTACAAGTTATGTCTTCAAATTATGAAAAATAATTTGACATAAGATGTCACATATCCAAGCCTATCATGAGGAATTAAATACCACTCTAGAGCTTACTGTTGCAGGAAAATTTTGTAGTAAAAAATAATTCTATATTGTGAAATAAGTTCATTAGATATGTTTACCTTTACAAATTCTGACTTGGATTAAAAATGGTTTTCTTAAACGAGTAAAAAATTCTGTTTTTGTTATGGGAAACCATTTAGGCCTACCATTTACCATATTTGTGTCGAGGCATTTAAAAACGAACTCCCTAAAGAATGTGTTCATTGTTAGACTCAACTGACTGTACTTTATGTTATAGTGGACAATCAGCGACTTTATTTCACAACTGTCAGCATCTGTCCAATCATAGATTCATAAACATTTCAAACAATTGCGATTTAATTTCCTTGTAATTGTGTAGCATAAATGTTATTGGTAAAACAAGTGGCATTCTCCTACCTCGCCTATTTAAGAACAATTCTTAGATAAATAAACAGTCGTTAAAATAACATCAAAATCAACAATAGATTTCTGAGAAATCAATTATTACGAATATCCATAAGATTACTTTTTTTTAAATCAATGGGACCCAAAGGATATATATTTCAATATATCCTACATTATTCTGATATTCAGAACATGATTTTACTTAAGCCTACATCAAAACTGATTAAAACAAAAATTACACTCTCCCCCTATCAAACTACTTGAGATTATTATATGTGACCACTCCCCTTATCAAACTACTTGAGATAATGCGTGACAAAAATGTTACACAAGATGGACAGACATACGGAGATCATTTCGAAAATCTAAAATTGAAAATGTCGAGAGCTATCGAAAACTAGATAAAACAATTTTTGAACCATCACAACGTTTTCCTTATTTAGACCTACGTAATGTTGGATGTAAATTCAATATAGCCTAAGAAATTCGAAGTGTAGATTTATCTATCAGCAATGAAAATTGACGTTTGTGTATCACAAAATTTGTCCAAGTATTTCTAAAGAAGAATCGTTTGTAAGATAGCCAAAACCATCATAGCACATTTGTTATTTAAAGTTGTAAATATAATTTAAAATTCCAGCGTGCAGAGCTAAAATAAATGTTATCCTGTACACCTTTTAGTATTTTCATGGAATGTAACAGTTGCCAATCAACTACGGGCACTATAGGTATGTAATTAAGGAAACTTTTTTCCCCAGACAGCAGTAGGCTAGAGAAAGTTTGGTGCATGTATTCAACCGGAATGAATCGGCCCTCGGCAGGAACTTGACAAAAATCTTAATGGCTAATGCCAAGCGGAAAGGATCACAAATCCAGCTTTCTCTATTCATATTGGTACGGATTTCGTTCAGAAAAATGGTGGTTAAATTATATTTTAACTTTTTGTAAATGACATGTAAAAAAAACACCAAATCATAACAAAAATATGAATCTATAATCATGTCGTTTTCACTAATATGTTTCTCGAATGATCTTTTGGTTTTTGAAGCCTCGTTTTTGATTTTAAATCCTACCTTAATTCAACAAGCTTTCAAAAACGTACATAGCCTATACATACTCTTCTATCATAAGAAAAAATTTCAGTAATGAAAAAGATATCTTGACAAAACTAACTGTCCAGTTCCTTATTTTGTCCTTTTGTTATTTGTTTCTACCACTCCAAGGATACAGCAGTGTTGTTACCAGGGGACTTAAATTTAATAAAGGCGGAACCAAAATGGTAACAATGTTTGAAAAAAAAAAAATAAAAAAAGACAAAGACAAATTTAGTAATTAACAAGGCTCAAGTTTATTGAAAGCAGAAGGAAATTTCGGCGCTTCAGACTTTGTCATTTACAACAAAAAACATCCTGACACAAATCATCAATAAAAAAAAACTTATGATTAACAATATCATAAATTGTAAAAGTTATAAGCCCTTAATTGTAACATATAATAATTTAGAAAAAAAAATTTAATCAACAGATTCTAAAAATTTATCCCCCTTTTTAATATGTATATTTATAGTTACAAAAATTTAACAAAAAAAACAATGAGCACAGCTTAATAATTCACAGAATTATAATTAATCAAAAAAAAAGGATTATACGCCCTTAATGTAAAAGTATAATAATAAAAAAAAAATTTAATCAAAAGATTCAAAAAAAAGAAAAAAACTTATCCCCCCCCTTTTTAGTTTATAAGATGATAGTTTCTTTTTAAACAATTACAGAATTTAACAAAATATAAAAGAGTTTGATATTTTAAGTTCAAAAATCATATCTATAGTTAACATGTTTATCACTAAACTAAAGATACATAATATAACTGGTTTGAAAAATTTCTTAAAAACTATATTGGCCAAATAAATTTATATATTTTAAACAAACAAAAAAAGGAATTTAGAATTTTGAAATTTTGTTAATTGACGTCAATTATTTTAATTTGGAAATTAACCTCTTGGAGGTTGTTAGGACCGAAAATTGCATGCAGGCTCCACCCAATAATTGTTTTTTATATATATTTTATAATTAACTACACAGGTCTACATTTAGAAAATAGTCTTAAGGAACACATATTTGCGAAAGTAAATTTAGGCACATATACAAAATGAGTTAGTTAAAGTTCTGTAAAGTCAGCTGTAGAAAAAGACATCACTTTTATGCACTTGAAAATGTGAAGTTACGTTATACAAAAAAAACGTGTTTTGCCAACAGGACGAAACTTGTTAGGATGTTTCGTTGGTTTGCGCAATGTGAGACAAGAATTTCTTTATTTCTCCAATTTCTCCTATTTGTCCTACCAGCATATTAGCTGTGAGCAAAAAACATGTTCTTTTAGTGTCTGTACAAAATCAGACATGTTTTAGCATTAATGTTCATCATTAAAGAAATATCTGATTATTTGCCAAAATTAAAGAAAATTGATTGTATAACAGAAATTCGTTAAGATGGTACTTAAAAGCTTCTTAGATTATTATAAATCTATTTATATATATTTTAATTTTGTTTAAAAGAAAGCTTGTATAAGACTTGTAAGATTTTGCAAAAGCTTGTAAAACGAAATTTTCTGATTTAGAAGAAATTTCCTCAATTGTTTTATATTTGACATGTTCATATTCTGATCATTTAATGTTCAACACTAGTTTGCACTTATTTCACAAAAATGTTCAAAACGTAAAATGTGCCTTTGCAAGATTTTGTAAATGATGTTTTAAGAAAAGAAAATTTTTATAATCATTTAGTTTCAAAAGGAAATAGAATATTGAATAAAACATGAAATACATATTTTAAAGAATACATGATAATTAACAAATTATTTTAAAAATTAACAAAATTTATAATATGACAAAATCTGTAAGGTTGAAGTACCTGGTAAATCCTGTCGCAGATCACGTGAGGTAGTACCGAGAAAATGATGGTTAATTTTAGCATTTTTGAACCAGATTATTAGACTAAGGCGCACAATTAGTAATTTAACATGATGTTTTAGAAAGACGGTAATTTTGAGAGAAGAAAGAAAAACTTTTAGCTAACGGAGTTATGAAGAGTGTAGACCATGTTGTTATCGCATGTAGACTGTGGACCGGTAATCGAGAAGCTAGCTTGACCGGCGAAAATGTACTTTGGTTTCAAGTATCAGGTGATGCTTGGTTTAGGAGCGGGCCGCTAGATGCCAGCATCTGTCAAGCGACGGAAAGTGGAATGTATATTTACGAAATGAGTTAAGTTATTGCGGAAGTGCTTTTTTGGATTTAAATGCTACAGCTCTCCCCCCCCGAAAGACGGAGTTAGGGTGGAGTCAGAAAAGAGGCCAGAAGGGCCTCCCACAAAATTTTGAAAAAAAAAAAAGGGACAAAGGGCCAGAGGGGCCTCCAAGAAAAGATTGAAGCAAAGGGGCCAGAAGGGCCTCCTACAAGCTTCTGAAGAAAAGGGGCCAGAAGGGCCTCCTACAAAAATTTTGACGTCAGGGGCACTTGATAGAAACAACGCTTCATAATGCTTTTATAGTCACCACTCTAGGGTGAAGCCTCCTTCGGCAATTACTTATTAAATTTTGAAATTTCTACAGCGTCTCAGCTCTTCCCACCTATGATTGGGATAAGCCCAGGACAGAAAGAGCTGAAGGGTGACGCAAAGGTCGACATTGCTGTGCATGAACTGACTTTGTACTCTAAGGTACGTGGGGAAAAGGGGTGGAGTGGCACCTCGGGAAACCAAGTGGAGGTGACCACTCCGGGGACCAGGGGAGGGAAAAGTGCATAGCACATGGCATTGCAGGAAAGGTCGGACTCAGACGGGGGGGAGTATCCTCTGAGCCGACCTTAACATTAAATTATAAAAATAAATAAAAATAAATGAAAAACTCCTGAAGCCAATTAGGTCAGATCATGCTCAGCGTCGTTATTTTTAAATTCCTCTTCTCCCATACGAAGAGAAATTTAAACTATTCACGGCTCTTAACAATTTCCGTGAGAAAAAAAGAATTTTGAAGGGTCTAAACAAATAATACATTTTGAAAATAAACAAAGAAGCAGTATGAAACGTTGGGAAGTCAAGATTGTTTTACTGCACAAGGCAGGGCATGTAGTTGACTTAAGGTCTTAATTGTAAGTGTATCATGTGCCCCAAAAAAAAAAAGGAATTTAATTTAATCAAAAAAATTGTGTAAAAAAAAATTTCATCAAAATATTTAAGTGATTATAAAAAAAAGGTGTAAAAGAAGTGTAGCAAAAAAGGTGTGGCAAAAAGACAGTATAAAAAGGTGACCCACAATGTGAGAAAACCTAACTCCGGTTTTCTCAACCCTAATAAAAAACTAATTAAGGAACAAACATGTTGACCTGCTAATAAAAAAGACAAACAACCGAATAATTTAATCAAGACAAACAGGCCAACCATGTCGTCCTATATACAAAAACTGGGCCCCTATAATTTGGAAGAAGAAAAAAATTTTGCACACAATGATATATTATTAAAGGTGTTCAACATTTCAATTTACTATTAGACAAATGCCACCATCTGCATCAACCAGTCCACCGCCATGATGATAAAATTAAAAAAAAATAAATAAAAATAATTTTCCTTTCAAGATGACGAAAACAAAAAAAAATTCAAAAGCAAGCTCCGTGTTCCTCAACGAGTCCTCTAATCGCAGCAAATCCACTGCCATTTTAACTGTTGCTGATAATTATTTAAAAAAAATAAACCAAGTAATTTAAATAAAAAAATTTCTTTTAAGATGATGTAAAAAAGGTGAAAGAGCCAGAGAAAGACTCAAGAATTATATGTAGTGTAGTTGTTGTGTATATATGTGTGTGTGTAAGTATGAATTGATACAGACAAGCGAAAGAAAACTCGAGAAAATTTTTTGAAGGAGATTTTGAAATTTTTTTTGTTTTTTTTTTTGTTTTTAACTATTTTTGGATTTTATTATTTATTTAAATTTTTTTTTGGATTCCCGAATGAGCCCGCTGTCTGGATCAAATTCAGTGAATGACTAGGGTGCAGTGTATGTAAATATATATATATAAAAAAAAATATTTAAGCAGACAAAATAATAAAAAAAAATTTTTATCGAAATTGGTTTAGAAGTTTTTGTGTAAGTGTTTATAAAAATAACTAAATAATAAAAAAAAAGAGACTATAGATTTATAGAGATTTAAATATTTAAACTAAATAATAAAAAAAAATTTCATCAGCAACAGTTGTGCAGTATTTGAAAAAGCTGCAAAACATAAAAAAGAGCCTTGTTTACAAAGATAATTTTGAATTTAAATTTAGATAGTTCCAATGCAAAATTTGAAAATTAACTACGGTTCCAGAATTTAAAATTAACCACGCTCTGCTACCAAAAACATGTTACCAGGGGACTTAAATTTAATAAAGGCGGAACCAAAATGGTAACAATGTTTGAAAAAAAAAAAATAAAAAAAGACAAAGACAAATTTAGTAATTAACAAGGCTCAAGTTTATTGAAAGCAGAAGGAAATTTCGGCGCTTCAGACTTTGTCATTTACAACAAAAAACATCCTGACACAAATCATCAATAAAAAAAAACTTATGATTAACAATATCATAAATTGTAAAAGTTATAAGCCCTTAATTGTAACATATAATAATTTAGAAAAAAAAATTTAATCAACAGATTCTAAAAATTTATCCCCCTTTTTAATATGTATATTTATAGTTACAAAAATTTAACAAAAAAAACAATGAGCACAGCTTAATAATTCACAGAATTATAATTAATCAAAAAAAAAGGATTATACGCCCTTAATGTAAAAGTATAATAATAAAAAAAAAATTTAATCAAAAGATTCAAAAAAAAGAAAAAAACTTATCCCCCCCCTTTTTAGTTTATAAGATGATAGTTTCTTTTTAAACAATTACAGAATTTAACAAAATATAAAAGAGTTTGATATTTTAAGTTCAAAAATCATATCTATAGTTAACATGTTTATCACTAAACTAAAGATACATAATATAACTGGTTTGAAAAATTTCTTAAAAACTATATTGGCCAAATAAATTTATATATTTTAAACAAACAAAAAAAGGAATTTAGAATTTTGAAATTTTGTTAATTGACGTCAATTATTTTAATTTGGAAATTAACCTCTTGGAGGTTGTTAGGACCGAAAATTGCATGCAGGCTCCACCCAATAATTGTTTTTTATATATATTTTATAATTAACTACACAGGTCTACATTTAGAAAATAGTCTTAAGGAACACATATTTGCGAAAGTAAATTTAGGCACATATACAAAATGAGTTAGTTAAAGTTCTGTAAAGTCAGCTGTAGAAAAAGACATCACTTTTATGCACTTGAAAATGTGAAGTTACGTTATACAAAAAAAAACGTGTTTTGCCAACAGGACGAAACTTGTTAGGATGTTTCGTTGGTTTGCGCAATGTGAGACAAGAATTTCTTTATTTCTCCAATTTCTCCTATTTGTCCTACCAGCATATTAGCTGTGAGCAAAAAACATGTTCTTTTAGTGTCTGTACAAAATCAGACATGTTTTAGCATTAATGTTCATCATTAAAGAAATATCTGATTATTTGCCAAAATTAAAGAAAATTGATTGTATAACAGAAATTCGTTAAGATGGTACTTAAAAGCTTCTTAGATTATTATAAATCTATTTATATATATTTTAATTTTGTTTAAAAGAAAGCTTGTATAAGACTTGTAAGATTTTGCAAAAGCTTGTAAAACGAAATTTTCTGATTTAGAAGAAATTTCCTCAATTGTTTTATATTTGACATGTTCATATTCTGATCATTTAATGTTCAACACTAGTTTGCACTTATTTCACAAAAATGTTCAAAACGTAAAATGTGCCTTTGCAAGATTTTGTAAATGATGTTTTAAGAAAAGAAAATTTTTATAATCATTTAGTTTCAAAAGGAAATAGAATATTGAATAAAACATGAAATACATATTTTAAAGAATACATGATAATTAACAAATTATTTTAAAAATTAACAAAATTTATAATATGACAAAATCTGTAAGGTTGAAGTACCTGGTAAATCCTGTCGCAGATCACGTGAGGTAGTACCGAGAAAATGATGGTTAATTTTAGCATTTTTGAACCAGATTATTAGACTAAGGCGCACAATTAGTAATTTAACATGATGTTTTAGAAAGACGGTAATTTTGAGAGAAGAAAGAAAAACTTTTAGCTAACGGAGTTATGAAGAGTGTAGACCATGTTGTTATCGCATGTAGACTGTGGACCGGTAATCGAGAAGCTAGCTTGACCGGCGAAAATGTACTTTGGTTTCAAGTATCAGGTGATGCTTGGTTTAGGAGCGGGCCGCTAGATGCCAGCATCTGTCAAGCGACGGAAAGTGGAATGTATATTTACGAAATGAGTTAAGTTATTGCGGAAGTGCTTTTTTGGATTTAAATGCTACAGTGTCATCAGAAAAATGTAACAATTATTACTGAGTTAGCAAAATGTGGGCTATCTACAGTTTACAAGCAACAAGTAGAGTGCATTTCTAAGGACACCAAATTTCACGTTCCTGTCTGAAGTTTTGTAGCCGTTTTCGTGCTTTATGAAGACGGACGGACTGCATGTCGATAATCACTCTTTCAGTTTTCTGAGCCTATGTGAAGTTAAAAAATGTGAAGATCATCAAAAACAGAGTTCGTAGTGGATCTTAACCTAACCTATCTTAACCTAACCTACGCCTCTTATACTGAGTTAGTATAAAGAAGAAAAGAACATAAAATTAAGACTCGAATATCTTATAACATTAGGGTCAGAATATAACAAGAGTTGGTCAAGAGAGAATTGAAAGAGAGTGTTTTAACTCAAGACTACGTAAAAAAGTTTGAATCTAGCTAAGTTGCCTCGAACTTAGCACATTGGAGCATCATTTAATTCAGATTAAATTCCTTTCTTTGGTTTAACGACGAAAAACCTCTCGGTCACCATCTTTCCTCCCTCTTTTAAAGGAAGAAAACGACATGAAATAAAGATCCCTAGCCCTCGGTACTCTAATAGCGTTAAGATAAGAGAGACCTGTTAGGAATGAGAGGGATCTAACACAAGACTACGTGAAAAAATGTTAAGTACGTCAGGATTGCCAAATCCGTAATCCATAAAGTTAGTCTCTGAGGACCAAAATGCAGTTTAAAAAAGTTGCCAGTAAAAAAATTGTGAATTCGGCAGAGTGAAAACCATAATTTCTTATGGTAAAACCGTAACATCCATTTGTGGGTGTTAGATAATTATTCTGAGAAATACTTTAATAAATATACAGTACTTAAAAGCTAAATAAAATCGCAATATTGCATTCAGAAAGTTGTTTCTAATTAGGCCTACATTCTGCGCAACCTACATACATGTTCCACATGTTTAGGCTGTCCTTCACATTCACCTATAAGTGAAAGTATGTGTTGTTCGTTGGTTGCGAAGATTCCGCAAACTTTCGTACTTTATAGGGCTACCACAGACGAGAGTTTACTACTGTATGATTATAACAATGGAAATGAAAATTTGTACATAGGGAAAAAAAATGTCAGTATGATTTTGTCAAAACTTCGTCACTATAGAGTATGAAATGTCCATTGGTATAGCCATTGAAAATTTAGCACTATTTTTGGCAAACTGTATTCATGTTTTAGTAAAAACACTAGTTTTAGCAATTGTTCTTTATTCAAATTTCAAATTGAAGTTCGAATTTAGAAATCCTGGAACAAGTTTACAGTTCAGAAATATTAGTCAGTAATATCGCGTAAGATAGGAACACGAAAATATATTGTCCTAAAATTTTAAAATGTCAAAAAGCAGACCTTAAAAAAATATTATCGTTCATATCTCATGTGTCATTCGAATAATAACACACTAAATGAGATAAAAATTTGCAGATTTCAATTCAGCATGTAATGGTATCAACTCCTTCTCTCTACGATGACAAATAGGTAAGTTATCGTCAAAATTTCAAAAACCCTGACATCCCCAAAATATGTCATATTCGTATAGTTACTAGATCTGGTAGAGCGAGTGGGAGGCTCGTTTACGTATGAATAGCTTCGAGGCCCGTTAGGTAACACAAGTGAAGCAAGACTTTTTGAAATTTTGCTTAAGATACAACAAAACTAGTGATAAAATTGTTCTCAATCCCGAAATACACAATGAAATTGAGTTCCATTAAAATCGATAAATACGCTAAAAAAAGTTTAACGTTACCACCATTTAAAATAAAAAACTTTAAGGTATAAAAAAAAAAAAAATGAAAAAGTAATTTTAGACTAGTTTGATCACAAAGTTGCATTACACATTATTAGTAGACGTAGGCCTATCTAGAAATGTGATTCCAGTAGATCTTTCTTCAAAATCGGTTCAAACAAAAGACTAGAACAAATTGGTATTAATTTCTTTGGTTTTACAAATCTAAAAAAAAAAAATTGGCCTAAAAGTTGGAAAAAACATTTCGTACTTATATAACTTAACTTTTCGCTCGAGCAGAGAACTGGTGGGCGAAAGAAGCAAGTTTATTACGTCATAGCACAGATGATAAACCAATAGATAAATAAACAATTAATTGTTTATTGTCTGTGGCCATAGGGTCTATATGGTGTATGATACATATTAGAATTTGAGAGAGGTTCTATGGCAAGTGTTCTAAATAATTTTAAAACAATTAATTATGAATTAACGCCTTGACACTGAATAGTGATTAAGAAATACAGTGTTGCGTATATAAAGAATGGTATGGGCGTCCCTCCTTCGCACATAGAATTTACAGTTTTTAATTACGTCATTTCCCACCGAAGTATTGACATTGACATTGACACACACACACACACACTCTCCCTCTCTCTCTCTCTCTCTCTCTCTCTCTCTCTCTCTCTCTCTCTCTCTCTCTCTCTCTCTCTCTCTCTCTCTCTCTCTCTCTCTCTCTCTCTCTCTCTCTCTCTCTCTCTCTCTCTCAATACTCGTACAAGGTGTAGATTACTTTGATACATAATAAACCGTCTTATAGTTTACACATGAGCATAGCAGAAAAATATACTAAACGTTTATATTTTGCCACAAATAAATGAAATATAGATTAAATCTCTATTCCTTAAATTTCAGTACCAGACATAGTTAAATAACCTTTAAAAAGTATATTAGTTTCGTTCAAAACAACACAACATCCAAACGGTTGCAAAACGAGGGTTTCGTTTAGTAGGCTATTATCAAGCTCTATAACTGAATTTTGAAGAAAGTGTTTACGTCATGATCTATTTTAATACCGTGTACAATCAAATAAAAAATTACTTTTGTTAAAAGTTGGTTTGCATTAATCTTAACTTTAGAGAGGACCTCAGATATAAACTTAGAACGACATTCAATATTTATTTGAATTCGGAACAATGGTGCAATGATGTAATCAATTCGGTATGAATCACAACAATGTGTCGTGACACTGAGTTAATTGAGAAGGAGGAGAGTCACCAACTCCCCAACATTGCAAGGAAGGGAGTATAGTATAGATTTCCCTTTCACTGACCCCTCCCTCGAGTTAAATTCCCCTTCCATAGTTTTAACGTTAACGTTAAACGTTAGGTACTACCTCAATCAAGTGAGAAGTGTGCAAGGTTCTTATGTCTACTGCTACGAACTGCTGTAACATTATGATTTGTTGTCGGTCAGTGTCAGTGTTATTCTGTTAAATTAATTGTGTGATTATAAATTAACTGAGTCATTTGTTTGTCAACAATGTCTGCTTTGGATGACCAATATTATGACGGGAGCCGTTTTTTCTCTTGGATTACAGCATTATCAGGAATACCTATAGACCAGGTAGTTCTGTTATTTTTTAGTCATATTATTGTAAACTATTTCCGTTGAATTATTTTTGTAGCGTATGATTTGCTAACACATTCTGTACTTTGTTGTTATTTTTTTTAGTTGTTACACACAATAAAATTAATACCTTTGGATAATTTCAACAGTTTTATTTTTAATTTATGGTTAAGAACTTCCTTATACAGTTATTCTGATATTATGAAGGTACATAGTAGTAGGTCATGTAAATAGCTCGATTTAATCATTGTTTTCAAATTTGTTTGCCCAAATTATGTATGGTGTGTAAATGTAATATTTTAAATTTTAATCCAAGACAAATGAGTGAAAGTTCAGAAATGCCATTTCTTTTATCTGTTTGCAGTTAGAATTTAATTACACTACAGACTAACCTATAACTACATACTATTGTTAGGTCATATTAATTGTTTTTATCATTTAATTAAAGTGAGTTATTTAATAACACATGACATTTGATTAACAAAACTATTGTAATACTATGTTTTTAATGGCTTTAGCTTGTACAAGTTAGGTTGGTGTTTATTTACAAAGAAAGTTACCGGTATTTTTGGCGATTTTAAAAAACAAAACATATTCTACAAACCTTATTTTTTCATAATAAAATAAGTTTTCAACACAGAGCTAACTTTTTGTAAAAAAACAACATAATTTCAACTTTTTAGGTTAAGATTCATTAAGTGAATTACATGTTAAAATAGGTTTGTACACAAATTTTTACCTTATAAGCCACCTTATCTGACGAACGCGTAAATTTGTTAAAAAAATAAGAAATTGTGCATTATTTTCTAAGCGGTCACCCATCGAAATACTAACCGCGATCAATGTTGCTTGACTTTGGTGATCTATAAATGCATTTAATCTGTAGTTTTTAAATTTCAATTTTTTGGTGAAAAAGTTAGCTCCGTGTTTTATTATTAATAAGGTATGTAGAACATGATTTTAAATAATTTGCCAAAAATACCGGTAACTTTCATTGTAAATAATTATCGTTAGGTTATAATGAACTGTAGAATATAAAATATAATTTTCATCATGCAGAGACAAGTGGTATAACTAGGACAAATTATCTTAACATATTAATAATATGATGACTTTGGAAAGTTTGAGGCCTAGTATATTATGCCTATTTTTTGACTAGGAGAGAGCCCTTAATATCTACTTTACAATTTTATTCAAACTCTGTTAAGTTACTTAGAAGGTAAAATGTCGTAGAAGGTAAATTCACTACTCTCATTTGATAACCTGGTTGTTGTGCATTCTACAAATACTTGAAAAACCAAATTTGCCTTTCTTGTTTACAGACTTTTGCCTTCAGTCTAGCCGGTATTAATTTATTTCAATTTATGTTAGACTATGCTGTTGATTTTCGTCTTGGTTACTACTATAAAATGTAAATGCACTTCATTTGCCTAATGTTGGCCTATTGGTGCATTATTAGAGAAAATCAATTTGATAGTTTGGAAGCATCTGTACGTTAACCTTGGTTGTTTTGTCGTTTACTAAGGCAAGATAATTATATATATAGCTTAGCTTATGCAAAAGTTTGTGTCTCTTGGGCCGTTGGGAAATATATATCTCAGCAAGAAGTGCTCAATGGTTTCCTCTTCTTCTTCGCAGGCACAATCCTGAATCAGATAAATTAAAAAATTTCAATAGAACTGAGTAGCCTACCTAGACGGCCTGTATTTGCACGAGCTGCAAAGGTAGCTATTGATTGAGGTATTCCATAATAGAGGAATCTCGAAAAGATGACAGCCACTGTTTTGAGTTTCCTAGCATTTAATCCAAAACTTGTCAAAATCTCTCCTCCAATGCAGTACAGTCAACCAAAATGTTTGATCGGGGGAGCAGGTTGTAAGTCGCAAGCTAGACTTTATTTAAGTGTTTGTCATAATACAAAATAAATATGTAGAAGAGATTATTTACATTTTTTTTCTTTTATAGACTCAGACTAGTTAGCATAGTAGTAACATATTTAAAAAATTGATACCAAATATTTCTTGTCTCATAGGATGATAAATACACTCATTTATCCTAACTCTTATAATTATTATAGTTAAAACGAATAGTGCATTTAGTTACATAGATGATAATAAACAGTATCTTTCCTTTTTTTTATCTCTTCATAGTCAAAAGTCAGAAATCAAAATAATATGTTTACACCATTCACTTGTTGCATAATTAATCTTCCTGCTGTAGTCACAAAAAAGTGGGAATCTTAAGCAAACGGAAGCTTATTTAGGGTTAATTGTGTTTAGCAGTTTTCCATAAAATTAAATTTATAAAATGGTGTTTTGAAAGAAGATTGAAAAGAATTATAACTATTATATCAATTCGCCCTATAAAAATGTAGCATATCTATAAGGTTTCTTGTAAAAATAGGATTAAGTCTATAATTTTAATACATTTATCAAAAGATAATCCATTTTTATAAGTTAATATATAAAGTATAGCCTATGTGCATTAAAATACATTTTTGGTATATTAAGCAGAATTGTGATATAAAAAACAACAATAAGTTCATTGTTGGATGCTAGCAATTGTCAGTAGTGAAAAATTAAATAATATTAATTTATTATAATAAGTTGCATGGGTATTACACCGATACTTTAATGACAAAAAACAGCTTCAATGATTATGACACAAACAATTATTAAATTTAAAAATGAACAGTATCATCTAATTTAACAATTAAAAAAAAAAGATAAAAATAATAAAATAATAATAACATATCAAGCTGAGTAACAGCAACAACAAATACAATAGCAAGCACATAATATTATATAAAACTGAATAATTTAATTTTGAATCACAGCGTGAGCACACACACACTTTCTCACAAATACATCTTTCTCAATGTCTAAATAATGTAACCATAGTAACGTATCCAATGAAATGGTTCTTAATGTCTCTACTACACTGAAGGCGGGTAAAGAAATCTGGACCCTGTGGAACAACATTCTCCAGCATTCTATTGGTCAAAGTAATGAGGTGTTCTTCAGGCCATAGTTCTAAGTGTGGTGGTGTCTTTTCCAAATATAAATCACATACTTAAGCAATTAAAAAAAAAATTGTTTTAACAAGACAGCATTTCAAATACTAAGTCTCTCAAACGTTTTTTGAAATAAAATATTTATTGTGAAAAATGAGTGATTCTTTCAAATGTTGTTCAGTTCAATTTAAGTGATTAACTACCTATGCCCTATATTTATGAATTTGCTTCTGTATAAAACAGAGAAGTATTTATGTCTTTTAATTAACATTATTTTTACTTTCTCTAATAGGCCTATATAGGCTATGTAGTAAATATATCAAGTTATGTGATTTGTTGAAAAATCTATGTCAAGTTTTCTGTGGATATATCACTTTTGATATTCTTTAACCTTAAGTCCAAAAAATTGTTTTTTCGAATGATGTCTGTGTGTGAATACATATCTTTAACCGATTGTAATCATATTTGTTATGTAGGCATATTTTGACCTTATCTTAGGACTTTTTTGTTAACCAAAAATTGGACTAACAATTTTGATCAGATTTTCTTCCAGTGAAGCCTCTAAAGGACCCAAATAAAACATATTGGTTGCCATCTCTTGAAAAGTGCTCGTTTCTTAGTTATTGCTAAACAAACAAAATATCAGCCATACACTCATACTCACTTTTATGTCATTCTGCTTAAATTTAACCTAAGTTATGTAAATTATATTAAACAATAAACTATTTATAATGGCATTTCAAACCAATGTTATTTTATACAAAACTTTGTATTCAAAAAAGTTCTTTATAACAATCTAAAAAAAATCCAAATTTAATATATAAGCTTTCTAGTGTTCAATTAGCATAGATACTTATTGAAGAGAAAATTGAAACTCCCACAAAAATAGGTATATTCATCCTCACTGTGGAGATGACAGAGATAACAAACAAAAACCAGGCAGTTTAGGAGTACAATCTGAAAAATCAAATTTTGTACTGCAACACTAAAATAGTGAGCTGTAGACATAACTGCATATTTGGAGTATCAACTTTAGTTTTAAAATTCTAAGTATTTACAAATACCCTTCTTTCTCTATTACCAATTTGATCAATAATTCTAAAATTAATTTATTAAATAAAGAAAAGAAAGAAAAAATAAATCCCATTTTTTAATTACAAAACCATAACACTAATTTGAATGTAAATTGCAGTGTAATTAAATTAATAATTATTCATTGATAATTAACACAATACAATTGTTCAGTCTAGACGGCTTTCAACACTTTATGTAATATAATTTTAACTTATCATAATTGAAGAGAGAAAATAATATTGAATTAGCTTGAGACTTATACAGTTTTATCCCAGGTAGATTAAAAATTATTATTTATTTAATCTTTTTCAGTAGACATTACACAATCTAAGTATCAAGTGACAAACAAACCTATCTTTAGATTTAAAGACCAATTAATTTTAAAGGAACCAATTAAATTTTAAATTTGGCAGTAATCATGGTTTAGTGCAGTACTGCCAGATAAATTGTTAAAATATCACAGTATTATTGCAATAATGTCATAAGGTTTAATGCTCTTAAATTTATGTTTTAAACAAATTATCATATTATACTTTACCAGTTTTAAGAACAGCATATTATGATCTATTTTACTGTCATGTCCAATATGATGTTGCTATATGGGAAAATACTTCAAAGGGGTCAAAATATTAAAGTATGCAGATCGGGCTATGTTTGATAAGAGGTCTAGAGACTCTTGCTCTTTTCAAAAAATTGGATTTTATACTTTCGCTTCAAATTTAAGTAGCAAAATAATTTTAGTGTTATGTTTCACGCAGAAACAGTACATAGGTATGACACAAGAAAAACCTGTAATTTAACTGTACCAAAATATAGGGTTGCTCAAACTGCAAAATCACCAGCAATTTCTGGGGTTGTCCTCCATAGAATAACACCACATTTGACAATTGAGATTTTACATTTATTTCAAATATTTAACAATCAATGGTCATCAATATTTTTTGGTTGTTTGAAAAGTTGCCTTAGCCAAAAATTTAGCTTCTGAACAAGATAAAATTAAGAACTTAATTGTATTGCCATTTTTTTTATGGACAACTCTAAAATAGGCTACTTTTAAAAAACATATTTGTAACTTATAAAAGTCTATAATTTGATCTGAAGCAAAAATTGTTTGACAATATATTTGATTTAAATATTTTATTTACATTGTTGTGGACTCATTTTGAAAAATACCAATAATGTGTGTATATATATATATATATATATATATATATATATATATATATATATATATATAGTTCGGTACAGCCTTCTAATATGGACTAAGTTACATTATACAACTTCATTTTTCTTTCTGTGCCAGTAATCTTCCATTCTCTGGCTTTTTCTAGCTCTTTTTTCATTACAAAATACTCTTTTTGGTTTTTGAGGTTATCTATTGCCATATCCTTCACCTCTTCCACGACCTTCCTTTTGAACCAATCCCTGCCATCATACTCTTCTTCTGTCAATCCAATCAGTGTAGGTTCTGAAAAATTTTCTTTGTCTATGATATCAAAGGATCCTCTTCGCCAATCTCTCTCTGTACATCCTCTTCAGGTGTTCATAGAATGTAAGTCTCTTCTTTTTGACATAGTTGTTGTTATCTTTTCAAACTTTCTATAGTTGTCTTCATAACATTATTTTATAAAATATATTTAAGAAAATTGTATAAAATAATTTTGTAGTTAAAAGGCTATGGCAGCCAACTTAAAATACTGTGATAACTTACTTGGCCAACTTATTTGGTGTAATAATCTTTATTGTAGTGCAGAATTTTTGAATTGTATCAGTGAAAAAGAATGACACTTTCTTTATGGTAAATGGAGACATCGAGCAACTAACTTTTAATTTCGTTATATATCAATTATTGGCAGGCTATACATTTATATTTGGCATCATTCTCAAATTATAAACTGAAACCAACATGCCTATAATGAATAAATGGTGCAAAAACAATACAGAAACTTTCTCTTACTAATCTCTAAAACCCAGTTAAAAATCAACTAAAACTAATTGCCATATAAATGTGATTTTGGCAGTTGTCAATCAAAAAAGGAAACTGAAGCATGGATGCCATCTCTGAAAAAAAGTATTTATATTTTTAAATAAGGGCTTAAACTTGCTTCAGTTGAGACACTAGTTCTCAGAGCAAATAATATTTGATTAAAATCAAGCTTTTAATGAGGCAGTCATGGTTAATTTCTGTTTTTTATTATTCCTGAACCACAATATATTTTTTACTACCCATGTTGCATACAAGATTTGGGTTTACACATTTCACTAAAATTTTAATAAAATCTATAGAACCCCAAAGCTCATTTTTGGGTTTTACCAATAACTCATGAACTGCTATTTTTTTTAGAAATAGCTACACTTAGAGGCTACACTTGATCCTTAGAGTTAAATCAGCTTACATTTGATCAAAATTGTCAGAGTTGATTTCGAGAAAATTGTAATTTTGTGTTTTTTTTTATGAGATACCACCCCAAATTATGAATTATTTAAAAAATGAAAAACAATAACATCGTTTCTCTTTTGGACTCCGGTGTTCTCAAAAAGGATGTATTCACAAACATTTGAAATATTTTTTTTTGATCTATCACATAACTATATGCTCTCTCTCTCTCTCCCTCTCTCTCCCTCTCTCTCTCCCTCTCTCTCCCTCTCTCTCTCCCTCTCTCTCCCTCTCTCTCCCTCTCTCTCTCTCTCTCTCTCTCTCTCTCTCTCTCTCTCTCTCCCTCTCTCCCTCTCTTTCTCTCCCTCTCCCTATATCTATATATATATATATTTGTGTGTTTGTGTGAGAGAGAAAATAAAAGCATAGAAAAATATATAACAAATGGTTAAACTGAGGAGATAGAGTTGTGTTTATATAAAACCAACACACCACACAACACTTGAGTGTTAAGTAGGTAAGTAAGTTGTCATGAAAATACTAAAGTCTTTATTTGGGACCGCTAACAAATGGGTTGAATGTACCCAATGCAAACAATTAGCAAACAACAAAAACAGTTAACATATAAACACTGATTATAGCAATTTGTTATAAAAACAAGCGTTATGAAAATAGCCAAATTGCTTCCATCTTTATAATTATAGATTCTATATATTTAAAGGTCAGCTTATTAATTGTAAAATAAATTAAACCAATTGGTATACTACAGCCAGTGTCGTGTTTGTGTATGTCCCTGCGATTTGGAGTTTGTTATATTAGCATGTTTTATTGTTTCTTTAGAATCTGATCAGATTAGCTGCGTTACTTCTCTTTTGAATGCAATTGGATACATTTTCACCTTATAAGAGAGATAAAATAAAAACGCCTACTTCCTATGTATGACAGTCATTTCCAACTATGCTGATTTATTACAGATTGACCAACTCAAGGTCAAATTCACTTTCGAAGTCAGGTGGGGTAGGCCAAGAATACACTCAATTATTAGAATAAATAATGAATAAATAAAGTAAAACTAATTTATAAAAAACACATACATTTTATTATGATAGTACCTAATAATATAAATAATAAAATTAACAAAGTCATAAGAGGCATTTTCTTGGATAAACTCCAATTATTAAAATTGTGTAATTGTTTTACATGAGCGCAATTATTATATACTTGGCATGCAGCTACCGCACTGACATGAAATCATGTTTCTTTCTGTTGGTTTCTGTTTTGCTGATTTTGATCTTGATAGTAATATATGCAGATTTTTAAACTGCACAAAATAAGCATTTAAAGGCTCATGTAGAACCTGGGTAAACAAGAACTACAAAAACACTTTTCGAACAGCCGCCATTTTGAAATTTTTTTAACCATTTATTATGAGGAACAATGATATTCAAGGAAGAGTAAAACCTAACTTACTTGCTAGCTAAATTTGACTGAAATTTAACTCAAATTCTAGCTACTAAAGTAATTAAAGATTTAAAAAGAAATTTGTGGTTAAAACTTTACTTATTTTTTTAGTTAGGGTACCGGTATCTTATCTTAAACGTGGAAACTAATTTGGCTATCATTGAATGAAGATTTTAAAGCTGCATTAAATAATTTTATGTGGGATGTTAGAGGGTATACCGTTAAAAAGGAAACATACAAAATTTATTTTTGACATTTAAAAATCGGCCGTATATTTAAATTTGCTAACCAAGTTTTTCTGAACCAAGTTTTAGGAAACTTGTCCAACAATTTGTAAAATCATATCTTTAGTCTAAATTTAACAAACACACACACACACTCACACACACACACTCACACACACACACACTCACACACACACACACACACACACACAATTCCAAAAAATCAACCAAAATAACTCAAAAGTAGTAGTAATAAGAGAAATAATTAGATTCAGCATTGGGAAAAATAATGTAACTAGCCAAGGCTAGCAGAGACGCAAGATTGTACGGACAGCAATATCTGAGATTTCAGGTCACGACTTGCAAAGCTCCATAAAAGTACATGTTAAATTTTCAAAATTCGAATTTAGATATAGGAGTAGTAAAATTTCATACTTAAAGGGGGAGGGAAACAGTTGTATGTCAATTGCATTGTTAAACTGATAACTCAACTAACTAGCATGATGTAATTGTAATTTTATACATTTGTTCCAGCTTTTAGTACTTAAAATAAGTACGTTTTTTAAAGATACAAAATACTTTAAATGGGAAATTTTCCTTGTTGAAATATAATCATAGTAAAAGTGTAATGAACAATTTTGTTTTTCATTTCAAAACGGTGGATTGATTTAAATACAAATTAATAACCTATATTTTTGACAATACAAGTGGTCCAGTGTGATGAGATAATTTGTTTATAGAATGTGGTTTATTAGTTTTAAAGTGTTAAAATGTAAAACATGAAATTGATTGGAAACAGTTGAACTAAAACCTATTGGACTGGATGGTTAGTTATGTGTGTCAGGGATTTCTAAAGTCTATCACAGGATGTTTACCATGGGACATAATTTCTGTTTAAACAGTTATATATGTCTCCTTGATCTATATAAGATTTTTTCAAATCTGTTTAAGAGAACTAGTGTAATTATTTGCTTTCATATTCACACTGAAATTCCTTAATAAATGTTCAAACATCTATATTTTGGCCTGAACCAAAAAAAAATATTTTTTTTCCATCCAATGTATGTATATATTTTTTAATTTTCCATTTTATTCTTATTAAAAAATAGTAAGTGTTTGTTTAAAATTAGACTTATTTTAATTTGTTCAAAGCTTTTATATTCTATTCATATATTTATATCAACAGAGGTAAAAAATAATATCCTTTCTGGGCATCTACAACAGAGTGAATTTTTTGTGATCTCGATAATGATTCATTTTTATGTTTCAATATTTTCTGAAGAAACAAGGGAACTTAGTATGGACTTTAAATACCTGTTATATTACACTATTTCAATACCTATAAATTTGAAATTATAAACAAAATTAATAAAGTCATTCAAACCAATGAACATTGATAAATTAATAAATTTATGGAAGATGTGACAATAAAATTACTTATATTATAATCTACAAAAACAATTTTCCATTCGCTTAAATACACTTTTTATACCTCAACTTTTGATGATGAAAATAAATAACATTTATAGCCAAAACATTAGTTTCAGTCCTTGAACTTCTATATTTTAAACCCTTAGGGCTCAGTATAGTGAGTATGAGCAACTACGAAGGATCTTAGCTGAGTTTAACCATTTTTCATAATAGTCTTGAGGTAGATACCATTTTTCCCGACTGTTAGAATATTAGAGTATTCGAGGGCTTCATTTTATGTTATTCTCTTCTTTAAAAAAAAATGGATGACCAAAAAGTGTTCTGGTTTTAAACAACATGAAAAAATCTATATTATAAACCTGAATAGTGAATGTATATAACTCATGAAACAATTACCTGTTAATATCTAAACAATTATGTAAGCATGATAAAAAACAATTTATACATTATTTTTAAATTTGAGATTTTTACTATGTGGAAGTCAAACATTATATTATGTGAATAAAGAAAACACTGTTATAATCCATAATTTTTTTATTACATAATTAGTTTCAACTTTACAGTTCATTCACGAGTGAACAAATAATAAATAGTAATGTCATTTATATAACAATGATTTTTATTCAATATGTAACGGCTGATATATTTGTTGGACTTTTAAATTGAATTAGCTAACATTCAAGTAATAGGTAATCCAATTTTGTATGACACTACGATGAGGATACAATAACGACAATAGTAGATAACAAGCCAAGATGACCGCTAGTAGTATATCTCAGTCGTTTGTCAAAAGTCGTTGTGTGTACCTGTCTTGACTTATCTAGTTTTGTGTTTTGTGATGTTTGTATTTATATATGTGTATTCTCAATGTTTGTATGAACTCTTATGAGCGAAATTCTGAAGATGAAACACATTGATTCCGAAACGTGTAACCCAACACATGAGACAGAGTGAAGATGAACTTATCTTAAAATCAGTGACTTAAACTAGTTGTGTAATAAACAAAAATTGTGGCTTATAACAGTGTTTTATTTTTTCTCTAACTAAATGACAAATAGATTTTGCCTTTCAACAACTTTAGCAACTTTGTAGATATTTAGCAACATGTACTTGTATTTAGGCATCAGGCCCACATTTGAAATTTATGTGCCCTTTAAGGTTTTATTCATATTGGTTCTTAGACTCTATTACTTAAACAAATAGTTTTTTTTCCATTTGAATATAATCACTTGGTGTTATTGGATATGTGGATGGTTATTAAATTCCCTTGTCATTAAGTCATCATTAACATTCGGTTGAGTATTAAATTGTCTCCTTTATTCATTTTTTCTAGTTTGTATTACATATGTAAATATGACAGTCCAATAGTTGCTGTAGAGTTACAACAGACTCTTTACATCTAAAGCCACAGTTATGTTAATTCTAGAAAGAACATAACAAAGGTACTCTAATATGTGGGAGAGTCTGTTACTGTTCACTTATTTTTAGCAGCCATTGAAATAGCAGACTTAACTTGTGCAATAACAGCACCTGGAGTACAGCTTTAGGTTATGGATTAATTTGAGCTTGCACTTCTATTTCATTTTATTTGACATTGTTTAGTAGAAAATATAGTTGATTAGGTGCTGTTCTATAAGGGGGGGGGGGGGGTGAAACCTTATTTTCCTACTAAATGGATAATTTAGGTGCTCACTTTAAATTTTAAGGAAAAAGTTAATTACTTCAATTTTTAGACTATTCTATGAATTTGTCTTTAACCCTAGATTATTACTCTTAGTTCATTGTTACGTGATCACTATTCATTCGTAAATTTTACTACGTTCTGTTTTTATTTTTAGTATTATTTTTTAAACTTTACTTTAGTGTTGACTATTTTTTATATTAAATCCTTTATTGTTTTTAAGTGTTTATAAAAATATTTAACAATGAACTCCTACATATTTTAACTGTAAAAAAATGTCTTTTGTCTAACAAGTACGTTAAAAAAAAAAAAAATCTGGAAAAAAAATCGAAAAAAATATAAATATTATTTTATTGGAAAAATTAACCGGATATTCATAAAATACACATTTATAAGTGTTTAATTTATATAAAAAGAGAAAAATGATTTACAATAAGTTCATTAGGTAGAATGGCAAAAATGCCAAAATTAGAGTCCTGTCTTCACTGAGAATCACATTCCTTGTAGTGATTAATATACACTTAGTAGCTAAATCAAACACTTTGAACTCTAAAATCACTATTTACACAATAAACTATTTACAACACTAAAAACTAACAATATAAAAACAATAATTTTAAAAAAATATATCCGAACACTAAATAGTTAAAACTTTTGCAAACACTATTCTTTCGTAAAATATACGACGCGAGCTTGAGTATGGTAATAACGGTTCAACTTTGAGCTTAGCCGAAGAGACAGTGGCCTCTATTCACAATGGCAGGAAGGTAAACAAAAAGACAGAGCGTGTCCGTCTTTTGTCTACGAGTTCTCCGAATTTTACAAAGGGCGGGTCGTAATTTTTACGAATGAGTAGTGTTCTAGGGTTAAGCACCTTCAAACTAATGATACCTTCTTTTTTTTTTTTTTTTTTTTTCATTCCGTCGCAATACCACTCCAAAAACATTTTCTACAATTTCTCCAAATTCCAAAACCATTCTAAGAATAAATCCACACATAAGAAGAAGAGATATATAGACTGCGGTTAAAAATTTAGGCATGTCTTAACAGCCTAAACAACTCAACTGATTTCTACATTGTCTATACCACACTCTACCGTCACAGGTATAGTTTTGCCCCAACAATCCAACTTTAATATATATATTTACCAAGAGAACTGATTTTTTGCTTCATGTGTATTTGTGTTTCAGCTCAAATGATTGAACAAGAAGTTGCCTAGTTGGGTAATTTTGCATAGCATGTAAAGTGAAATGGCAAAGGAATCCGTCTATTAAGTGGTTGCAGAATGTGTAAATTCAATTTAATTTCTTTATTGCCTCTTAGCCTAAGTAAAAGGAAATAGAAATGGTTAACAAAAATCATTTTGTTATATAATTAACAAATTTTTAAAAGAAGAAAATTAATATACAAATGCTTAATATATTTATATAAAAGTAAAAACCTTTACATGCCCATTCTGCACTTCCTACTTCCCTTACATCTAGAATTCTTCCCAAGTATCCTAATGTGTGTGATTTTGGAAATAGGTGGTCTGAAGTTTTTGATAATACCAAACTATAAGAGCATTGACAAACTTATAGATTTTAAAAATTAATAACTATATTATCAGATTTGAAAGTTATTGAAACAAACTTAGGCTAGATAAAGCCCCTTTTCTAGACTAATTGGGGTCTTTTGTAATAACTCAATTCGTAAGGGTCTGAAATTGTGAAAACTATTCCGATAATTTTCTGCTACATATCTGTATAGGTTTGAAAGTTTTTTTGAAACCAACTTAGACCTTTGTTTAATAATATTCTCACCATTTTGAAATCCATTCTCCTGTTAATAAATCACCTTTAGTTGAATTAAATTGTGAACAAATTTAGGATATGCAAAGTCTTTATCCAACCAAAGATTTTCTTTTAAAATTATATGGATAATAATCTGGAAAACTACTAAATAAACAACTTACATTTATGGCAGTTAGATATTTCTTATAATTTGGTTGCCGGTTATAGTGCGAAGGTTTATTATATATTTTTTTATTTACACTATTCGTCCCAGATACACTCTTGTGGAATGTGTTCTATGATCAATTAAAATATCCATAGTTTTAGGTGCTGTTAAATTACTTTGAAGTAAATATGGCAAATTCACTTTCGTGTACAGAGTAGGCTAGTCCTATTTTCTTGAGTCTTTAGAAAATCCCTTCACATTTTGGTAAATTCCTGTCAATGTTTGAAAATGATGTTTCCAGGTGAAACTCCGTTGGTATTTACTGGTGACAAAGGTGCTACTTAATCACTTGCGTAATAATAAACCATTTCCTCTGGTTTTCTGTTTTAAGAATTTCCCGGGGTCTTCTATTTGATATCCAGTATCTTGGATTCTTTTTGTTTATATCAGCAGTAACATTCTAAACACTCGGAAAGTTCAGTCGACTCAGCACAATATAGTCAAATGAATTGAGATAAACATGACTTATTGGATAAAAGTTTTGAGGAGAAAGATAATGGGCCAGAAGAGGTACACTACACATATATCCAGTATTTGTTTTGCACCAATGTGTGAGGCTGGTGTGATTCACTCTTGCCAGCATGTACATTATTATTTGCTAAAAATAAACATGATACAAAACTACAACTGAAACATCTGTCAATCAGTTTTTAGTTTTCTAGGAACTGATTCACTAATCATTATTATTAAGTTGTGTTGTGAAATGCATAATATTATACCTGGTTTTTGGTGACTAATTGGTGTTTAAACTTTGTTTTATATTAACAAAATCTTTTCTTTTTTTTTGTTAGCAATGTTTTCTATTAAAAACATAAGTTTTTATTAGTAATTTGTTTATTAAAAAGAAGAAGATTATAGAAGTTATTTAATTCATATTAAATTTATAACAGGTTGTGATTAAATCATTTTTGTTTGGCCCATTGCGAAAAACCTCTAAGTCATCATTACTTCAGAAAAAAGAAGAAAAGAACATAAAATAAGGACTCCCTAGCCCTTGAATACTCTAATAGGATCAAGGTTATAGATCCAGCTATGTCCCCCTCAGGATTGCCAGGATAATACTCACTATAGTGAGCCTTTGAGGGTATGTATTTTGTTTTAATATTAACCACTTTCTTGGAGAGCTATTTATCTTATTGATGGTTACTGGGAATGACCATACAAAATAGGTGGGGGTGAGGGGTGTATAATATTGAAGTGAGGGGAAAATGCCAATATTTGGGTATGGCTCATAAAATAAATCATATCAAGAAACTATTACAGTCTTCCCATCTATTTTCTATCGATGATTACATCATATTTCTGTAATGCTCTCTAATGTACAATATACTCATTTTTCAAGTTTTAAATTTTGTTAGAGACGATCTCATCAGACCTAAGCCATATTGAGGAATTAGTGAAAACACATTTGACCCCTTTTCACTTCTCTAAGGGTCGAATTTCTAAAAAAAATATTTAAAAAGATTCTTTCTTCCTTTAAAGGTTGGTTTGGGCACAATTCTGACTGAATCTTGCCTTTTTAGGCATTTGTAAGAATAACTTTTATGCTAAAATTGAGTGAATATCTCATCATACCTAACAGATATTGAGGAATTAGTAAAAACATGTTTTACCTCTTTTGGGTCAAATTGGAAAAAAAACAGCCTAAAATTTAAATCAGGGTGTGTAAATTTGTCATTACGTTAAATGATTTCGAGATAAAATTTTTCAAATGGGCAACATTTTGAAACAGTTTTGTATGAAATAAAATATTTTAAAAAAATATTGTCAATCATGTGTGTACAAAATGCATCTGTGTTATTTAAATCCATTCTAAGATATAGGTTTACAACAAAATCTGCTATAGAGCTGTGGAAACAGACTTAAAATCTCAAAATGCGCTTTACTGATTTCAAATGTTTTTTGTGAAATGTGAAGAATTATTTTAACTAGTATGTCACATCGAAAGTAAAAAGAAATGATAGTTCTGGAATAAGTTACGAAACATGAATCTTGATTGCTTTGGTTAAAAACTTGATTCATCAAAATTGAAGTAACGAGCATTCAAAATGCCAAGGAAGTTGGCAGGTTGTATAAAGCAGTTGATACAATAAATAAATGCCCAAATAATATGTAAATTCTTCGGAAAGACCCCACTGATGAAGAGAATGTCCTGGAGCCGTAGCATACACTTCTGTCAAGAGTTCAGCATGAATAGAACAGCTAAACTGTTAAGAGATGGAATATCAAGTGGTCAAAAGATGGGTTGCACTTCACTCTTTATGATGAGAGTTGTACTAAATTCCAATATTCAGCTTATGAAAAGCCTGCCTGTGTACGACCTATTATACTGGGAATGCTCTTTAAAAATCACTCCATTCTCATCCTTTCTTCCCTTCTGGTTTAAAGAAAACAAATCTACTATGCTGTGGTGTAACTCAGAACTGTACCTTTATTTTCCTATACTATTTGTTAAAAATGAAGGTCAAGAGCTTTACTTACATTTTGATAACATACTACTTATTTAAAATGGAGGCCAAGATAGTAACTCATATTTATATAATTAGATATTGATTATCTAAAGTTAAAAACAAGAAAATTCCCATTTAAAAAAGAATAAATATGACAGTTATTACATATTTAGCACATACAGCAAATGACAGTTGATTATTTTCATATCAAGCTTGATAATGTCAATATGTTAGTAAATCTATACAATTTTGTTGTTGTTTCTATTGTGGTAATTAGACGGGTATTCGGGGATCACGGCTTAGATATGCGATGCGTGCGCAACGTAGTCAAGACAAGACACAGTCGTTCACAGTGCGCCGAAGTCAGTGGACGTAAGTTACGCGTTGATACAATTTAACCTTTTGGTAATAAACCTAAATGGTTACATAAACCCTTAATCGCGGGGTCTGATCGACCCCCGGGTGTTACGTAGTCATAAGTAGGTCATCCGACTAAAATTGAGAACGAATTATTATGACCTAAAGGGTTAACATAATTCTCCCATCACACCTGTCCCTAACCGTAAGTTCTAAACGATAAGTTAAGTAATTATAATAATTAATTAGTTAGTTTAGTAATTAAATTATATCTCATCATAAGCTGGCTATGAACATAGTGATTAGTTGGGTTTGAGACTAAGGGTTAATTAACGATCCAATATATTTACTGGGTAAGTCCTAACACGTTTTTTCCAAACAATCCTTCCGGAACCTTAAGCGGTTCGAACGTCTGGTCATATCGAATAACGAGGGCTGACGTTCAGCTCAGTCGGTAGCCGAGATGTTCGCCGCACTTGAATAAATCTAAATGAAAGTCTTTTTACTAAAATTAAAAAAGCTTGTCTACTATTTTATAAATTCTCCTCTTTAATCTAAAAATTCAATAAAAAAACATTTCATCTCACTTATTCACACTTTCAATTGTTGACAATTAAGGCCAAATTTCAATTTTCTTTTGATTATAATAAGGATAAGTACTAAATAAATCTATGTTTTAATTGTGCTATATTTTTATTGTTAACTTTATATAAATTCTATTAACAAATATAAGGCCTGATTAGAGTTACCAATATAAACACAGAGAGTAGCAACAATACAACTTTATAAAGCAACACAAATTTACTGTGCAAGTTTTCTTGCAACAGGCCACTAGTTGTCAATTGATAATGGCCATAAAAGGTTAAAAGTATTGCATTTTTCTATAACACAATACTATTTCTTTCAAAATTAAATAAAAAATTGGTTTGAAACATTACTATAAAATAACATTTTAACAATACTGCTTAGCTAATATATCTTCATTAAAAGTCTGCTCACAGATAATATATTATTTGTAATAGTAATTACCAAGTTACAAGTATTTATATTATGCAAGAAGTAGCTTTGCCTACTGAAACAACTAGCAACTATTAAATAAGCCTAATTAGTTGAGTGAAGTAGCATGAAATTTGAAAATAATAGTACCTAGTAAATCTACGATTTATAGGAAAATAGCAAACATATTGATAATATTACTCTGTTAAGAACATAGTCTTTTTAATTCAATTAATATAGGTTAATTATTATCTTAAATCAACAATCCTTGAATATCCTCCTACTGGACTACCGGTTTTGACACTATATTGTTTCTTCATTGACATTGTTTTTATATATGTCCTGAAGATGACAATATAGTGTCAAAACCGGTAGTCCAGTAGGAGGATATTCAAGGATTGTTGATTTAAGATAATAATTAACCTATATTAATTGAATTAAAAAGACTATGTTCTTAACAGAGTAATATTATCAATATGTTTGCTATTTTCCTATAAATCGTAGATTTACTAGGTACTATTATTTTCAAATTTCATGCTACTTCACTCAACTAATTAGGCTTATTTAATAGTTGCTAGTTGTTTCAGTAGGCAAAGCTACTTCTTGCATAATATAAATACTTGTAACTTGGTAATTACTATTACAAATAATATATTATCTGTGAGCAGACTTTTAATGAAGATATATTAGCTAAGCAGTATTGTTAAAATGTTATTTTATAGTAATGTTTCAAACCAATTTTTTATTTAATTTTGAAAGAAATAGTATTGTGTTATAGAAAAATGCAATACTTTTAACCTTTTATGGCCATTATCAATTGACAACTAGTGGCCTGTTGCAAGAAAACTTGCACAGTAAATTTGTGTTGCTTTATAAAGTTGTATTGTTGCTACTCTCTGTGTTTATATTGGTAACTCTAATCAGGCCTTATATTTGTTAATAGAATTTATATAAAGTTAACAATAAAAATATAGCACAATTAAAACATAGATTTATTTAGTACTTATCCTTATTATAATCAAAAGAAAATTGAAATTTGGCCTTAATTGTCAACAATTGAAAGTGTGAATAAGTGAGATGAAATGTTTTTTTATTGAATTTTTAGATTAAAGAGGAGAATTTATAAAATAGTAGACAAGCTTTTTTAATTTTAGTAAAAAGACTTTCATTTAGATTTATTCAAGTGCGGCGAACATCTCGGCTACCGACTGAGCTGAACGTCAGCCCTCGTTATTCGATATGACCAGACGTTCGAACCGCTTAAGGTTCCGGAAGGATTGTTTGGAAAAAACGTGTTAGGACTTACCCAGTAAATATATTGGATCGTTAATTAACCCTTAGTCTCAAACCCAACTAATCACCATGTTCATAGCCAGCTTATGATGAGATATAATTTAATTACTAAACTAACTAATTAATTATTATAATTACTTAACTTATCGTTTAGAACTTACGGTTAGGGACAGGCGTGATGGGAGAATTATGTTAACCCTTTAGGTCATAATAATTCGTTCTCAATTTTAGTCGGATGACCTACTAATGACTACGTAACACCCGGGGGTCGATCAGACCCCGCGATTAAGGGTTTAGGTAACCATTTAGGTTTATTACCAAAAGGTTAAATTGTATCAACGCGTAACTTACGTCCACTGACTTCGGCGCACTGTGAACGACTGTGTCTTGTCTTGACTACGTTGCGCACGCATCGCATATCTAAGCCGTGATCCCCGAATACCCGTCTAATTACCACAATAGAAACAACAACAAAATTGTATAGGTTTACTAACATATTGACATTATCAAGCTTGACATGAAAATAATCAACTGTCATTTGCTGTATGTGCTAAATATGTAATAACTGTCATATTTATTCTTTTTTAAATGGGAATTTTCTTGTTTTTAACTTTAGATAATCAATATCTAATTATATAAATATGAGTTACTATCTTGGCCTCCATTTTTAATAAGTAGTATGTTATCAAAATGTAAGTAAAGCTCTTGACCTTCATTTTTAACAAATAGTATAGGAAAATAAAGGTACAGTTCCGAGTTATACCACAGCATAGTAGATTTGTTTTCTAACCAGAAGGGAAGAAAGGAGTGATTTTTAAAGAGCATTCCCAGTATAATAGGTTGTGTCCTCACAGGCAGGCTTTTCATAAGCTGAATATTGGAATTTAGTACAACTCTCATCATAAAGAGTGAAGTGCAACCCATCTTTTGACCACTTGATATTCCATCTCTTAACAGTTTAGCTGTTCTATTCATGCTGAACTCTTGACAGAAGTGTATGCTACGGCTCCAGGACATTCTCTTCATCAGTGGGGTCTTTCCGAAGAATTTACATATTATTTGGGCATTTATTTATTGTATCAACTGCTTTATACAACCTGCCAACTTCCTTGGCATTTTGAATGCTCGTTACTGCAATTTTGAGGAGTATAAAAATCGATGGAGTTAGGGAAGTTTTTTTTTTTTTTTTTTTTTTTTTTTTTTATGCATGTTTCACATGCTTTAAAATTTCCCCACAAAATATGACTTTTTTTTATTTTGAAGTCGGTACCACATTTTAATACAGTGCAATAGTTTCCCGTCAATAGAAACATACTATTATCTCAGAGTCTCTAAAATAACTTCTGTTTGTATTAAAATAAAGTTAATCTGAATGATATATATTATACCCATTGTATTTGATAGTTCAAATTTGCTTTATTTGTTTTGAAAGTTGGCTTCATATGAAATTGTTAAATTAAGCCAAAGACAATGCAAAGGAACTTGGTGTCAATGTCACAAATTAAAATTAATTGATTTGAATTGAATCCAATATTATTTAGATCAAGCTTAAGTTTCGATATAAGGCCTTGTTTCGGTAATTTGATTTATGTTTGCCTCGAATATACATATATTCCGTATTTGTTGTCTGATCCATAATTTTATGTCATGTAAGACGAAAAAAAAATTTGGTGTTTGTCTTCATGGTAGAAATTGTGACCTTGAAGTATGATCTGTAATCTACATTCATGGCCTGTATAAACAATACATTTTAGAATCTGAGATAAACAATTCTTTTAAATGCATATATTCCGATACATTTATCTGCAATGCAGTACATTTATTCAGATACTAATGTTTTTAACATTTTAAATTGGAATATTAAATAAAAAAGTTCTTGATTCTTTGATTACGAATATAAATGTTCACTTTAACTTTTGAGATAGTTAAAAAAAATCTATCTTTCTACAACCAACAAAAAATTACATGTCCACTAAAAAATTGACATGATCAGTTATATAAGTACTGTCAAATTTTTGGTTTGATTAGCCAGTTGATATGTTTTGTTCTGATGATAATCATCCATTTATGTTAGAAATGTAAGGTTATACATACTTTGTAAGTAGAATTTAGATGAAATTTGATTTGGTCCAGTTTTTTAAAACTGTAGCCCAGCCAGTTTGAACTTGTATAGCTATATTTGGAAGGAGAGGAATGGTTATAGAACTCTTTATGATGACATCTTTCTCACTTTTATTACCTTGTGAATGTTAAGATTATTTTATCTAAATCTTCTCTTACTTGTTCCAGGTTAATTTTGTGATAACAGAACTTGTAACGCTGAGTTTAGCGCCTTTGTTTCGTTCTATATTCCACCCTTCCAGAACAAAACCTCAAGTGAGACATGCATTTGGCCTTGTCGTTGGATTATTTGTTGGTTACTTTGCTTTTGGCAAGTAAGTTTAACAAAGTATTCCTAATAAATAACATTTTAACACATTTATAGAGAATTTAATCACAATATGTCGCTGTGTAAATTATGTTTTGGAGTCATTACTAAGTCCAAATAAATTGAAATGTAATTTACTTTAAATATTCCGAGAAATAATTAGTTTCTACTATATAGTGAAATTTGTGAGAGATTATAAATTCAAGTGAGAGAGTGAAATAAAATACATATTCTAAAAAAAGGTTGTTAAACGATACCTTATTTTAAAGATTTTTCAAAACGAGAACATTGATGAAATTCAGATTTTCAATTGGTGTTCCTAATCCAAGATGGCGACTGGCCAAAGATGAACAATTTGAACTTTAGTTGACCGCTATTACAGATTGGATGTTCAGATCAAAAATAACTTTACACCAATAATTATGTTCTTTTTAATACCTCTTTAAATTGAGGTTTGTTACTTGACACCTTTACATTACACATTGAAATTAGTCTTAATATGGAGGGGGAGGGGGGAAATGAAAGGTGACTGACAATGCATTATTTTTAAGAGTTTAATTTGAAACAAAATTATTATATATGTAAGCTATTAAATTTGTAAGTTAAAATAAAAAATCTGTGTTATTACATGTAGTTACTGGTGTAAATCATGTAGTTTAAACATGTTGAGACTTCGCTATGAGTACTTGAGTAATTATCAATATTATGACTTTTCCTAGAATATAGGCCTATATATTCTCAGGTTGCATGTGAGCTCATCACATAAACTTATTGCTGTTATGAATTATGATAATTTTCTTTTGATTTCCATAATTAAACATTTCAAGAAATTAATCTAGCCTAGCTATAAAATTATTTAAGGCCTCGGTGTTAGTCTTTATTTAAAGAGAAGGAAAAAAAGAAGAAAAACGTGTTAAATAGTTCCATAATTTTTTTTTTAAATTATAAACAACCAACTTTCAATTCTAAGATCCCCCCCCCTTCATCACTATATTTTTTATGCTCTTGTATTTCTATATTCAATGTTTTACAAAATTGAAAAAAATTGGAGAAAATTAGTGACTGGATGGGAATAGTGGATGGAGTTGAAAATTGGCTATAAAATTATAATTTCTGACTGCAATTTTTCTTAATCACGAATTTTTAAAATTAAAATGAGTGAAAATCAGTACAATATTACAATTACTATGGTGAAAAAACTGAAAAAAATCAACTGAGAGCAAATTCCAGATTTTGGTGAATTTTCTGGACAATGAACCTATCCAAGCTGAAAACCAATGTTATATCAAATTTGAACAAATATTGTGACCTGTAAAGCACTATTACAGTTATATAATGTAATAAGGAAATACAGTATACAGAGTGAGTTTTATGTGAGCCCCTCACTTTTTTTTTCTACAACTGTTCTAAAATTTAAACTACTTTTTTAAACAATTACACAATAATTGAATTTCTAAATTACGGTTTTATTCATTACTGATAATATTTTAATTTATTTATACTTAAAAGTATATTTAGGTCATTTACAATTGTTGGGTGCCATAATTGATAGACCATCTTGAAAATGAAATGCAATGGTTCTTGTGACTCAAAATATCATTTGGTTACAAAACCATTTTTGATATCATATTTGTGTTTTAATAAACTTACTAAAATCTTTCAATGTTAGTGCTTCTATACTTCTGCCAAAACACTTTTTCTTAACCTAAAGTATCTTTTTAAAACCAAAAAGATAAAATGTTTTCTTGCCATTGGTCTCCACATGAAACGAAAATATATTTTAAGTGCATTCTGGTTTTAAAGTTATTGGATAATGATGAGTTATTCGTTTATCCGGACTTTGCCATTATTTGTGTATATAAAATTAACACATGCCACATGATTTTATGCATGTTTTTTTTGTGTGCATTTAAAATTCTGTTTATCTCTTTTAAGATAAGGAGTCTAATATAATGGCCAATAATAATTATTGTGAACCGCTTTAAATGTAGTATTAGACATCTTTTTTTTCTGATTATCTATACTTTATATTTATATTAATGAGAGACTAGCGTAATACAAACAAACAAAAACTGCAGTTCCATCAACCGAGCTGGAATGGTCCGACCTACAGCAAACTAAGAACATGTTTCTTTTGACTGAGCCATGCTACTCCTTTATACAAAACTTTATCAATACTGACTAAAATTACTTGGTAATTTTTTTTTGAGTAATTGTTACAAGTTAATTCAATTTTAGTACAGTTGAACGAATTTCTTTTTACCTACTATTTTAAGCCTCAAAAAGATAATGAAAATCAGTTTGCAGAGTTGTTCTCAGCAAAAAACAATAATCCAATTTAATATATCATAAGAGACACCCATTATTTTATATTTATCATTTTATTTCAGTTCCTAGATGACTAAACCAAGATGGTCATCAAGAAATAGCACTTTATAAATCGTTATTTATACACTAAATTAGCTCTATTTATTATTATTTTGGAATTGACATAAGAAAAATTAAAGGCAATGGGAATTCACTCTTAACTCATGCTGTACATAAAGTCATTTAAATATATTATAGGAATTATGCTATCATTGTAATTATATACAGATTTTTATATAATTATATATAATGTATACATTTTAAACAAGAATCTTAGTTTGGTATTTTGATGAAAGCTTTCGAAAGTAAAACAGGTTCTTTCATTATCAAGGCTTTTCAAATTCCTTGCTGGTTAACACATCTGTTTAGCTTTCGAAAGTGCAGTAAGACTCTTGTTTAAAAAGAGTAATAGTGCTTCCAAGAAAACTGTCTTGCAATGTATTATATTATACAGTGTGTCCATAAAGTCATAGCGACTTTTCAAATAATCATAATAACAAAAGTATACATTTCAAAATATAAAACATGAATGTTTCAAAAAGTTTATATGTAGGCTCCTTGGGTAGCTCTGTATGCATCCAAGCGATATTCCAGCTCATCTCACATTCGACCTGTTGGTGGTACTGGTTCTTGAGTTCGTTTTCTCAAATGTTCAATGTTTCAAATTATTTCACTGAATGTGTACGGTCAGTTGAGCGTAGTAGCAATGCCAAGCCTTTTATCCACCTCTTTCAATCCATTGTTGAAGAAATTTCACAAACAACAATGGCATGGTGAGGCGGTGAACCATCTTGCTAAAAAATGGTTTTATCTTGATTTTATCAAGTTTTCATCCTCGATTTGGAGAAGAGCACATTGCTCCAACGATTTAAGGTAAACAATTTCACTTACAGGAAAAGGGGCCGGTAATGTTTTACTATTATTGGGTTACCCATGATTTTTTTACCATTGAGATATGTGAAACTAATGGTGCTTTATAACATTTTATAAGTACATTCCAACTGTCACAATGATAAGAAAACCAGTAATAAGAAGGTCATATTGAACGAAGGACAGTTAAATAGGCCAGCCCTTTACTTATGCCGAATGATTATTTGCAATCATGAACATATCATGTTCAAATGAACAAGCATTAAGTTGTGCAGGATGCAAGTACACTTTAACAAAATTCATTATTTTGTCTGTAAGGAGGAATCTTTGAATTAGTTTTTTTATGATTGTGGTAATCGGAGGACAATTTTTACGCCTACGTTAAAAAAAAATTATTAATTTTTCTGACATTTTAATTTTGTTTTTTGTTATTATTACACGTAACCAAACATAGTAAAGAAACAATTATACATATTTCAATATTAAAGAAATCATGGGTGACCCAATAATGGTAAACAATTACCAAGGAGCCAATAATGCAATCCTGGACAAGAGTGTACCAAACATTGATTTTTGGGCTATCACACTCGTGTTCAACGAAGGCATGAAGGACTTCATTTGCCCAAATTCAAACATTGTGGTTATGTCCCAATGTCCTGAAGTATGGAAAACTGGCTTATTACTAAATTACTCACTTTACAAAATTCTCATCAGCTTGAATGTCTACAAGTCATATTTAAAAAAAAAGTTATTTCCCCGAATCCAAAGCATTAGATTATTAGCTATTACATTAATTGGGGATTGTTCAACAGAAATAAACAACATAAATTAAGTAGTTAATAATTACAAATTAAAATGTTTTATCGAATAAAACCGTGCGCATATTTAAAAAAAAAAAACTATTTCTGTGTGTTGAGACAAATTTAAGGTTTATAGTCTTTACAGTTTATTTCATTTTCACAGTGCAATATTTAACATGTGATTATATATATTTGTATATGTATTAATTAACAATTCCCAATAACATGAGATAAAGAATCATAAATAAATAGTAAAAGTTAAATTGTGTAAAAAAAAAAAAAAGAAAAAGAAAAAAAGTAATTTAATGAGAATAAATAATATTGTATTGTATATGTTTGTATATTGATTTGCCCATCTAATTTGATTTTCAGAATAAGATTATTACATTGTGCATTAATATCTTTATTTTTCTTTATACTGTACTTTGGGACTTTTTGTTTATTTACACTATCTGAATTAAACTGTACCATCAAAAAATAGATGTTACGACTTTAAAGAATATTAGATTCACTGTAAGTACTGTAAATAAAACAATTGTTTTCTGTAATTTGTTGGAATAATATTATTTCTATCTAAACATTAAGTCATAACATGTTCTCCATTTAAAGTATTTTGTAACTTTAACAGTTAGGTAAGAATGGAAAACAAACATATAATTAGACATTTCTTCATAGTTTAAAGTCTAGTTATTGGGGAAAAAACCAGGTAATTGCACTAGTTTATTTTTCGCACCATGGAATTTAAGTAAATACATAACATGACCAGTTTCAATTATTGTTTTAATTACAATTCACTATACAAAGACAATCTATATTCAGTAACACATAAACTCAACATTTCTAATTAAAAACCATAATATATTGGGTTAAAGTTTTACTACCTTTCTGAAAATGAGTAAAATTTGAAAGTAAGCTAATTAAAAAATGTATTTAATCTTCTGAAGTTAGACCTCACTGCTTTTTAATGTCAGTATATTGTTGTTCTCTTTTATGACGCTGCCAGAAAATTTAATAGATTACAGGTGTTTTATAGTAATAGCTAAAAATTAAAAATGTTTTTTACTAATTTTCACATTTCATAATCTATACAGTATAACAAACACACAGAACACAATTCTTTTCTAACAAAACACAAAATGTTTTTTACTAATTTTCACATTTCATAAATTATACAGTATAACAAACACACAGAACACAATTCTCACAAAAAAATATGCCTAAGTATCATACGCAGCTCGTGTATCACTGAAGAGGACGACCTTGTCGTTGAAACGCGTCTGATGCTTAGGCATATTTTTTGTGAGAATTGTGTTCTGTGTGTTTGTTATTCTGTATAATTTTTCTCATAAGTCAAGCTCAACATTTAATATATTTCATAAACTGTTATTTAAAAATGTGATTTTTTTATACTGTTTGTTGTTGTTATCATTGTCATCAAATTTATTAAAGCATGATAATGGAACCTGAAATTGCTTAAAATTCAAAATAGTTTCCAATAGTAACCTATTCTGAGAAACCAAAACATTTTAAAATCCTATATATTGTTTCTGTAGTCTACATCCCTTTTACGCCTCTTATACGTGATGAATCTTAATAAGTAAGGTATCAAAAGAAAGAGAATTTTCTGGAGCAGTAACGAATTATACGTTCGTCTCATAAATATCAACAGTTTGTTCAAAAGAATCAATATAATTAATACTCACTTATAATAACAGCTGATTAGTTGGATCATGCTAGCATCGAAGTCATCACCCGGTTTTAGAGGCCTAAAAATGGTCTCTTTTTTAGCCTCAAGCGTCTTGCATTTGCATTCCAGGATGATCTGCCTAGCAGTTTCATCAGACCGTTTACATAGCCTACAAGTGGGATCACTATTAATGATCCTGATTGTTAATAAATGTTTCCTAAAGTCACTGTGTCCTATAAGTAACGTCCATTGTTCACCATCCGTCTAAAGTTATACTTTTAAATAACTCGAATGTGAATTTTATAATATGCTTAGTTAGTTTATATGAAATTTTTGTTTTGTCGTTTTTCTAAAGTTCTTGTTTATTTTAAAATTATGTTATCATTGTATATTATATTTTTGTTAGTTTGTAAATATGTTTTTAAGATATGTTTCAAATTAGTAACTTTGTATAAGATGTGATAATTATTAATATCAAATAATTGTATAAGCTGAATGAAGTATCTAGTGTTGTCAGGATTTTTTTTTTTTTTTTTTTTTTGTTTGTTTGTTGGCATTTGGGTCTAATCTCATGGAAAAAAATTCTAATGGATTATATAGTACTTTTAAATCATAAGGTAATTTATTGGGTATTTAGAGTAAAATAATTTATAACAAAGATTAAAGCTGTTTTGTAATACTGCAACTATTGTATAATATAACATTAGGTTAGGAATTGTTAGAGATATGAAAGAAGTAATCCCCAAACCACAAATAAAAGACTAACTAACACAATTAACATTAGGAAGTTTAATAAACTCGTTACGTACATTTCTGTAACATAGCTACCATCCTCAGAGGGATATACACCAATACTCTTAATAAACAAAATTTATTGTTCGAGAATAGATTTTGAGGGTGAAAAAAAGAAAGAAGGGGTGTAATTTTGATGACCTAGCCTATATTTTAAATAGAGTACTGAAGGATATCTTTGGTGTCAAATTGGGACCTGATACGTCAGTTTCTATCGGAAGCATATAGAGAACAGATGCCGGTATACATACAAATTTTGAGTTATATATATATAATGAAGTGTGCCAATAATAAAAATTACTCATTTGTAAAATATCTCTTATTAAAATAAATCTATTTTTAATTCACCTTTAAACATATTAAAAATGTATATTTATAAGCTAACTGTTTAGTAGCATAATTTGCCAATAAACTTACATCTGAATTGAATCGATTTCAATGCCTAAACATTTAAACTGTTATAAGTAAATTATATCTTATTTTATACACAAAAAACAAAATATAATTCCAATAGTTCCACTTAGAAACAGTAATTTAGACCAATTTATTATTTAAAGTAGGCTTAAGTCTATTTTCCTAAACTTAAATTGTAAGGTCCCAGCAAGCAATAATGGGTGACATGAGCATCGTGGCACAGATAGTAAATTTAAAGAGTTTATTACTTTGTTCTTCTCTCTACATCTGTTAATCTCTCTCTACATGTGTTAATCTTAGTCTAGTAATAAAATTATTATAACACATCACATACTTATTTATTTTTTATTATAAATAATACAATTTTATCATCATTTACTGCAACTTGATTTAAGAAACAAAATTGACTTGTTTGTAAAAATAAAGATGTTGAACTTCTAAAACTTAACATTCACAAAAATAAATCAATAATATGAACTCATCATTTGATATACCTGGTCTTTCAAAAATAAGTTAAAACTTTAATTTACTATAGTTTATTTATGTTTTGAATAATTATTTCTTTCAGTTCTTAAAATTTCATCTCTTACAATTGAAGGTCTTCCTGGGTTTTTGACGTCTCCAACAGACTCAGTGGTTTCAAACTTACTAACAAGCTTTATACCCCCTGCACGAAACCATTGCGAGTACGGGAACTTTTTTAACCAGCTGATAAACTCAGTTCACAATTCATATTAACACTGATGCGTGTTTGTAAAAATAAAGTTATATTAAATAAAAAATATCAATTAATTATAAACTATTACAATTTTGCCACCTACTCGATTCCTGTGTTTGAAATTAGTCAACAATGAGAAAACTCATTGTTAGGGACAAATAAATATCAATGAAAATAACAGCTGATGTTTTAATAAATCCCAATTATATCCGCATACAGTAAAGAATTTTTTTGGGGGATCGGACAGCAAATAACGAAACCACAACTATTTAAAGTTTTAACTTACTTTTGAAAGACCCGGTACTTTTGCTTGTCAATGCTTATGTTTTTATAATTTGATCATTATTTACAGACAGTCCTTTCATTTGGCGGGTTTACCAGCAGTATGTTACATTGTTATACGCACACAAAGTCCTCATACCATGCAAAGGTAATGCCTTATGTAAGTAAAATGTATTGTAAAACTATGTCCATTCTTCTAAAAATGGTATCAAGTAAATAATGCAACAACATTGTACAAACTTTCTCACATACAAATATAAAACCTATCCTAAACTTAGAAGCATAGTCTCACAAAATATGAGTCTCAATTGCCATGAAAATTCAGAATTAAGAGTTGTCAGACAAAAAAAGGAAAATTAATCAGGGCACCGATCATGTACTTTTGTAAATCCTCATTGACTAAAGGGATTTTGATTATTTTTTTGGAAAAAGGGTTTGCAAATATTAAAAAAAAAGAACTTTTGTAACAGTTCTTCATTTTTTATTCTCATGATCGGTATTCAACAATTGTAATAATTCAAAAATTTAGCTGAAGTTACTTTTAATATTAATAATTTGTTAATTTGCTCGACTTTAGGGCGCCAGGTTTGCTTTAGCATACCAATTTAGAAAAAAGAATGAATTTAATTATTTATAAGAAAGAAAAAAAATCTCTGGGGTCGCAAGTTCTTTTTACAGTGTACTTACAGTGGATTTTGGTTTTTTAATGAGAACACTTTGACTGAAATGTTACAAAGAAAACATTTATTAAAGACAAATAAATTTTTATACATTAGCATTTGGTATAGAGACATATATCATGAAAACAACTATAGCTATCATCTTAGTTAAATTACTTTTTATCTTCTCAGAGGGAGAACTGATCTTTTATTCTTTGAATTTAAAATTGACTCTAAGTTGCAACTAAAATTGATTTTATGAATAAAAACAAATTGAAATTCCTTTAAAAAGGTTAAATAAGTCATCAGACATTTATTTCTTCTTTACATAAAAAGAAATTGTTATCCTTTATATATCAAATTTATGTAATAAAAGTTAAGATATTAAACATTGTAAATTTCTATACAATAACAAAGTAAATATAATGTGTTATTTAACACTAGTTACCAGACCATAGTCATTGTACATAATTCAATGATGTTCCTGCAGCGTCCTAAAAATGCCGTCGTTGTGTCCGTGGCGAAGTTGTATTTGCACCTCACGAATGTTTATAAAAAGAAAATCTGTTTATACATTAGTCCATTCTACAATTTGTAACTGTTCATTTTCCGACCGCATTGCTATGACACACGCTAATTGTTTATTGTCTATTCGCGTGAACACGTCTAATCAATTCAACCGTTCAAACAGAGTTTTAACACACTCTCACTCTTAATCGACCAACGATTAAATTCTTTACATTTTCTATTTTACTACATATCAAATTATTACATCACACTATGTCCTTTCTTTCCTCAACTCTACAAAACACATCTTTTCCCTCCAAGCTCCTGATTTCAACTTTTTTTTTTGAATACAACCTGTCACTCCTAACGCTGGACTAAGACTGCTGTTGCCATGAGGCAAATTCTTACTTCCGAAAGCGTTCTTTCCGGTTACTGTTCACACATTTTACCGCACTGCCGTAAAATACAAATAATTTACATTTTATAACAAACAAACTAAATTACATTAAAATTAAACATAATAATTCATACTGTTGTCTTGAAAATCCATTTTTCTTTTATTAATGACGTTACTAAATTAAAATTATTATTTGAATTTATTATCTCTTTGGCTTAACCGCGTCTTTTAAATGAGTCTATTTTAAAATCTGACTTTTCACATTGTCACAAAACCCCACAAGGTTTGTATTTCAATACAGGTATTGGAATACAAAGCTTTTATATATATATATTTCAAATCGAAAAAAAATATTAATGGATGTTCAAGACATTTCATTTCAGAAGCTAAGGACCTCATGAAAGAAAATAAGTATCCCTAGTATACTTAATTTAAGAAAGATTCTCTTTTCTTATAAAAACTAAAAAATCTATTTGCTAAAATCCTATTTCATTATTTTAATTTGTTAGCGTTATATTAACTCATTGAAAAAAAAATATTATACGAATCAATTAGTGCTAAGTCTTATCTCTATTTATACAATAAAACCCATCATCAGTTTCCTTTCCAACCTTGTTGGCTGAAACTTTCCATCAACATTTTTTGTTGACAGGATCCCGTCACTCAAAGCTTATCTCCCAGACAGCCGTCTGTATATTTTCCTGCCATCTGGCATTTCCTTTCCCACACTTTATTTTTCTGCCAAGACGAAATTTCTACATCCTTTGAAAATCTACCTTTGACTCTAAATATTCATCTGAATAATTCCTTCAACTTAATACAATTAAAATTTAAAACTTCTCATTATCATTAACATTATTACAAAATTATTTACTTATTACTCAACATGGCTTCAATTCACCTTAAAACTTTTCAATTCAGACTTTACATTATTATCTAATTTAGTTTAAATCCAATAACTATTTATTCTTACTTAAAATCTCAATTCTCCTTTATCTTGCTGGGATAACATGTTAACTACTGATTCTACAATTACCAAAAACTCTTTTCTTCAACTAAAATTCAAAAATATAATATCATCATCATCAAAAAAAATAAAATTACTTACAAAACTCATCTATTTATTTCAAAATTACCTCTTTACAATTGTTTCATCTTTCAGTATCCTATCTTAAAATTATTTCCATCTTATCTTTCATATTTTAATAATTCAAGTTGCATTAATCCCCAAACAAAATTCTTCATAAATAAAAAAAAACTCCTTATTATTTACCCATATATTATTTCATAAATAATCTCCTTATTTCAACGTAGCTTCCTTCAAAAATCATAATAATCGCCGTATTTCGTAGACTTCCTCAAATCTCCCTTTATTCCATTAAAATCGTCGCATATTTCCTTTATTTCATTAAAATCGTCGCATATTTCCTTTATTTCATTAAAATCGTCGCATATTTCCTTTATTTCATCGTAGTATTCAAAAAACCTCTTAAAAACTAAAAAATTACCATTAATGCAACCTAACTACCTTCTTTATAAAAGTTTCTTAACAGAACAACTTCATTTTAAATACCACTTTACTCAACAATTCTGTAAAGTCATCATCTTCATATAAAACTCAAAAAATTCTATCATTTAAACCACTTCATATTAAAATCTTCTTAATCATCTATCACTTGTATATAAAAACTCAAAAAAATAAAATTTACATTGTTTTCCCAGCTAACACCGTATTTCATCAAAATCTTTAGACACCTTTATCAAATAACTTCTCACAATCGTCTATTGTTTTAAATCCAAACATTATTTATCAAAAATCATTAATTGTTTATTTTATTTATGAATTTCATCAAAATCTCTCTTATCATTATTAATTTACTATTCCTTCCTTTAAAAAACAAAAACTTAACCTCCTTTACTCATTATTTAACATCAAAAACTTAAAAAACTTAATTATTATCTGTCTTGGCCAAACTCACAAAAATTCTCTTCATATTATACTATTTATCAATTATATCTCCTTCTTTAAAAAACAAAAACTTTAACATTTTTAACTCCATTATTCATTTTATTACCATTTCATTATTAAAAAACAAAAAACTTCAATATTATTATCATCTTAGCAATGCCTCTTGAAAACCACTCAATTCCTTTACAAGTAACCTTTCAAATCTCAAATTATTTAAATCTAACAATATTTTGCATATAATTACTTATTTTATTATTCTTAACCTTTGTAAACAAATATCAAATTATTATTGTCTTAACCGTTGTTACAAAATCTCCATCATCTTATCAAAAAATTTTCAATTTTACTTAACATTTAAATTTCAAAACTTTTACAAATTTTAACTCATCACTTTCCAAAATTTACTTTTTTATCCAAATTTTAATTATTTAGTAGTCCCTTGTATTTTCTCCTATTATCTCCAATATCCACGACACTTCTTGTCGACTTAATTACACTTTGTATCCTTCTGATTACCACTTTAGACACTTACATTGAAGTCTGCATTATGATCTTCAGATGTGAGAAGGTTGAAATGCTAAATTCCTACTCAGTTCAGAATAAAGCCCACCTCACAACCTTACAACCACAATACACCTTTAATGCTGTCTACATGCCTTATTTCTAAGAATAAGACATGTTTTCGACTACCGTTACCCTGCCATCCTCCCAAGATGTTCATGTATTCCTTAAATGCATCTACACGAAGAAAATTTTAAAATTTATAAAAAATTTCATCCAAATCGTATCATCCGAAGTTGAAATAATGTTTATTTTACCAATCTTATTACTAGCATCGTCGATTTTCTGTTTATGTATTCCTTTCTAGATGTTATTATTCAAATTCAAAAAGAAATTTTATTTTTAAAACTTATTCTAAGTTTTTTACTTAGAAATTTTACTTTTAATTCTATTAAAGTTATTTAAGTAATCTACTTTCGTTCTTATTTACTTTATTTAAAACCAATTCTCCTTTATTTAAGTAGTTTTTTATTTGAAAACGCAAGTTAATTTTCGATTATACGTCAAAAGTTTTTTATTTTCCGAACAATAATTCTGTCACGCTGTATCTCGTCTTAATGTCATGCAAAGGAATTCTAGGCTTGCTTTAAGCATAAACAAGTCCCCTCGATATGAGACAATCCTTATCTGTCTACTGATAAGACATGAAACCCTTTTGGTTCCAATACGATCTGCAAATGAATCTCAACTCTCTCTCGTCACATTTTATTGAATATTTAATATTGACGTTCTCAATATTCAATATTAACTCTGTCCATATTAGTCGTATGATTCCTTTTCAAACCAATAGATTATCGTAGGCACGTAATGTAAATGTTGATATGTGGATATACCAACACTCACGTTTATCAACTGATAAAACCTTCCGTCTTAACTCTAACAAATATCTGAACGTTTTCTAAAACTAAACTCTTAATATTTTACGCTTGGCTTATTTTATTATTTATTAATACTCATACTATTGTTATTTCAAACTATAGACTATACATTATTCAAATTTAAAACTACTTATTAACAGAATCTTAACTACTTTTTATTAATTATTTTTCAAAATCAAGTCCGTGTCATTATAAAAATGTCTTTACATTATTATTTCATTTATTCCAAATCTCAAACTATTACAACAATTATGAATTATATATTTTTTACGATGGTTCCCAGATTGGTGAAAAATTTTAAAGTACATGATTGAGTTTTTTAACATACTTTTAATGTTAAATACTGCTTCTAGCTTAGATAGTTTTTCTAGGCTAGTGTTTACAACAGACCCATTCCTAACAAAAGATTCCCCTTTGTTGACATTACACTTTTGTGTTGACGAAAATCTTTTCTCTTTCTCTTTCTCAGGCATACCATCACCCCTTCTTCTCTCAAACATCTTAGAATCTACTGACCTAATTTCAACATCTGTTAGTTTAGGAATTCTAACCCCACCATTCTTATACATCATCACAAAGCCTTCTTTTAATATTTCTTTTTTAAACTTGTATTCAAAGCTACTCTTTTCCCAAAAACTTTTAATTATCTGTTCTTGTATTCTAAAAACATTTCTAAATTCTAACATCGTGTATTTTTCAAAATCTACAGTCTTATGGTAAACTCGTTTTTTAAGATAAACAGCTGATTCCTTTATTATTAGATTATTTACCTTTACTTTGTTTTTTGAATTAATTATACCTATTCCAACCCCACCAAACTTATTCACTTCAACATTACTTGTTATTTCTAGATTTACCTTGTTACCTAACCCATTATTCATTATTTTAGAAATTTCTTGAACACAATCATTCACACAATCGTCTTCTATTATTATTAAATCATCTGACATCTCTTTTGTTTCATTAAAACTGTTAATTTCAATTTCAGCTATTGCTTGATTTAAATTGTTATCTAAATTATTAATATTTTCTACCAAAACACCTTCTACACTATTAATCTGTTCAAATTCTACTTTTTTCTGACAATAGCTTAATTCAAATTCTACTTTATTATTAGTTTCCATTACATTAATTTCCATTTTAAGATTCTGTTCAAATTTTACATAATTTGGTTTTAATTCAACCCTCATTTCTTCAAATTTTTTACACATTGCTTCTTTTAAATCTAAATTAGCTTGTCTTAGTTCTAATTTACTCTGTTTCAGGTCATTATCTATTTTATCAAGTTTAACATTATTCTGTTCAAGTTTAATATTAAAATTCTCTAGTTTTTCATTGATCTCTATCTTATTCTGATCAAATTTATTACTTATTTCTTTTAATTCCAAATTGTTTTGATCAAACCTATTATTTATACATTCAAACTTCTTATCATTATCTCGTCTAAATTCTAGATTATTCTGTTCAATTTTATTATTTGTTTCTAAGCTATTTTGTTTAATGTCATTACTTATACATTCAAATTTTTTATCATTGTCTTTCCTAAATTCTAAGTTATCTTTTTTCATTTCAATTAACATTTCTATCATTAACGCCTCATTTTGAGATTTTTTACTCTCATCTAACCTATTTGGTTCCATTATCCTAACCTGCTCAATTACACTAACCTGTTCCATTACTCTAACCTCTTCAGCTCTTAATTCCCTATCTGAATTTTCTTCTACAATTTCTACCCCTGGTGTTTCTACTAATTTTTTATTCATATTTTCACATCGCTGTTTACTATTTAGAATCCTATCACTATCAAACCCATTAAAATCCGAACCTGAACTACTATTCGCGTTCACACTTGAACGTCTACTATTACTATTACTACTTATTTCTTGATCTAAAAAATTTTGTGCAAATTGTTCATCTGTTTGCTCATTACTTTGCGACTCCTTCTGTAAATTATCAAAAATATCCCCCATAAATTCCAATGGCTCTATATTATTTAAAGAATTTTGATTTCCTAACCCTACCTGTTCATCATTATTATTAACATTTACAATTTCTGACTCCATTTTTATCTTATTATATTTAACACAAAAAATTTTTTAAAAAGAATCTTTCTTATTATGATAGAGAGAGTCCTTACCTTGATTTTAAGAGTTCTCATTACCAAAATCACTGTTTATTTCGACTAAAAAGGCCCACAGTTGCGGCGACATTTGTAATAATTCAAAAATTTAGCTGAAGTTACTTTTAATATTAATAATTTGTTAATTTGCTCGACTTTAGGGCGCCAGGTTTGCTTTAGCATACCAATTTAGAAAAAAGAATGAATTTAATTATTTATAAGAAAGAAAAAAAATCTCTGGGGTCGCAAGTTCTTTTTACAGTGTACTTACAGTGGATTTTGGTTTTTTAATGAGAACACTTTGACTGAAATGTTACAAAGAAAACATTTATTAAAGACAAATAAATTTTTATACATTAGCATTTGGTATAGAGACATATATCATGAAAACAACTATAGCTATCATCTTAGTTAAATTACTTTTTATCTTCTCAGAGGGAGAACTGATCTTTTATTCTTTGAATTTAAAATTGACTCTAAGTTGCAACTAAAATTGATTTTATGAATAAAAACAAATTGAAATTCCTTTAAAAAGGTTAAATAAGTCATCAGACATTTATTTCTTCTTTACATAAAAAGAAATTGTTATCCTTTATATATCAAATTTATGTAATAAAAGTTAAGATATTAAACATTGTAAATTTCTATACAATAACAAAGTAAATATAATGTGTTATTTAACACTAGTTACCAGACCATAGTCATTGTACATAATTCAATGATGTTCCTGCAGCGTCCTAAAAATGCCGTCGTTGTGTCCGTGGCGAAGTTGTATTTGCACCTCACGAATGTTTATAAAAAGAAAATCTGTTTATACATTAGTCCATTCTACAATTTGTAACTGTTCATTTTCCGACCGCATTGCTATGACACACGCTAATTGTTTATTGTCTATTCGCGTGAACACGTCTAATCAATTCAACCGTTCAAACAGAGTTTTAACACACTCTCACTCTTAATCGACCAACGATTAAATTCTTTACATTTTCTATTTTACTACATATCAAATTATTACATCACACTATGTCCTTTCTTTCCTCAACTCTACAAAACACATCTTTTCCCTCCAAGCTCCTGATTTCAACTTTTTTTTTTGAATACAACCTGTCACTCCTAACGCTGGACTAAGACTGCTGTTGCCATGAGGCAAATTCTTACTTCCGAAAGCGTTCTTTCCGGTTACTGTTCACACATTTTACCGCACTGCCGTAAAATACAAATAATTTACATTTTATAACAAACAAACTAAATTACATTAAAATTAAACATAATAATTCATACTGTTGTCTTGAAAATCCATTTTTCTTTTATTAATGACGTTACTAAATTTAAATTATTATTTGAATTTATTATCTCTTTGGCTTAACCGCGTCTTTTAAATGAGTCTATTTTAAAATCTGACTTTTCACATTGTCACACAATTTTTAATTAAATTTTACTTGTATAGACAAAAATCCTTGTACTTAGAAAATTGAAAAAAATTCGATTTAACAATTTCAGCTCTTTAAAAAAAACCTCCACATTAAATACATTTTTGTCTGTGTTTTCATAGCAAAATGTTATATTCTTCTGTACAGTAAGTTTGTATGAAAATACAATTTTTGTTTCAGATGTATCTCAGATAATTCTGTTTGTGTGTCAATATAAATCATATCTACTGCTCAAATGATTCAACATTTATTCAGTTTTCACTAATATCTTTTTTCGGTGATCTAGATAAGCACTAAAAAGCCTGATTTTTTAATTATTATTTTTAAACTCTCAAGAAAATTCTAAATTTTTTGAAGTTAGGAAGATGGGTCTTTATTAACTTTGTCTGTAAGAAATTAATGGGGATAACTCGGAAATTAAAGAAAGAGATGTCCTATTTTAATTAATTTATTTATTTATAATTTTTTAGATCTCAAACAAAAGTTTTTTCTCAGGTTTATTTATTTTTTTTCTTGGAAAATAGTAATACTTGAATTAATTACACTTCTGTGTTCTTTTCATTGTGTTTTCATATCCGATGACTCAATGCTATTTAAAGTAAGGCAAGGTTTTTTTTTCTTCTTTGTTTTAGCATCTCCAGAACAAAAATGTTGTGGTTATTGAAATTCGTGATTATATTATAAAAATATTTGGATATTTTTATTGGATTCTAATAGTCATAAAACTTTAAAAAACAAATTATCCGATTGAAACGAATTCTGGTTTTTAACACTAGTTCTATCAATGATTTTTACAAACTAGTCAGTTCGATTGACAGGAACCTGTACAAAATGGTGTTCAATATTTTGTTATACTGAATTTATTAAGATATCACTCAACTCCGTAGGACTAAATTGTATTGTAAATCCCCTAAATTTTCAACATAACCTAAATGACAATAATTAATTTTATATCAGTTGTTAAAATCTAAATCTACAAATCCTACATTTCTGAAATAATTTCTCAATTACTCAGAAATTTGTAATCTACAAACAAAGTTATTTTGCTTATTATTATACTTATCACACCAAACCTGTTTTCCACTCAAAAGAGAGAACATTTCCTTTCTTTTACTTTGAGAGTGAAATTATTTGTCAGGATAAACTAATGTTAGAAATAAAAATGAGTTAATGTTACACTGCTCCTGCTTACATCACCCTCTCCTTCTTTATTATTCTATTTATAGCATACTTTAGTCTTTATATGTTTGTGAGAGAGTTTGGTACACCGTTTATTAATAACTGATTGGACAGTTTTAATTATTTTGTGTTGTGAGAAGTGACAGAAATCTAATTTTCAATATTCGTTGATTTCAGGACAGTTCTAGCAGTATCTATCCTCTATTTATCATGCATACACATACATAGACAGGTGTATGATTATGGTTCGTTAACCTTAGATATAACAGGTAGGTTACTTTGTGATTTAGATTAATCGCCTCCATAATTGAATAAATCACAAGCTTACTGATTGGTTCTTTTTTCCAAATTCATAGTATAGAAAGTTATGTGATATCAAGAAAATATAAAATTTTTAAACAGTTTTAACTTATAGAAACACCTCTGGACAATTTTTAGAAAGATGTCAAGATTGCTTTTTTTATTTCACACATTATCTCGAAAATGGACAGTCTAATTCAGTGAACTTTTTAAGTTTTATTTAGGATATGTCCTTTGGAGTTGTTATATTTTGATGAAAATCATTGAAGGAGTGGATGTAAAATTAAATAATTGATGAAACATGACCTAACCTTAACCTTCGAGAGGGCGCTTTCATTTTAAAATGAGAGAAAATTCTTCTGCACTACAAAAACATTCAATTTTAGTGTGTTAATAGGTTTGAATTTAACAATATTTATTTTTAAATACAATATAAAATATTACAATTACTAGTTTCAAGTAATAAAAATGTTGGCAATCTTATTTGTATATACACACACGGTGTCCAAAAAGTCTGGGTTAATACTTTTTAAACCATAGCAGATAACATCTATAAACTTTGCACAGTGTTATAAGACTATGTAAACTACTTTTTCTTGCTATTACCATAACATGCATGGGGGGACGGCCCACAGTGGAAATCATGGAAATCTTAAATGTAAGCATGGGTCGAGTTATACCTCATTTTAAAGAGCTCAGTTAGTAGAGTTGAATGCCGCAATCCGCATATCAATAGGACGATCCTATCAGAAATGGCAGGGTGTATTAGGTACACATCGCAAACTACATTATAAAATATTAAGCCGTACCCAGACTTATATATATATATATATATATATATATATAAATTAGAATAATAAAAATTAAAATACAAAGTAAGAATAATGATAATAATAAGACAATAAGATTAGAAATGTAACTATTTTAATTTGTTTAGTTCAAGATGTTCACATCTCAACAATTTCGTGATAGGTGTCATCTTCTATTTCACCTTCATTCCTTCATTTTCCACTACAACACTTTCTTCGTCTGGTTCATCATTCAGCACAGACTTTTTGTTAGTAAATAGATTACTAACAAATCACCAGTTGGTTGTGTTTGTTTGTCTTTCTTCTTTTTCAACGCTATGAAGCATTCTACGAAGTCAGTCTTCTTCAAATGGAGCTATTAAAAAAACTTATAACATGGAAAGTAGTTCACTAGGAACTTAACTCTGCACGGTTGCATTACATGAGATGGCACACATGGACTAAAGCTCCGCAAATGATTCACACAACAAAATCCATTCTCACACAGTCGCTATGAGAATAACTGGGACAAAAATGGGTGGGGCGGGTAGTTAGAAAGTGGGGACATTCCGTAAGCCATTTTTTGTGTGTATAAATTCTGATTATGGAGGAAAAACTCTGCATCTACCTCCTTGAAGGTTAAGAAAAATGTACCTCCTTGGTACAAAATGTCATATTACTTTTTCTTTTTTTTTAATGAAGAAAACATTTATCTGTTTTTGTAAGTTTTCCATTCATTCTTTTTCTTTTTTATTTTCCATTCATAAGATCTAAGTTTTCCATTCTTTTTTTTAATGAAGAAAACATTTATCTGCTTTTGTAATAGTAAACCATTCATTTTTATCAAATCTAATTTTTTTAGATGGGAGTTATAGGTTTTTTTTAGTCATGGTCATTAACGAAGGTAAGATTTGCTGTCGGTTTACGATTAGAAATACATTTTAGTTGAGTATAACCCGTAGATAAGAGAGAATTGTTAGATAAGATGAAATAAGTTATGTTTTCTTAATAATTAGTATGTTTTATTTTTGTACTATTTCACAATACAGTTAACCACTTATTAACAATGTAAGTCTAATGAAGTACCTGATAACAGTATTATACTCTTCAACGGAATGTCTGTTACAAGAAAAACTGTAAATCTTTTTGTCACCAAATACAATTAAACAATTGGTTTTGGAAAATTTCAAAAAATTAATGTTTCAACAAATCAATTGATTTAAGTTAAAAGTTAATCATTCAAATAATAAACTGAAACTTTACAGTTGAAACAAATTTAAAATTTAAAGAATGGCAGAGTTTTTGGTCAAAATAGTATCTCAAAAATATTTTTTGTCACTATTGTATTAAAATTTTATTAAAAATTATAAAACAGAAAAACACTAATCTTGTGTCACAGTTCAATTTATTTCATAATAAAATAAGGGAAAATCAAGGTAAAGAATCCTTTCTGAATCCCCCCAAAAAGTGGTTATGATTTCCCTAAGTAAAAATTTAGTTTTGCTTTCCGTAGTGAAGATGAGCATGGATTTCATTATTGCATGCTTGCTTGTTTTGACTCTGTAGTAAAGTAGTACATCCATGTTTCATCATAGATCTAAAAATTTGTCTCCATCCTTTTCATAATGTTGCATAAATTTAGGTGACTGCAATCAATCCTTTTTTTGTATTCAGGCTTCAAAAGTTCCAGAACCCACCTACCACTCATCTTGTTAAATATAAGACGATCTTTAACTAATGTTGCTACACATTAGTCTTGGCTGACGGATTAGTGTTTTTTTTGACCTCTCACCCAACATTCTTTTAATGACTTGCTCCAATGGTGCACTCTGGAGTCAAATCGAACTTATCTCCAAACTGATTTTTGTTTCGAATAAATCTAAGACCTTATTTTGTCAATCTAATAACTCACTGCTTAATACTATTGTGTAACTCCTGATTCGACATGTTGATTACAACTGACATGAATGATGGAAAGAGGAACTTTCACAATTAGTAACAAGTTCAAACACGCATGGTTTGCCCACGGAGTCATGATTATATTGAACTCTTGTAAGAACAGCACATGAAAATTCCTGTTTATATATACACCTCTTAAATTTTAAAAAATTTTTTTTAGACCAAATATATAGACCAATATTTTTATTTATTTTTGTTCATTCTGATTTTAGGTCCTTTGATGGTGGTTACACAGAAGGTCTCTAGTTTAGCTTATAGTGTTCACGATGGCCTTACACGTAAGGAGGAAGAACTTACAAGAAACCAAAAGTATTACGCAATCAGGTGAGTTACATCAAGGTATTTATTATCTTCTTTCTTTTCTAATTCATTTATCTTCCTTGTATAAGACAAGTTATATTTATATCAACCTTATTTATAAACTTTGATCACAAAGGGTGTATACTATAACGAAAAGTAACTAATTTTGATAATGAGTAATGAATTTTATCAGTTGAGAAACAAATTTGACCTATCATGTTTTTTTGTATTTGATGCCATTTTAATTATTCCAAAATGAATGCACATAAAAATTCAAACAAATTTAAACAACAATTTAATAATGTAACAAATAATTGTTTTATTTTCCAAGTATTTAAAATTTTAATAGTTTTCGACTGGGTTTGTAAAGTCCAAAAAAGAGCCTTGTTATGTCGGATAGGATTAAAATGAAATAATTATAACTTATAAACTTACTTGACAATTATGCTCATTTAAAAATATTAAAACAGACCTGAAATTGTTTGTAGATTTACAAAACAAGAAATAAACATAATTTTCAGTTTAATTCCTGTAAATCAATATTACTGGATGATAAAACATACTATATGTAGATGAAATTACACATGCTCCACCAAAAAAAAAAAAAATCAAATTAGAAAATAACATTAGAGATACATAATAAGTCTGTCCCTAGCCAAATGTATGATGAGGTCTTGGATTTGAATAGCAAGTGTGACTGAACATTATCATGAAGGAAGGCAAAGCAGTAATTATTTTGTTATGCTTTGCCTTTTATTTTGGATTCCAGAAATGTCAGCATTTGTTGTTATACATCATAACAAGAAATCAACAAACAAAACTCTCATATTATCCTAAAAACTGGTGTACACGATCTGAGTAGATATTGTTTGCATTATTTTAGACATCTACTTCTCGTCACCAGTGACGATGTGGCTTATAAAAATTATCATGTGAGAAAAGGGAGAATACTCTCATATAGCTTGTTGAGTGTGCATAACTTCTGATAATTTAAACGATATAACAGAATTTCAAGCAAAACAGTTATAGATAATTGTGGAAATTTTCAAGAAAGTGACAATACACTAAACTGTCCTGTTCTTATGTAGTCTTTCATTTACTTCATTTACAGGCTGCATCAAATCATTATTAATGACATATGACCACTCGCTCCATTCCTCATCATGTACATTTTTACATGTCTAACCCCATATTCTTACCTTACTTTTATTTGTATCATTTTCATTGTAAACTTCACTAATCTGGGTTTCACAATTAAAAACTCATAACATTCCATATTGTCTTAAAATTGTAATTGTATAAAATAAATTACAAACAACAACAGGTTTACTCGTAATGGCATCTGTTATTAATATATGAAAGATTTCGGTACTTATGCTCATTTAGGCAACCACTCTACTAACCACTTTCCGAAAAAGCCTTATATATTTTTCATTAGTAAAAAATAATTACTGTTTCTATATATCATAATGGTGATATAATAAAATGCGAGAGTTATTTGGAAAGTAAGTTCCATTTTGTTATTAAAAAACACCAATACAATTAGAGGTTTTTATTATACACAAATTCAAGTTAGAATTCCTTACCTATTTTTCACATAATTTCACATAATCAGTATTTGTCATATCGGTGAACAAATTTTGTAATACCCTCGTCATAGAACTTCACTGCCTGTGAATTAAGACATGCATTGACACTGTCCTTCAACTCGTCATTTTCAAACTCGTCAAATCAGGACTATGGAGGGTAATCAAATAACTCCCATTTGAAATCCATTAGGTCTTGTGAAAGTGTGGCAATATGCAGATGAGCGTTGACATTCAAAAAAACAATACCAGAACTCAATGTCCCTCACAGTTTGTTCTCAACAACTTTTCTCAGCTTCCTTACAGTACCACAAGTAAACTCCAGAGTTTATTGTAGTGCCTCGTTCCATAAAATCCACCAACAACAGCTATTCCAGCAACAACTTTTCTATTCCAAAAACAGCTGCCATGAGTTTTCTATAAGAAAACGTATGCCACCATTTTTAAGGTTTCATGGCACGCTTAGTGTGGCCCCTCTCCATCGACTGATTTTTTTTTTCTCAAGTTAATATACAACACCCAAATCTTGGTGTTTATCACAATATTACTAAGAAAATCATCACCTTCCGTATCATAGCACAAAAGGAAAATTAGCACCCATCCTCTTGGTTTTGTGGTCTTCAATGCGAAGAAGTTTAGGCACTTAGCGTGAATAAAACTTGTAGTATCCTATCTTCCTAGCTTATCAGTTACAATTTTGTACAACTGTTTGTGATTAATGTCTACTGCCATACAGTTCTTTGCCCACAGAAAAAAAATAACAGCAAGTACTTCACAATTACTCATACTGAACTAGACTACACAGCTGTACAAAGGTCACACCACTACCCCCACTCCTCTACCTGCCACATCAGACAGAAACAGTATTTAATGTAGAACCAGCCCTTGTACATGTAACTATTAGTTGTTTAATATCATATGGGAACCGTTGATGCTATTCTATAATGAATTTTATTTGGTTGTTACAGAAAGATACCATCTGCGTTAGAATACTTCGCATATGTATTTCAGTTCCAAGTGTTGATGGCAGGACCAACAGTGTTTTATAGAGATTACATTGAATTTATTTATGGCCATAACTTTCTCAGATATACTCCGCCGACTGATGTAAGTTTGATTTTTTATTTATTTATCATTAACAGATGTTCTAACTATTCATCCATAAAGAAGAAAATCTATTATATTCACTGGTAACCTCGTCTCAGCTATATTTGTTTCTGCAGAATCTTCACAATGCGACTTCATTTAAATTTGTCACGGTTTTAAACTATTTTCAGAATCTTACAACGGTAGTTTATTTTGCTTTAAATTCTGTTCTAATAATAGTTATTATAAAATAAAAAGCAACATCATTTTAGTTTAATTTAAAATAAAACGAACACAATTTCTGACAAATATGTTTATTAAATCAGAGGCGTTTCAGTGACAATTTCACCATCTTCAGTGGTCCTTGAGCTACACTAATCAAACTATAACTAACCTTTAGTTGGCACTTTTTACAAATATATACTAAAGTGCACCACATTATGTTTAATAAATTTCACTTCTCGCATATCATTAAGAAATTCATTTTATGACAAGAAAATAGACTTAAATTTTTATTTTTACCTATTTGAATGTATTCAAAATAGTTTTTAGAAGCTTTACTTAAATAAGAATGTACAAACTTAAGTGTTTTTTTAATTCCTTAAAATGTTAATGGAAAGATAACATTAAGGAGCAAGATAACAATATAATAAAATTGAAGAAATGATGATTTTTCCAGTAGAAATGTTAAAAATCAAGAAAATTTGTCAAAAGTGCTAGTAGTCATTTTAAATAAATGAGATCAATATAAATTAGATCAATACAAATGTAGAGTCTCATTAATCCGGACGTCACTAATTTGAACTTCGGGACTATCCAGACGTATTTTCCAAGGAAGAAAAAAGTTTAAAAGTGCCTGTGTAAACAATGAAAAACAGTATAAAGCATTCAGTAGTTGTGCCAGTGAGATAATACCTCTTTCTGGCATTAGAACATTAATTTTATATTTAAATAACCTATAAAATTTAAAAAAGTTATTTAATAGTGACCATATTGCGATTACTGTAACAGCTGCAATGAAAGCACAGTTGTTGGCGTATTTCAAATTATAGAATAGATTTATGATAAAATTTGGGGAGCATATTCTAAAGTAGACTTTACAATAAGGAAAAATATTATGTGGTAATTTTTTTAAATCACGAAATTCCTTGAAGTAACAAAAGGCAGTTATTCTGTCTTTTTGCCTGTGACAAGCCGCCTGCGTTCCAGTGAAGCGTATTTATATTTGTCTTGTTATTACGATATTGCATATTATTTGCAGTCTGTTCAGGACTTTGTCTGCCCTTAAAAGAGCAATTGGTTTCTTTCTTTTCCCTTCCTTTCTCTTTCTTTGGTCTTGGCTTTGGGAAGCATTAGCCATCATTGTTGATCATTTAGCACTACCCAGGGGACACGTACAGCTTAAAGTTTGCTGCGGACGCGATCAACTTTGTCCCCCAAGCTCTTTAATTGAATCCATCCAGAGCAAGTACAAGGTGGTAAAAATCTTACCATCGCATAGAGGCATAAAGGGCAACGAGCTGGCGGACGAGTTGGCAAGACGGGGAACTCACATAGTGCAGAAACCAAGAAGAGTGCCCACACTTAAATCAAGGATCAACACCCTCAAAAGTAAATCACAAATGAAATCTGCCAGCAGAGTCAAGGAGGATATCAAGAACAAGCCGTATGAAGACATAATTAACCTGTACGAAGAAGTCAAAGACCTGCAGAGAGGAGAATCAGTTGTATTGTTTCGTCTAACAACCGAACATGACTGCCTGGCTGACCACATGAAAAGAATAAAAATACTAAACCAAGACAAATGCACATTATGTGAATGCTGTTAGGAATTAGGATAGTTTTAGTTAGGAATATAGTCTAAGTTCTTTTTAGGAACACAGTATGACAACAATTATTGTGACAGACCTGAAAAAATGATGAAATTGCTTACCTTGCAAGCAAGGCAGACGTCATTGATGCTACAAACACATATAAACCCTTGGGTGGGAGAAAACTTGGTCAGTGGGCCAAGATTGATCGAGGGAGGTGCTGCAGGAATTTTTGAAGATAGCCAGACGGACTTGGCGAGTAAGAGAATCCTGGGAGCATAATTCTGGAAGATAGCCAGACGGACTTGGGGTATACGAGCTACCTAGGAGTTTTGAGACTTCAGATGAGCATCCATGAATGGCAAGCAGGGTGAGCAAACTTCGTGTCTAAACCTTGTAATTATTTCAGACACAAGTATTAATAAAATATAACGTAGAATCAGATCTGTGAGTCACAATAATTAGAGTCATTCTGTATTAATAGTAGTAATAAAGATATTGTATTATTATAATAAGATAGGAGTCATTGTTAATAAAAATTAATTAGTATACTGAACCACTGATTTGATGATAATTAATATAAAATGAGAACCCAGGCCTATTTTAGAGAGCCAATCCTAACAAATCTCATCTGTAGTTTCCGTTCTTCTTCCGAAAATCCCTCAATCGCGTCGTATATATTTTCCTGCCTTGATGTCCCTGGTTTATTAATATTCTCTTCAACGATTTTTACATAAACAAAGAAACATTCAACACCTGACACTCAAAAAGATCCGTTTCCAGCTACTCAGTCCACCGGAAACAATGATAAATTTGAAAGGTCAAGTTTGTCGTTAATTTTCCTATTTACTGATACCTATTTAATATAAAACTTATTGACGCATGAGAAAGAAAAATGTAAGCAAAGCCCTACAATGTTCCGTCAGCAATCCGTGATGTAACCGCCGCGAACTTGTGTAATGCAAACTGCCGACGCGTTGTTTATGTAACAAGTCGATTGTAAGTGGAACGAATTTCTAATTGCTCTTCAGCTCCTTAACCTACCACAAATTTTCCCGTAATGTTATTGTGGCAATTAGCATGACTACAATTTAGCTTATCTTATTAATAAACACACTAACAATAATTAAATAGTAACATTCAGTTAATAATTTTTAAACTTCTTAAACTAAAAAAAAATTTAAAAATCAATTTCAATAATATGTATAAAAAGAATATTAGCACAATTTTTATAGGTATTAATTTTTAGTAAAAACTAAAAGACCGGCCGATGCACCATTTGTTAGGATTGGCTCTCTAAAATAGGCCTGGGTTCTCATTTTATATTAATTATCATCAAATCAGTGGTTCAGTATACTAATTAATTTTTATTAACAATGACTCCTATCTTATTATAATAATACAATATCTTTATTACTACTATTAATACAGAATGACTCTAATTATTGTGACTCACAGATCTGATTCTACGTTATATTTTATTAATACTTGTGTCTGAAATAATTACAAGGTTTAGACACGAAGTTTGCTCACCCTGCTTGCCATTCATGGATGCTCATCTGAAGTCTCAAAACTCCTAGGTAGCTCGTATACGCCAAGTCCGTCTGGCTATCTTCCAGAATTATGCTCCCAGGATTCTCTTACTCGCCAAGTCCGTCTGGCTATCTTCAAAAATTCCTGCAGCACCTCCCTCGATCAATCTTGGCCCACTGACCAAGTTTTCTCCCACCCAAGGGTTTATATGTGTTTGTAGCATCAATGACGTCTGCCTTGCTTGCAAGGTAAGCAATTTCATCATTTTTTCAGGTCTGTCACAATAATTGTTGTCATACTGTGTTCCTAAAAAGAACTTAGACTATATTCCTAACTAAAACTATCCTAATTCCTAACAATGCTCGAACTCCATCATGAACAAGGATCATCTTCTGGTCTGCAAGAAGATGGACATGGACAAGCAGAGGAGAAAGGATTTGCCTGGTCTGTACTGGGAGGTACGACAGAGGATGGGTGTGAGCCAACTGGAGCCGTTTGATAACAACAACAACAACAATAACAAAAGGCAGTTATTTCTTGGAAAGAAACTCGCCCCTCCGGTACCATACAGTAACACATAATCTTGTTAAGGCAAACAGTATTTAATTGACATTTGACAGCTTAATAGAGTGCCTGGAAATGTTATCATCTTCATTTATCGTTTCATGTGATTTTATTGTACAGTAAGTGTTGTTTTGAATAGTGGTTGTGCGTTTGGTATATCTTCCAAACGTAAGAAGGTAACATTATCAATGGACCGAAAACTGCAAGCTTTGTTTCATACTGGTAAAGGCAGAACTGTTACAAAAAATGTACTAGAGTTGGGAGTAGACAAATAAACTGTTTCTGAATGGAGGAAAAAAAATCACAAAGAAATTGAAATTTTTTGTGCAAAAAAGGTAGTTAAAGATAGTTTAGGTAATAGAGCCATTAAAAAACCCCAAAATATGAATCTTGAATTAGGCATTGTACTTATGGTTTTGTCAACAACAAGAACAGGGTGTTCCAATATCGGGCCCAATTTTTCAAACAATGGCATTTAAACTAAATGAAAAATTAAATGGTAGCAATTCTTTAACTGCAAATGTGGGATGGTTGACACTGTGGAAAGAATGGCATGACATTCGACAACTTGGTGTGAGTAGGTAAATTCTGTCAGGAGACAGTGTTGCTGGTGAGAGTTTTAAAGTTAAATTTAAAAAATTTTTAGGAAGGAGCAATTAGAGCTATCACAAATTTTAACGCCAACGAGACTGGCCTAAATAAAAAAATGTCAAAGAAAACCTTAGCATCAAAAATTGATTTTGTAGATTTAACGTGTTAAAAATGCCACTTTTAGTGATCATAAAGTTAGCTAGATTTAAAGCTTTTAAAAATATAAATACCTTACCAGCTTATTACACATCACAGAAATTACCATTGATGAATTGGACAAATTAAAAAAAAAAAATAGATTTTTAATAAATTAGCTCTCACTGTTAAACAAGTTTTAAAAGAACAGCGGCTATCAGAGAAAGCCATATTATTTATAGATATCGCCCCAAAGTTTTCCTGGGGAAGAAGAGTTACAAGCTGGAAATATTTTCATGAAATATCTGCCATCAAACATCATGGGTTTATTACAACCAATGAATTGAAGTCTAATTGAGGCAACAAAAAGGGATTATCAAAAGAAATTGATTGACGCTCTTAGAGAAACAATAACCAGAGGAAGTTACTGTAACAGTTATTTATTTGACTACAGAAGAGTGGGAAGAAATTAATAAAACAACACTGTGCAAGAGTTGGAAGAAATAGGCCCAGCATTCCAGGACAAAAAACAAAAGAAGCTGTGGAAAATGGAAATAACGAAGAAGAAAACTGTACAATAATATTGTAAGAATTAATCATAAATTAGAAGGTTGTAGCAATATAGAAGAAAATGTTGTTTACGCTGTGGATTTCTGAAGACGGTGATATCGGTCATTCGACAGTGAGGACAAAAAATCAAACAAGGACCTAAATGAAAGCATGCTCATCAAACCAGAGTGAAACAGATGACAGTTCTGATAATGACGTTGATATTATGATATTGAAAAAAAACAGCACCCCCCGAGTTCAACAAAGCATCTTCAATGGTAGATGAATTAATAACCTACTTGAGCAAAAGAGTGAAATATCTATTATTGAACTGTTGACCTTGTTATGAGTATGGCGTCAGGCAGAAAAACAAAGAAAACCATGGACTATTTTAAAGAAGTTTGACAAGTCAGATTTTTCAATAATGTATCTTTTTATATGTGTATTTTGATTGACATAAGGTAAATATTTTTGTACATTTAACATAAATTGAACAATTTACACAAATATAAAGTCATTTATTTGCTCTTTCAAACCTGTTTTAACAAATTATTTTGTTAAATTAGTCTTAGATGCATTTTTGAATTATGTTAATCCAGATTTTTGATATTCTGGACAGTGTCGAGTTGACCCGGATTAATGAGACTCTACTGTATTTGTAAAAATTTGTATATATTATGTAATTTTATAATATTTTAATGTAGGAGAAAAGTAGTTATAAAAATGTCCTACAAACACTTTGCTCAAATTTTTGATGACTTTTTATTTTGGAGGGGGGGTTGAATTACAAAAAAATTTAAGTAGTTGTTTTTTGTCCAAACCTAGAATACTAGTGATTCATGATTAAGCCCACTGCCGAAGGGAGTGATTAATCAAATCTGATTGATAATTGGTTTAGCCACTTCTATAGAGATGATACATTTGTACATCTGGAACATCTTCCAATTTGTTTATGGATTTGGTCTAAGGTAGATCTGAAACAAAAAGTTATCAAATATTTTTGTAATGTCAAATGTCTATAAACTTTGAAAAGCAGTACCATAATGTAAGGTTTGTGCTATTCAAATGCTGCTTTTACACAATATCACAACAGCTTTTATACATAGCCTTAGTGTTTCAATTTTTTTTACATTTATTTTATACTCTCAATAATCGATTATTATAATAATTTTAGGTACTTTTGGATCGGAATTCAAATAGTAAGAAAGTAATATTGGAGCCATCGCCTAGCTCAGAAGTTACCAAGAAAATTATAAGCAGCATATTGTGTGCAATATTCTTTGCATCTTTCCTTTCTTCGTTTCCAGTTCATAGGATAAAAGGTAAAGCTTTTATTACACCAAGTGAATGTCAGGGTAACATTAATAATAATAATTAATGTTGTCACTAACTTAACATTGGTCAGATGTCTCTTGCAATTTAAAAATAGTTTTCAAGGATCTTCATCGTCATAAACAATTTAAGTGTAGTTTTATAATTTTAAGAATGATATGCAGATAACATTTACAAGGAGGATTTCAAGATTTGTATATTTTTCTTTAAAAGTTCAACGGGATTTGAAAGTGCAGTATCACTATTTTATTTTTTCATAATACTAAGCAATATTGTATGAAATCTTTTAGCTAAAATTTTCTTCAACAATGAGTTGTATTTTGATACTTTGTGAATATACCTTATTCCATGAAATTATAAAAAATTAGATTCCCTCTAATGGTCTGTCTTTAACACAGAGGAGTGGGGGTAGTGGCTGTGATGTTTAGACAAATTTATCTCAACATGCATCATGCAGTGCTAGTAGGTATGTTGTCAAGCCTGTTCTCATACCAATACTATTGTTTAAAATAGCCGTAGATGTAGACCAATAGAACAGCCGTAGAGGTTAATCGTGAATTTTGTGCAGTATATGGAAAAAAACATTTGGAGTGATAATGCTGTTAGAAAATGGTGCCATTTGTTATGGAATGGATGGACTTAAAACAAATGTTAAAGAAAGAAATGGACGACCATCTGTTGTGACAATTCTTAAATATTCAAAAAGAAGAACTTGAAGAGTTCATGAATTTACGTTACTTTAATTAAAAAATGAATTTAATATTAATTATTTAATCTAGAAATTTGCACAGCATTTTTTATGGGCTCCAGACTTTCGTCAATTTGGAACAAACAAAAATTATAATTATATTAAAATGAATCTAACCTCAGGGTCGCAAGTTCTTTTATATGTGTACTCTACAGTGACACTGGTTATTAATGAATACACTTGAACTGAAATTTTGACATAGAAATTTATTAGACATATTTATGATCAATGTGAACATACATCAAGAATAAAATATCAACATACATCAATTGCAAATAAAATAGTATAAGCATCAATTACTATTAACATCCTATTAATTTACGTTCTTTAGTGTCTTTGAAAAAGATCCACCATTTCTTTAGTCCAAAAATTAACATTTATTTGAAATTTGTATTAATAAAAAATGAAACTTGTAAGTGTTAAGTTATTTTACTGAAATTAAGAACTTAGATGTGACAACTTTACTCTTTCTTCTTGAGTATAAAAAATATATAAAAATAAAAAATTAACTTTGTCCTTCATCTGAATGATACCTGGACTAATATAGATTTTTTTTATTGAAATTGTTCAAATTTACTCATACTAAATACTAAAAAAAAATACATATAACATTATACAAAAATTTATATAAAAGAATAAAACATGTGGTACATGTTTTTTACCAGACTGTCGAAACCATTGTCTTTTTAGGAGGATCGTTCCTGAATCGTAGTTGTAGCGTTGAAGTACATTTGAAGACATCTGTATTCTCTAATAATGTCCGTGTCGTAATACTTAAAATTCATTTCACCTAACTAGTTAATACAACTGTTCATTGTTCATCATTTGAAACCACGTGCATGAGATTGCACAACATAATTCGAATTAACACGTTTTCTCGCTTTTTTATTCAAAGTTTATATATAGAAAACACGACTGATCACTTTAAATCGTCTACCTTGATTGTTTTTTACTATTTTACCTCATTTTAAGAAAGTTTCACTACATTCTAAACACAACTTAAAATAGGTTTGTGGGCAACTCGCCCCAAAGCTCGACCTTTTGAAACACAACTATCATCTACAAGTTCCTCTCTAAGACTGATTCTAACACAACCATCATCTACAAGTTCCTCTCTCTCAGACTGATTACCACGTTTCTCCTCGCTCTTGCGAGCCTGTTCCTACCGGTTAAAACAGTTTTAATAGTTCAACACACTCCCCGAAGAATGTCGACTTAAGATTACACATAACACAATATTAATAACCACCTTATTTAAATAATTCATTTTAAAATTATACAATATTAATTATTTTGTTGATTTGAAAATCTATTTTTTATGTTAGAATTTACTTGGTTTAATACGAAATATTACTTAATCCGGTTAACCTTTTCATTGCACCCGCGTTATTCAAATATTCAATCAAACCTTAATTTTTACCTTATCACACTTTTGTGACAGATGCACTTGTTTGAAAAGGTAAGAAAATCTGAGAAAACCGGCATTGTAAAATTATGGAATTATTGGTCTTTTTCCCTCAAGTATCTCACGAACTGTACAGTTGAAAACTCAACCTTTGTACGAAGTGGTAACTGACAAGTTAGGCTGCCACAAGTTTTCTGCATACTGAATGTCTAAATTTCTTGTTAATTACCACAAAACCAACAGGATGGGTGCTAACTTTCCTTTTGTGCTACGATACAGAAGGTGATGATATCCTTAGTCATATGACAGGCGATAAGGCTTGGGTATCGTATATCAATGTGGAGACAAATCAGTTAATGAAGTATAGCTATACTAGCTTGCTGTGAAAATCTCTAAAGTGCCAGCAAACATTGTGGTAAGAAAACTCATGCAACTGTCTTTTGGCACAGAAAAGGTGTACTGCTGGTAGATGTTATAGAACGAGACAATAAACTCTGCAGTTTGCTATGACACTTTAAGGAAACTGATAAGAGCCACCCAAAACAAGCTGAATGGCAGGTTGAGTTCTGGTATTGATTTTTTTATGACAATTTTTACTAAATCATTTTTTAGTAAATTTTATAAAACTTATTTTACTTAAGTTCTGTAGTATATTTGTAATTAAGTTTAATTTTTACTTTTTCATGTAGTATAGAAAAGTTATGTAATGTGCCAAAAAATCTATTTCATGGTCTCCTTATTAAAAAAGTGTTGTTTGACTTTTATTATGGTAAGATATATACAGTGTCTTACAGCCTAAATGGGTGGACCTGTTTTGTTAAATTTGGTATTTGATATTTTGTCCAAATTAAATAAATACCAAAGATGTCCAGTGATTTTTGATAAGTCAGAATTTGGGTGTTTATTAAAAAAGATCAAAAACACTATATTTTAGTATTTTTTAATTAATTTAAAAATTCTGGTGTAAATTATACAATGTTTGTATTTCATATACAAAGTATAGAGAAAATTATGTGATGGTAAAAAAAATGATGTCAAGTTTTTTACAAATATACCTGTTTTGGTGCAGTTCTCCACGGCACATACACGTTGATTTGAGTCAAATTTGATATGTGGGCACATTTTGACCATATCTTAGAAGTTTTTACATGTACCGTTCAGGAATAGTGAGCAAAAAACCAAAAATGAATCTTAACTGACAACATTCAAAACTAAGTTTAATCAAATATCATTTATGCTGAGAACATGTTTATGCCACAATAGAAGTAAATTTAGGATGTATTTAAAAATATACATATTTTTTCAAAGTTCATGGTTCATATTTTTGACTTACAACTGACTGATTTGGGCTGAGATTTTTGGTGAGGAGCAGTTTTGGTTGGTTTTTATTTGGCTTTGGGAATCGGTAGAACGAGAAAGTTTGTGCAAATTTTTGTACCATTTATTTAAAAAAAAGTTTGCAAGAGTGGTGGTAGTGCGATAACATTTTTGTGAAAAAAATTATCTGCAAATATTGTAGAGTGTTAACTCCAGAATCACTGGTAATCTAGAAATACCACCTGCCATAATGTAATTTAATTTTTAACCCTCCATCTGATGATTAAAACACTTTTAAATGATACCGTGTATTTAGACGTTTTGCAAGGCTATGTTGAATATTAAAATTTAAAAAAATAAAAATACAAAACTTGTTAAAATATCATGTATTGTATATCAAACTATTCAGAAAGCATGTTTTATAAGTTAGTATAAAATTAAAAAATTTACCAGTCTCCAAAAAAAATCAAGTCTCAAAAATGTGTGGCTGATTTTTTTTCCTTGTTTTTTTAAATTTTTATTTTGAGTCACACAAAACAGTAATAAACAATTGAAGATAGCCAATATGTTTCAAATTTAATCCTGAATAAAACTATATGTCATGAACTAATATTATTTTGAAAAAATTAAAATAGAAAATAAAAAAACCGAGCACAGTACATAAGTCAATATTAGCCCGATTATGTACAAATCATGTATACACATTACTATTGTATGTCCACACTGTAATATGTCCACAAATATTGATTATATTACATGTACTATGAGGAAATAATGCTAATTAGTTAGAAATAGTTTTGGAAAAAAAAATCTTTTATGATATATTTACATATTTACAAAAACTAAACATTTAGTCTGAGTTGGATCATTTGGACAACGTTCAATGTCTGTATCAATGTCACTTGTACTTTCATTTCCACTAACGTCACTAACATCGTCATCTAAACAACATCCAATAGCACTGGATCTACTAAGTTCACTCATAATACAAAATAAAACAAACTATAACACAATATAACAACAATAAATAATAATATAACACGTATTTACAGTAAAAATAGTAATGCAAAACAATACTGTGTTGTTAGCGTTCAACCGGGTCAGTTCACCATAAGCAGACGCTCGGCTGAAACAAACAGTTGATTGACTTCCCTCACAGCTGTCACAGCCAAATTTTGATGTTAGTGGAAAGAGAAATCTTTCCACTGCATTACTATATAAAGTATACGATTGTTACGTACACAGTTCCGCCGTGATTTTACAAAATCAAATGTATCGCACAGTGCGATAGCATCACTGGAAAGTGACTTGAATGTATCGCACAGTGCGATAGCATTAAATGGAGGATTAAAAACTTTGAAGGGTGCAGAAATTAATGTCTATAAAGTGCATGTGATAATGTTTGTACACCAAATTTAAGGTATCGTTATTTTGATTGGCAGATGATGACTTTGTGGAGGGCAAAACCGCTCTTTATCAACTTGGATACCTCAGCATAGCAACAGTGTTAATTCGTTTTAAATATTACCATGCATGGTTGTTTTCTGATGCTGTATGTAACTTGTCAGGTCTGGGTTTCCAAGGTTACAATACAGATGGTTCTGCACGCTGGGACCTGATTACCAATGTCGATATAATGAGATTTGAGGTAAAAGTGTTATTGTATCAATACAAAGATTTATGTAGTTAGTTATTACTATTTATAAACAAAGTAGGCCTAAGCATGACTTATATTTTGTATCATTACTAACCAGAATAAAAATTGATATATTTTGAACAAATGCCTACTCTACAATTTGAATTATTGGAATATGGAATAATATAGTATATAATATTGGTTAGTTCTCCCCACCTGGCTTGGTACTTTTATCACAACTCTTTGGAACTTCTGTCTCAAACAGAGCAACCTTTTTCTCAAGCAGGAAATCAATAGGAGGTATGTCTGCTAATAGTATCGCGGTATTACTTGGTGCTGTTCTATATGCACTGCATATTTTAAGAACAATAACTCATCATGGCTTCTTTAAGGCTCTGCAGGAGTGAAATGAATACCCGAATTGACATCAACACAGCATCAGGGCACGGGAGATTTGTGAATTACTAGCACCATTGCGCAGTAGTCATTGCACAATATAGCAATAGTTTCATTTCCAAGGGTGAGAAAACTCCAAGTAGACATTAGGCCAGACTACTACTACGCATGTGCGTAAATCTTTGCCGCTCTTATCAGTTGAAAGAGCTGTTTACCAATTCACTACGTATTCCATGCTTTTAACCTTCACATTTGCTTAGTTTACCTATCTATACTAGACCACTGCTCTGGGCTTGGAGCTTCTTTGTGGTGTAGACTTTGTTGACTTCAAGTAGCATATACATCCAAATATCTAAAATTGAACTATGAATATTATATTTTTTAATAACTATTTTGTTCTTCTTCCATTTTATGAAACCAGTTTTTACACTGTAACCAATATTGTAGAATAATTGAACTACATCAAACTATATTTTACGCAAATAAAAAAAAAATTTTTTACTTATTTTGAAGCATTGGTGTTCAATTTTTTAAATTGTTAATACTTGTAATTAATTAAGATTTATTTAATTTGTAACATGACAAAGGTATGCATTTAAATAAATTGAGCTTTTGAGAGAGAAATATTTAAATAGTGATATATACATTTTACGGTACTGCTAATTATTAAATTTATGAATGAGTGAATAATAAGGTGCAAATATTGTTATTGACATTAAATAATAATAATACATATGGTATAAAAATCATTAGATAAACTTTGTCTTCTCCCATCCGTAAAACCAACAAAAACAAATCCTCACAAAAAATTACAGTTATGTAGTTATCAATGAAAAAACTGAATAAGAATGATGAACGATGGTTATGAAAAAATAGTTATATATTTCAATAAGGGACAAATCTTGCTTCGCTTGTACCATAAACACATCCGTAAACCATATTTGGTAAACATCGAGGATTTAATGACGGCGGCAAAGGTTAATTTTGTTTTTTGTCAATTATTCCTGAAATGTACTACTTATTTTTACTTGCGATTTACCACACAGATTTGAGTTATTATTTTTCACATTGCAATAAAATCTGTGGATCCATGACTGATTATTGATTTTTTTATAACTCACTATATTTTTGGAGAGATGGCAACCAATACGTTTTGTTTGATCTCTTAGAGGCTACACATTTCCAAAATTTTTAGAAGAAAATCTTTGATCCGATTATGATTATGAGAAAATCATAATTTTGTGTTTTTCTTATGGCAGCTACCCTTTCAGTTTGAATTATATAAAAAAAATACCAAAATATGGCCACATAACAAATTATCTGATTATTTGATTAAATTCAGTCACGCGTTTGATCTGTAGAACTTTTTGTTTGTTCATTTTAAAATTTTATCAAATAAGCTGTTCTCGGCTTATCATGGGAGGGAGTGGGGCGTTTCGTTACCCATTTCGCTAGATGAATCCAAATCACTCTACTATGCGTAAGTTTTATTTGCCTATTAGTAATTTAATATCAAATTTTAAGTGGGACAAATTATATAAAAATTATTTTATTTTTTCTTATTTTTATTCTCTCCTGTTCTTCTACAATATAATTGTGGTTGTCTGATGGACATGCTTCTCCTACATCTGGGGTCAATAATTTCAGCCAATAAACAGGTTGTGGTAGAATTTTGATAACTTTACGACCATTTCTGTTTTCCATTATTCGTCATTTAAAAAAAAATTTCTCTATCTTCATTCCATGCTTTGTCCACAATACAAACTGTTTCTCTGTGCAATATGGAGTTGCCCTTGAACTTGCAGCTAGCATTGAGGCGTCATTCATTTGCTACTACAAACTACCAACAATTCCTTTCTTATGACTTATTATTTCTTCTGGAGTAAAATCTCTGCCAGAATAGGAACATTTAACTTCCATCATCAATCAGGCCGTCAGGAGTTGCTGCCATACCATTATCAATAGAAAAAAATCTTTTAGTTTTATTATTACTCTACACAGCATTGTCAATACACACATTATGTCGGAAGTAGTGGAACTGCTGATTGATTTTTTTTCTTCTTTTTACCAATATTTCGGGTCATCAAACCAAAAGATTTTAAAATCTTCCACTCTTGAAGGTTCGAAGGTCTGTGACTATTTTGCATTTTGAGTCTTACTTCTCATCGTTTTCGAAACAAGCATCGATAAAGAAAATGAAATTATAATTATTGAAAAATACAATACTTAGTTTCTACACATAATAAACTATAAACGACTGCTAGTACAGAATCGTGTTGGTACTATCCCTCTTACACAATACAATTTCTGCAATATGGCACTAATACAACTTCCTCACTAGACTTGACTAGACTAAATCTTCTACAACATAGACAGATATGGCGAAAAAGCTCTGTAGTTATGTGACTGGCGGGCGTTTTAAGTTTTGTTGTGTAATAATCTGAAAAGGGCTTCGGCAGATAATAAACTTACCAACATTTAATGTTATAGATTTTAAAAAAGATCAATACGAATAAATTTACATTTTAGTTATTAAAAATAAAAAGTGGCAAATTAGAGATATTTATAATATAAGACATACATTTGCATATAGAAAGAACTAAAAATGCATTAAAGAATAAACTATTTATTCTCATTAAAATAATAATAATTTACATCAATATTTTCTTTTACTTAGAATCTTTAAAAAATGCAACTAACTGTTTTGAAAAACGAACTTGTCCAACTATTCACAAAACCGTGCAAACCCACATAAAATGGTGACACATTACATCTATAATAATAGGTAGGATCAGTTGACATTTCATAGTCTTTGATGTAGGAGTTTCACAAGCAATGAATACAAAAGTCCAAACGTGTTCTGTATTCATCACCGTAAAGGAAATTGCATTAGCTAAACAAATGTATATGTAATGAATATTATTCAGTATTATAAAATACTACAAAATATTTTAAGAATTAACGTAATGTTAGTTTTAGTAATATTATGAAACATTTTTAAAAAAAGAGGCTTATCAGTGCTAAAATCTATATTCCTCTTCGTCTGAATAATTCTTTTTCAAACCACGTGAGGGCAGCTTTGAATGCATGGGTACTTTTTTTCATTTAATCCATTGTATATGCCCTATTTTTTAAGTTAGACACTTCGGCATTATTTATTGTAATAGATAATAAATCACTGGGTGTTTTCCTTTTTTAAATTTGTCGACAATATCATTCACTGACTAACATAAAAATAGCAAAATAGAAAATCGATTTACAAATGTCCACTCCATTTGTTCAACCACTAATAATTATATCCCAATTTTTAAAAAAGGGAAACATCCTCGTTCACATGATCTTTTAACGATAATTCTGAGATGAAAATTGACATCAGTACAACTGCTCAAGTGTAGCATTATTCTTATGGGAGATGAATCCAATATGGCGGAGATGGAGCAGAGCCTGAATATAGTTTTATACTTTCATCCCTAACACTTCATTTCAATATGGTGTTCTCTATAAAACTTTTGAGTAAACTGCCATCTTTTGCATATGTCTCATATTTAATATAAGCAACGATAGGCATGATAGGAACAAAACGGTGACTACGTAAAAAAATAATGTAGGTTTGTATGTATTTGGAATTACTAATAGATTTTAAAATTTCTAATTTGTTCTTCTTTTATAATTACAAAAGACCCTTACTTTTGAAATGCACCTTGTAGTTGTGAAAATAGTGCAATGAAATATTCATGATTTATATTTTTTTTCACAAAACTAACTAGAACCTAATTATTATACACATACTTTAATGTAATATTTTAAAATTTATTTGCACATATTTCTTTTGTTGTTCACTTCTAACAGCAATGTTTTATTTTGTTTTTTACAGTTTGGTTTGAGTTTCCGAGAGTCAATAGAACATTGGAATAAAGGTACAAACACCTGGTTGCGCTTGATAATGTTTGAACGTTACCAAAAGTATGGCACAGTTTTAACGTACGCCTTATCTGCATTTTGGCATGGGTTTTACCCTGGTTACTACCTCACTTTTGCTAGTGGGGCTCTGTTTACATTTGCTTCCAGAGCAGTGAGTACATTTTAGGCATTAATAAGTAAACTTTTAATTTGTATATTAGAATGTAAACAGATGTCTAAAGTTATGGTGCCAGCTGAGTAAGGTCAAACCAATTTTTTGCCTTGAATAATTAGAATCCTTCAACCTCACAATGCAGTTAGGCCTTGTGCATCTTGCTTATAATTGATTCGTTGGATTTCAGTTTGGTGATTTTAATTTGGGATATCGATTTATATATTATTATTGTTTTTACATGAATATTACTTTCGTTCAACTATAAATTAATATCATCACATCACTAGTGGGCATTGGTTTAAAGAAATTAACTAAAATTTATTTTTCTCTATTTAGTCAATCGTTTATACAATGCATGTTATACAGTGCATGTTGCTCAAATCCCTATCAGTTTATAGCATGAATTTTATTATACAACTTGATGTTTTCCCTAATAAAGTATGTATATTTATTATCTTCTTAAGTGTTTTAAAGATCAATTTAACTTTATTGTAATCCAAAAGTTCTTTTACAATATTATTTATTGGTGCTTCAAAATTTAATTTGATATGTTTTTATTTTTCAACCTAGTGTTTGTCTTTTTTAAAAGCATTATACCTTATAGTCTGTTATTTATTTTACATTGTCAACTTTTGTTGAGGTGACTCACTTGCAAATAGACTGATCCTGATTCTATTCTATCGCACAAAAGTGTGAGTCTGGTATAAAACTGGGCGTGGTTTATTTAACAAATTTTACATCAACTGGAACGATCGTCAACAGAATAGCTACTTATACACTTGTTGTTAGAAATATATTATTAAAAGAGACAAGACATAATATGAAAACCAAAAGCAATAAGAGTAAAGATATTTTTATGGTATAGGAGGTGTAAAACCCAAGGGAGAAATTTCAAGCATTGTTATTATGAAAAAAACAAATTAGAAGTTAATTTTATATGAAAGAAATTTAATTATATAAAATTCTTAATTTTTGAAAGTCTTTGCAATTCTTGATTTTTGTTTTATTATTGCTACAGCATGTTTTGCTTCTCACTGGCAGCTTCTTCAGATGTAAAGAAATCAAAATGTTGCTACTTTCTATGGAAAATGAAGGCAATATTATTCTTCATTTTCAAATCATTTACTGTTTGTGTATATGTGCATGTTTCCCTTTAACTTATCTGTAATTATGTGTAATTTTAAACAAAATCAATTGTCTTGATCTGTCTGATTTCTTCAGGGTTAAGGTTTTCTCCAGATTTTTTTTTTTTTTTTTAATTATTAGGGAAGTAGAAATTTCTACAATAAATTAATGGGGAGAATATAACTCTTGAGTTACTCACTAATATCATAAACAGAAAGTGGATTATTCTATATGTTAATTTGGTAAGACAAAGGTTCAAATTAAAATTCTGATATCAATAGGACATGAAGAGTGTTAAATAAATAGTATACCAACTTTAGGAAACTAATTTTGCACATCAAAGTAATCAAAAAATCTTCTAACAAATTAGTTTATCTTGCATTGTATAACCACTTTCTGTCGGGGTTTTTTTTTCCTTAAAATTAAAATCTATTTTAAAATAACAGTTTAACATAGTAAGCTCACAATTTAAAATGAAATTTGAAGATATTCAAAATTCTCAAGATATTTATACAGAATAATTAAAAAGTACCAGAACTGCTTTACCTTCTAAGGATAAAAATAAAAAATAGTAGGGTATATGGAATTGATTGGTTAAAAGAACTTCAAAATCTTTATAGAAGCTGACTATACTCAATTTCCTAGCTAGCTCCAAATGGAGAAAAATATTTTTTAATCTTCATTCTAAAGAGGTACGATAAAACAGAAAATATTTATAAATACAGTAGAGTCTCGCAAACTCGGCACTCGATAACCCGGCAGTCCGGATTACTCGGCGACCCTGACAGGAAAAAAAATATATTGCTAAAAACAGCGATGTTCGTAAAAGTTCGGCAGATCCCAAAGCGGGCATTAACTTCGATCGCTCGAATCGTTGATGGTACTTTTCCCACGTTAAACTCGTCACAAAGCGTTTTTACAGATTCCCCTCTGTCAAGTCTTTTTAACACATTTAACCGCGTCTCAAACGAAACCAACACACGCTTCCGTTTTCGTAACTCGCTCATTTTTATTTACTGTATATACTGTGCGTAGATCATAACCAGTCAAAGAAAACTGAAAAGAAATGTTATATTTTCCATAATGTATACTAAATTGATTCGTGGAAAAAAAGCGGCCCATCAAACGTTTTTGCAAGTGTATGTCTGCTATACCGACGGGTGCCAATGCCGCGGTGTTTTTATGCCGCCGACAATGGGATACCGCTATCGACAAAGTCGTTTGACTTGCCGCGGTGTTTTTACACCGCCGACAATGGGATACCGCTATCGACAAAGTCGTTTGATATAGCCGCCGCTTTGGTGTTTCATTTACAATTTATTTTTTGCCCTTATTCCCGATAACCCAGCATTTCACAAACTCGGCACACTTCCGGTTCACATTAAGCTGAGTTTACAGGACTCTACTGTATTGGCGGAAAAATATTTTTAATCAAAACTTTTATTTTAATGTTCAAACTGGATCACCCCTTGTTGGAACTATCTTGGAATTGGGGAATAATACAAAATTCAATTTTACAGAGCCTTTAATAGATCTTTAAAATTAAGTTTAACTCAACACCTTTCATATTTCTATCTTTTAAATGTTTAAATTTTATATTGAGTATTTGGAATTTAAACTTTTGTGTTTTTAATTTCAGATTCTTAAACATTAATTAAGCATTCACTACTTTTCAATTCTCTAACATTAAAGGTAATGTTTATATCTAGGTCCGCCGTGCTGTACGACCACTCTTCCAAGTCACACAACCTATGAAAGCTTTTTATGATCTTATCACGTTGTTAACTACACGAGTTGTCATGGCGTATATAACTTTTAGTTTTGTTATTCTTGAGTTTTGGCCGAGCATACGTCTATATACGTAAGTATTGCATCTTATCATTAAATGTAACTGAGTAATCATAGGAAAAAAATTGTCTTCATAATCAAATTAGGTTTCCACAGTAAAAAAATGTCAGCAATAACTTTTTCATAAATTTTTACTTTTAGTCATAACTGAAAAATACGGAATACCTTTTCTTTTGAAATCCTTATTCATATGACTTTTTTTTTATTTGTATAATGGGACCAAATTATTAGGTAAATTTGTCTTTCAATTTAATCCTATCTAAAAAATTGTTGTCAAAAATTAAAGAGCACCAAATTTATTCAAAAAGTTGTTTTTATATTTATTGTATGAGCAATGATATTTGTGAAATGTTGGAAGTAATACTCTAAGATTATCACATATTTGTCTAATTTCTTATCTGTCTCCAATTTGACATGTGAAGTAAAAGATTAGCCTGACACGATTGTATAAAACTTGTGTCATCCTTAATAAAAATAACACACCATTGTTTGTATAAAAAAACATGGATACAACTTTCTTTTTTTAAATTGTTTGCAGCAGACATAAATTATAGCTTTTTAAAAAATTATTATTATTATTTAGGAAGTGGGGGTTTTACCCACCAGAAACCTCAGCCTTAAATGCTTTTTATGTACCTCATATACTAATCCGGCCAACTTAACTCTATATTCTTCCTTACCCTATAATAAAAAATTTGTAATGTGGCAAGTCGTTTTTTGCTCTTTTAAAAAAAAAATTTATTAAAAAATTCACCAAAAATAGTAATATGAGGTGTGGCAATTAAATAACCGGACTGGTGCTACAAAACATTTTATTGTTCACTAATTACATTACAAAATTTACTCTTCAAAGTACTCTCCATACCAAGCCCTACAATGCTCCATTCGAATTTTCCGCTGTTACAATCAGTGCTGGAAGTCTACTTCTGTCAGCTTCTTGAGAACCTCCATCGCTTTTGCTTATACCACTTTCACACTGTCAAATCTTGTCCCCATTAAGCTCCGATTTGATCTGAGAAAATAAAAAAAGTCACAGGAAGCCAGATCGAGCAAGTACAGTGGGTGGTACAATATCATGATGCCGTAATTAGCAAAAACGCCTTCACAGACAAGACGGAATGGGGAGGCACATTGTCTTGGTGAAGCATTCAGGAATTGCTCTTCCACAAATCGGGTGTTTGTCTTCTCACTCGTTGTCAAAGGACTATCAGAACCTTGATGTAATAATTTTGATTGACCTTCGAGGACCCAGTGAAAGTAGATAATTCCACACTTGTCAAAAAAAAAAAACCATCCACATGCCCTTGCATTTTGATTTGCTCATTTCCGCTTTTTTTTTTTTTTGCCTTAGTGAACTTGGGCTCTTCCAATGCATCAATTGGCGCTTTGTTTCAGGATCATAGGTAAAAATATTGTTCAAAAGGTCAACATAAATGCTCATTCTTGAAGCTTCTTAACCCTACCAAATCAACCAGCACACCAGGGCACCAACTTTGATAATTATTAGTTCGGTCATTTCCTCCGAAAGACCGTAGAACTAACGAATTACTAAAACTGGACTTAATTGTGGTTTAACGGCCTACCGGTAATAACCCAGAATGTCATGAACATCAATAATTATTTAAAACATTATTAAAAGAAACTATCAAAACTGAACATGTGGAATAAACTTTTTTCTATCTATCTTGGTCCAGGTCCTGCACTCGACTGCCAGTACCCCTGGATTACCATGTCTCAAGTCCGGTGTGGAACTAGTTTGGGGCTTCATGGTTGTCCGTGTACTTTTGTAATAAGTCTATTAACAATGTCTCATTAGAATAATGTGACTATATCACAGGTTCCAACGTCTAATTTGAGATGTAATATGTAGATAGATCCACCTTAAAATATAAGATTGATAAACCCTGTGACTTGTTGTTTTGTAATATGGTCCATATACCATGGGAGTACGCACACTTTAAACCGTTTTTAAGTGGATAATTCTCTTATGTTGTGAAGTTATTATTTTTAAATAAAATATGCTCACAGACTCAAATTGTTACGTACTTAAATAGCAACATTTTGTTATCAAATTTGGGAAGCAGGCGGAATGGCTCAGTTGGCATATTGTACGAGTTGGTAATTTTAAATTAAATAAATTTTGTTGAACAAATTCTTTAATATTTTTAGTTGTATACCAAAATGAAGTACCATGACCATTTGGGCAAGTCAGTAGAGTAGAGTGTAGAGTTAGTCTATTGTAAATTTACTCTGTTGTACATAATTATTTGATATAATTTTCTATACAGTATTTTTAAATAAATAATTGATTAAAAAAGGTACTGTTAATCAGTTGTCTTATAAAAAATAAACCTAATTCTACAGATAAAATAGATAATAGATTGGTAAATTAATGTTCATTGTACAAAATTAACATTAAAAAAATATTCATTAACCTATAAAGGCAAATAATAAGAACCTGAATCATTATTTAAATATAATAAGTTAAGAAAAATTTATTATATTAAAAAAAATGGTAAAAAGGGTAAAAAAAAAGGTGTAAAGTTTGGTTTTGTTAGAGAAGTTATTACCAAAGTCTGTAACAAAATACATTTTTGAAATATATGTACGAGCTGTGATAAAAAAATATGGTGAATAATTTTACTATGAACAAAGTAATAAGAGGATATGTCAAATTTGAATTAATCTCATTCAAAGTACTCTCCTTGGATAGCAACGCATTTATCCCAATGTTGATTTCATAACTGGAAGCATTTCTGGAAGAATTCTTTCGGAAGGGCCTTCTGCTGGTCCGTTGTGGACCTCTCAATGTTGGAAATGGTGTCAAAACGCTTCCCTTTTAGTACAATTTATATTTTTAGGAATAGCCAGAAGTCCCATTGTGTTAAATCCGGAGAGTAAGGCGGATATGGGCAGACATGAACATTATATATGGCCAAAAACACATGGATCAGAAGCGAAGTGTAGCACGACGCATTCTCTAGATGAAGGAGGAAACCATTGGCCCATTTTTCTAGTCTCTTTCTTTGTACGTTGTTTCACAAACATTGTAGTACGCCCTTGTAATATTCGGAGCTTACAGTTGTTCCCCTTGGAACAAATTCTGATCGTCCTCATTATCAAAAAAACAACGAGCATAACCTTAACGTTCGACTATATCCTCAGGATCATATCCACATACCCAACTTTCCTGTCCAGTTATAATATTGGTCATGAAGTCTAGATCTACTTCAAAATGATCATTCTGTTCCATGCAAACACAGTAAACATGACCTCACTCTTTAGACTCTAGAAGCGGACTCTGATGGGTCATAATTTGTTCAAACTTGACACTGATTATCTTAAAGTATCCCATCGGTAATCGAACTTATTACTTCAAATTGATGTAGCATCAGCAGTTACTGCTATAAAAATTCACTCACCATATTTTTTTATCACACCTCGTATATTATTTACATTAACATTATTTATATACAGTTAACACTCTCAACAAATATAATTGTATCCTATGAATATAACTTACTGAAATATAATACCATTGTGTTTCTTATACTCAAGTTATAATAGAATATCTAAAAGTATGCCTAGAAAAAATAGGTTTTTCTGGGCTTTGCAAAGCAATAAATATAGCCTCCAATAGCTCTGATATATTGCCTACAATGTATCGACTTGACTTGAAAATTGCCTTTACAATAAATTACATGATCAGTCCCGCACTTTCTTCATTTCTATAGTGTGGTTCTATGACCTCATAGTTTAAACAATTTAATTATAGTCTTTATTTGGTGTGAATGTATTAATCACTTGTCATTGCCAGGTCTCATAGTTGTTCTTTGAATAATATGTAAAAACATTAACAATATTATGTATGATTAAGAAAATAATCTGCTGTTAGATAGTGTTAAATGTTCATTTAATATGTTATTTAAACAGAAATTTTAGATTATTATAACTTTCATATGTTTCTATAATTATTATCAAAATAAAAGACAAAATACTATTTTATTCTCGTTTTTATCAACAAAGCTTTAAAATAACGTTTATTTCATTCCTATATCACCTATAGTGTGTTCAAAATATGATTATAGAATTATCTTTAGATTACAGAAAATTAATACAATTATTTGTCATTCTTTAAAAGGCATAAGTTAGATATTATACTATTTAAATATAAACTTGTCACACAGATATTTGTACAACTTAATTGTCATAACTTTTGTATTTCACAGGCACATGTACTTTGCTCCGCACATAGTGGCGCTGGCAGCAGTTTTCCTATTGCCCAGACTGTTTCCAACGCCGGCAGATAAAGAAACAAATACACCACTCGCAGATAAACTATCAGAGTTTGCATCCAATGAACTTACATCAGGTGTACACGGCTAAAATCATCCACAATTTCTTTCTATAGTTCTCTCTTTTTCGTAAGATAATTATCAGAAATATTTTTTAAACAATTGATAAAAAAAACTACACTTAGACAATACTATTTACTGCTTTGGTCCATCGAGAACATTAATTTGTTGGCTGTGATTGTATAGGTTAGGGTGAATTTATTTTGTTACATTAGTGTTGAATAAGTTATGTATGTTACTGTACCGAGGGCCATTTTTATACCTACACCCTTTGTTTTCTTTTGCTTGTTCATATTTGGAAAATTAATGATAGTACAAATTAATTTTACAGTTGTTTTAAATGAATCGAGCGTAATACATAATCTTCATACATATATAATCGTTATCAGACTAAACTAAAGTAAGTTTGTATAACATCACATTCTATCTTTGGAATCTCAATTTTCAGAATTTTTAAAGGTATAAAAAATGTATTAGATTTCCTTTATAACACTTAAATCCTTATTTTAAAGAAAATAAATACTAATTTTTAAAATAATATTTCTTTAAAATTAATACCTAATTTTGTTAAAATAGAAAAAAACTTTTTATTTGCTGTGTAGTTGTTCTATTCTCACTTTGTAGTAAACATTTTCCACAATGAACCACTCTAATCACAAACTCGTTTTAGAGTTTGTTTTGGGCGTGTGTTTGTGTGTGCTTCTGTTTTGTTTTGATGTTATATTTATACTGTAAACAAATATTCCATTAAAATGTATTAATATTATTTGAGAATGGGTTATAAAAAAAAAAGTGAAATGGCAAAATATATTGTTTTATCTCAAAAAATTGAGAAAATGTCAAAGACACAATTTTCTGAATTTAGGTAAAATGTCCAGACAACAATATTTATATTGTCATCTTATATTTATTGTATTTCAATTTTAAACAACTACGTATAAGACATTGTATATTTTTATAGTGAATTCATATGTTAATATTTTACAATAGTACTAATGATATATGTCTGACTATTTTTTGAAGTTGTAATTGACTAAATAATTGTTATCATGATTTAAATATGTACTATTAAAAAAAGCTATGTTTATGTTATTATCATTGGGAGTAAACTGTTTAGTTGCAGTTCAGCCTCAGTAAACCCATCGAAGGGTTGTGTGATTCCTCTATTTTTTCTTTGTTGTTTAAGGGCAAAAAACCTCTCGGTCATCATGGCTTTATAAAAAAATTAAGAAATGAACATAAAATAAAGATCCCTAGTACTTAAATACTCTCATCGCATCAAGATCGTAAGGGAATAAAAGTTGGTCAAGGGAGATAAAAAAGAGGAAACTAACACAAGACCACGTCTCTGGGGTTGCCATGTTTGTACTCGCTGTAGTGGCAAATATAGAGTGGCATCTAGATCAACAAATGTCATTGCAGAACTGTATTCTAAGAGTTGTATCCAGAGGAAGATCTAAAACTCTTTTCCCCAACTTCCAAACGTGTGTACATACAATGCTACGACCTGTTGATGAAATTATATTGCAAAATGTCCCCACAGTAAAACACCTGTAATTGGAATGGCCTTGACTTACTTGACTTATTTCCTTTTATCCCCTATTGGAGCATAGGGCGTCCAGAAGAGCTCTCCATCTGTCCCTGTCTCCAGCAAGTGCCTTCACTTCTCCCCAAGTCTTGTTAACCTCTTTTGCTTCTTTAATAATGGTCCTCTTCCAGGTTTCTCGGGGTCAACCTCTTCTTCTGACACCTTGCGGGTTCCAATCTAGGGCCTCTTTCTCAATGGTTCCATCTGGCTTCCTCAGTGTATGTCCTAACCACCTCCACTTCCTCTCTCGAATCTGCAGTTTGACCCGAATTTGACCTGTTTCTCTCCATAAATCCTCGTTTGTAATGATCTCAGGCCAATGAATGTTCATGATACGGCGAAGACACCTATTGATGAAAACTTGCAGCCGAGACGTAATTAAACTTGTAACTTTGCACGTCTCACTTGCATACAGCAAAACAGACTTAACATTTGTGTTGAAGATGCGAAGCTTCGTTTTCTTTGGGATGTTTCGATTTCGCCAAATCGGGTACAGTTGTACAAAGGCGGCGTTTGCTTTTTTAATGCGAGTCTTCACATCATCATCAGCTCCTCCACTTGTTGAAACAACACTTCCCAAGTAAGAAAAATTGGAATGGCCTACAAGGATGATATTATCCTTTTCATTTAATTTACTTTCAACATTCCTAGGATGAATTGTACGCTCTAGAAGTTTTATGAAGTTGATCAGTCTAAAGTAGATAATAATTTATGCTGTATAACCTTAAATTTCTTAGTTGAACCAAAACTGATTTAAATGGAGTATATAGAGTCAAACTAAACATTAAATTAATTTTTAAGTCCAATTTTCACTTATCAGCACTGTTACCTTTCAAACAAAATATTCAAATTATGTGATGCTGGAAAACTATTAAATTGTTAAACGGATGGATTAGGTTCAGAATTGTATTAATTTATTTAATTCTAAAGTGCTTAATTTTAATTTATTAAGGTTCATACGCTCTAAAGTTGTATAATATTTTGATCCTGACTCATGATTAGATCAAGTTGGTGTAAAACTCAATTTTCAAACAAAACTGAAAGGAATTTTATAAACTTTTAAATTCTATTTGAATCGATTGTACAATTAATTATTATAACTGTCAATATTTCTCTTAACTTAAAATACATTTGAAATTTAGAAGTTAAGAAAACAGTATTAAATTAGGAGAATTATTTCCAATCATATGTTTAGATTGAATCTTGTATGATCAGCCAAATTTGACTTATTCTTTATAACTTTTAATTTTTTTCACTGAGAAATTGATCAAACACGGGATTTGCTATATTACAGACAAAAATAATTCACTATAATATAATAATACGATTACACAACTATATAACACTAAATATGAAAAGAAAACTACTAGCTAAAGTAAAACAAATAAATAGAGAACTTTCACTTCACGAAACAGAGTAATATGAAGTGAACAGGTGTAACAAACAATGATCAGCTGAATGAAACATCTGTAAGCGAAAGCCACATACAGCAGTCTCATTCAGACCAGTTTAGAGTGACATTTCTACGCACAACGGATAGATTAAGCGCCACTGACATATCTGGAAGGCTTTGTTTCCACTAAACACACTATAGGAACATCCCCACACCCTCTCGCTGATATTTCATGAAGTAGGACTCTGTCTACACGTTATTTTACTATAATGCGTTTCAAACTGCAAGCCTCATTTTAAAGGTTAATAGATTCTCTAAGTAAGTAAGTTATTTTGATCCATACTTCACTAATATCAGGATACTGGTATTTTATTTTAAACAATGGAATTTAAAATTCATATTAAAAACTATTAACTACCGTACTGTAAATAATAAATTCACTCTGTTTAAATTTTACTAGATGTATAAAAATTCACTTGAAATGAGCAACACTTGTGGAAACTTTAATTATCAAATAAAATAAAATAAAAATGTTTAGAAAAAATGTTCAGTGACTAAGGACATCACCTTCCGTTGTTAAATTTACACAAACATTTCTAAGGTTTAAACTGTCTAAAGTCATTGCAATATCATCTTGTTTCAACTAAAGTATTCATTGTGAAAATTTATGTTTTTTTTTTCATTCAGTAGTGCACTAATTGAAAATGTATATTGTTGGTATACATTTTTTTTTATTTTATTTATTTATTTATTTTTTTTTTTCTTCAAAATTTCCCATCATGCTTAAATTATAATTTTATATATATATATATATATTTATTTGAGAATTCAATGGGGGGGCTTTGTTCTTTTTTAAAGTAAAAATATATACAATGTGAATGTTGATATTTACAGTACTAAAGTCAAGAATATGTTAAATACAAGTTATGAGACTGAATTTAGAATACCACAATAATAATGCATGTTTTTTCTTTAGTGTATTGAGGTTTTTGGTGTTAATGTCATTTATCAAAATTAAATAGATATTAAACATTAAAAAAAGTATTTTTACCAATGGTATAATTTAAATAACATAAAATCTAAGATTTTTGTATGTATTAAATAAATTCATTATTTTTAACCAATCCAGGTCTTAGCTTTAAAACATTCAAAATAGTCAATATGTAATTAAGATTTATTAATTAATTAAAGAAATTGGAATTATGTAAATCTTATTTATTAGATGCTCTGAAACTGAAAAAAGAAATTGTAAACTTTGATCATCCCTAAGATGAATTGTTTTTTAAATTTTATTTAAAGAGTATTATTTATATTTTAATGTAAGGAATTGTTTTAATAAAAACCAACAATATTTTTTGTATAAAGATGTTTAGTTACCAGTGGATTGAGTTTTGCTTATAAACTCTTGATTTTAAATGAGTATTGTGGCTAATATATTATTATGCTTGTTCAGAAAGTATTTTTAATTTATGTGATTAATATTTAGTAAATAATTATTTAATTTTAAACAGTATTATATAAGTTATCTAATATTAGTTACTATATACAGTAGAACCCCTCTTAACCGGTCTAGTCGGGACTGACACCCGGGCCGGTTGCCCGTTTGGCCGGTTAATCCGAGGTTCCCGTGAAAAATCGGTTTTCGTTCAAAGAAAGCTTATTTAATCAGGTAGCACTAAGAATTATGCAATTAAGATGTTATTGCAACTCATGTTATTGTACATAAATGTATCGTATATATTATGTTATGTATATTATACATCAAACATGAAAAAAATTAAACACTACAAAGCTTTTTTACAGGTTCCCCTCTGTCAAGTCTTTTGACACTAAACCGCGTCTCAAACGAAACCAACACACGCTTCCGAAAACTGAAAAGAAATGTTATATTTTCCATAATGTATACTAAAATGATTCGTGGAAAAAAAGCGGCCCATCAAAGGTTTTTGTGGGTGTATGTCTGCTATACCGACGGGTGCCAATGCCGCGGTGTTTTTATGCCGCCGACAATAGGATACCGCTATCGACAAAATCGTTTGACTCGCCGCTGCTAGGATGCCGCCGACAATGGGATACCGCTATCGACAAAGTCGTTTGATATCGCCGCCGCTTTGGTGTTTCAATTACAATTTATTTTCGGAAACTCTCATCCAACCAGTACACTACGATATAGGCTGGTTGATATAGGCCGGTTAATCCGAAGACCGGTTAATCCGAGGCCGGTTAACAGAGGTTCTACTGTACTAGTAATGGTTATTTATCTTATACACGTTAACATGTTTTGAAAATTCACTATCCAAATTCATTTAATTATTTATTGATTGTACAAAATTTTAAAGGGAAAATTTTTTTCTTGCTGTGAATAAATACCTTATATTTTTGGTTTTTAAATTTGGATTAGGTAAAATCAAACAAATTGATATTATATAACGTAATCATCAGTTAAGTTTATTGACCAGAGAAAATTGCCCATATCATGATATATCTGATATAATCAGATATTAAAATTACTTTGTTTTCTTTTTAAAACCATATTTCATGATGTAAATGTGTGGTACAAATAAAATTTGTTCAGTTTAAATCTCTTTAAAAATTAATAAACTAAAAATGTATATTTAAGTAATTCAAAACCATGTAGTTTCAAAAATGTTTGTTTTTAATGTTCTATTTGTTATAACTACAAAGAATATTTTAATTGGGTGGTTTATCCCTTTTGCACATTAAAAGGGTGGTGTGATGCCTTTAGACATCTCCAAGCACATCTGTAAGCTTTTGACAGAACTTCAAAATTTTCCTGACAAGGTTGTCTTGAAAGATTATCTGTCCCTTCATCAAACATCGAAGAATGTACTTCCATTCCTGATCGAGGCATTTGCATTCAAAGATCAGGTGTGGTACAGTTTTCATTGGAGGTCACGTTTCCTTCACAGAGACTCCCCACATAAACTATTATAATGTAATTGAAATTAAGAGTAGGGAATTTGTAATGTGCAGCAATATATCTTTCAAAATAGTTTGAAATAAAAACTACTCTATCCTATGTATAGGACATTTTTATTTGAAAAGGGAATGTTCTTAGTGACAGCCCTGTAAAACGTATGTTCAAGTAATGGGCGAAACTCGTAATATATGTCAGCTACAATCTTTTTTGGAGGGAATCATTGTTTGGACAAAACAACATCTTATAGAACTAGTGAGGACCAATACTAAACACGGGAATATGTTTGCCCAATTTACTAGGGTGCGTTTTGATTAGCCTTATTGTGATTGAACAGTTGGTTTTTATTTAAACAGCTGACTAGTAGGGATTAAAAAATGTTATCATTAAAATTTCACTATATTCCGGTTTTTTTGTCCTTGTTGCTAGAACAGGAAACATATTGTGGTTCAAATTACTTGATTACTAACAACTCAAGTGGTATGAAACCACTTATTTTATTCACATTGCTTATAGCCACCTTGTAATTAAATGATTACGTGTTCCTGTATTATTTCCTTTCGTAGGTTAGAATTAAAATAATTTTGTAATTTTAAAGAAATAGTATTTTTTTACTGTTGGCAACAAACATTAATAATGTGTAGAAATGGGTTTTAAATATTTTAGGGTGATCATTTTTGTGGCTGGTAAAATTCTAGTCTTTGAAGTTGTCGCACATATAATTTTTAATTTATTTGTATTGTAAACATCTGTAATGTTCTTTTTGTTAAATGCACAAACTATGTTGACTGAAGTATTCAAATTTTGAAATTGTATTTGTAATCAGGTGATGAATAGAACGTTTTTCACCTTCTAAAATAAAATTGCTAAGATGTAATTCATATTATGTTAACAATAAAACAGTTTTGCTTTTCCCCTATTTTTTATTTATTGATTGGTTTATAGCAAAATAACTATGAAAATATTATAGTTAATTTAAATGTAAATGAGAGTGTAAAGTTTATTATTTACTAAAAAATATTGAAAAATACAATAATGTTAGCTAACTTTTGATATTAGTAAAGTAAGAAAGACATTTTTTGTTTTCTATTTTTAATATTAAAGTGTTTACACATTGATTTAATATAACTATTACTAATGCAATGTAATTTGGTTATACATTTTTTTCAATTTTTTTTGTATGTGTAGCTAAGCCATTGCACAATTCAAGCTTTAAAATGTCATCTAACTACACTATACAATAGTGTTTACAATTATTGCATTAACATTGTTGTAATTTTAATCTAATGTCTGTGCACGAAATTAGAATGAAGTTTTGTAATAAAAATGTTTTATAAATTCTAACCAAAACTGTAAACATTTTAAAAAGACTGATAACAAAAATCCTGCGGTGCTAAAATGTTGATAATCACTTATAAATTAGTGTAATATAGTTTTGTAACTAGTATTTGTATAAAAGAGCCTCATTTGCAGTGATTTTGTTCATACATTTTACTATGGTAGATATTCTTGAGGCAAATATCTCTGAAATGGTTTTGCATTTGTGATCATTTTATACAATATATAATATATATATGTGTGGATAAAACTATGATTGCTTTTATATTTTTTAAAAATTAACAGCTGTTTTGAGTTTATGTAACTCATTGACATGATTGGTTTTAATAATAACTCGAAACTGCACTCATTTGAAAGAAACTGTGTAAGGATTGTTACACATGAAAAAATAAACAATTTGTAGTCATTTAAAACAATCCAAAAAGCCCCAAATAAAGGTTGTTAAAAATAATCTATGACTCAGGTCTGAGGGATTCTCCACACTGTTCAACACGACCTCATTGCTCGTACAAAATTGTTTTAGATAATTGCAAATGGTTTTAAAGCCAGTGGCGGCGATAAGAACCCGCGGGCCCCCCTCCCAATAATCTTTTCCCGGATGTTAATCATTTCGCCCACCGGTGCCAGTGAGTTACCGCGATGCGCTACGTAGCGATAGCTGCATTACTTATCGGCCAACGTCAACAATACACATACTTCGTATCATGACATTAAATAATAAATACTGCTCTCTAAAAAATAATGGTTATTGCCGTTTTGGATGCACGATGCACAATCTTGTCTGAAGACATTTTACCTTATTTTAGTAATTTCTTGACAATACTCTTAAAAATATTGTTATGATAGGGGGGGGGGCCCGTCGCGGGTCCGGGTCCCGGTAAAATTTCCCGAAAAATCCCGGTCAAGGCTCACGGGCCCCCCGCACCGCGGGCTCTGCAGGCCAGCTATTGCCACCACTGTTTAAAGTCATGCTTATTGTTCATTTACACAAAGTGTAATAATTAAAGTTAAACAGATTTATTAGTTTTCAATAATGTATTATCATGCCAATCTGCTAGTGTAACACATTTAGTCATGTTAGAATCTCTATTTTTAGCATGTTTGTCACATGTATGAAGAATGGATAGTGTGTCTCAAATTTGTATGATATTATTGCTGACCTTTCAGAGTGATTATATTTTGATAAGGATTATTTTTGGGAGGGTAAGAAAATGAGAGAAGGATTTATTTAAAGTTTATGACTTTAAATTAATTTATAAACTATATTATTATTAAAATTGTTTGGGAAGTGGAGGGAAGTTAAAACGAATAGGAGGAAATTGTTTATGTTAGTTATGAGAATATTGTTAGTTTATGACGCACCTACATAGATAGTTAATTGTTTCTATAAAAGTTGAAATTTTATAAATTTCCATAATAGGAAAGCCCAGTACTAGCTTTATCTATTTCTCAATATAAGAGTTCAGTGCCTTACAGTGGAATTTAGATTGGTCAATCATCTATGTTAATGTTTATACATCTATTTTACTTTTTTTACTAAAACTACATTTATCAATGCAGGAAACATCTATTAGTTTGTTATTGCTACCAAAGATGTGAAGAAACTAATATCAATATATATATATATATATATATATATATATATATATATATATATATATATATATATATAGAGGAAGTATCTCCAGTCAAACAATTGTACCTGGGTATTACTCAAAATTTTGAGCTAAAGGATAAATCAAGTTATAAATCTTCCTCAGAAATTGAAAACTAAAATTTAAAAACTCTCCTCAGACTTCTAATACGGAGTTCATTGGTCGTTTCTTCTTGGTAATTGTATAGAATATTCAAATAACCCTCTGCCTACTAGTTGACTTAAATAATTAGTAAATATTAAAATTTATTAAATCCTATTCGATTTACTAACACATATCTGGTCCCTAGATTTGAATTCCAGATTTTGGTTTTTGAAATCAAGGCTCGAAATTTAGGTAATATAATTTGAGTTGGAACCAAATTAAACTTTATCTATTTTTAATTAATTTAGTGACCGAATTGAAATACGATATTAAAAAAGTATTTAAAATAACTGCCATTTTAACATTTTAAATTGTTATTGTCTAAATATTATAAAACACAAGCTGTATATAAACTATGAACAAAATGGGTCGAAAATAGTGAAATGTATAGTTTACATACACATAAATAAATGCCAAAGTGTCTCAAATTATATAATTAGTGCACATTTTATTGTCCCTTATCACAATGTTGCTACGAGGAGAACTACACAGTCTATGGAAATATGGTGGAAATTGAGAATCGGCCTAATCTGGAAGCTACTTATTCCAATAATTTATTCAATAATCCCTTGTCATCATTAAAAATCACTTGTTTTGCTACTTCTTGTAATGGAGTAGTATTGGTCATGAACCCAAAGAATGCTAGTTACAACGTCTCTGTTGCTACATACCACTACATTACCTGAGTGATGTCTTATATTTTATTTGTTTACTGAGAAGTAGGACATAGTTATGTATTACTGAAGCTATTTTGAATAGTTTATTAAAATTTTGACTACTTTCGCTGTTTTATTCCTATACAAAATCATACAACAATAGATATTTTCCGTTTCCGTTTCTAACTTTTTCATCACAATTTTAAATAATTCTAATCTCTTCCTATCACTATAAAATATTCTCGGTGCTGAAGACATTTAAATTAAAAAAATTAATTGATTTTGTTATTTAAAATATGTTTATAATACTTTAAAGTTACTCATTACAATTAAAAATAATGCATAATTAAAATGTAGAATAAAAAATAATATTCTACTATATAATTAAATATTCTACCATAAATATTAACATATACACAATCACTTTAAAACACTAATCAAATAGAAAAATAATTGGACACTGTTACTAAAAATATGTTTATAATTATACATTTATCAATTAGATTTATTTAAAATGATGAGATAATAATTAATAGATAAAATTATAGTACATTAATAATTATTGTAAGGTGTAAATTGATAGATGTTCAATGAGCACTATGGTAAATGTGAACAATATAAATCACTGAACCCCCTACCACAAGTTTGGTACAATAACACACACACACACACACACAAATAAAATAAAATATTTATTTGTCTTATGTTATTATAATTCCCTGATGTACATTTCGGTAACAAAGTTACCATCATCGGAGGGATCTGAAATAATACTCTATTGATATAAGGCAATAAATATTTTATTTGTGTTTGTGTTATTGTACCAAACTTGTGGTAGGGGTTTCAGTGTTAAGGGGTTTTATATTAAGACGTAAATTTTTGAACAATTTACTATAACGGAGTATCACTAGTGAAAGAGACCACTGTTATATGAGAATGGTAATTACCTAAGATTGACGAGTTGGCATCTCAACAACTTAACATTCTACGCTTCTATGACCTCTATTTGACACTTCATGTCAAGGGCGTACCCAGGATCAAAACTAGGGGGGGGGGGGGCAAGCCATGGTCATTCAATATACAATTGATTATTAAAATAGTTATTTCAAGAATTGTATTAAATTCCAGCAACAAAATGTATAATAAAGATTTAATTTTTTGCTTCCAGGAGGGGGCAGCTGCCCCCCCCTGCCCCTCGCTGAGTACGCCCATGCTTCATGTTTTATATCAGTTTGGTCTTTAGATTATTGTATCTTATGAGCATTCAACAAGTCTATTAGTTTTATTTTTACCCTTGTAGTTCAACTTTACTTCAAAGTAACATTATCTTATATTCATTAACTGAAAACATTAGAGACTAATTTAGCTATAGCTCAAGAGAACGGGGCACATATTAAACTAATACAAACATATATTTTGAGTAAAACGTCAATACAATAATATACACATTTTTGCCTCGTACAATAAGTATACCACTTGTAATGCTAGGATATGCTAGACTTGTACAATTCCATCAGGGCCACAAGCCCTTCCCTCATTTTAGCTCCTCACCTCATACAGTATCCAACCCATCTAACATAATTCTAAAGGTTAAATATCTCCAGTAACCTCCTTATACTGAACATACAGTATAATTTTATTGGTTATTTGTTGCATTTTATATGAATAGTTTTTAAAACAGTCATTTTACAACTTAGGAGGCATAGGCCAAAATCTTTAAATCCTAACTCATGTTTTCGTAAGTTGACCTAGAATTTTTGGACACATTGTTTGTTAGGTAAATAATATTTTATAATCAGTATTAAGATTTTACAAAATATTTTTCATAAATACTGTTATCAATTAAATTATTGGGAGGGGGTAAAATTCTAATTTGTATATGATTTTATTTTCATTGTTACATGTGTGGAAGTGCATAATGGTTTTTTGACTTTAGAAGAAGAAAAAAGATGTAAGTGTGGACTATAGTAACAGTCAACATTTTTGTCTAATTTTTACTAAATTTAGAATGTAGAATAATTTTTAAAATGGCTTTGACAAGTTCATTAACAACAAAAATCAAACTTTTGTAGTCACTGTTTTTCTCAGATTTTCACCAAATTTGCTGAAATTAAAAATTTTATACAAAAATAATGTTACAAAATAAACATGTAAAGCAAATTTTTTAGCTAATTTTTATCTATTTTTTTAAATATTTTAAATATGGTAAATTACAGTGTTAAATTTAAATGAAGAATAAGAATAATTTATACTCTAGTAATTCAAGTCCTTTAACAACTTTTTAGTTTTTTAATGACTGAGGTACCATGAGAAACTATTTTGTTAATTCAGATTTAATAGAGAAAATACTGATAGTTCCTTCATCCCGGCTTAAAATAGCACTAAAATGTGCAACAAATAATTTATCCTCCTATCAATAGTACTTAGGCCTATGTTTCTCTAGAAATTACTTATAGCACTAAAATGTGCAACAAATAATTTATCCTCCTATCAATAATACTTTGGCCTATGTTTCTCTAGAAATTACTTGTGTTTCTTTAATTAGTTAAAAATTCTGAATTTACAGATATTGCCATTCAAATAACAATCATTTTCTACAAGAGTAATATTTTACTCAATTAGTTCTCTATAATTTGTAATGGTCGACAAATATTTTCAAGTATACAATGTGAATAAAAAAGGGGGTTACTAAGCCTAGCCTTATAGACATTTTATCAGTATAAAACGTTGTGTTAACTTGGGTTTATAGAAACTAGAAATATGTATTTAACTGGACACTTTTCATAAGTATTTGTCTAACACAATTTTTTATAAAATGCTTGAAATAATTCAAATAAAATTTCTTATAATCTTTGTACAATTTAAGTAGTCATTTCATCATTCTCAATTAAAGTAAGTAAACTTTTAAAAATAGTAATATTGTATCTTCCAAGTATTGTAATTTATTAGAGATATTTTATTATTTGAGTATCTTTTTAAGATTTTAATTCTTAATAATCTTTATTGTTTGTATTTTTTATAATTTTGTTTTTGTTACAGTATTTCTTATTAATTTTGTTTTAATAATTATAATAACTTAGAATAGCTTCCACCTGTTTATAAAGTTAGTTTATTTCAAATATTTTAACAGATCATAATAATTTGTATGTAAACATATTGGTGAATTTTCCTTTTTAACATTTTTGCACATGTCCCAAGAGTTCTTAAGTTAATTTTCTATATTATATCTACACAATATTTATGTTGCAGCACAATGTGGTATGTTGTTTATTATTTCTTTTTTATACAAATTTTAAAATGATTTTAACATGATTTCATTTTGTGCCTTTTATACAATGTTTCTTCTTATTAAAATGTACTTTAAGCTTTTGGAGCGTAACATAACTAGATTATTTACATGAAAGTTTTAATAATTACGGCTTCAACAGCAAACAAAATAAATGTTACCTAAAAAAATTGTGTATTTAATCAAATCCCTTTTCTGTTTTTAATCCTGGGAAAAATATACATAAACCTATTTTCAAGGGATGTAATTTCCTCTTTATTTACAATTAACAGACCTAAATATGTATACTATTTACATTATACAGTGTGCTGTGAGGATTCTAGGCTTCATAATCATAACTTTTTTTAATACATAGGATAAATTAAATTTATTTTCAAAACACTGTTTGCCTTCGCAAAAACAGAACCTCTTTTAAAGTTATATGGTTACAAATTTTTGGATTTAGTAGTAAAATATTTAAGCTGAGTCCTTTAGTAAGTTCAGAGAAATTTATAAACTATATTTTTTAGTAAAACAAAACCTAATTCATAATGATAAACATTAAAAATATATATATTGTCTTCAACTTGAATATGGAACTCAATTTAAAAACTATTTCTACCAATAGATTTGTTTTTTATTATTATGAGCTAAAAAGAATTTGTATTGAAAAAGACATGAAATGATGAATTTTAAATCGATTTTAATGACACAAATATTGAAAAGATATTTTTTATCTGTTCTCCCAAATTATGATTTCACTCTTCAAAAAAAAAAATCATTTATACAAAAAAACATATAACCACCGTTTCACTTTTCCAAGGAAATAGAAAGTAGACTCTAAGATGCTTTGATTATTGAAGTTTTTAGGCTGTGGAATTATATTTATTTGTCTATAGCATTTTTGTCATGCATTATCTCGAAAACAGGCTGTCTGATGATTAAAATTCTTAGTTTCATTAAAATTGGTTCAACAGAAAACAAGAAAAAGCCTTTTAAAATTTTTAATAGATGCAAATAAAAAATAAATCCTTGACTATTTTTATTGTCACTATATTACAATTTTATACTTGTAACATTTATTATATGTTATATTAACTTCCATTTAAATTAATGTTATTTTTTTCGAAAGTTTGTACGGTATTCAAAACTTAAATTTTGAAAAAAAGTTCAATAATCCTGCTTCTTAAAATATACAACTAGACTACTTATTGCATATAGAAAATGATTTTAGCTTTCCGGATTGTGGAAACGATTGAAAGTTTCAACAAAAAACCTTGCTTAAAAACAAATCTGACCTTGCAATACGTAATTAAACCACCAAAAGATGTCAGTGAAAATTGATTCAAACTTTTGGGGTGGAGATTTGGTGGTTATCTATTGTTTAAAGGATTTGTTTTTAGAAGGTAAGGTTTTGAAAAATGGTTGGTTGTTACTGATGTAGTATTGGAGTTTGGAATTTCAAATAAAATTCCATCTCTGATTTTAACCAACCTGTATATTTTATGAATTCGAAAAGTAAAAGTGATTTCATCATGAAATTCCAATCTTTGTGGAAAAATAAAATAAAAAAACTGCATATAGCTCATAGAATGGAATTTTTGTTTAATATGAGTTAAATCACAGATTTTGTCATAGATCATTCTTGTTATATGGAAATAGGTAATGTTACATAAATAAACAGAAACAAACCTTAAAAATAAAAATAAATAAAATAACCTTGTAACCTTTATTAGTAACAAAATATTTTTGACTAATTGTTAAACTTGAGCCTCCGATTGATTTAGTAAGTAGAGTTCTCACTTTGCTTGGAACAAGTTTCGGTTTCCACTCCTGTGGGAGCGCAATAATGAAGTGTTGACCTAGCATCATGAGGTAAATTAGAGAGCCACAAATGGTGGTGAGTGAAAGTTTATTACGACAATGCGATTTTGATGTGCAGATCCCATTACATCTGGTGAAAAGCCACGCATCAGACCATACAACAGGCTGTTCATCCAAAATGTATTATAATTTATTGAATAGTAGATAAAACCTAGCCTAACTGTCGAAATTGACTGAAATACCATTATAATTTTGGTCACATTATTTTATTAAATTATTATAATTTTTCCTTATTGACAGTTTTTTAATGGTAACTGTATAAAAGAGATTTCGATATCATAAGTTACAAAATTTTAAGTTATACAAAGCTATTTTATGACATAGGCAATAATATGACCTTTGCAGTCATCACCACATTAATATGTTTATTATTGGAGCCTTAATTGTTCTACAGTAGGCAATCAAAATACCTAAGTGTTGAGCGGGTTGCATACACTTGTTAATGTAAGAGTAGAATATATTTTTTACGAAGATATTCTTTATGAACATTTACGAACACTTCAGTCTTACAACAAAAAGAAAAAAATCAACTGTAAACGTCATCTTACATAAAGGAGGATTATTTCCTTTTTTTGTTAACGTATAAATAATGATGTATTCCAAATCGAGTGTAAAAGAAAATTCCAGTTCAGAAGAAAATTAGAAAATAATAAAATAAACCTTGAGCATATTTTTGGTCAGACCTTCACTTTACATTAAGATTAGAGTTTTGTAATAAATGTTGAGTACTTGTGAATGAAATTGTATTTAACTATCGTACCGGTAGATTAGGGATATACAGGATGTCCTGTAAGTACGCTGCCAAACATTAGGAAATGAACCTGTGCGTAAGAATAAATTTTTTCCCGAAAACTTAGTTTTTCACTTTGTTTTTTAAAACTTAACTTTGGAAATAGGAACAATATATACAGATTTGGTATAAGATGTTATGTTTTATAAGTGTACCGAAAATAAAGAATATTTAGTATATTTTCAAAATGGCGTCCGTATAAAATATTTAATATTGAATATCTCGAAAACCAAACGTACTTAGGTCAAAGGATAACCAAGCTATTGGACAAAAAACAGGAAAATAATTTCTTGCTAGTTGTCTACAACACCCAAGATTGACTCCCAACATCAAAATATTTTTCAATTCTAATACTTTTGATAAAAATAATTAATAAAATCCATCGCTCTAAATTGCATAAAAAATGAAAATGTGGTTCTTAACTATTCCAAAAAGGCGCCTATTTAATTTACGTATGTAATGGTAGTATTTTTCAATTTTATATACACTTTAGAACCATTTGATTAAAAGTATTAGAATTCAAAAAATATTTTGATGTTGGGAGTCAATCTTGGGTGTTGTAGACAACTAGCAAGAAATTATTTTTCCTATTTTTTGTCCAATAGCTTGGTTATCCTTTGACCTAAGTACGTTTGGTTGTCGAGATATTCAATATTAAATATTTTATACGGCCGCCATTTTAAAAATATGTTAAATAAAATCTTTATTTTGGATACACTTATTAAACGTAACATACAAAATGGGTATATCAAATCTGAACTCAATATTTCCAAAGTTATGTTTTTTTATAAAAAAACAAAATGGCGGATATCTGGAAAGCTAAGTGTTTTCGGAAAAATTTGTATTCTTAATTTTTTTTCTTTATCCTGACCAACGCATCATTTCCTAAACTTTGGCAGCTTACTTACGCGACACTCTGTAGAGATCAATACGGTTTTTGAGCAAAACTTGATTGCTCTAGTTAAGCAAATTATATTAAAACCTCTAGAGCTAATTTATATAAGCTAGAACTAGAGCCCGGTACCCTTAAATTATGAAGAAATTAAAAAAGACGTTGGACTATAAATTATAAAATAGGCCTAGCCATAGAAAATATAATCAAAATTCGTCCACCAGTTTAGGCTTTAATACATTGTACCAACGACTCATGCAGATATAATTTTAAAAAACCACTTTTTTTTTCTTTTTTTTTTAAACCAGTAATACTGAAAATAAATATTTCAGTAAAAATCTCAAATTCCGTTTGAATAGTTTTTGTAAAACATAGGAAGCTATATAGTCTAATGGGTTCAAAAGAAATCAATTTTTAAGTCATTTTTGTTTTAAATAAGTTTTTCTGTTACCTACCTATATCGTATTCTCAATACATGTATGTTTGCAATTTTTTGTATATGTGCAAATTTTCAACCAATTACATACCTTTAAAATTTTGTTTTAATAAAAATAATACAAAATTTCGATTTTCCCAAATTTTAATATTTTTTAAAAATGTATCGTTTAAGGACTCAAACAAAAGGCATTACTCGGTATCTCTAAAGAAAGAAATTGATTCACCAGTTAATTTCTCAAAAGAAGACAATGAACGTCGTCTAGATAGTCCGATATCTTAAAACCGGCTCGAATTATTTCGATAAAATTTATATTTAACGTGTACTACTTAGTAAATCAATAACACTCTCAGGTTCTCATTAAAGGTGAATACGGGCTTGTCAATCCCGACGGGACATAGCTGGATGTACACCTTTTTCCATGTAGTCTTGGGTTAATCCCTCTCTTTCATTTTTCTTTCCAGCCTCTCTTGACCAACTCTTGTTCTATTCTGACCCTCATACTATTAAGGGTCAAGTTGTAAGGATCTTTATTTCATGTTCCTTTTTTCTTCTTTTTTATAAGGCGATGATGATTGGGAGATTTCTAACCAATAAAAAAAAAACTCAATAGTACTAAAAGGAAAAATAATTTCCTACTGGTTGTGAATACGTTGGGAAATATCATAATTAACCTCAAACGTCATCGTACTCATTTTGGATTTTGTTTTGTCTTACATGCTGTTATTTGTTACAGATCTTTCACCAAAATGAAATCGAAATTACTTTGAGATAATTATTAGAACTTCTAAAACTGTGTCAATAGTTAATTTTAAATTATTAACAGGATTTTTTTATACTCACAAACAGGATTTTTTTTTTTTTTTGGTAACGAATACGTTTTGATTTCTTAGTGTTGAAACATCTGGAAGGTCGTAAAGGAGGGTAGCAGTGGTTTAGTGGGTAAACCGGATGAGCCACAAGTCCAACACACCAGGAGTCACGTGCCTCCAAATGGTGCCTAAATCATTACCCTCCTTGGGGAAAAAAATCACCTTAGCAACATGGACCATGTCGGACATATTGATAAATTAATACTTTGAAAACGCAAAATTGTAAATATGCGATTTTATTATTTAAAAAATAAATTGTATTTGGTATTTAGAAATTATTATATTTATTAGATATCCTTCAGAATAAATGGAATAAACAATATTTAAAATAATAATGTTTATTCTACCTTATGTACATTTCAATAGCACTGCTATCATCTGGTAGTAATTGTAGTTATTAAGGTTAGTGTTTATTGTACCTCTGAAGATGATAGCAGTGCTATTGAAATGTACATAAATTAGAATTATCATAAATATACAGTCTTTGTGTTGTTAGTGTTTTTTTTTTTTTTTTGGTTTTGGGGAATTTTCTTTCATTACATTTTTTTAGTTGGAGGCTTTCCAAAATGGATATACCGTATATCAAATCATGGGCGTACCCAGCGAGGGGCAGGGGGGGCACCTGCCCCCCCCCTGTAAGCAAAAAAATAAAAATCTTTATTATACATTTTGTTGCTGGAATTTAATACAATTCTTGAAATAACTATTTTAATAATCAATTGTATATTGAATGACCATGGCTTGCCCCCCCCCCCTAGTTTTGATCCTGGGTACGCCCTTGTATCAAATGTCTTCTATTTTTCTTGTTGTTTAAAGGCGAAAAACCTCTAGGTCATCATCGCCCAATGAAAAAAATAACATAAATTAAATATCCCTAGTTCTCGAATAATCTAATAGGTTCGAAAAAGAACAAGAGTTGGTCAAGAGATGAGAGAGGGATCTAAGTTAAGGTCCCTACATGAAAATAAAGGTGTAGATCCAGCTAGAACCATCGGGATTACCAAGCCCTGAACCCCTGAGGGTATCTTAAATTTTTCGAAATGGTATTTGTTTTTATCACAAAATTAGTTGTACACGCTACTAATATATACAAGAAATTAAACAAAAAATGTATATCACATTTGATTAATTAACTTCAATATCAGTAATGAATTAGCTTAGTCTAATTAAAATATGTATATCGGTTTTTAGCAAGTCTTGTAGGGGAAATTAATTACAATTATTTTAAGACCCCGATCTTAAAACAGTTTAAAACCTCACAGATACAATGTTTTTATAATTGTTTAATGTAGAACTCATTTTGGGGAATTATATTTTAATGGAATGATCAATTTAAATAGAATATTTTATTTAAATTTTATAATTTAGTAATTTTTACTGACAAAGTTATATTATGTTATGCAAGAAACCAAGGACACAGATAGGAATCTTTTCTAGTTCTATTTAAACTCTCTCACTTAGATTTAGTACAGTCTAGATAAAATAAAATAATGTAAAACAAACTTTTGTAGTTTTCTCCACAAATATTTGTTTTATGGGTCCTTACTGAATATCTATCTGTATATCGGTATGTATCTGTCTGTAATGACATTTTATAACATGGTACTTCGATTTAGTATTTGGATTGGCTTTGTAAAAATTGGTGCATTGCTTAAATTTAGTGAAAATTTAGCTTAATACCGAAATCAATTTTAGTGATTTTGATTACTCTAAGTTTGGGCTCTTAATAAAAAAACCCAGTACATTTGTATCAGAAAATTTCAAATCGGCATTTTTCGATAAAAAATGAAAAAGAAAAAAAGTGCAACGGCGCAGGCTGAAAGTTTGTGTTTTATAGAAATCAGTCATAAACTGTAATTTTATTTTACGAGAGACGCGTCAATATTACGAAAATTTCATTAAAATTTATTGCACCAAATTTGAGATATAGTAAATAAACGTTTATTCCTCCATAGTCTATTTTTAATTTTTAGCTGATAAGGGTCTATCACATTTTGTGATATATATTAATTTGGTATGATTTTGTGTATTTGTTATTAAATATATAAATACATAAAAATAACGTGTTTATATGAATAAAATTATGAAATATAACATTTAATAAACTATTTTGAGCCCAATCACGTTTATTATACGATGATTAAATTTTTATAATTATTTATTATCTACAAACCTCCCCCGCTCCATAACTAAAGAAAAGTAATCTATGCAAGAAGATAGTACAATCCATGACTGGGGGGAGGGGGTTGCTCTGTTCGCGACCGCGCGCCGCGTACTCATCTTTTCATCATGACCGGGTGCAGTGCAGCTATTCGGCGCTGCGCGTCGCGGATGCGCGAAAGATTTCTTGCCAGTGATGGTCAGCTGTGAAGGGAAGGCAACCAGAAATGCGCCTTAGGCATGTAACTCTGAATTTCAGGGATACCCTACGGCATCACAATGTTCGTGTACGGTTCCGAGATTACGTAGAAATGTAATATGAGTGTGCAAAGTGTAATTTCACGGTGAAAATCTGGCGTGAACGGTGCCGCGGTGGGTCGGGGATCATGGCGTCGCTTTCGGCCGAAACCCCAGCCAGCCACGGGCACAGCTTCAGCAAGAAAACCTTTCACAGGCCAACGTACTGTCACCACTGTACAGATATGCTATGGGGGCTTATACAGCAGGGATATATTTGCGAAGGTAAGTGCATTTTTTGAATTCAAATTTGGCTAATTCGTCATGTTGCACAAACCGGCCCGGGCTGTTTTGTTCCCCACTACCCACCCTCCTGTCAGAAGCTGCAGAATCCGTCCCATCTATCATTTTACCATCTGGATACTATATTTCTCTTAAATTACTCATTTCTTTGGTTTAAAAATATTCTAGGACTTTAATAATAATAATCACTTAAAAGATAAACTCAAAATTAGCCTATGAAAATATAAAACTGATAGGGAGGGAAGGGTTGGTTCAAAATCATTTAGGTAATCTGTGAGCTAAATGGTTTTTTGAATAGTCTAAGATGTTACATTAATTAGGACCTAAAACTATTTATTGTAATGATCAAATAAACATTGAATTTATGAGAGTATTTATGCCCACAAAAAATTAACCCAGACTTTTTTGATAACACTTTATCCACAATAAAATTTTGACTAGTGTTCCATATATTAAAAAATACAGCTTAGGCCAATTAAAAAGAAACCATGTTTTTGCCTCTCTATTCCTAGGCCTATATTTTTTTTTTGAGTTGTATAGTTGAATGATTATGATATAGACTAGGCCTAGGAGTATGCATTTTTTGCTTTAGGTAGGGTAACTTATTAAAACAAATTTATCAAGTTATGTAATCAATTTTTGATAAATTCAATAATTTAAACCTACGGTACTCCAACAAAATTGTAGATGAACAAACATAATCTATTTTTGTACCCTACAAATAGACATATTTATAACTATAACAATAAACTATTATTTCCAGTAAAAAACCTTCCTAAAATCGAACTTATGAATGAAAGTCCACAGCTGAAAATTAAGTTGAAAGTTTGTCTTGTGCTGTTTTGTATCTGAAGTTTTACACTATCACCCATGAATTGTTTGAATTAGGTTAGATTTTTGATTGTAATAAAACCACAAACAGGTTAGGTCTGAATTTATATTCAAGCAGATTAACTAACTTAATATATTGTTGATTACTTGCAATGTTATGAACATAATAATTTTGCTCATTAAGGCGAAACTTGAATGTACAAAAGCTTAATTAAAAATTTAATGTTGTTGCTAATCTTTTGATTTTAACTTAAATATAAATTCTACAATTCTAATTTAAAGTTCTAGGTCTATGCAAAGACATCTTTCAGTAGGGACGTCTTACTTAAATCTATACAAATAAAACAAAGTTAGACTTTATAATTATTGGGCTCTAGAGATAATTAGAAAAAACACCAAAATAGAAAAACATTTAGATGGAAAAATAGAATTAGAAAAATAGCCTACTAAAACAGAAAATCCTGTATTGTAAACATCCTGTTTACATAAACTTAATAGGCTTTAAAAATAGTATCATAAAGTGATATTAAAATTCTTTGGATAATGTAGATATAATATGTTGTCTTTTACATTTTAAATTGTGAACATTTACATTTGAGGAAGGAGGGATGGATGAAGTGAAAATAAATATAAATTAGCTTACCTAACCTGTCAGAGATACTGTGATTTGTATTTGCTTAGTATTCATAATACTATAGTAGTGTTTGTAAATACTTTTGATAAAAGTTCTTAATTCATTTACATGAATACTAAATAAGGTGCTAGATGTTTTTGTTTGTGTGATTACTGATACATATTCGCATTTTTCAGTATTTACAAGTTCACGATCTTGAACTTTATAACTTGCAGAGAGGATAAATAAAAAAAATATGATCCCATCTAAACTTATCCAACACAACTTTATACCTCACTGAATATGGCAGTTCCTTAACTTTTGTAGTGTCCACAATTTTATTTTATTAAACCTCTTATATTATATTTCTGTGTTTTTCCAGTTTAACAATTTGTCACGTTCCTGGCTCTTAGTATATCTTAAAAGATAATAAATTATGTCTGTAGTATTATAAGTGATGTTTAGTTAAAATCATCTCTTATAATGAATTATCAACATGAGAATCTTAGAATGTTATTGGGTGATGTGACAAGGTTTAGTAACCAAATCTGAATTTATAATAGGGGACATATACTATATTTACGTTTGCTAAATTTTGGAAGAAAAACTGGGACACTGAGCTGAGCTGGTTAGAAGTGGACCCAGGGAGCATTTTGAGGCGATACTTTTACCAGAAGAGAGGGCATGGAATTTCCCCCAGTTTAGGGGGTGGCAGAGCATTTCAACAAATTTAACCCACAAAAGGACTGGATTAAGGTCATCCCGGATTCCTGGAAATAAGATAGAAACAAGATTTTATATAAAAATATTTTCCTATTATGCGATAAATTTAAAATAAAGGTACCTATTTGTAAACATACATTTATTATATAAATAATGTATATAAGGAAATAAAATAAAATACTTTGTTCATAACAATAAAGTGTATGTTAAATCTACACAGTTAAAAAAAAGAAAAAGTTTTTAATATAAAAAAGTCACATGTCTTCTTGTTTTCTCCATGCGCCCACACTTCCACTATAGATACTCACAGCAACCTCTCTCACTCGGGTACAAAAACCTGAACGTATGGAAATAATTGAAGACAATCCTATACTACAGCTCTTTCATCATAGATACTATTTTATTTTTTATATTTCCTCCTGATTATAAAATGGGTAATAGAGTTGTTTCCTACTTGTAAGATGGTTTTTCTCTTTCCATATGTATGTGTGTTACTCCTATTAATATTATGAGTTTTGGGGAAAAACTTGTTTTATTTGAGGTTACTTCCTAATTTTAGGTAGGCCTACACAATACTCTTATTTTTGAAAGTAACTTAGCACATAGTATCTTCTTTTATAGCTAATTATATTCACAGTACATGAACTTTCTCGCACACCCATTTACAAAATCAAAATGAAAGTAGGCTACTCATTACCATCTTCTCAAAAATGCTATTTCGGCTCTTATCAATCAAAAAGAGAAAATGAAACTTGGATGTAATTTTTAAGGTTTGAATGTCTTGAAGTTGACCTAAGAGAATATCATTTTAACTTGGTGAATGTGAAGTTTGATGATATCATAAATTTTGTGACAAATCACATGAAAATAACAGTTCAGTTATTGAAATGAAAATGCCTCAGACTGTGATGGAGTTGAAGATAAATACGTTTACTTTCTATCCTAATTTATTTGATTAAACTTGATCAATATCATTAGAACTGGTTTAGAGAAATAGAAAACTTGATTTGGCTTTTTGGGAAGAGTCAACAAATTTTAAATTATGCCAAAATGGAAGGGAAAAGTGCCAACAGATACAGTCAAAATATGCTTACAAATAAAAATTGATCAATACCGGTTGTCTCTTTTCGATAGAGCGCACTACAAAGAGAATTATATACAAGTAGACATCATGCCATACATTTTTTTTTGTACTTCGAGGATTTTAAAATTGATTTAAGTTATCAAAAGAAACTTTTGCTGTAGGTAGGCTACTCTTTCATTTCATTTTATTTAACCCTCATAGGCTCACTTTAGTAGGTACAGGCTTGGGAATTCTAAGGGGACCTAGCTGGATCTACACCTTTTTTCTTGTAGTTTTGGGTAAGATCACTTTTATCTTTCTTATCTAGGAGTTTTTATTTTTTGCTCCTTTCATTTTTTTATAAGGTGATGATGACCGAGATTTTTCGCCTTTAAACAAGACATTGCCTTTCATTGAGTCTTTGTCAGATAAAACACAATAAATAATTATAAATATAAAAATAAGCGAGATTTTAAAATAATCAGGCCCTGGCAATGAGGAAAAGCAGTCACATATCGCAGATGATTTTATTTAGAACTAGTTTTAATAAATAACTTTTATCTTAAAAAATATTTAGTAAATAACATAAATTAACAACAATACTCATAAAATTCCTGATGGATATCATTAATTTTACGGGTTACAATATTTACAATATTATATATTTTAATTACCTTATTTGGTCTGCCACATGACTTCTTAGTCGATATTCGACATGTTTCGGAGCCGTTCTCCGTTATCAGGAATAGTTATTCACTCTAAGAGATCATCGAACATTAAAACAAAGTATACATAAAACACTGCATTACAATAACTTCACATATTTAAAAAACACTAATATGTATCTGTATTGGTGCACACCTTGTCATGGTCAATCATAGAGTCTGCCATAAACAGTGAATTTTAAACAGTGACTTAAATACCACAAAATGCAAATTAAATTCTATATTTATGTATAAAATAAAAATAAGATGTTAATCAATAGAACTAACATCTAGGCCTAAAATGAGTCAGTTAATGTATCACATATAGCATTCCATTTTCTAAATTTTGTCTAGGTGTAAACATAGAATTTATTTATATTGGTCTACTTTTGATAATTGACCATTAGTTGAAAAGATAGTAGCACTTTATAATAAAAAGTGATGCATGAAAAATGTCTTGAACATGAATTAACAGTTTTAAAAATAAATTAATTTGCAAGAAATATAAGAAAAAAATTTTTTTGATCATTCTTTTCCATATAGCCTAATTATTTTATTTCTCAAGAGATTGATAACACATTCTTTTCACAGTGTAGGCAATTCTTGTAAAGTGTTATGTTAAAAATGTTAATGTTAAATTTTTTTATTCAATATGAAAAATAATTTATGTGATTCAATAAAGAAAGGCCAAATGAAGGCCTATCCATAGGTAAACCTCATATAAATTGATAACTTGGAAAATAGTAGTAATAAAAGGAAGATAAAAACTCATTTTATTTAATGTTTTAGACAATACAAAATTGCATAAGATCTGTCATTTAAACAATTTAAAAATGTTTATTCAAAGTTTTACCTTCTCTAATATTGCAATATGAAAGGTTTGGTAACTGTTTAGTTTTGATCAGATTTGCAAGACCGAATTAGGTATATTTCAATTCCTCATGAAACACATTATATAAATATCTTTATTTTTATACAATGTACAACATACTGTTCAAATAAATTGATAATATTATTCAATTTAACAATTGAGGTGCAATATGGAACCATTATGTCTAGTTATAGTTATATATTACGTTCTATGACGAAAGCTAGATTAGTAAAACTTTAATACAAATTGTTATTGCAGCTGTTTTAACATTTTGTTGTTGTAATGGCCCATCTTCAAGTATCAATTCTCCTTAGGAAAACCATTTTATAAACAGTAATTATTTCATTGATAAGATATGTGTCTCTTTACTATATCCACTATATCATTTTACAAGTGCTGTAAAATAATTGCATGCAAATATAAAAAAAAACATTGTAAATTTCAGTATGATTATGACTAACATATTCACAGTAATTTATATTTGAAAATGAACATCAATAGATTAGATAATGTAGGCCTAGCCTACTACTGTATCTATTTCAAGACAAGTGTTAGCATTAGGCCTACTTGCCACTCCCTCACCCTTTGAATTCCAATAATGATACTCCTAGTTTTTGATAACATTCAGATAGTGGGAACTGATAGCATAACATACTTGTGTATATATTTTAAAATTATAATTTGCAGACTGATTTTTGTAATAATAATATTTTTTTTTAAAATATCTGTAAAGTATATTTTTTGTATTGACATTACACTATTATTTGATCAAGTGCTCCTTTCAATAAACCAATTTATAAATCTGAAAAGAAATATCACCAACAACAATTCCACATTCTTAGTAATATTTGGATAGAAATTGATTTTAACTTTCCAACAATAAAAGACACTGTTAAATAAATCATCATGGATCATGCTAAAGAGCATTTACCCTCCTCCCAATCCTACCTATGGCTCTTGTGAACCTCACCATATCCAAGAAGTTATCATAGCTCATGATAAAGACTAGTTACACCTATTAAGAGGGGGTTGACATCCCTCGTGGTCACCAGTCAAACTTTGTAACACATAAGCTAGTTATCATCTTTATATAGTCATTTACATACAGTTCACTTATGTTACACAATTACCTACACTTTCATTTTCTCTTAGGATTTCTATTTGTGTTGTATATCTCTTTCTTAGGTATATTTTCCTCTTTTGGCAACAGAGTGATGCGACTCTGCCATTATTTCCAGATGATAAAACTATTTATGGGCATGAGAAAGAAGGAATGTCGTGTTCGTCTCTGTTACATCTGATAGTGGTGATGTGGATGCTGATTACCTTGGGAGAATAAATATGTCAATTCTGTTGTGTGCTTTGCACTGCTGAGGATTTTAACAGTTCAAGTTCAGGAATTGACCACCCACCTATGCTTGGTACAGATCTACTATCTTACCTTGGAGAAAATAAAGTCTGAATTATGCGAGCAATCTGCGATTGAGGCTACTCACATATTGCGAACAGATTATGCCAAGAAAGTCAAGTCCCAACTGCTTTGTTGGTGATAATTTTAAGGCACCCCCACTGTATCAGACCATATTAATGCCGGCTATCAACGGCTAGTCTTTAAGAACTAACCCACAGTGTTGTTTTAAATGTCACGGTTTTGGACACTTAAGTTCTAACTGTAAAAAAAAATTGGGGGGGGGGACAGCCCATTGTGCTTTGTAAAGGTCATAACAGTGAAGGGTGGAAGAATGATGCCAAATGTTCAAATTGTGTCGGCGATCATACTGCATGTTTCTTCAACCAAATAGAAAGATGAAAAGACTATTTTGTCAATTATGTGAGTGACAAAATATCTTTTAACTATGCTCGGAAAGTTTCCAAAATATTTAAATCTGCAGTCCCAGTAAAATATTTTGCTGCTGCAACTTGAAATAAAATGACATTAGAGCCTGTCATCCAAAATGCCTTTTTTTAAAGTAAAATACTGGTAGCAATCAACAGCATTACCGTCATGTATAGTGGCCATTTCACTGTTTTCTATTTTTTAACGGTTTTACTATGTAACTTATACTTGTGGGTATTCAAGGTATGGCAACTGCCGAAAGAATTCTTCAACTCATTATATATAGACTGCAATCTTGGTCAAGACTGACAGGATTTAAATCCACTACTTCAAAAATCAAATGTATTGATTTTAGTAGCTGTAGACTCAACTTTCAGCCTTAATTATTTCTAATGTAACACAGCCTCAAAATACTACAACTGTTCCATACAGTTGTACAATTCATTCCATACAGTAGAATACTACAATTCATAGACCTATTATATAGTGCTGAGTTCAATCGCGGATGGATTATAGAACTATAGTATACTCATCCACAAGACCATCAGTAATTAGGAAGCTTGATTCAGTTAATAATTCTCCCCTTCGGCTTGTTTCTGGTAAATTTTGTTCGAGTCCAGTCTGTAGTTTACTTGTTGAGACTGATAACCATATTTTTATTGATGAAAACAGTCACTCCAAACTGTATCATCAAGCTTACGACATCGATATTAATAATTCTTTGGCTGTCCAATATGTATTTATTACACTGCCCTATTCAATATTTGAACTTTTCGAATGCTCGACAATTTGGGATTTGTATTTCCTCCAATGTATGAGTACGCTACATATTTTATTCTTCCATGGCTTATTCAAATGTCAAATTTTGATTTTATTATCCAGGTTCATATAGTAATATCGGTACTCTTCATGTAGTTTATCGTCATGAGTTTAAGTATATAACAAATAAATACCCTTCTCATGAGATTATTTTCACAGATTGTTCAAAACTGGATAATAAATTCACCCCCAGCTTCAAGTGTATTTAGTACCTAACTCTTTGCTATTTTGAGCTTATCAAAGGTTACAATTGTTAACAAGTTTTAGTGTTGTTAATTTTGTTCAAATTTTATGTTTTTGTTTTTAGTTTTTCATTCTATTTGTTAGCTATGCTTCTTGTTTGTAAAGGCGATGATGAAAGTGATGGGTTTTCCCCTTAACCCCCCTTCCCCTTAAAAAAACCACCACACTAATGCAAGCATTTTGGTTCACATCCATTAAAAATATTAGAAGATTAAATACAAATGCATATTATAAGTAAGAAGACCAACAAACAAGAAAAGAATATTTTTAAAATCATTAGACCATTAGTTCTTAATAGACTTTCAGCTCTATTTTATGTGAAATAATTAATATTGAGACAAATCTTATGATAGTATTATTTTTTATATTAAGAAAAACGGCTGTACAAAATACTTACTATTTGTGCAATAATTTTTTTCCATGTTTTCTTTCTAATTTTGAAAAAAAGACTACGTTTGGACAATCCATAATAGTATTATAGAAAACCAGAATAACTGGTAATTATTTCACAAAAGTAAAGTATTGTTGAGTTTTTATTTTGTATGTGTGTAAAAAAAAATACTAAAAATTATGGCAGATGTCATAGAGCAAGTTAACATTTTGAAAAATTGTTTTAACTTTAAATGTTCACCAACTAATTTTATATAGACAACCAAGTTCAATTCAATCTGATTACAATTAAGGTGTGATTAAAACTATGCTCTATAATATTTGAATTTAAATTTAAAATTATGTTTATATGGGTTCTAGGCTACATTCAGGTTTTTACTGGATTAAATATTCTTATGAAACTTGAGGTAATTTAGCTGAATTTCTGAAAATCAGATTATGAAAAAAACTAATGAATAAAATTTTTTGTATTACTGGTAAGTATTACCAATGACTACATAAATACTATAAGACACGACATGGCCATGTTAAATATTCTACGCTTATTCTTGAGTTGACCAATACCCGCTAGGGTGTGGAGCTGTCGCTCTTTGCTAGAGAATCTGAAGTTGATGTGACTGGCGCTAGGTGGCTCTACGGTCAAACAATGTTTCAGTTGCGCACTGATGCCACATATGGGACCAGAGATGCGAGGGAAGGTCGAGAATCGCTTATCTCAGCGCACGAACTGACAACACTGACTATGCTGTGTCAACAGTTGTACAGTGTCAACCAAGTGGGATGCGTACAGTCAAGCACCTGCTGCTAGCGCTTTCTGATAGCTGTGTGTCAAACTTGTGACGAACAGCACCCGTAAAGTGTAGACTATTTCCCTATCCTATGTCGTGTCTTATAGTATTTATGTAGTCATTGGTATTACTAAGTGAAAAGCCTGTCGTAAGAACAAAGATGATAATTGTTGGGTCAGTACAAGACTTTACTTTTGTTAAAAACTAAGTCAAATCTGAATACAAAGTTCTAAAACGTATATGTTAAATTCATAAACATTTCCAAAATTTCCAACTTTTATTCTCCCTTCAATGTTAATGATTTTTTGATTAAAATCTAATTGTTCCTTGAGACACTTACTCTACATCAAACTTATGTTTACTCATTCGAAGCTCCCTTTCTTTAATAATGCATAACATCCACTTTTCATACTCCCCCCTTACTTCAACCCAACTCTTACATGTTTTGGTTCAATATCTATACTGTGGGACACAAAACCTTACATTAAATTTTGTAGCCATTCAAATTACCTTTCTTCATGTAATTTGGGAAATCGCTGTTTTCTACTTTAGTCTTTTTTACCTACCACACTTGGATTTGTGGTTGAATCAAATTTGTAGTCTGATATCAGTTTCGAAGTGTGTGTCTCAATTAATAGTTTCATCAAAATCAGTAAATTTGATATATAGAAATTTGTGGTTTGTTATTTTAAATATTTTAGGTAAATAAGATCAGATGAATATTTCGTAATATATAAATATTACGAGTTTCTTAAAAAACAAACAAATGTAAATGTTAGGTTTATTTTTATTTTTTATCTTTACTCTTTAAACGATTTAACAGATTTACTTACACAAAATTGATCTTTATATTTGAAGTCATTTTTTACTCTATGGTGTAGAAATACTATGAAACTAAAATTTCCTTCACCTTATTTTTCACTCTTAAGCTTTTTGGTAAAAAAAATTAATCATTCCTTGGGATCAGACACTTTAAATCAAACCTTAAAATTTTGTATTAATTGTATATTGTATGTACTGATGTCATAAAAAACATAAAAATAAATATTGTTGTTTTAAAACTATTGAGAAATATAGTTACTCCCCCCTCAAAGTTGATGGAGTAAATAAAACCTACCTTTTATAATTAACTGTAATTTTAATATTGTTACTTCCATATTGAGATCATGATAATAATATTTATTATTAAAGATAAAGTAATATCCTTTCAGTAATCTAGGTTATTTTGATTGATTTCCCCTATTTTCTGTTCTTTTTAATATTTGAGTGAACAGAACTATATTTTAATTTTCATATCATAATAGTTAAATTTATTGCATATTGTTAATATATAGTATATTTGCTTTGTAGAATCATATGTGGACAATTTTTTGTTTATTTTTAATTTCTGTTTTTTTTACCTACCGATAATGTGGTTACTGTATAATTGTAGGTATTTAATAAATTGCTTTATACATATATAAGTTTATCCTTAAAATTTAGGCCCTATGTACAATAAATTTCTAGAGGACAGTATTTTTCATTAACATTTATTTATTCCGAAGGTATAGCATCTTTAATTGCTATTTTTGTTGACTACCAACATAATTCTGTTAAATTATGAATGGGAAAGAGACTGGAGTATTTAAATTTTGTTAGAATCATATTTTTAACTCGGCATCAGGGATGGCAGAAGGCCAGATATCTCAACAGTTTGTTTGTGGTCATGGGCATTTACTTGCAGTTAATAGAAAACAATATTACAGCAAGAACTAACTTCCAGACCTAATTAATTAACTTAAAAACTCAAATGTTGAAATAATGTTAATTTCTTAGAAATAGTTTTTATAAATTTAAAATGTGTGGTAATTATTTTGCTATCACAAGAGATTGATTAGTTTATTATTAGTTGTAATGAATATTTTTTAGGGATCTTTGTGAAAATTTAAAAGTTGTTTTTGAGAGATTAGGTTAGGTTTAGGTAAAACAATCAACTTTGTTTTAGCACCAAATTTCAATCAAATAGAAGTTAATTATTGCTTATAGACAAGAGCCATGATCAAGCAAATGTGGGTTCGAGCTCTTTCTAGTGATTATAATGTAGTTGATAAGTTTTTCTTTTATATTATATTCTTTATAATCTTATGTAAAACTATAAAGTTTATTCGCTTTTTACGATTCTGATATATATATATATATATATATATATATATATATATATATATATATATATATATATATTAGTTACCTTTTTTAGTAGTTGGAGCAATATTTTTTTTGTTGTAGAAACACTACAGCGGGCTTCGTCAGGTGTAGGCTTAACACTTAAATAAAATACATAACAACAATGAACACACACGATAACACGACACAAAAAACAATATAAAATCTATCAGTGGTTAACTCTTCGTCAAATGTCATACGAACTTCATACTGGCGTGGCCGCGGCATAGTTTCTGTGTTTCTTTTATCTTATTATTTTTTCATTCAAAATCAAAATACCTATATTTGATTATTTTCTCTATTTTGGTTATTATTAACAATATTATATTAATTACTTATCATCTGCATTAGCATCTTGTTTTGTAGCCTATATGTCTACACTACTGAGGCTGTTTCAACTGTTTAGTAATTTTTAAGTGATCAAATTATTAGGTATACAGATCGTGCATCAACTCTAGTCTGTTTTGAGAATATATATTTATTAATCTTTATTGACCTTGAACCTGTGTACAAGTGTTTTTATCATGGCAAAGTCGGAGTTACCCACTATAAATATTTGAGAATGGCTGATTAGCAGAAACATTATGTTACAAAATTGTCTAAACTTTAAAAAAAAAAAACAATATATACACCACAAATTAATTTGATACCACAGTAGGAACAATCATTTTGACTACTATGCAGGGTACACAGAGGGATGGATGTGTTATTAATGGATTAAACTGCCCATTTCAAACACATTTTAGGGACTATTGTGGGTTGCAAATTTCATTGTCTCGGTCTCACCGTGGCTTTTCTAATGTCTTGAATTCCGTTATTTTTAAAAGCTAGATTTTTCAAAATGGTTGACTGATTAGAAAAAAAAATTATCAAAAGGCAGTAAATTGATTAAACTATTCTTGATAATGTTGAAATATACGCAGCAATTTAATTTTTTTTCCTAGTGTAGTGAAAAAATCATTAAAAAAATGGAATTTTCATTCAGGATAGTTTTTGTGTGGAAAAATATCGGATATATTTTTGATAACTTAAGCACAACCCTAAATATCCTGAACGCAAGTACGTCATATGTGTTTTTCTCATAAATGGTCTAAAATAATTAGATTCCTTGTAACTATTTTCATAACTTTTGAACTCCATGAATATATTTACATGATGCTTTATTTATATACCAAGTTTTATTTTAATTGAACACAATGAACTTAATATGACTTTGGTGACATTTGAAAATTTATTTGCTAAATGTGTTGATCTCATGATTAGATCAAAACTTAGCAATACAATTTGTTGATTAGAAAATTAAATTATTCTATTCTGATAAAACTCATATTTTTATTTAAAAAAAAAAATCAATCTGACTACATTGTTTTTTTTTCTTCAAAGAATCAACTCAAAATATCGTTAAAATATTGGAACATCAAAAATTTAAATGAAAAAAGTTATGAAATTTAATTGTATTCCCATGTTGGCTGGTTGTCTAATTTGTTATGAGATATTCAAACTTCTAACTTGTCCATAGATATATAAATTCAAAATGGTGCCATAATAGCTTATCTTACTTTTCTCTAAAATAAAAAAAAATATAATGAGAGGAATGAGCCCCATACCACTCAGAATAATGTGAAATTTTAGAGGAATATAAAAATCATACAGTTCCTTTGTGCTCACTTTCTGTTTCTTGTTATTTAGACTATGAGTCTGTTTCTCTTATCATAAATAATTGGTGTAAAGGCTTTGTACCTATTATAGAAAAAAAACAGACACACACAAAAACCCATAATAATTGTAGACATGTTCCACACATAGTGGGTAAAATTATAATTAGTATAAGCTGTACTCTTTGGTATAACCATTTACTTCCTCCTGGGGAAAGCTAGTTTGGGTCAATTAAAATATTTTAAATGCTAAGGGGGGGGGGTCTAGTCTAATCATTTTAAAAATCTTGATGATTAGAGGAAAATGGTGAATAGAAAACATAATTCATGTAAGCTAATCCAAAATAGTAGACTATCAAAATTTTTAATGAAGCTCTGCAATACCACTTTTTTATATAAAATGAGCAGTTTTAAACAATCATATTGTTATGAGTCAATGACCCTTTTAGCGAATTTACAATATTTATGTTGTATTTGAAGTTCAACAATAATTAAGAGGAGCTTAAGAGTAACGGAAAGTACATAGATTGTACATCCACTATATACAGTAAATTGGAATTTTGTTTAATTAAATAACCCGTATTGATAAAGAAATGATTCACACTCTAATTATATTTTTGTTGCTGGTTTTATCTCAGATCTTATCTTTAACATGTGACTACTAAATATTCTTTTACTGAAATAAAAGATGTACCTTAAGTATAACAGTTAGGCCTAAAATTGTTATATTAAATGTTAGCTTGACTTATGAGAAAAATTATACAGTATAACAAACACACAGAACACAATTCTCACAAAAAATACGCCTAAGTATCAGTTATAGTTATATAAATACGCCTGATGATAGTTATAGTTTGATTGGTGTAGCTCGTGTATCACTGAAGAGAACGACCTTGTCGTTGAAACACGTCTGATACTTAGGCGTATTTTTCGTGAGAATTGTGTTCTGTGTTTGTTATACCCTAAAATTGTTAATTTTAAAAGTTCTAACTATCTTAATAGCGCCAATATTTTTGGGGCTGGTTTTATCTCCTACCTTATCTTTAACATGTAACTACTAAATATTATTTTACTGAAATAAAAGATGTATAACAGTTAGGTCTAAAATTGTTAATTTTAGAAGTTCTATATTAATATAGCCAAATTCTTATTGTGGTTTCTAAATTATCACTACATTGCAACTACACCAAAAACAGTAGTGATTTAGTTGTTAAAAATTGATTGGTAGTTTATATTATATGAAAAATGTGTTTTTAAAGCTCTGTTTTAAATTTTAACCAAATGCCATTTTGGATTACCACAAGAGAATTAATTTTTTCTCCTCAATTTTTCTACTTATCAGGAGCTTTTGATATGGATATGTTGGTAAATATATAAATATAAAAAAAAAAATTTACATTTGTTAAAATGAATATTGTGATCTACCTTTTGTAGAAATATATTTTCAATAATAGTTTTAATTTTGTATTTTTCATTGATAACTATTGTAATAATATTACCATATTTCACGGCAGAACATAGATCTGAGAAATATGATAGTTCACAACGAAGTAAAATTGAACCAAGTCTTCTATTAATAGTGTCACTAGGCTACTTTAAATTAAAATTGACATATGTCAGATAACCTTTTTCAAATTCTAGAGAAGTGTTTAGTAATGCAGGAAGTTCTGAGAAATGTTACTATTAGTAGCTCTTGGTGTTATCTTGTGTTATCAATATTTTATATATTTAGTAAAGACAATATTTTACTTTTTCTAGTTAAAATTTTTTCACATACCTGCATACATAGAAAGCTTAAAAAAATATCAAAACTTAAAACAAAAAACAAGTGTACGGTACATAATATCTTCATAAAATATCATTTTGAAGGACTTTGAGTTTAAAATTATTATTATTATTAGGCTATTATTATTAAAAAAAAAAAATTGTTGTTGTCAATAAGTCGGCAATAAAATACTGGTTGTGTTTTCAAAATATTTAGGTGTTTGTCATCTCTTTTGCTTAAAACTTTAACTAATGAGCGTGGAAAACCGCCAAAGTACAGAGATGATATTTGCCATAAATAAGGCTTGATCCCAAGATAGGAAAAATCTTGCAATGTATTCAATTCATAAAACCTTTGTGCTATATGATGTTAACTTAAAATTTGCGGTTATCTGCTACAAGAAAATAATTGCTACAAAATCATTTCATAAAATTTTTCTCAAATCCATACACAAAACCAAATAGTTAGCAAATGTCACCATCTTACAAAATATGTTAATTTGGGAGATATTGTTCGAAAATGAAAACAAGCCATGGTCACATTCTGAAATGTATAAAATTCATAGTTCACAAGTAGTTTAGAAAATATAAGTCTTTTTTTCCAATTTCCTTGTAAACCAAATTTTTTTACTTACATTTGGAACATTGGTTTGAGTCATTAATCCACAGATTTCATCAAAATTGGATTTAACTACAGAACCTATTCTGAGATATTCGACCATCTAAGACAGCACTTATGGTTTCCTTTCTATACCGTACTTTTACTAATACTTTTCGACCAGCTATTTTTTGAGATATGGAAACTATTAAGCTTTATTTGGGTCCTTACATTAAAAAAAAAAAAATGATATTAAAAAAATACTTCAGGATATGGTCAAAATATTCTCACATATACAACTTGATTAAAACCAATCTACCTTACTAGTTTCAACATGTTAGCCCACGGATTGGATAATTTTATCAATTATAAAACTAGGTACAATACCTGCTTTTTGTCTTATTCCAATCCAGAAATCACTTGGTGATTATCGCGGTTTCGGGTATCCTACGTACCCATCTTCAGATCACAGAAATTACACAAATCCCATCATTATGTGGTCGTCAAATATGTTATAAGTTACACAAAATAAAAGTCACAAAAACACGCATCATGAAATTCATTAAACATTTACGCGTGACTGGTTAGTGTGATTAGGCCTAATCAATATTTCAAATGTATTTTTTTTTAAAAGTGTGTTTAGAGATGCGTGTTTTTGTCACTTTTATTTTGTGTAACTTATAACATATTTGACGACCACATAATGATGGGATTTGTGTAATTTCTGTGATCTGAAGATGGGTACGTAGGCTACCCGAAACCGTGGTAATCACCAAGTGATTTCTGGATTGGAATAAGACAAAAAGCAGGTATTGTAACTAGTTTTATAATTGATACCTTACTAGTCCTGTATGGATATTATTCCAAAACCACTTTATAGGACTTATAAACATAGCCTATACATTACTTGAAAACTCATTGATTTTCTTAACCCACCATCATATTTAAATGTGAGAAAGTAAAAAGATGAATTTCTTGTTTTTTCCTTGTTGTTTAAAAGCGAAAAACCTTTCGGACATCATCACCTTATGAAAAACGAAGAAAAAAGTATAAAATACAGAACCCTAGTCTTGGAATACTCTAATAGACTCAGGTTTGGAAGGTAAAGAGAGAAATCTAACCTAAGCCTACATGAATAAAGATGTAGATCCTGCAATGTACCTCGGATCCATCACATCCACACTCACTATGTGTGAGCCCCGAGGGTAAAAACATGATTTAAACAAGACCATTCAATTTACCAAACAATAGGCCTAGGCCTAATGGTAAAGTTTTCAATTTGTGCAATGTTTTTGGATAATTTATTGATTCTGTGCACATGTATGGACAGAAAGTTTTCACAATGTTTATGCACCATTCATATTTTAAATTTTAAAAAAAGTCTGTGATTCTTTATGATGTAAGAGTAAAAAGTTTTGTTGGCCTACTCCCAATATTGCATGACATAAGCTACTGAGACTCCAGAAATAATGAAGCTGTTGCAGCTTGCTTATAGTTCATATTAAACCTTATCTCTAATCATGCTCCATAACAACAGGTTGATTTTGTCTTGTTATAGATTAAACATGTTTGCACTCTGCCCATTATTTTCATTTAATAAATAGTCTATTACATCATTGTATTAATTGTTTTTATCGGGAATTTTCTTTAAAGTTATGCAATGGAATGTTGGTAACCATGTTGAAACACTTTTTATATAGTGTTTTTAAATATTCATGTTTAATGGCTCCTTTTGAAGTGTTCTGCCACTAACTGGAAGGTGAGCTTTTCTGGTTCTATGGTGTAGAATTAGTACCAGTAGTAAAAATTTCATAAATATATATTTAAAAAAATTACTTAGAAAATTTCACTTAAACTAACATACATTTATTTAACTTTAATGTAATAGCAGATATTTCTTGTTGAAACTCCATATTCAAGGATAAAATAAAGCAAAAGCTTAAAGTTTCAAATATTTAATAGTATAAATGAGCTACAATTGTTTCGCCTTGCGGCATCATCGGGCAAATACCTTTATTTATCGACAAAAGTAGTTCTGTTGGCTTGTCCGTCGCTACAGCTCTTTCACCTATACTAGAGGCTTCATCAGATGCAACACACATGTAATACAAAACATGTTCACTTTACACATATAAAGTAACCATTACACGTTTAAAATTTCATACTAATTTCGTATTTGTTATATTGTTTACTAAAAAAGTTGTTCTTGATTTATTGTTGACCTATTGGCTCATATTTGGGCTATTGGTTTTCCTCAGAATGTCACCAGTATTAAAAAAAAAATCCAAATTTTTATAGGTCTATCACCATAAAAAATGGTCCACTTATCAAAACCATTATAGGTAATGTTTACTAAAGTAAGACAAATTATTTGAAGTAAACATACAAATATTTTTAATCAAACGGTCTTTTCCAACCATATTAATGATCTCATACTCAAAAATTGAATTAAGTGACATACCTCATAGGTTGCATTGTCCAATCAAGATTATGCTATTCAATTTTTAAATAGTCGGGTGGACAAATAGAATAATAATTTTAATTAAATAATAATTAAAGATATTCTGAAAAGAGTCTGCTTGTGTGCTAAATAGGTTGATAGGCCGTCATTGTACTTGTCCAGTTTTGTCATGCAAGCCAAACGTTACACAGATTTAATGAATGATTGTGATTTTGTGTTCAAAAATTAAACAGCGGCCATTCGCTTCAGTTGTGCCAGTGTCTAAGTGTATAATATGTGAATAAGCCTTCACACGTTATGCTTCTGTTACCGAGTCAGCTATAGCATAGTTCTAGCGACTTGTAACTTTACAAAAGTTATGAATGGTAACAGAAGTTTAAGGCTGCAAGTTTTTAATATTAGGTTGAATTTTTCAATTGATTTTTATATTAACTTACTTTTTAAGTTCTTATCGTAATTTTCATCGCTGATATTATTCATACATTCAAATTACCTTATGATTACCTCACTTACCCTATTTTGTTCATGCTGAATAAATAAATATTACTATAGATTCTATTAATGAAGGTAAGTTTTGAAATGTTGTACATGGTTCAAACTGTAACCCAAACTATTATGTTTGATCAGTTTTGTACTTTAAAACTAAAAAAATTATTTACATAAATAAATGAAACTTATTAGCCTACTATTCTATCTATTAATTTCTTTCACACAGTGGTAATGAATAAATAACAAAATGGTATAGTGTACCCACTACCTACTATCTTGCACTTAGGATCAAGTCAAGAATCGTAAACGTAAAAATCAGTGGCATGAAACCTTATTTTAATAAAACAAAACCAATTTATTCTAAACCACAATTTTTCGGTTCAAATAATCCATTTTGTAACATTTAACTTTTTGTTTGACTGCTATGTTATTAGCGGGGGGACTGACTAAATTTATTTTTCGACCAATTATTTTGTTTAAATATAGATATTTTAGATTAATTAACCTAATTCTCTTCACGGTTTAAAAACTGCTATTTAAGTAGCTGTGATCATGGAACTTTACAGTTTGCAGTGGATGTGCAGACGTATATATTATTGAATAGTAGGAAAAGTTGTGTTTCTTTAATAATATTAGCCACATGTGCATGGCTGTAGGCATCTGCTTACTTTCAACTAACAGCAATTATTAGTGTTCTTAGACTTGGTGGAATCAGCATAATCGTTTGCCTTTTTTTAGTGAATTTTATTAGAAGTGAACCAATTGGCCTCGTCTATTTTATTTCCGTTTGTTTAATCGAATTTATTTAAGGTTATGATTTCATAGGTTTGTGATCTTATACTCCTCAATTTAAATAAAAGTTGATTATAAAATTACTCTGAATTTATTTTAACCAACCTTGTGTAATCCCATAATATGATTTTTTTTTTTAATTTGGATAAACCTACAGTCATGCTTACAAAAACTTTTTCATCCCGATTTTAAAAAGATTCAAAAATTTGTTTTTACTTTTGAATTAAATGTATATTTCGTTATAATTCAATGATTTTCCTACCTTTACACTTTTAAAAATAGATATTTTAATCAAAATTTCACACTTTATTTTAGCTGCTAAGAACAAAGAATTTACTGATTTCTATCTGCTTAAAAATTCTCGTTCAGAAGTTATGATAAAACTTCCAAAAAAGTTGATAGTGACTTAGTTGTCAAATTTCTTAAAACTTGCTCTACCTTTTTCAAATAAATTTTAGTAAAATTTAAAGAGTAATGACTTAAATCATTGTGCCAAATAAAAATGAAATGGAATGATCTGAAATAATAAACATAGGTTGTAGAAGAATTTTGACTGCCTTCAAAAAAGTGGATTCGATAAGAAAAGTTTGTGTTTTGAATAGTTATATTTTTGTACGATTGAAAAAATCAGTATAATAGTAGTACTCTATGTTTGTAAATGGGTATATTAAACAAATTTTGGTGTTTCTTTGTATGATTGAGATAATCTGTATAGTAGTACTCTGTATGTTTTTGAATGGTTATATTTAAACAAATTTTTGTGTTTCTTTGTGTGATTGAGAAAATTTGTATAATAGTAGTACTCTATATGTTTTTGAGTGGTTATATTTAAACAAATTTTTGTGTTTCTTTGTGTGATTGAGAAAATTTGTATAATAGTAGTACTCTATGTTTTTGAGTGGTTATATTTAAACAAATTTTTGTGTTTCTTTGTGTGATTGAGAAAATTTGTATAATAGTAGTACTCTATATGTTTTTGAGTGGTTATATTTAAACAAATTTTTGTGTTTCTTTGTGTGATTGAGAAAATTTGTATAATAGTAGTACTCTGTATGTTTTTGAGTGGTTATATTTAAACAAATTTTTGTGTTTCTTTGTGTGATTGAGAAAATTTGTATAATAGTAGTACTCTATATGTTTTTGAGTGGTTATATTTAAACAAATTTTTGTGTTTCTTTGTGTGATTGAGAAAATTTGTATAATAGTAGTACTCTGTATGTTTTTGAGTGGTTATATTTAAACAAATTTTTGTGTTTCTTTGTGTGATTGAGAAAATTTGTATAATAGTAGTACTCTATATGTTTTTGAGTGGTTATATTTAAACAAATTTTTGTGTTTCTTTGTGTGATTGAGAAAATTTGTATAATAGTAGTACTCTATATGTTTTTGAGTGGTTATATTTAAACAAATTTTTGTGTTTCTTTGTGTGATTGAGAAAATTTGTATAATAGTAGTACTCTATGTTTTTGAGTGGTTATATTTAAACAAATTTTTGTGTTTCTTTGTGTGATTGAGAAAATTTGTATAATAGTAGTACTCTGTATGTTTTTGAATGGTTATATTTAAACAAATTTTTGTGTTTCTTTGTGTGATTGAGAAAATTTGTATAATAGTAGTACTCTATATGTTTTTGAGTGGTTATATTTAAACAAATTTTTGTGTTTCTTTGTGTGATTGAGAAAATTTGTATAATAGTAGTACTCTATATGTTTTTGAGTGGTTATATTTAAACAAATTTGTGTGTTTCTTTGTGTGATTGAGAAAATTTGTATAATAGTAGTACTCTATGTTTTTGAGTGGTTATATTTAAACAAATTTTTGTGTTTCTTTGTGTGATTGAGAAAATTTGTATAATAGTAGTACTCTGTATGTTTTTGAATGGTTATATTTAAACAAATTTTTGTGTTTCTTTGTGTGATTGAGAAAATTTGTATAATAGTAGTACTCTATATGTTTTTGAGTGGTTATATTTAAACAAATTTTTGTGTTTCTTTGTGTGATTGAGAAAATTTGTATAATAGTAGTACTCTATATGTTTTTTGAATGGTTATATTTAAACAAATTTTTGTGTTTCTTTGTGTGATTGAGAAAATCTGTATAATAGTAGTACTCTATATGTTTTTGAGTGGTTATATTTAAACAAATTTTTGTGTTTCTTTGTGTGATTGAGAAAATTTGTATAATAGTAGTACTCTATATGTTTTTGAGTGGTTATATTTAAACAAATTTTTGTGTTTCTTTGTGTGATTGAGAAAATCTGTATAATAGTAGTACTCTATATGTTTTTGAGTGGTTATATTTAAACAAATTTTTGTGTTTCTTTGTGTGATTGAGAAAATCTGTATAATAGTAGTACTCTATATGTTTTTGAGTGGTTATATTTAAACAAATTTTTGTGTTTCTTTGTTTTGATAATCTGTATAATAGCAGTACTCTATATGTTTTTGAATGGTTATATTTAAACAAATTTTTGTGTTTCTTTGTATGATTGAGATAATCTGTATAATAGTAGTACCCTACATGTTTTTTGAATGGTTATATTTAAACACATTTTTGTGTTTCTTTGTGTGATTGAGATAATCTGTATAATAGTAATACTCAGTTTATTTTACACTGCTTATTACTGGAGCTTTTGTCGTTTCATCTGCAAGAGAACATCTTCAGGTACATTGTCACAAACCTAAAACTTCATACAACAAATACATGAACACTCGAATATATTACATTGTCTAAAAATAGTTTTCAAGTGGACCACTTTAGGCCCAATTATTATTATATTAGTCTACTGTCTGGTTCATAACATAATTAGTTTACCAAATGGTTTTTACCTATTGTTCAGTGAAGCGAATGGTTTTTACCTATTGTTCAGTGAAGCGTGTAGATTGCATTAGAGGCAAAGTTCAATTTGTCATTTAGTAGGATGTTTGAATATATTAAGAATCAAACAATCCATAGGTTTCAAATAACGTAATATAAGGAAGTGTTTTGGGGAATTTCCTCTACTACGAAAAATCTGCTTCCATTTTGAAATTTGGCTCTATTTAAATAGAGTATCACGAGACCCATTAGAGTCATTAGGACATATTGAACGAGAAGTCCTAAAAAAATAACACTTTCCTTAAATTTTTCTTCAGTTATGTAATTGCATAGATACCATTTTAAGGCTCTACGTTTTAAGTCATATTTTCAAAGTTGTTTTTTGCGTAAAAATGAAAATAAGAACATAGTGTTGTTATCCTCCAGTATTGTGAATTTAATCAATTGTTAGGTTATTCTTACCTTATGTCAACAATCCTTATATATCCTAGTGAACTATCGGTTTCAACCGTTAACTAAATGTGCGTGATTTGTATTGTGTGTGCGTGCACAGTGTTATTTATTCAAAAATGTTGTTTATCTACATGTTATAAGTATAAATAAAAATTGAAAAAAGAAAAAAAATTGAAATTTCATGACGAAACCCAAAATTGGATGATAAGAACTAGAGTGATGTCAAGGATCTGAAGATGACCAACTAACAGTCGAAACCGGTAGTCCACTAGGACATTTAAGGATTGTTGGCATAAGAATAACCTAACATTTAAATTAAAATGAGTACATTGTTCCGCCTTTCTCAGCTTAGTTAATCTATTAATCGTTTTGAGAATGGAGTATATCCGAAACGCGTCAACAAATGTGAGATTAACGAAGTTGGGAAAGGCAAAACAATGTACTAACATTCCTAGCTGAGATAAAAATGATATAGAAAAAAAACTTTACAATTGATGAAAATAAGACTTTTATAAATACAAAATAAAATAGCACTTATCTGAAAAACCAACTGAGAAATAAAAAGATAATTCTGAACAAAGATTGTGGTACCAAAGCAACTTTACATCATACCAGTATCAAAGTCCCAATAAATATTTTTGGATGTGTCTCTTGGCATATCCAAAAATGGCACATGACACATCTTTGTATTATTGAGTTTTTTTCTTTTATTTTCTTTTTCCTCTTTTCAGACATTTACCATTAATTGTGTATAGTTATCAAATAGAAAACGTAAAACATTATAAATAGTTTGGGTGAACAACCCCTTTCCAAGCGTTCAGCACTTGACCTTGTAATCACGCCTTGCGGTGAATTAACCGGACAAATTTTCGGTCAGTATTATTTATTTAAAATTACTGTCGAGCCGTAATATTGTGTTTATATCAGTGGGAGAGGAGCGGTTCCCCAAATTTTATGGAAAAAAAAAACGAAAATAACGACACCATTTTGAAAATGAAAATGTACGCTCTTTGATCAACAAACTTGAAAGTCTTCTTTTCAATACAGACGTACAATGTAAGTATTATATAGTTTGACGCATAGTATGGGCAGAACGTGGAACACTCTCACCACAGCATTGCTGAATGGAGTGCAGTTTACAGTAATTAAAAATAGATAATTTAGTGGTGAATAAAATTGGAGTATTTAAATTTTAATTCAGCGTATGTTTTTTGATTTAAGTGCATAGCAGAACAAAATGGATTTAGTGGTTGTTACTTAGTTTCAAACACGATAAAATTTATAGGTACGCGAGTTTTAAAGAAAATAATTTGTTTGATATATAATATAATAAATCTTACTTAAAACTAAAATAATATGAATTTAAAGATTTATTAAATGAGGTTCTTAGAGAATAAATCTTTTCAACGAGCTTATTGCAATATTTACGTTATATTATAGGTTTTTAGGTTGTCTTGGTATATTTTGTGAATAATCAATGTTTAGGTTAGGTTAGGTTATAAACAATAATGTCATACAATTAACGTGTTAAAACATTTAATGATGAGACATTGAAATAAAATAAAGTTATAGTATTTTAATAGCCCTTAACCATGTTTTTAAATAATTGTTTGTCAATTTGTCATACAACTCAAATAATTTTAGGTATCATTTTGTTCGTTAGAAAATCCTTAACATTTTCTATCTACAAAAGGAATGTGATAAAAATTGAGATGGAAAAATTACAATGGCCGCCATTTTGAAATTTTTTTAAAGTACTGTATCACAAAATGCCGGCCAGACAGAAAACGAAGTGTTTTTGGAGGTATGTTTATGGGAACTTTTTATCTTATTTTTACCTAAGGAACAACCACCCGACGTATTGTCGGGACACCCTGTATATATATATATATATCCGTTTACCCTTTGAGGATTTCTAGGAAAGCATGACACTGACTTCCGGTAGATTTTACTCCATGGATGGTTTCTATGCCATGTATGTCCGAGTCGGCCGACACGTCTGCTATCTTGGGGGGGGGGGGGGTTCATGCTCTCTCGGGTTATTTGTGTCACTGCAGAGAATGTTCCCTATCTATTTCTATTTCCTTCGTTTTATTTCGGCTCTTATCGTCTTTTGATTTGTCGACTGCCAAAGATCTAGGTTTGGTCAGAAGATTCTCAAAGTAATTCGCAGTTATACGTTAATAGATGTCTGAAACTTTTTAATAAGAGCTGGTGTTGTTTTCTAGGTTTCACATTTAACGTTCGAGTTGAAAATAAGAAGTTTAGAAATAATTAATTTCCAGATCTTACGAGTATAAAGTGCCGAAAGCTAGTCCGGCATTTTTTTAAACCTGTTTTATCAGTTCAACAGCTGTACAGCTCCAAGTACATTAATGGACGGTTTTGTAGTTTTGTGTGTGTGTGTGTGTGTGTGTGACTGTGCGCGCGCGCGTGTGTGTACATGCAAAAATTTATATCCAAATACTTGGTATTACATTTATAAGCACTTACATATCCATATTTAGCGCTTTTTACTGTAAATAAACTCGACCTAAACTCAAAAAATCCAAGTTTTTTTTTTCTTTCGTAAAATGCCTTCTACGAACAATTACAAAAAAGGGTGTCAACTTTGAGCGCTTATATCTTTGTCCCAATGCGTTACTAAAGTAACATTTTGATGGGAAATTTACAACTTTTGTATTAAACTTTTTTTGATATATTTCTGGACTGTCCAATTTTTTTCCCCATTGAAGTAAATCCCAAAACTTAAATTTCCACCAAATTTCGTCTGTGGAGGATTTTTGTCCAGATTTTTACAAAATCTGGCTTTATTTAGTGGTCAAAAAAAAAAAAATAAATAAACATTGTATAAGCCAGTCAAAACGATCTGGTAAATACCATATTTTGTCAAAAACAAATAATCACAATACAAATAACTACAGTTTTGTTTAGTTTGCTTTAAATTATTTTGGTTTATATCAATAACAACTGACATTATTCTGTTTCAGTGATTGTGATGTCTGATATGTTAAAGGATAACATCTGGCCTTTAAAAACTTTACTATATTCCTTTTTGCAATTATCTGGACATTCGATTTTGGCACAACCAATATCTAAAGAAACTTTTCTCAATCAATTACCGTAATGAAGCACACACGAATTTCCTCTTTTCGCTCATCAATTGTTAGACTGTATTTTAAACCGTGTTTTCTTTTCATAAGAATAAATTCTTAATGTAAAGTCAGATGTTTATCAATTCCAGTCACAAGTTTTTAATTACACGTGTTTACAAATTCCTCAATGCAAATTATCATGGAGTTAATGGTAAAAACTTTCATCCCTTGTAATTATTTGGTTTATTAATAATAATATACAGTGTGTCTAACGACATTTTTTTACTCATTGGAAAACATCTAAGATTAATAACTTATTAAAACAACTTATAAAATTATATTTGTAGGAATTAATAAAGAAAATAGATAAATTTACTCGAACCTAAATCCACCACAGCGACATTCTGGTAACATCGTTTAATAAATGTTGTTTATGCATTCATAACGAAATGTCTTGGAATTCGTATAATTTCTTCTTCAATGACTCTCTTCAACTCTGCTTCAGTGTTAAGGCTATGGGAGTACACGTGTTCTTTTAAATAACTCCCACAAGAAAGAGTCACAGAGGTAATATCTGACAACTTCGGTGGACAGTCCAAAAATTCACTTCAAACAATCCAACGTCCCTGAAGGTGATTATTTAGTAGCAGTTTAACAGGGTTTGTAAATTAAGGCTGTGGTAAGGCTGTGTGTTTGTAAATTATCTTGCTTAAAAATAATACCATCTCTCATTTCTGGAACAGCAAAATGAAGCATTACGTTTAGATTTAACATTTCTGTTTCCAGTCATTGTGATGTCTGATATGTCAAAGGATAACATGTGGCCTTTAAAAAAACTTTACTATATTCCTTTTTGCAATTATCTGGACATTCGATTTTGGCACAACCAATATCTAAAGAAACTTTTCTCAATCAATTACCGTAATGAAGCACACACAATTTCCTCTTTTCGCTCATCAATTGTTGGACTGTATTTTTAACTACACTTCCTGTTTCCCACAACAAACACTTCCACTTAGAAATTGATGGTTAGTGGACCAACACCTCTGAAATATCCTCTCTGCAAGATTGTCAAATACAATATCACAACTTTTAACTTTTCGTTTAGTTCTATATCCCACTTTAAAAAAATTAATTTAGTATTTTGTAATGAATCAAACTGTAGAAAATTGATGTTTTTACTTGAAAGACCGCCATTTTCTTTTCATTCAGCCAAAGAAGATTTTCATTTAACCAAAAACTGTAGTTAGGTCTAAGAAATCGGTTGGAAAATAACACAGGTACTGTAATCAAAAGCGTATTTCGTGCGACACACTGTATATACATAATTCATCACTTACAAACTGCACAGGAAAAATAACTGGGCGATGTGAAAGAAATTATTATGAAAATAGTGTTTTAAAATTAAAAGCTTACTTTTTAACCTCTTTATTTACTTTATATCGTATCAACTAATTGACGCGGTTCAGTAGAAACAGACGGAAAAACGTAACGCAAAACGCGGGTTCGAATCTGCGTAACCGTGTAACATCAGCTGTTTTATATCCATCAGCTCGCCACTGGGATTTTTCTGCAGTTACGTTCATTTAAGACGCTCTGAAAAATCATAAATACTGCATTTCATTTCGCATCACAGTTGTAAAGAGCATAATTTAACTAAAAAAGATTTTTTTTTAAACATCCATAGATGCTTTCCTTTTTTGTAAACAAATTATCAGATTTTTTTAAAACGAAAACAATATTTTTCGATTAAATAAATAAATGTAATGGAAATATTTCCCTTTAAATTACAATAAACGTCCCTTAATATTTATTTTTATATTCATTGCATATAATGTTGAAATCATATTTATTGTGACGACCTCAAATGAGCAAGATATTCTGAGGATGGAAAGAGAAAAAAAATATTTCCGAAACGCGTCAATGTAAGTAGAATTACTACATAATTAATAAGTCACAGAGACGGAAATACATTCTAGTTATTTATTTTTGTTTTGGGTTATTACTATAATTTCAGGGGAAATAATTATTACCGTTAAAGCAAAAAATGTTTAAAAAATAAATATGTCGGAACCGCTGACATATGTATCAGTTAGACTAAACATGTTTAAATTATTAAAACAAAAAAAAAACTATCGTTTAACTCATAAAAAAACAACGCAAACCTAACAAAACTACTTATTTACACAACTGTATTAGCATTGCAAGACATTGGCAGCCTTGCTCGGAGGTTAGTTTCGTCCAGTGAGGAGTTCGAATTGACAATTAATTTATCTAGACTTTTCTTTACGTACTTTACGAGTTGGACCTTTCTCTTACATTCTTTGTATCAGGTCTCTTTTGACCAACGCTAGTTTTTTTTTCGATTTTGACGCTATTTCAATATACTAGAGCTAAGAGTCTGTCTAATTTTTTACGATTTTCTTAATATTTTAAGGAAACGATTGCGAGATTTTTCACCTTTAAAAACCCGTACAGTCGTCCATTAGATATTGAGGTTTGTTTACGGATTCACGACGATACAGAAAACCAATCGTTACGCTTGAAAATATTGCAGGTTATTGTTTTAAATAGAACAATTCCTACACGTAGCAGAGGAGAATGTATTTAGATAGGCCTGTAAAAGAAACCAAGTTCGGTTCAAATTTAATCTCGTCAAAAGCGGGAACGAAGTTGCCAGTTAGATTTTGTCTTTGTAAAAGTCACATCTAAAAATAAACTCCTTGCACAGAGCTGATACGCTGATCTGATAGCACGCGAATCTCCTTTATTGTACGACCTTGACCTCTGGGTATTGTCAAGCTGTACAAAATTATAGGCTAATAGATCTACAGGTGAGGAGAAACGTTCAAAAAACTATTTCAAACTGTCGCCATTTTGAAATTTGAAGACCTTTATTTATTGGTAAACAAATACCTTTCTAACGTGGCAAAATGTGATAAATTGAGATTGAATTTCTGGTTATTAAATGGTTTATTACTGTTTATTACATTTTCTTTATACAGGGTGATTGAGACTGCTGTTTTATTCGATAAGTACAGAAGTTAAAAAAAAAACTTTAAAAAGATAACGGCCCAGGATTTTTTGAGTTAAAATTAGAGGTATTAGCAAATTTTTTATTTCACCCGCCATTTTTCCAATATGGCGGTGAGGTCTAAATTGGGAACCCGTATTTTTAATGTTGAAAACACATTATTCTAAGACATTTTTTATTCTTTGATATTTTTCGATTTCTGTAACAGTTTAGGAGCTATAAGCGCTCAAAGTTATGAAAATACAAGACTTAAGGCGGTGTTTAGGTCACTAAAATAGTTGAACTGAATTTAAAATTGAAACAAAGGTAGACTGTAATGTATAAAAAATATTTAAAGTTTAAAAAGTAAATTTTTTTTTTTAGGCACGTGGCAAGACTAAAAAATTGTAACATTTTTGAGAAATTAATCATTATTTTTCTGGATAAAAAATAATGTTGGCAATACACTTTATAAAAATATGAGGTAGTTAATTAACACTTTATTTCCTAAAACAGCTGTTATGAAAAATTTACAATGCAAAGTACTTTCAAAGAATTAAGCAGAAGAAATTTATAGGAAACATTTTGTGTTGATTTTATCAACTTCCTTTTTTTTGAACTTTGAAAAAATTTAATTCAGTACCTAAATCCCTTTTCGAGAAATGGTATTTTTAAAGGGAAAAGGTAAGCTTTTTGTTGTGAAATCGTTAAAATGGGTTTTTTCCTTTTTTTATTTAAACTTCTCGTAGCCTATGTTGTTCATATTTAGATTAGTAGTTATAAATAATAAATTAAGACCTAACCTAACCTAGCATACCTAATCTAACTTAACCTTAACTTATTTAAAGGAATTTTAATATTTGCTTCATATAGACAGAATATTGTGTCAAATTTGTGTTTAGCAACCCTTAAAAATTTAATTCTACCAGAGGTGTCAAAAAAGTTCTGGGAGAGTATTAGCATTACAAACTTTTAAACTTTTAAAAATAGAAAGCTCAAATTTTTATGTTTTTTAGTACAAACACCTTATTTTGGCATCGTAAGGTAAATTCATTCCCACCCAAAAAACAGGTTAGAGGGGGACAATTGAAAGTTAAAAAAATTAAAACCCATACAAATGTTATTTAATGGAAAACAAGTGCGTCAACTAGAAGTAGATATTTTACTCCAATTCAATTTGTTAAACATTAAAATTTGCCATTATACTTTAAAATTTTAGCTCTGAGAAAATAAATTTTGCGTTTAAATTAATTTTAGGGTAATTCACTTCCTGCTCAAACTTGAATAAACAGTAAAGTTTTTTGCTATTATAATTTTGTTTCATTATTTTTTTTTTGAGTAGATTCCGGATTTTTTAAATATTTAACAGGCAGCCATTTTGAATTGTAGTTAGCGACCTCTAGTTTGCGCAGTTATTTTCTATTAAACAAGACATTAAAATGAGGTATTACTCGATGGGGGGGGGGTTTACATTAGACAATTTTTAGTTGCCCTCCAAATTTTAGAGTGGGATTAAATTTACCTCATAATCCCCCAAAATGCTGTTTTTACACCAAAAACATTTGAAGCTTTGTACCTTTTAAGCTAAAAAAAAAATACGATGGTATGCACATAGAGGTCGTTATTTTACTCCAATACAAAATGGCGACCGTTAAAATTCAAATTTGGTATTATACTTTAAAATTTTAGCTTTGAAAATCAATTTCCAATTTAAATTAAATTTGAAATGCAACTTCCTGGTGAAACGTGAATAATAAAACAGTCAATTTTTTACTATTTTAAATTTTTGCAACATTTAGAACGAGTTTAAGGCTCGAGTGTATGCTCTATACAAACATATTAAGTATTTGGTTTTGTGGGTGGATGTTTGAGAAATTTTGTGCTATCTTTTTCCACAGTTTATTTTCTTAAATAATGAAATTCTTCAAAAAAAAAAAAAAAAAAATTGTGGGCAAATCAGAGTTATATTAATGATAGCGGTTTTGGTTACCTCTAAATCATTTCTTCACAAACCGTAACTCTATGTTTTTATTTATCAAGCGTTAACAATACGATACACTCCAGAGACGAAGATATTGGAAAAGATGAGATGTGTAGATGATGTAAGAGGAGAGTACAATTTTATTTAAATGTTTTTATAAGTTTTGAAAGCGATCAAGCGTTTCCTCATGAACATTGGTTATGTTCATTTTTAAATTGAACAATTTAAAAATATTTGAGGGATATATTATTTTATAAAATGCGTTTGTAAATTGAGCAGCGTTAACTCGTTTATCAAAAGACAATTTTCAAAGCTCGACATTTTTGGGTAAATTGTCGAGATTCGGTGGTGACGGTGGGTGTAGCGAGAAGCGAGGTTCTGGCTCCGTTACTACATTGATCCAGTGTAGTGATGACGTCACGGGGAGAGGGGTGGCAGTTATTAGGTCACACTCCCCTCCCCTCCTCTCTCCTCTCCTCCCTACTCTACGCACAACAAGTGGAAACATCTTGTCAAATTTTATCTCTTATCTTATCAATTACCAGGGTTTTTATAAGACGCCTTGCATTGATTTCCATTTGATTGGTAAAATTTAGAACTGTGGTCAGATTGGCGGTTCAAGGTTGATGTAATGGAATGTTTATTTCGCCGAATTTCGTATATTTCTCAGTTAAGTAAACGTTTAAAATCGATCATTCAAAATATTGGTTTCAAGACTTTTTAGACCAAAGCATATTACAGTAGACATTTTTTTTTTACCTTTCTCTCAATCATTTTTGTTTGCTGTTTCTAGGCATATGATGACAGTGAAGTATTTTGCTTTTAAAAAAGATAAAAAAAAGGTATCTAAGTATAAGCTTCTGATTAAGTAAAGTATGACTTATTTTTGGAGTTTCAAATTGGAATAATCGTGTTTTTGCAGGTGGCAAAAGTACAAACTGCAGTCAACATTAAGACAATTAAAAAAAAAAAAAAATTTACGTGTTTCTTGCACAAAAGGCTTAAAAACATGTTTGTGTTGTTTGTTTTTAAACTCAAAAGTAATTGTTTCGATTTTCATGAAATTTGATCATCATATAAAAAATATGTTTCGGAGTCATTTTTATTTTGATCAAATTTGGAGCAAATTAAATTTACAAAAAAAATTCTGGACTTGTAATAAAAAAAAAAGCTCTCTTAAGACGTTTAACAATATATATTGGACACTGCGTCACGCCATCTTTCCAAAAATAGCTCTACCGATTTCTATCAAATGAAATGTAAAGTCTCAAATTCAATGTGCTGAAATTGGGATTCCAAGGAATTAGGAAAACACTAACAAAACCATGGCAGCTGTTATTGAAAGTAATTGGTGTATAAAAATTGCACAAGTTTCCTGTTCTTATATGTATGAGTTTATGCATGTATAAGAATGTATTGTATAATAGTTTCATACTCTTCTTATATTCAGGGTCGGAAAAGAACAAGAGTTTGTCAAGAGAAATTCAACAGGAAAGGGATGTAACCCAAAACTGCATGATAAGAGGTGTAGATTTAGCTAAGTAATCTGAGATTTTTTCTTGTAGTCTTGGATTACATACCTTTCTTATCAGGTCTCTTTTGACCAACTCTTGTTCTTTTTCGAACCTGATGCTATTAGAGTATTTGAGGGCTAGGGGTATTTATTTTATTTTCTTCCTTTTTTTATATGGTGATGATCACTGAGAAGTTTTTTGCCCTTAAAAAAAAAAAAAAAAAAAAAAAAAAAAAAAAAAAAAAAAAAAAAAAAAATTCTGCCAAACCACAGTATTCTTTTGTTTTCAAGTTTAACTCATTGGTTTGGATTATTTAATCTTGATTCTTCACCAAAATATGACCAACATAATATTCAAAGTAGAGGTTATTTTGGCTTAATTATGGGCTTTTTATTGATGGGACTATAGGTTTGTTACTAGTTTTTATCGATAACTCCCAAAGCTGAATTTAGGAAGAAATGGTGACCAGTAGGTTTTTAAGATAATGAAGAAAATTAAGTCAACATCGTTGGTCATTTAAAATTTAAAAAATCTGTAGGAGATACCCACAAATTTATCTCAATTTTTTTGATGATGAAAATGACTGTACAAAATTGTGTAAAAGTACTTTGTTCCAAATTTTATGATTGTTGGTCTATTCATACCTGAGTTACAAACTTAGATGGATGGCCAGATCAGACTTGCCCTATATATGTCCAGCATATACCTGAACTATGGTGGAAAGGTCACATAATGTACGATGCTAAAAAAATTGTACACCAAGTATATTTTCATATATTTTATAAAAAATATGTTGCACATAATCTCAAAAGATAAAAATAATGCAAAAAATATTCTTACTTGTGAATTTGTACAGAAAGACATTGTTTGAATATAAAATAACAACATAAATAATAATATATAACATAATACAACAAATATAAAATAACAACAACAAAATAGTCGGGTATTGTTTTTTGACCAGTACTATGTTTAAAGTGACCAATAAGTTTTATTTAGTTTATTAAAAATTAAATAAAAATGTTTAATTTGTATACCAGTTTGATCATGTAATTAAATCCAATAATGTTTAATAATACATAATGTTGATCATGAGAAATACAATTAGTTTAAATAAGTTCTTGTTTTAATTTCTTAACAAGAACAAAAGGAAAAACATGCATTTATCTTATTGCTTTCATGCTCAAAACAGGCGAAATCCACACTTTTACTTAAATATTTATGGTAAAGACCTATAGAAAAGACATTCTGTATTGTGATTGTACTAAAATTCAATAGCGAGGTTTGAATTGTCAAATTATTTAGAATATTATTGAGTTTGAGTTAGTGGTTTTTAAGATGTCGGCAATTCTCTGTCTCTACATACATTGACTGATTTTGTTCATTTTTGTTACTCTGACAATATCTATTTCCCCCCATTTTTTGTATAAACTATATTGGGATTAACTGGCAAAACTAAAAATAAAACTGATTATGAAATTTAGCTTTTGAGGAAGGAAAACAAATTTGTTGCCATCTTCTCCAAATGCAAGCCCTTGAGTTATTTGTTAATAAACATAGGTACGTTGTGTAAAAAAACCCGCATTTCAGTTACAAGAGAAGCCTAAACTAAGCAAAGTTTGCATAATGAGTTAAAGCTCATTAAGAGATATCATGAGATTCTACTGGGTGAATCAGATTTGATTAAAAATAGAAATTAAGGGGTATAACTTGTTCCGGGTACCACGACCATTGGGCTATTGTGCAACTAAGCCTCGTAATTCTAACCCGGTAGACTAGTCATCTTTATGAGTTTCAAGTAGTTCACTCACTAGCTCGTCCAATCAGAATTCACCAGGTGTTTGAAAGCCGAAAAACCTAAACCTCTTATTTGCTAAAGCCTCAAAATCAAAGATTATGTGGCTTGCGACCTCCTCACCTGTCCCGTACAGTTTCACCATGGTATGCTGCTATCCTCTGCAAGTGCACTCTTAGACCAGTGTCCTGTAATAAGTCCCATATTCTACTGGATAAGTTATCAAAAAGTTTGATTTAAATAAGAACGACTGTGTTTTTCTTAGTAAAAGTATGCTATATTTCAGTATATTTTTATGCTTCTGTTAATTTAAATGGATGAGAATGTTTGTGTATGGTTTTTTTATTTGTAGTTTTATTAATGAAACTGAAGTAGAGCCTCAAATAATTATGGGTCGTTGTTTTTCTGAAAATCCCCCATATGCATTTCTAAATACAGTTTATGACATCCCACTTCATAATTTTTTTAGCTAGGCCTAACGTTTCAAATTTCAACATGTGTTTATTTGTCTGGTAGGTTAGTACACTTTTCCTACCCTATTGTTTTTGTTGGCCAGCCCATTCATATACACATGTGATGTGAAATAAAGTCCTTGAATATGTCTCCGAGTTCATTACCACCAACCAATCTATAGAATTGTCATATTTCAGGTACGGTACCATGGTTTTCAACTGGTCAACGAGTATATCTATCTACACATTTAACTCTGCGCTTTACTATTGGTTTTAACAAATTAATTTCAAATTCGTATTTAACAACCCAAGAAAAATTAGGAACATACGTTTCATCAAAATCACCTTATAAACTATTAATTTTGAAATTTTTATAAACTGTTTTGTTGTTCTTATACATATTTGTGTTAACTTCAATGTTTTAGAAAATTACATAGTAGTGCATGCTTGTTTCGTTATGACTAAACACTGTTATTTTTGAACTGTTGGAAGGATTTTTTCACAACTGAATCTACAGGTGAGAACTAGTATCTGAAAAACTGCTAAAACAGGTGTCATTTAGAAATTTACCAATATATATTTTGATCAGCAATTATAACCAAGCTATTGTAAAAAGTTATTTTTCTGGTAAATTATTAAAAAATTGTGTAAAGAAATGAGCCCTCTATAGAATGTACAAAAAATCCTTTTACTAAATATATTAAACTACTGTTTTTTCTGTTTTGTTTTAGTTTGCAACTTTGTAGTACATGACCGCTGCTTGAAGACCGTTGTATCTCCCTGCTCTAGTATAGCGGCCAGTCTAATCAAGGTGAGATATTAGTTTTAGTTGTAACGGCTACGATAAGAGTTATATAGTATTATTGTAGCCTAGGTCTCTGATATAGAACCCTAAACTTCACTCATCAATCCTAGTTTCTGAAAATATTAAATTATTTCCATATTTTATTAATATTGTCTTGATGTATATAATTTTCTGTCTCATTATCATTTATTATCGGCATTTATGAAAATTACAGTCATGCTGTGGAAAATTTATTTTTGCAAGCAGAAAGTCAATTAATAGGTATTGCATTTGTTTGTAACATCATTAATTTCATGCTGATATTTGGTATAAATATTATCATAAATATTTCTAGTTAATAATACATTAAAAAAAGTTAATAAATGATATTCCCGTTTCTTGATTTTTCTGGTGATAATTATTAATAATAGACCAACAAGAGTGGTAATTTTTATCGCTTACAATTTTTGAAAATAAGCTTTATAATTGCTTGTAATCGAACTCTAAAATTGTACGATTTTTTATCTCTAGTTATAAATAAATATATAGAAAATTTCATATTTAAGAATCTGCAAATTTTCTATCCTACAATTTGATCATTTTGTTAACGGGATTGAACTCCAAATATTATTTCATGTAAAAATATATTATGTAAAAGTAATCACAATTATATTTTATAAATAATACAATACATAGAAACAGAAACTAAAAACAAAATGCAAAGAAAAACTATTGCGTAGATAATACTATTTTTAAACTCTTCCATTTTACAAGGACTAGTTTAGCTTACCTTCAAAATATTCATATAGACAAATACATAGACCACAACTTGTCCTCACAAACACACAACAGAAAATATTTACAGTATACATAGGAAAATTATATATAAGCACTTAATAGCTGTCAAAAAGCCTGTCAATGCAGGTCTAGTCCTAGGACAGTCAATCTGTCATTATGATATTAAATATGTATTTAAAATCTAAATATTCAATTCCTTCTCTATAATAATGCAACATGTATCATATTATCTAACATTAAGTCTTTTATTTGTTAAACTAATTTATTTTAATACTTTTATGAATATTGCACTTGTAGTTGTTCTAAAATTATTCTCCATTATATAATTACTAAGGGACACCTATAGGCTAGACTGTTTGTATGCCAATTCTTGTAACTCATAGTGCCCATTATTGGTGTTAGGTAGTAGTTCAGTCCTTTTGACTATTTTTTTAAAACTTCAAGAAACATGTCCTAAGTTAGTTTAACTGAAATACTTGAAAAATGAGTTTTATTTTTGACTGCGATTCAATTGACTAGTAGAAAATAGGCTAATTTAGTTAAATGAAATCAACCAATGAATTAAAGTCTTAGTTAAAGGATGAAATTTTGATTTTGTAACTGATTGGTGGATGATATGTAGGAATATGATAGTAGGTACAAAAGCAGCAATCCAAAAAAAAATTTGAAAATTCAGTTTGATTAAATTGGGGATGTGTAACCAGGAGTTTATTTCAAGAATTATTGATACAGCTGTTTTAATAATAATCAAAACAGTTTTAGCTGTTTCCAAAATATGAATCAAAATTAATTCTAAATATTTGTTTATGGTTTTTGTGATCAGGAAAATACCACCTTGATCAAAATAAAAATAAAAATAAAAATCTCATTTCCCCCCTTTGTATTTGTTTAAGAGAAAATAGATAAAGATAAGTCTTACATTCACCTGTCTTTTCATAGTGCACCTTGACTAAGTGTCAGTGCACAAAGGTGTCAAGAGTAACGAGCCTATGGACAACCTGGCCAGAAGGGATAAATGGCTACCTTTCATGGAGCCAGAACCTGCCTGTGCAATACCAAATGCTTATAGTGTCATTAAAAAAAGGGACAGAGAAGAACACTATTGTCAATAGCAGAATTACTCTGGGCAAAAGACTTGTTAGAGCTCCAAGATCTCGAACCGACACATCTTAAACAAGTAATTCCACTTGTTACTGGACATGCCCACTTCAGAAAACAGCTGCTTATTAAATTAAGTAAAATGGCCTATGCAGAGACTCCCAAAAACATCCTTCTGGTGAGATATTGGAACCTAAGAGATGAGGCTTCTTTGTGAAGCCTCTCATCGAGGGAAGGTTGTTGATCCTGACATTTGGGAAAAGTTGCCAAGCCTTGTAGAAAACTGAAAGGCTGGCCAGTGTTGTTGGGTTTATTGGGGAGCCATTTTGAACAGGCCTTGGTTGAAATGGAAGGGCTTCAAGTCCAACTCCCCCAATATAATCTTTACCAAATTTTTGTGAAATTTGTTGTTGTTTGTTGTTTGTTTTGTACAAGGTTATGGTCTAAAACAAATAATTCAAAAATCATGCTTCATAGTGCACAACTAGACCAACTAAAAGATTAAAAGAGCAGAAATTTGGTTCAACCGTATGGGCTCTAAAAACGTAAAAACGATATAATCAGATGACCTCTAATTATTTTATAACTTTGGTCTTAAATAATTCAGAAATTTAAAAGAAATTAATGTCTGTCAATTTTAAAAAACAAGAACTTAAAATGTTAGCATTTTGTTATGCAAGTATCCCATCAAAAAAGTATAAGTTTGAATATGAATCAATATTTTGAAGTCATTTATTTATCGTCCTCTTTACACCATGGTACTCCTCTCCTGTGATAAAACTATACCTTCTAATCAACCATTTACAACACAATAAAACACTGATATAAACAATAATTTAAATAAATATATTAATAAAGATAAATAAAACAAATAAACATCTATCTGCCATTATATGTTATTATGAATATTTTATACACAATAGTACATATCTCTTCGCATAAGCTTGAGTTAAAACAAAAACTATGAATTACAGTCTGAGGCATCTTTGAGTTTAAACTTGTATTTTATAATAATCCAGGCTTTTTTAATAACAGGTGAAGTAAGAGCTGCAGCACAACATTCTATTTTTAACTCCTCCCACATTAACTTCACTCGTGTCCTGAGTCTCTAACATTAACAAATAATCCAACATGTATATTTTGTTTACTTTTTACAGAGTAAATACGTGTAACCTATTTTTCAAATGAATTTAGCTTACACCAAATTGAATTTTTATTTAATTAGTAGTCACACTGCTACTACTGTTTGTGTGTCATTAAATTAGAAACATATTTCTTGAGGAAAGACTGAATAGGTTTACATGTTGCTTACTCGATTCATTTAGAGGCAAAGTTGTAGGAAGACTTCACATAACTTGTTGAAAATTATGGTTTTAATTTAACCTCAGTAAACTCTAAATTTTTATTTTTAGGATCGTAATTGGAGTTGAAAAATGTTTTGATAGTAACTAAAAGTTTAAGAGTAAATAAATCAATCAGCCATGAGAAAAAGTAGGCATCTACAACTTTGATTAAAATTTTCTGAATTGTATCCTTTTTATTTCAAATAAATTAACAGGTTTCTGAAAATTTAGTTCGGGGCAATAAAAACTAAAACAATTTTATTTTTGGTGTGTTATCATATGTTCTGCTACCAATAGGGCACTGTATTGGTTACCGATCAGGATGAGATTTCAACTTGTATTAGACTACCAAGGGTTTGGGTTCTAATCCTGGAGCCGTGTCGGAATTTAACACTTCTTGGTTAATTTAATTCCTTTTTTGAGAATTGTATAAAAGCAGTTATGTAAAACAAAGTAAATACGGTAATATTTTGTAGGAAAGCACCTTTTTTATGTATGTATTTCACAGTCACACCCAAACCTAATGATTAACTGAGTGGTAAAATGATAGCTAGTCGTAACTAAATAATAAATATTGGTAAATCACTTGGTTAAAACCAAGTAACATTCAGAGCAATGGAATTTATAAATCTTCATTAAATAAAATAAATGACAAGTAAAATTATCAGAAAGATAAGAAAAACAAATAAAACTTAATTAGTATTTTTTTATTTTATGTAAGTCTAATATGATAATAATTTGTGTATGATATTTTTGACAATTCGTTTTATAAAGGTTTCTTAAAAAAACAGCATTTATCTTATTTCTATGCAATCCTTCTGAATATATAAAATCTATTCAAAATAACAGCCAAAAGATTTTTGGAATTGAAAAAAAAATTTCATTCCGCCTACTGTAAAACTAGTTAAGTTAAAATAAATAAAAAAACTATAGAAATGCCCACATTTATATAACAGTGAAAACAACAATTTTTGTTTAAAAACCATTATTATTTTACTTTCCATATATTCTTGTATTACAGTACAAAGTTAAGATTGAAAACTCCATTTGTAACACACTGTGATTTTTTTACAATTGATGTAAACTTCACACTCAAAAACTTCGAACTGAGAGAAAATTTATAACAAAATTGACTTTCTGTTTTTGCATTTGTTGGTATTAAACATTTTGTTTCTTTACTCATCTTGAAATAAACCAGATTTCATAAAAAATTATGTTTAGAAAAGTCATTAAAATTTATTGGCCAGTAATTTGGCACTATTTTGAAATATACAATTGAATCTAATTGAGAAGCAAAGTTAATTGTTTCCTCCTTATTGTGCAAACAATACAATTTACGATGGATATTCAACCATTCACACATTCACACATCCAAGAGACAGCAATTTTCATTAAGTTTTGGAGGTAGTTTCTCAACTGCTTTTGATGTTTTAAAAATGGGAAATAAAATAAATTAATTCAAGTATCCCTTTGTGTTGTTAGTTACACCATAAAGAGCAAGTCTCCATACTAGTTTTAAGTCATGAATTGTCCCACCTTTTTTGTTAATTTGTGAGTGATCTCTTTCAGCTTTAGTCATAATAATTAGCTATTGTTGTTGAAACTTATTATAATTTGGTAAAATGTTACTGTTGCAGAACCCCGTAGCCCACTGCTGGTCCGAACAAACTCAACACAAACGCAAATTTTGCAATGTCTGCCGGAAAAGACTTGAGGACAGCCTGGCCACACATTGTGAAAGTGAGTATTTGTATTCTATTTATTTCAAATCACAAGTTTTTTTTTTTACAAAATGTTACAAAAGTAGTATAAAAACTAATCTATTGTAATTAAAATGTAATAAAATATTATAATCTATTAAAGGATAGAAAAATTTCTTATGAAATGTTATAAAAACTTGAATGTTTTAAGCCTGATGTATACAAAAATCATTAACTTTTTGTTAATTTTTTTTTGATAATTTAAAATTATGGTTAGCTTGTAATCAGCTCTAATAATTGAGATAACATTTTACTCAATTGAAATACCTCTAAAGACCCAATTAAAATGTCGCCTCTGAAGACCCAATCAAAATGTATTGCTCTTTATTTCTATAAAAATTCCGGTTCAGGAATAAAAAAAAAATTTCCGGTATCAGTTAAAAAGTGAAAATAAACAGACATCCAAAAAGTAAATCTGATAAATTTGAAGTTTTTGACAAAAATCTATGATTTCATGCTTCATTTCTAAAATAAAATTATAGTTTACTGATAAATCGGAAAATAAAATCTTACTGGTGTAATAAATGTTTATTTTAGCATTTTATAAATGGTTTGTAAACTGTAATTTGATTTTACAAGTGGTAAACAATTTGGGGATACGATTTTTTAAGAAGCATGAACAAACTCCCTTTCCTTCATTTCTCCTAAAAGGTCTCTCTTGTTCAAATTGTTCTTTTTTGACCATTACTCTTATTAGAATATTCGAGGGGCCTTTATTTTATGTTCTTTTCTTTCCTTTATTCATAAGGCGATCGGTGACCAAAAGGATTCTTACATTTAGACAACAAGAAGAGAATTATTTCAGATTTTGATTGGTAACTGAGTTGGAATTTTTGAGGGCAATACTGACAATAATTACTTATTGTTAGCTTCAGATATCATTTTAGTATGTGAGAAAGTCAACGCAATGTCAACGCAAAACGAAAGTCAACACAAAACTTATTTTATTATATTTTTGAAAATAAATTTCTGTCTATTATTAAGGTTGCTTGTCCTTTAGTGCTGTTCAAACAATTAAATTTGCTAATTTTTTACAGTATTATCAACAATAATAAATATCTTTAAAATATAAAGTTGTTGTTGTGTTAAAATCAGCAGTTTTCTGAAAATAGGGTCGCAGGTTACCTTTTTGTTTGAGTAAGTGCTCTAATTTAAATGTTTATGCTACTTTCCATGTTCTTATGGGAAGCTCATATTCATCAATCCTAGACACAGTATGACAAAATATTCATCGATGAAGATCCATGGATCACATTTTGACAGATTGTTTAAATGTGAATATATATTTTGTTCACCTCATTGTGACACAAAGGTATATATTCTATTTTTTCAAATTAAGAGAGTCATCATCAGCTATATATTTTTTTGAATGTAATTTAGTATACATTCATTATATATTCTGAAATTTTGTTCAAAAAACAAAATATAATATTAGAATATAGTGTTCAGTTATTGTTCGTATAAATATTTTTTTTACAATGATGATAACTTGGTTCCTAATTGATTTCTCTTATTTAACTAATTTTTATTTATAAAAAAGTTGTTTTTGACCATAATTGAAGGTAATACAAGACATACAGTTTGAATCCTTGTATATTTTAAATAATTTTCTTAATTTCTGAGGTTAATAGAAAAATTTACATTTTTTAGACATTTAAAAAGAAATATTTACAATTATAAACTAAAGCCATTCATCACAACATGTATTTTGAAAGCTATTTTCAGTTTCCATACCACGTTATCAATCTGTAATATCGATTTTCTTTTTAAAAACTTTTAGTTAATATTGTTAACATATAACATCCGCATGTTAGGCTATATTATATTTAAAGGCAGTTAATGGAAATAATGAGATGATTATTTAATTCCACAAAACAGCTTTAATTGCGACATATGTTTCGCCGTTAGGCATTTTCAAGTATGTCGCAATTAAAGCTGTTTTGTGGAATTAAATAATCATCTCATTATTTCCATTGTAACATTAAATTATTTTAAAGGCAGTTGTTTACAAATTCTTTAATTAGAAATAAATTTGCAATTACAGATTAACATTACCGTACAATTCATAAGATAGTTTTTTGGACATTTGCCATCATTCCTAGGGTTAGTATCCTAGGACTATGTTGGAAACGGAAACTATAACTAGTTACATAAAGAGGGATTTAGATCTGAAACTAGATCTGAGCAGTTAAATCAACAAACAATGATTTGGAAACCACATATCAACGGAATTACACACTGACACAAGAAATAGTAATTTCTAAGTGGAACTGAGCACATGCACTAATTAACTAACAAAAAAAAACTTCAGGATCAATGGGCTGGTTACCTATTGGTTTTGTCGGGGACAACAATCTTTTATCACCCTCTCAAGCATTTACCATGTAACCTTGTAGTTACATCTTGCGCTGAATCAATCGGACAAATATTAGCTTTGCTTAAAGTGAAGGAATTTTTTTTTCAATATGCGATGAATTAGTCGGACAAATATTAGCTTTATTTTAAGTGAATGAATTCTTATTTTCAATTTTTAATTTGGATTTTATTAATATATTAAAAGAGCTTAATTAACCATTTATGAGACACAAACCTAAAAATAGCATTAAAAACTTTATTCACAATATTGTGAAATGTTATATGCAGTATATTGGTGAGACAAAAAATACCTCTCAATATAAAAATTAGTGAATACGCCTAGAAAATAAATAGAAAATAGTCTAAATTGGTCCAAAAATAATTTATACAATCAAGAAGATGGAAATATACTGGGAAATGAAATACAATTTATTTACACTGAGAAAATAATACGATGTATATAGATGAAAAAGTAATTGAAACCTCATATAAAGCTAACCGAAAATCCTACCAGACAAATCAGTATAGAAATAAGGGCATTATTGGTTCTACTAATAATAATAAAACTGACTTTACAATAATATTTCAAGTGAAAAATATACGACCTAGAAATATTATATATATGTTTTCACTTGAAATATTATTGTAAATTCAATATTTGCTAGTAAAAACGTATAAGCGGAAAAATCAAATAATTAAAAAATAAATAAAACTGATTTTTTTTCTGGTTAATTCACTGAAAGCATGAAAACAAGGTCACCGTTAAACTTTTAAAAGAGGGACAAAAGGTTGTTTGTCTCAATAAAACAAACCCTTAAAGTAACTACCCTGTTTTTAAGTTGATCAGTGTATGATCTCGGTTCAACTTTACATTTGAAATTTCTTGTGAAAGTGTAAAATTCTGTTGGCTTGTGATATCCTGATCACATTTGTATATAATTATTGATTATTTTGACAGCTTAGGGCACCTTTTTTTGATCTTGGTTTAAACAAAATTGATATCGAGAGTAGTTGATCCATACTTTTGAAATATTATGTATTAGTTTTTATATACACAAATGATAGTAAATGTGTGAATAAACAATGTCTATGATATGAACAATCCAATAATTTTAAAATTAGAACACACAGGTAAGTTCAAAATACAAATTTATCCCTACAAGCTTAAAATTAAATAAATAAGACACTAGAGTTACACATTAGATTTAAAATACATAACTTGAAAAATTCAAAATGTTTTAAAAACAGTTGCACGAAAAAGGTCTAAAATTACATATTGTAAGGATTTACAGATTTCTGGATTTAGACAAATTAAAAAATAATTATAAATGTAAAATTGCTAACAAGGAATGAACCATTTGACTAGGTATGGAACTTGATTACCTATATTTGTCATATAGACCAGTCGACAGAGGTTTTATATGCTGAGCCCACAAATTGATAACAATAACATCATTTTCTTGTAAAATAAATTTATTTAAGAGTTTAGAATATTGTATTTTGAGTTGTCTTCTGTCTCTAATATATATATATATCTTTGAAACTACTCCACTGATTTCAAACACGTTTTCAGTTTGAATTAATTTCAAATTATATAACATCTTTTTCACTGAAAAAAAATATATGTCTTAGCTGAAAAAATTTGTAAAATAAAATAAAAATATTGATTTTCTACTTTTCAGCAGCAAAAATGTTTATAACTCTGGAACTTACTGGACGGATTTAAAAAATGTAAAAATGTTTTCAGTTCCAATTAGCATTCATATCACATATCAATTTGGTCACCATAAGTTGTTACTGAAAATTTTAACAAAATGTGGATTTCCTACTTTTCAGCAATAAATAATGGTTATAACTTGGAAAATATTAGACTTGTTAAAAAAAAATTCACTTCCAATTAGCATACAATCATATACCATAATTATTGTCACTGAGCAAATATATGTTGTCACTGAGCAAATATATGTTGTCACTGAGCAAATATATGTTGTCACTGAAAATTTTCAGAAAACATGTTGAACATTTTGGTTTTGGTATTGCAATTACAGATAGAGTTGTTATAACTTGGGAACTGTTGAACCAATTTTAATAAAACCGTATGAAAATTGGAATAGTGATTCTTGAGTTTTAAGCTTACAAGTAGACATTTGGACAGATAGATTTTACATTTTAAATATGTAGAGAACAATTTTTATTTCGGAATAACGTCTCATCTATTATAGGTCCCACAATGTTTAAAAAATATATAACCTATGTAAAACCCGAAAATATATATGTTTGTACCTTATATTTACATAAACCTCATTATATTTACATAGGTTAGGTTGGATCAGCATATATATTTTCAAATAGACTTATGAAATTATTCAGTTTAAAACCAACTTAAGTTAATAAATCGGCAAAATAGCAATATAAACCGCTATTAAATAGAAAGAATAATTTTCATAAGAGTGTTGTATCACTGACCTCGTAGTGGTACCGTCTAGACCGAATGAATGGGCGAACTTGAAAGGATTGCAGTGGGACGAATGAAAGTCGCAGTTATGTTATTTTTGTTTGTTGTAGCAGTAGACAGATGACAAAACCTAAAAATATTCACAAAAAGTTTTGAGTTTTGAACTTAACATAAAAAAAGGAGAGTCTGTATAGTACACAAGTACTTTCATTTTATTCGTTTGTCGATCTGCACTTATTATTACCAAGTTTGTTAAAAATGTCATTAAAAGAAATTCTTGACTGATCAGCGAATTAGTTAAATAATAATAAAAAAAAAATAAAATAAAATAATCTAAGTTGATAACATATGTTTAGGTTCTAGGATTATGTTTGCACTTTTTGTGTTTGTAGTTGCAGTCATTTGATAACAAAAAGTTTATCAATGTCTTGAATTGTTAGATATTATTTAAAATTAAAATAACTACAAATATCCTAACAGTTATTGTTAATTCTATCAATAATTAATGTAAACTATCTAGCATTTCCCAATCACTTTAAAATTAAATTTATAAATAGTTTTTAACACTTTAATTATATTTGGTATGTTTTAGTTTGCGAGTATTTTGTGCACGGGGATTGCCAGGACTTTGCCGTGGCAGACTGTAAAGAAAATGCAACCTACATACCTGGCAAGGAGCTGTCCCTGGTGCATCACCAGCATCATTGGCGTGAAGGCAATCTGCCCAGCAACTCCAAATGCGGCGTTTGCAAGAAGGCTTGTTGGTCTGCAGAATGTCTTGCGGGTTATCGATGCGAGTGGTGTGGCTTAACAGTAAGTTGATACAATAGAGATTTAGATTAAACTAAAATGGTCCTATAAGACAAATAAAAAAAAATTATGATTGATAACTGGGAATAAAGTGTAATATTATAGCAATGAAAACTACTAAATCCTAGAGCATATACTTATAAAATAAGGTATGTAAATTATTCCAAAGAGAAAGAAGGTAAAAAAGATTGAAGTGCAATTTAAGAACTGTTGATGCAGCTGTATTTTACAGATAGAATAAAAAAATAGAGAGTTAATGCAGTATTTTTGAGGAAATAAATTTTTCAATATAGCCTACATAAAATGTTATTTTCAAAATTCCCTATGAGAATTGTTTTCTCTGTATTCTGGTAGGAGGAAAGTAGGTGTGAAAGAGTATCTCTCCCCAACTTTTTGTGAAATTTTTTGGGAGTTTAAAAACAAAATTTCGAAAATTGGGTTTAGTATACATAGCTTCAGTCGTTTGAGTATCCAAATGTGCAGACTTTTTCCATCTTTTAAAGTTAGAACTTTGTTTCTAAAATATAAATCTCATCTAGCTAATGTAATATGCAAATGACACATCTAAAAATTTAAAAAAATATTTTCCATTAATAAACTTGCAGATACTTGAGAATGTAGAGTTACCATATGTTTTCTTGAACCTATCCCTCACTCGAAAAAGGTTCTAACCTGCCAAGTTTTAAATCAGTTCAGTTATGCAGAGATACAACAAACAGAATTATTATTATTAATTTTGCTTTGTCTTGACTAAAGTTGTTGCTAATCATAATTAGCTTTACTAATATCCAATTTATTGGTTAATAGAGGGATGATAAATAACATAATAAAATTCTAAATGTACATCATGGTTTCATTGGTTCCTGTAATAAAAACATCTCTATCAAAGACGACCTAGATGGAGACTAAGTATTATCTTTGTTTAATTAATATGAGTACATTTGTGTATTTAATATGTTCAGAATATTGTACTCTTAGCACAATAAATCTTCATACATATCGATGGTTTTTATTTTTGTTTGTTTTTAAATTTTAAACTATATTAACTTGTGTTGTGTTGTATGTTTTACAGTCTCATGCGGTATGTAGACGTAACATAACAGGTGAATGTCAGTTTGGAAATCTGGAGCCAATATACTTACCACCCCATGCAGTCAGTATTCCTCGTACAGAGGTTCCTATGGAAGCTATTATTGGTGTACAAGTCAGAAGGAAAGAAACAATGTCACGTGAGTTGGATATATTTAATGTTTTAGTTTTCATAAAAGATTCCATTTAGATTTTTTTTTAAATATTATTTTTATGGATTATAAATGGTGTAACTAAACATGTCTTTGCTATTCTGGACTAATTCTGCTTCAATCAGTATCTGATCTGTTTGTGCGTTATATCTAAATAAAAATCAATAGTTATAGAATCAAATTTTTGTAAAGACCTTAGACTTATGGTTTTAACTAAAATTATAATACAATTTTTGTAAATACTTTTGAATTATTGTTTTACAAAAAATATAATTTTATGCCTACCTTTAACTGTTTCAAAACTACAGCCATTCAAACTACTGCTGTCAATGAAGTGATAAAAATTCAAATAAAACTTGAATACAATTTCTTACAAATATGTATTTGTGGAAATTGTTTTCAAGTTTTATTTGAATTTTTATCACTTCATTGACAGTTTAAAGTATAAAAAGTGATTATTTCATCATTCATTATTGTATATGAAATTTTATTTTACTAGCTTGAAAATTATACTATTATGAAGTACGGTACAGTATATTAAAACTGGTCATATAAGACTGAAATATAATTTGTTTAGATTTACAGTGAAATAATTGACCCTTCCCACGCGGCAAACGAGGATAGCCGCAATGGTAGACTTTGACCCAAACGCGGATGACGATTAAAGTCGCAACAATATATTTTAGCCTATGGTTAGTTAATTAGTTCAGCAAAGTTCCGGTAGAATGCATAGGCATGTCCGGTGTCTATTCAGGAATAGAAAAACGTTTTGTTGAAAGTTCTACGCCTCGAGGCAGTGGAGGGGGACGCTATTTTGTCTGGAATTGCCCGGCGGCACACGGATTCTATAGCTTATACAGAGCTGATAACGTCTATACTCGCAGTCTCATTAGTCTGATAGGCGACGACCTCCGTGTTTGCATTTGAGCATTGTTTTGAAGAAGTATTGTTTTTTGTTTTTTTAACATTACCTTGTATTTTTTATATATATTATTTCACAATATAACTGTTCCAATTTACAAAAATTAATAAAAACTAAATTTGTTTTGCAATTTTTTACTACGGTATTTTGTTGTATGTCATAAAAAAATGTTAAATGCAGCCGAAAACCAATGATGACATATTTTTTTAATTAACCTTTCACATACAAAACGAAAACAAAAATTAACTTTGAAAAAAAAAAAGAAGATTTTTAAAGTTATTTCAGCGTTGAGATGAAATAAGGCAAATTTTATTCAGCATGCGAAGGGTTAATATTTCAATTATGTATTTTTCCATTAACCCATTAGATAGACCTTTTTCTCTACTACAAACCGAAATAGATATATTATATATTATGCATGGCATGATTGGACTAGATTTCATCCTAGATACATTCTACATTCCTTACTAGGACTTTGGGTTCAACACTTCTAACAATTCAGGTCCTATAGGAGTCTCTGTGAAGAAAAAAAAAAGAATTTTACTTGATCCTAAATAAAAGGAAACATATAACTTGTTTTTTGAAATATATATTTTAAATTAATAGTTTTGAAGTAGTTAATTAACTTTCCCCCCCCTTTTTTTTAAATGAGCGTCATTTTCAACCTGTAATTGAAAAAATAAATGTAGCCTAATTGGAAGATGCATAAAACTATAATTCAAATTTATATACCACGTGTTGATATTTTTTAAATCAATTCATTAGGTATTGCAGTTATTTGAAAAAAACATAAACAGAAAGATACAAAATGAAGCAGAATTTAAAATTTGTTCTTAAGGAAATATGTGAGTTTGATGAGCAATATCATAATTTTGTACACCTCAGACACATTTTTGGTTACACTATGCATATTTAAAAAATAAATTTAATGAATAGTGCAAACAACCACCATTTATTTCTGTTACAACATTAGAGGATGCAACCATGTTTAACGTTGCATGTGACAACATGTATTATCTTAATTGAGGTTTGTTATTGTTTTGCCTGTGATTTGATTTGCTATCATGCAACAGCCAAGAAACAATGCAATGCTTTGGGGAGTTGCAATTTTGCTTTAATTTGTATTTTGTTTGATAAGCTTGGACATTATTGCGTGAACTGCTTTTATCAAACATAGTTTTGAAATTAAAACACCTGTTTTAAAATTGTCTTAATTTTTAGTCAATGATTCATTTTAATATTTTTACTAGTCGCTATGATGTCTTAGGAAAATATTTATTGTTATATGTTGCACAAATAAAAAGTAGTTTGTACCTAAGTATTAATTATTCAATGATCAGTTATATAAAGAGTGTATCAATCTAGCACAAGAAACAAAGATTAAAATTTTTATTGTAACAATTCCTAAAATAAATTAAGTACTTTGTTAGTTCAAGATATGATTTTTCACTAAAATAGTTGATTTATGTAAAACTGAACACTTTAAATTTGCTACTTCATATGACTATGAACATTTTGGCAAGACCATGCTTTTTTTAGTCAAATTGATTTCTTTATAAAATTTTACCCTTACCATCCTATATAGTTGGGATGTACATACTAAATATTTCAGGTCACTTGTATCAAATGTATAGTGGACAAACAGTGTATACCTGACAAATTTCTGTATGAAGTTTTTAAAGAAATAACATATATATATATATATATATATACAGGGGTGGTGAAAACTCCCGGAACGGGTTAATATTTTTTTAACCGCTACAGATGGAACTATATAACTTGGTACACTGTTACTGGGCATAAAACACTATTTTACCACAATTTCAATGAGCCGCTACCACTTCAGGGGGACAGTCCACAAGGAGTCAGAATAAAATCTTAAATGAGAGCGTGGGTTGAGTTGTACATCAAATTAAAGGTCTAATTTAGTAGAATACAATGCCGCAAATCCGACTTTAAAAGGTTCATCCTAAACAAAATGGTGGCGTTTTAAAGTTTATGTAAGTTACTTGGCGTTGAGTGTTAAAGATAACTGGAACATGTTTACTCGATACAGGTTTCAAAACAAATGCCCAGAAATCAGTGTTGGAGCTATAAAGCTATTTTTTAGGGTTCAACTTGACCTCTAATGGGGGACGGCCCACAAGAAGTCGGAAGAAAATCTTTAACGAGAGCATAGGTTGAGTTGTACATCAAATTAAAGGTCTTTATTAGCAGAGTTACAATGCCACAAATCCGACTTCAAACAGACAACCGAGCCGGAAATGGCAGCCATTCAAAGATGGCTTGAATTTTTGTTGAATGTTTTCAATTGAAGAAATTATGACCAGTTAATAAAAATATTCAATAAATAGAATAAGTTGTTTTTAATTTTAAATATTGTTTACTAAAGTAACAATGATAATTTCTCAGCTATAGGTTGTGATATGTTTAAAAGAGATTTTAATGTAAATCTTAAGCCTTCCAAGATAGTAGAGTGGTTACCACTTTTGCTTGATAATTGAAAGAAGCCAGGTTCAATTCTCACAAATATGGTCTATCTACAATAGATGCATTTATTTAGGTTCCCAAAGAGAAGCTGCTTGTAGCCTTTCAGCCCTAAAAAAAATATTAAAAATTTGTTTTCATTGATATTTTATTTCTTTATTACAAAACAACTGATATCTTTACTTGCTGCAATATTTAATAAACAAATTCTGTAGTAAAAACGACATGCTTGGCTAAAAGGTGGTGGAGATTGTTGGAGCTTACAATACTATAACCAACAGGCAAAATCTTTTTCTTTATTTTGGTATCTTCCTAAATGCCTGTGGTAGACCTCATTCAAAAAACAATATTTCCCTTTACAAAATTTATCTCTAATTTTGTACCTTATCAGATCAGGTAAGTCGATATCTTGCAACTCCAATAAATCTATTGTTTGCCCAAAGCTCTTCATACCTCATTCTACTACCCCTAAACATACATGCTCAGATGTTTTCTTGAAACCAGATTGATCACATGCAGGAAAAATTTTCTTCTCTACGACTGAGAGATATCTATGTAAATCAAATACCCTGTCTGATAACTACCATCATTCTCAGATCCTTTTTCAAGCCCTGTATATTTTTTCTCTTCCTTTATCGTTCGGCTTACAAAAATCATTGATTATGTCTTTTTACTTGCTTAAAAAGATTTTTTTAACCACCTTCTAATAATTCTGTTTTGAGAGCGCCAAGCCTGTCTATGATCTACAGAGTTAATAAACCCATCCTCTACAACTTAAATTGTCTTCATTTACAACAAGTTTACAGTATCCTGGCATCTATACCAACTTAGCCTATTTAGCCTGTGATCAGCAAGTCCTTAAACTAACCTGTTAAGTTGGATACAACCTTAACCAGTCTCAATACCCCCAGTAACTATCTAATTGTGGCCTTACTCTTCCAGACCGGCATACTGCATTACCTCCGGTTTTAATACCGAGACATATCAAATTTCTCAATAAATACTTTTGAACTTGAAAATCCAGTATCATCTTGAATCTATTTGTATAGACAATCAATATTAGTTTGATCCAGATTTTCATATCGTACATCTAAACCAAGAAATACAGTTGTTCATACCATCTGCAAGTATTGGTGTTACATTAAGTCATGTTCTAATGCTGTCGTGATAATATGTTCCAACCTAACATTTTCACTGCCCTATATTACATAACCTGATATATCCCAGCACTGCCCCTCAATTACCTTTATATACAAATTTGATATCTTTAATGTTTTTACAATGTCTGAAAATAATTCAGAAATTTATTAGTGCCTGTTACTTATACTATTTTTTTTTTTAATGTTGTGTTTCATTGTTTTGTTTTATTTGATTATATGTTGTATTCAGTTTGCTGTGTTGTTGTGAGTTTGTGAATGTTGCATGTCATGTACTGTAACGTAAGTTAGCACTGTTATGCTGCTCTTTGTCTTTCTCTACACAACAGTCAGTTCTTCTGCTATGCTTCTCATTCTGCATGCTGATGTTCTCATGGTAAGATTATACAAATTAAATAAAACTTACCTTAAAACAAAACAGTAACCTGTTATAATAACGTTTTGTGTGTGAAAATATAATATAATTTTCCCTTTTAATACCAAGTGTAGTATTAAGTGTGCAATAAACCTGTAGAAAATTAGAATACAATTGTAATTAAACTTTATGTACAAATTATAGAAATTTAAAAAATTGCATCCCTTATAAAAAAAGTTCCAAAAAATTCAGAACTAAGTAGAATATCAGTAGAAAGAATGAGTACTACAGGCTAATACAATGTTGCAAAGTAGGCCGTTTTTGTCTTTCTAGTCATAAAAGGAAGTATTGTGATAGTACGAAATATTGATAGTTTTGAATCTTTACATTCATTTAGACCGTTTTCCGAATGATACCTGACTGTAAGTATGTCATGTTGTTTTTTGCCACCATCATCTCAAAAGTTAATGATTCCAAGGATTCTAAATTTAAAAAATTCGTTAAAAGATAATTGTTACAACGAATTATTTTTTGGATCAATATCACTACAGAGGGGAAAGTCACAATATTATTACGGTAGATATCAAATATGAGAATATTTGTATTATTTATTAATTTTTATGAATTTTGGAGCTCTTATTATGAATTTGACATTGGTTTGTATAAATATCAAGATTTTTATGATATTTATGATGTATATGCTTATTAAGTTGTTGGTTTCTTTTTTATGAAATTAATTAGAAATTCATGTACTGACCACACATATTAATTTTTAGGAGCTAATAAAATTGGGAAGGGGGATTGTTAAAAAATATTATATAACTTCATTTTATTTAGCCTAAGATTTGAATTAGAACAAGTCACAATAGGTCCTTAGGAGGCATCGAAGTCCACAATATATACACGTATTAAATTGTTGGTTTTGTTTTAATGAAATTAAATAGAAATTCATGTACTCACCATATATATTAATTTTTATGGGCACTAATTAATCAACATTGGGGGGGGGGGGGTTGTTTTCAAAATTGTAAATTCATTTTATTTAGTCTAAAGATATTAAGATTTCAAACAATTTACGAGTCGTTATGAGGCTTCGATGACCAAACAGTCCACAAGTAGTTTTCTGTTACACACTTATGTAACTACCTTGTGGTAGAACAATGTAACAGACAGAATAAAAACCCACCTCACCTCATCTATAAAATAATATAAATATAATATTATACAATTATAAGCTATTGGTATCAACACATAGTATTTAATGAATTTTTGAAACGGTTTTATTTAATTTTTGAACAATAACAGCACTTCCAGTAAAAAAATATTCAAAATTTTTTAACTCTATGAAACTGAATGAAGTTACAGCAGTTTAAGCATGTTTTCATTTTGTTTTATTTGATTTTCTAATGGACAATGTGCTGATTTAAAATGAGAATAAATTGTTTTGTTTTTATCTGAAATTAATTTTTTGCATGATCAAAATTCATAATCATTTTAAAACTATTTAAATAGTAACTGTACTAAGTACAATTTTCAATAATTCCTAACCGTATTAATCCCAATTGGTGCATTTTGATTAAATCTTAAATATATCTTTTTTATCTTAAATATTTCCAAATTTTCCAGTATGTTCAACTATGTCACATATCTGTATTAACTTTAATATTTGTTGTGGTACATGCTTTTCTTCCATATTGCATTGTTTGAATTTTTCTTTTCCTATTTATCTGATATTTATTTGACCTGATATTACCATAGAACAAAAGCTATTAGCTATTATCTAACTCACAAATGTATCCTGTATGATCTCTTGCAGCAAAATGTATTATCTAACCCGCTAATTTTAGATTGGAAATATTAGTAGGAAAAAGAGCTTATGATGTGATCATTAAAAGTTGAATTTCTTAAATATGTTCTAACAAATTCAATCAAATTTTGATAAAATATGGAGATTAATAATCTTAGCTAATATGTGAAAAAAAAATATGGTTTGGGAGTAATTAGAAATAACTTCAAAATAAACTTGAACTCTCTCTATCATGGAGAAAATATAACCTTTTCTTTATTTGTTTATTAATGATTGCATTTAATACACATTCCTATCAATATTTGATTTGTTAGAAGTTTTTGCAATGGCACTGTTTATGTATTTTGTATTGCGTTATATTTATGTATTTTTAAAACATGTTGCAAGTTGTGCAAGTCTGTACAAATATAGATTATAAAAAAAAAGAAAAAGTAATTAATAGTTAAAGCTTGAAGTGTTGTATTAACAAATTAGTGCTAGAGTGTTGGTGACTAACGGCATTGTTTTGAATGCAGCTAGAAGCATCTCTGAAGAGTTTAGCAGTGGAGATACAAAGTACAGAGATAACGAGGAAATATCACATGGAAGAGAACGTAAAGATAAGGAAGATAGAGATGAAGGTAAGTACTTTGTTCTATTATATAGAGTAGTCACACACATAGAAAACCAGGAAAAATCAAACATGACTTATTCACTTTATATAGATAAACAATATTATGATGGTCAAACAAAAATCGATGTTTAGATTTCGATGATTTTAGGTTCTTACAAAATCTTTGTCATATATATGCATTAATACTGATATCTGAGAAACCATTCTTTTTATTTTGTTCCAAATCGGTCCTTTTTGTTTATTTTGATGCATGGTTCTGTGAACGATAGACTTCATTGCTTGGATATTTTAATACATTCAGTATATCGTTCTCGAAAACACAACATGACTACTGTCTAGTGATCCAAGTGATACACAAAAATTTTCCTAGACTAAGAGATACCAGTAAATATCAAAACTACTGTAAACAGCGATGTCAATTATAGGGAGAAATAACACCAGTGGTAAAACAGTAGACCTTACTCCTTGGAGTAAATACATACATTGAGTAAATCATTCTTGTAAACCTAATATGGCTAATGCCTAGTATGCTGAGTGATAACACAAAAATATTCCTAGTCAAAGAAGTAATAGTAAATATCACCTTAACTACTGTAAACAGGAACACCACTCACAAGGTTAATAATAAAAGTTATGGTGGAAAGAAATCCTTTACCCCACAACTGGTGATACAATTCGTAGGAAGTGTAAATAATCTAACTATTGTTTATATGTTATTATAATTCACATTGGTGGATAAATACAGAGTGGGATAAAAGTATTGTAACCCTTAGGTAATTTCTGAACAAAGAAAATTTCTAACCTTTGCCAAACCCCTAATTTTTTCAAATAGCAACCTCCAACGTGGACATGTAATTTTGAAGGGCATAAAAAAAGATAAATTTAGCAAATAGGCCCCAATTTTTGAAAGGGGGAACCAATGGGGCAATTTGGTTTACCCATCATGTGAGATATCATTTTAATGGGAATTTTAAGAGGAAACTGATGTTATATGGAATAAGTCCCCAAACTACTTTTGTCGAAATAATTAAATAACCCACAAAGAAAGAAGGCACAAGTAAGACGAAAATTAAAACTAATTCACACATAAAGAAATTGTAAAGACTTATTGTATATGTCATCAGTTTCCTCTGACAATTTACTTTTGTGGCCCAGCCAAGGAGCCCATCAAAACAAAACCATAATAATTATAAATTAGGATGTAAAGGAATTCTAAATAATAAAATATGAATTGGCACTTGCGATTTTGATGAGCAGTGCAATATCACGTAGAAGGGGGGGGGAGACGAGGAGTGGAAGGCTTGAACCAGCGAGCCGAGCGGAGAGTCTGTTCCGAGAGCCGCGAGAAGAAAGACCGCTACGGGACGAGGTCAGTCCATTTTCGGCCACGTGCTAGCTAAATTAAACAGTATGCTTTTCGGCCACTATTAAGGCTTTATCTTGCCGTTATGTTTTTTTTATAAATTATAATAATTCTGTAATCTTTTGATTCGGCAGTAAATAAAATATAACATTTAATTTCACTTGCGTTGCATGCGTTAATTAGCGTCCTAACCCGACTCCTTGGCCCATCCTGACAAGATTCGGCTAAAGTGTACACGGTCTCCAGCCAGCCGGAGCTTCCAGCTGGTCAAAAGAAGTGGAGACGGTCACACTTTAAAATGATATCCCATAAGATGGGAAAAAAATTGTGCCTTTGATTTCCCCTTTCAAAAATTGGGATCGTTTTGCTAAAATAGGAAAAATATATAAAAGCGTGTTCATTTAGTTAAATAAGTCTGCTGTTAAAAAATTTAGTCAGTATTTAAAAACAATTTTTATCAGTATCCATGACAAATAGAAAACTCAAAATTCAACTTCTACCCCCCATAATTCCGGTTAGATATATCACAGAGATTTTTGTAAGGCACTAAAATTTGTTTGTTTTTTATGGCAGTCAAAACGATATGTCACATGATGGGAGTTGCTATTTGAAAAAATTAAGATCCCTCTATTTAACCCCCCTAAAAAGAGGTCAAAAATGTTTTTATCCCATAAAAAGTAAAAAGACTTTTCGTACAAGGTTTGGCAAAAGTTAGAAGTTTTCATCTCTACTTGTTTGGAAGACTTTTTTCCACTCTGTAAGTTACATGAACATTTTTTACAAGATTTATAAGAAAATTGAGGAAATAAAAGAGTGCTACTATTGTATATATAATAATTTATTTGATATTTTGTAACCCTATAAAACTTAAAAAGTTTGTATTGATATAAATGAAATCATAGTATAACTAATTTTTGAATTGGTATGGTAAAACATTCCACAGTTAAAATTGATATTTTCATATGTTGTCTTTTATGATTACTATGCCTTGTTCACACCATCATATTTAATACTTGGATCCGTACACTGTATTTATAGTTGAAGTATCACCATCCATACTTTGTAACTGTGCATTGACGGTTTTGAGTGGCTTCTCGATTTCGTATACAAGAAGTATATTTTTCTTTACCAACAATTAACATTAATTTAAGGATATTGTTGTGTGTCTTTGAAGATGAACTGAGTGAGCACATTTGTGTAATGTTTTTACACATTATATCACTTAGGATGTTGATGTTTGAAAGTTTACATCGTGTGATAATTGATATTTATAAACTACATTGTACTTCGTGGCAGTTTGTACTAGTGATAATTGATAATCAACTATTTATGAAGGTCTTAAAATATACAGAGTCTGTCAAAAGTAAGTTATTCACAGTTTCTTTATTTGTTATAATACTAAAAAAAATTGTTAAAAAATATAATCTACAGGCTTCTAATGCAGAACCACCATTCTCTATTTCTATATAGCAGCTACGATGGGTGTGAGTGGAATTTGCAAGATTTCGACTGCAATTGGTAGTAGATTTTTAATTATGATTTCTTTCAATTATTCAATATTAGTTTGTACATCTCATCTTTTAAACAATAATTCAAAATAATTCTGGAGACTTGGAGGCTAGGATATAACACATTACTTTCTGATGGCTTGGTGTCAAAAATTCTGTACTAAAACTGTTTCATAGGAGTAAGAAGAGAAGAAGTGTAATACAAGTTTACTGATGTGGCTATATTAACCAGACACATTTAGAAAAAATCTAAAAAGTTAGTGTCAAATATTTATTTGAAGTGTAAATAATCAGGAAATTATAGAGTTCTAGGTATTGACAAAAAATGCTTCGTTTTTCATTTCCTAATTTTTTCTTGTCAGAAAAAAACAAGTATAGAAAAAAAAGACTCTACCAACTTTAAACAAAATTTGTTCGTAGTTTTAAAATTTATTTTTGACAAAAAATAATAACAGACTTCATAGTACATAACTAGACGCAGGGATTAGTGGAAATGGCATAAAAATCGATTCAGCTGTTTGGGACAAAGAGAGGATTCATCTAAATATCCAGATATCCTTTGATTTTTGAATAGATTTGGTCTTTGAGGACAAAATATTCTTAAGATAAAAAAATAAAAAAAATAAAAAATAATGTTCACAAACAAAAAAAAAAAAAAAAAAAAAAATACCAGGAATATAAGAAGTTAGCAGTTTGTTATGCAAATGCTCCATCTAAATATGTGTGGGCATGCTTCATTGTGCGTAAATATGATCTCCATACTATGAAGCTCTTAAAAGAATTTTTATACTTAAGAATAGCGATTATGATAATTTGTTTAGTTTTGACTTTGACATATTGGGAGGGGTGAGAAATGTTATTTTCTTTTTTTCCAAAATTAAAATTTTATATGTTAAAGTAATTAATTAATCTTTCAAATTTATGGTGATTATCAATTCATAAATGGAAGCTGTAAGACGTTTATTTAATAATGACAGATTTGCAGTCAAGCAACCATGATTTTCTATGAATAGGTTGGTTGTGGTACTATTTTATTATACCATAAATAGTAGAAATCAAAATTGTTGTAGATAATAAGTCAGTTTAATTGAATTAAAACGTAATTAAAATAAAAATTTCCTTTTCAGTTTTGTTAAATAATATGTAATTATTTTCACAAAATTGTAGTGTTCCCATGGAATAATGTTTTTCTTTTTCATGGTGCATTTTTTCAGTTGTTTTCTATAAACTACATTTAGTGTTATTTGGTAGTCCCTCTGGGGCTCACTTATAGTGAGTACAGGTGTGGAAAACCCGAGGGGACTCTTGTTAGATCTACATCTTTCTTAGGTTAGATTGTTTTCCTATCAGTACCAATTCTTGTTCTTTTCTGACCTTGACATTATTCTCGAGGACTAGGGTGTCATTATTTTATGCTCTTTTCTTCCTTTTTTATTGAGGAAGAGGTTTTTCGCCATTAAACAAAATGAAAAATCTTGATTGCCAGAACATTTGTTTCTTGTAAAAGTCTTCAATGAGTGCAATATTTTATTTTACAATTAATTGAAACTTTCTATTAACAACTGGATCAGTATCCTTGAACTTTTGTATGCACCTTTTGTAGCACACGAACTGCCTGGCTGTCTCTTAGTAATTATACAAGTACGGAATTTGTGTATAACCTGGTGTAAAATTTCTAGGACATTCATAAAGTATTGAAAAAAGCAACAACAAAAAAATTAATAAAAATTAACACATTAAAGTCACACAAACAGTTTTGAATCAAATTTGTAATGCTTGTCATGAGTCATGTTATGTTCACAAACTCATTATGTCAACAATTTAACAGCTGGCAAAATAACATCTGGTATAATTTAATAACTTCAATCTATCATAATATACAATTATTTGTCTCTTTCTGATAGCTTAACAGAGATCATGACAAAATGTAATTTACTTTCTGAAAGATCCTGAATAATAAAATATTTGTTCTTTTTTATGAAACTAGGTTTGCATGTGTTATACTCGTAAATATAATGCTACTTGATGATTAATGGAAAATAACCAAATAAATCTAAATCAAGATTGATATTTATAGAGTAACCTTATTAAAATTCAAGAAAAAGCTTAGGGAATTTTGAAATGTTGATCAAGACAAACCATTTCTCACTATACAAAGTCAAGAAAAAGTATTGCTATGATGAAACAAATCTATGTTGATATTTTTTAGATACATTATGAATAAACCTTCATTACACAAATTACTTTTTTTTTACGATTTAAATAATATATGTGAAACATAGTTGCAAAACTACAAATTTCAGGATACCTGTTGAAACATTTCAAAATAATGTTGTTTCAATAAATAATCAATATTCCTTTCAAACACGAGAAGACACGCACGCCACCTACCGGGAAAAATGCACAACGGTAGCGAATTAAACAAAAGCCTAAAAATACTAGAGTACCGATCGGATAACTTCAAATAACGTGATTCCCCGAATTTTAACGTAAGCCTAGAATATACAATTTAGAGGCCTAAACTTCCATATTATCCAAATTAAATAACCCCGTAGCAAGATTAGAATTAAGATAGACAAAATCAATCGAAATTAAACACGAATTTTCAAAAACATTTACAATGGCCGAACCGGACCAGAGCGTCATAAATAATTAATTATAAAGAATACGACTATCGCTTCAACAAAACAAATATGGCCTATGGATTTAACGGATATTTTGACGTATAAGTTGTCACCTGAACATACAAAGAAAACCTCAAAATTATTTAGTATTGATGATAAATACAACCAAAGTCCTATTTCAAAGATGGCGGAACAGACATAATATGTGACAGAAATCAAATAAGCCACACCCACCGATACAGCAATCACGTGACCAAAGTTTAGCCCACTAACTAATTTTTAAAGTGCGGGAAATTCCAACTAGTTTTAGATTAAGACCAAGGTGAAATCGTATTTAGGAATAAGATAGTTTAAATTTAAAGGAAGTTATTTGGAACCCCTCTTAGTATGTCTTCAACAAATTTAAATGTATACCATAATAGTAGAGTCAACAGTCTTAAATGAAGTTCTTAACAACTTCCTGCTTAACAAATTAGGGTCATGTATTCATTTTCATCAGTGCTACTAATCTTAATCAAGATCACAAAAAATGGATAATGTTGAATCTCTATGGACGCTGTAACAATGATTTTTGGGAAGTTTGGTTGGGAGATCCCAAGCTTAATGGACGTTTCCTGACTCAGCTCCAATTTAATGCAATTTAAATAAGTGGAAAAGTATATTTAAATTTTCTATGGAGTGCTGAGAAGTAACACAAATTAAAAGTGATAAGTAACAGTTGAAATTTTTCTAAAAAAATCTACCAAGGAGCATACATAATACAAGCTAGTTTCAACAACGTATTTGAGAACATTGGTGAGACCATTCCAATTTATATATTTTTTTAAAGTCATCCTATATCCCCACTAATAGGCCTAAGTAGCCTACTATCATAAACTTTGAAACATTAATACACAAAAGTGGAATAACTTTAAGAAATATCATACTAATAATTGAACTATTTTCTATATGTACACCGAGTATTCAGAAACATAGACTTTGTGAACAGTTGTGATTGTTGTCTACCATCATTTCACCATTCATCATTTATTTAAAAACAAATCGATTAATATTTTATTATTTTGTTATATCTTTGTCAATATGTGTATAATTACCCCACTTCCTTGACAAATTTGCCGCACTGACCCTGTCCCGAGAGAAAGAAACTCAAGTGATAATTAATAATATTCCCCAAAATATAACCTTTAATTGATTGTGTTTTTCTTGTAATTGTATGTGTAGCCTATGTATATGAATTTTTCACGAGAAACAGACTCTGAGTGATCTATTTTAAATAAGTATGTGTTAAACCAATTCCTCCCAACCCGAGATAGTAAGACTCTAAAATGAACTAATGAAATCTTTCCTTTATGTTATATTTACATATGTTTATGAACTTTCCATAACCTCAGTGTAGTTAATAAGAGACATTTCCTTTTACATCTCAATTGTTTGATAATTTATTTTTTTATGTTAACTTCAAAATGATTTTATATATGTATTCTACCGATTAAGTTCGAATGAACTCATAATTTTATTATTTGATGTTTCAAGACAATAAATGACTAATCTTTGTATTACAAATATTTTTAAAATTTTTTTATCAAGGTAAATGATTATATGAGTTAATAATATAACAATATTTATAGAAATGAAGTTTCATTCATTTCAAAATGGCGCCCAACGTATTGGCAATTTGTCAAGGAAGTCTTCCCCCACCAAATAACTTCTTTTAAAAATAATTTTATGTTAGTTTTAAGATATATATTTTGTGTTGTATTTTGTGTACCGATATATTATTACTAAATATTAATATGGATAATCAATCAGGATACAACTTAAGAAAAAACATTACGCGGACACAAAAGGCTATAGAGTCTCACGGTTTGTCGGACCCATCTTCGTCGCGCCGATTAGAAGACGTGACCGCGGGTCAAGAAATAAGTGAAGAAGGCGTAGCGCTGGAAGGGCCGCGGATCGTTGAAGAATCGGGTCAACCACCGACCGTAATAATCGAAGAAGAAGAAGGAGAATACGGCGAAAATATACAGACATATACCGACCGTGAAAACATCGAAATGACGAGCGACGTGAAGACCAGCCAAGAACCGCAAAGCCATACCATAAATCTCGACCAATTAATGATGTTTATGAAGAAACAATTCGAGGATCAGGACAAGCGCTCTAAGGAAATCAAATTAGAACTGAATCAAATTAACCAACGATTCGATGGCCAGGAAGAACGTTTTTCTAAGGAATTAAAACAAAACTCCCTAGAAATAAAACAGGAATTGAGCCGAATTAACAAACGGTTCGAGACCCAGGACAAGAAAATTGACAAAGTACAAGAGGACTGTCGGTTTCAAACCGAACAGGTGAAGGAGTTTGTGATCGACTTGAATCAACGAACCAGGGAAGAGACACACCAAGAGCTGGAACAAATAACCCAGAAAATTGCTGAGCAAAATTCAAGACAACAGGAGGGAATAGACAAAAACAAGGAGACAAGTTTAGAACAAGAGCGACAGATAACATCTTTAGAACGATTGGCCAACGATAACAAGGCGAGAGTGGAAACCCTCGAGGACAAGATTCAGAAAAACTCACCCACAGCACCACCCAACATATATGTCACCTGTGGAAGTACCACCAATGGAATAATCGATAATAACGTTCCAAAATTTCATGGCAGGGAGCACAATCCAACTGAACACCTCAACAGGATCCGTAAATTTTATGAGCGGAGGACAACTCAAAATAACACCACCGATCCAAACATCCAGCTGATCGACACCCTGGAGTTATGCCTAGAACAGCATGCGGCGAGATGGTTCAGTTTGGTCAGAGACGACATACACTGCTGGGAAGAGTTCAAAGAAGCCTTTGAAAAAAAATATTGGAGCAGGGAAGTGCAACGCGGAATCCGACACAGAATGGAAACTGAAAAGTATCAAAGGAATGGCAAACTCAGTAGGGCCGAATATTTTACTGAGCGAGTCATAACTTTGAAGTCAATGCAACCACCACTCTCTGAGGATGAGATTATAACCTGTTTGGCGGATCATTTCGAGGAATTGATTCAAGATGCACGAAGGGTCCAACGCATCGAAACAATCCTGGACTTCGAACTCCTGTTGCAAAGGGAGGACTTAAAAGATGTTTATACGCGAGAAAGGAGGAACCAGAATTTGACTACTGCACCTTCACCGAGAACACGATTCACACCAAGGGAACAACCAGTTGGGTCGAACAATAATTTCCACTTTAGACCATCAACACAGTTCCAAAATTATCGACCTCCACCTTTTCATCAACAAAATCACCGACCTCCGCCTAGACCATTTAATTCAAACAGAAACCCTCCAGGAAATTATCAACCTCCATATCGAACAGATCGACAATTTCAACCTCCGCAGAACAGAGGAAACCAGCCCCAAATAAGACGAGATAACCTTCCTGAGAGTTCACGGCCTAGAAACCAGCAGTACCCGACACAGGAACAGATAAACGTGTGCCACACCATTGCTGAAACTGTGCCCACGAGTAATCGTCCTGAATTGAGCTCAGCAACGGAAGTGTCTCAGCAGGAAAACTGCCGAGCACAGAAGATGTCATCGGCCAATTGAGCGACGAAAACAACTCATCATCATCTGCGCTCAATAACATTAATACTGTGCGAAGACATGACCTCGGTTTATGCAGGCCCACTATGTTTAATCATAAATATATATATGTACCGAATAATATGATTATAAGCAATATGTTTTGCGACAGAAATTTCTTGATAAATGAAGATAGTTACGAGTTAACAACGAGACCCGATACTCAGATTTTACGGTGTCCTGAGATTAAAGTTTTAATAGGAGAGCGAAATGTTACAGCCCTCATCGATACTGGTTCTAATATTACATGCATCGCAGAACAATGGTTCCAAGAACACAGACAACAAATTAAAAAATTTGAACAACTTCCAAGGACAAATATTCAAATAACAATGGCTGTCGGCTCAAAGACCCGCAGAGTATCCAGGATAATAATGTTTCAAGTTATAATTGAAGAGGAGGAAATATGGGTGCAAGCACTTGTTGTACCAAATTTAATTCGCGACTTAATTATTGGTGTAGATTTGATAAGTAAACTAGAGATGGAGATAAACTTCAAAACATCGACGTTGCAAATTAAAGCAAATGATAAGAGAATAATATTGAAGTTTGAATATGCGATTAAAGAAGGAATTTTATGCTACATTACTGAAGAAAATATAAATATAAATAATAATAATGATAATGATAAATATATATCAAATAACATGTACAATGAAAGCGAAGCGAATTATAATGAGGAACAAGTAGAGTACAATATCGACGATCTTGGAGAATTAAATGAATGTAATATTAATAACACTTTGGAAGAAAATCGAAATTTGGAACCCCATCAAAAATTAGAATTAACCAGATTAATATTAGAATATAAAGACATCTTTTCAGACACCCCGGGCTTATGCAATAAATATGTACATCACCTCGAAATAAGAGAGGACCGAATATTTAGAGGGCAAACATACCCTGTCCCCTTAATCCATCAAGAAGCCGTAGCACGCGAGATCCAACGCATGCTGCATATGAATGTCATTGAACCGTGTCACAGTCATTTTATTAACCCGATTGTCCCAGTCACAAAGAAGAATGGAGAAATTAGACTATGTTTAGATGCTAGAAAAGCAAACGAGATTACCCTACCGGATTATGAGCAGAATAGGAGCATAAATGAATTGTTGGCTAAAGGAAAAAACTGTAAATGGATCAGCACCATCGACTTAACTGCTTCATACTGGCAAGTCCCGCTCACGCCAGAGTCAAGGAAATATACTGCGTTCCAGTTTCGAGGAAGAACGTACCAATATAGAGTTACGCCGTTTGGAATATCTACATCCCAAGCTGCACTTGTCCGAGCATTACAACACGTCTTCGAAGACAGCGTCGAATCATTCACACTTGTATATATCGACGATATCTGTGTCATTTCTCAAGATTTTAATACACACTTAGAACATCTCTCTCACATATTTAAAAGATTAAAAGATGCTAATATGACGATCAAATTTGATAAATCACTTTTCTGTCGAACGTCTGTACCTTTTCTAGGCTATACCTTAACAGCTACTGGTCTACAAATGGACAATAGCAAAGTTCAGCCAATTCTAAATTATCCAACTCCAAAAAATCGAAAACAATTAAAAGGATTTCTCGGGTGTATTAACTATTATAATAAATTTCTCTCTAAATTCTCTGAACATGTACAACCCCTTCTTCGGCTCACCTCAAAGAAAATAAAATTCCACTGGACAACAAGAGACGACCAAACATTTCAACAAATCAAAAAACTTTTCCTAGAAACACAAATATTACACCATCCCGATACGCACAAACCGTTTTACCTACAGACCGATGCCTCAGATTTTGCAATCGGCGGCCATTTATATCAATTAAATGAACAGGGAGAGAAAAGAGCAATAGTCTTCTTATCCAGAGCATTGCAACCAGCAGAGCGAAGGTTCACGACAACCGAAAAAGAATTATTAGCAATTATCTATTGTTTACAGAAAACTCGGTATATCATTTATGGCACCGATATAACAATAATAACGGATAATCATGCTCTTACTTTTCTAAAAACATGCAAATTATTAAGCTCTCGATTAACACGATGGATCCTGGCTTTACAAGATTACAATTTCAAGATATTACATTGTAAAGGGAGTGAAAACTGTACTGCTGACGCATTAAGTCGCATCATAAACTCACAAGGTATCAATCCAATCGCCGATATACCCGAACTAATGATGGCGTATATAGATCGCATACAAGACCACAATCTACAACACGAACTACAAAATATGAAAATTAATCAAGAACAAGACCAAAATTTAATTGCTATAATACAAAATTTAAAGAACAACATTTCTCCTTCTAACGATTCAAAATTAATGGAAAACTACATGATACATGAAGGAATTTTATATAAACGTTTAGATCAACAGTGGCTTATAATAATACCAGAACACTTAATCAGTCGTCTCATATGGGAGTGCCACACATACTACTTGCATTGTGGAGCTAAAAAATGTTTAGACATCCTAAAAGAGAGTTTCGTATTTAAAAATATGGGACGCCGCATTAGAACTACACTCGCCACATGTGACTCATGTCAAAAGTGTAAAAGCGATCCACATCCTTCCCGAGGGATAGCAAAAGGAATCACTTGCATTGGCAAAAATCATCACCTAGCTGTGGACATAATTGGGCCACTTCCCACAAGTATAGGTCAAACTAAATACATACTCATTGTCTTAGATATATTTACAAAATTTGTTAAACTCTACCCGATCAGAGCCGCAAGCACGAAAACGATTTTATATAAACTACTAAACTTACATTTTTCAACCTACGGAACACCCAAAAAATTACAAAGTGACAACGGTACACAATTTCGAAGTCGAGCTTGGATTCGAACCTTAACCGAACATTCAATCGAACCCGTCTTCAACCCGTATTATCACCCCAAATCAAATATGGCAGAACGCCCGATCAGGGAAGTAAAAAGATGTCTAAGAACATATTGTTCTAGAAACCATAAGAATTGGGCTCGTTATATAGCCGACATCAATTCCATGTTGAATGAAGTACACAACGAAACCACCGGGTTTACGCCCAACGAACTCCAGTTAGGACAACGTGATGTACGATTTTGGGAACCTTACATTAGAAATTGTAAACAAACAGATCTACCGATCGAAACGAAACTATTTTTGGCATCACAACGAATTAAGAAGAGACAAAATAATAGAGCTTTAAAAATTAATCAAAAATCGAAACCTACAATATTTAAAATAAATGACTTAGTACTAATAAAAAATTATCAATTATCAAATGCTTTTGAAGGAGAGACTCATAAATTGTTCGAGATATTTAGTGGTCCGTATAAAATAAGTAAAATCATAGGAAACTCGACTTACTATATAAGTGATCTGAAAGGAAAACTGGAGAAAGGACCATATCATGTAACAGCAATTAAAAGGTACAAGTGCATAAGCGAAACGTCCCTTCTTTACAGCCGGACAGCTGATCGTCCATAGTTCAATGACCTTACGTGACAAAAGTGCATGACGTCAAAGTAAGAAATATCACACATCTTGACACATTTAATACTAGATTGTCACCAATCCACATAAAACAACATTATTTCTTATGGTGATGGTTCCCTGAAAACACAAGTACTCCTAGTATTTTCAGGAAAGAGTATCGTGGGGATATTGAAACATTTCAAAATAATGTTGTTTCAATAAATAATCAATATTCCTTTCAAACACGAGAAGACACGCACGCCACCTACCGGGGAAAATGCACAACGGTAGCGAATTAAACAAAAGCCTAAAAATACTAGAGTACCGATCGGATAACTTCAAATAACGTGATTCCCCGAATTTTAACGTAAGCCTAGAATATACAATTTAGAGGCCTAAACTTCCATATTATCCAAATTAAATAACCCCGTAGCAAGATTAGAATTAAGATAGACAAAATCAATCGAAATTAAACACGAATTTTCAAAAACATTTACAATGGCCGAACCGGACCAGAGCGTCATAAATAATTAATTATAAAGAATACGACTATCGCTTCAACAAAACAAATATGGCCTATGGATTTAACGGATATTTTGACGTATAAGTTGTCACCTGAACATACAAAGAAAACCTCAAAATTATTTAGTATTGATGATAAATACAACCAAAGTCCTATTTCAAAGATGGCGGAACAGACATAATATGTGACAGAAATCAAATAAGCCACACCCACCGATACAGCAATCACGTGACCAAAGTTTAGCCCACTAACTAATTTTTAAAGTGCGGGAAATTCCAACTAGTTTTAGATTAAGACCAAGGTGAAATCGTATTTAGGAATAAGATAGTTTAAATTTAAAGGAAGTTATTTGGAACCCCTCTTAGTATGTCTTCAACAAATTTAAATGTATACCATAATAGTAGAGTCAACAGTCTTAAATGAAGTTCTTAACAACTTCCTGCTTAACAAATTAGGGTCATGTATTCATTTTCATCAGTGCTACTAATCTTAATCAAGATCACAAAAAATGGATAATGTTGAATCTCTATGGACGCTGTAACAATGATTTTTGGGAAGTTTGGTTGGGAGATCCCAAGCTTAATGGACGTTTCCTGACTCAGCTCCAATTTAATGCAATTTAAATAAGTGGAAAAGTATATTTAAATTTTCTATGGAGTGCTGAGAAGTAACACAAATTAAAAGTGATAAGTAACAGTTGAAATTTTTCTAAAAAAATCTACCAAGGAGCATACATAATACAAGCTAGTTTCAACAACGTATTTGAGAACATTGGTGAGACCATTCCAATTTATATATTTTTTAAAGTCATCCTATATCCCCACTAATAGGCCTAAGTAGCCTACTATCATAAACTTTGAAACATTAATACACAAAAGTGGAATAACTTTAAGAAATATCATACTAATAATTGAACTATTTTCTATATGTACACCGAGTATTCAGAAACATAGACTTTGTGAACAGTTGTGATTGTTGTCTACCATCATTTCACCATTCATCATTTATTTAAAAACAAATCGATTAATATTTTATTATTTTGTTATATCTTTGTCAATATGTGTATAATTACCCCACTTCCTTGACAAATTTGCCGCACTGACCCTGTCCCGAGAGAAAGAAACTCAAGTGATAATTAATAATATTCCCCAAAATATAACCTTTAATTGATTGTGTTTTTCTTGTAATTGTATGTGTAGCCTATGTATATGAATTTTTCACGAGAAACAGACTCTGAGTGATCTATTTTAAATAAGTATGTGTTAAACCAATTCCTCCCAACCCGAGATAGTAAGACTCTAAAATGAACTAATGAAATCTTTCCTTTATGTTATATTTACATATGTTTATGAACTTTCCATAACCTCAGTGTAGTTAATAAGAGACATTTCCTTTTACATCTCAATTGTTTGATAATTTATTTTTTTATGTTAACTTCAAAATGATTTTATATATGTATTCTACCGATTAAGTTCGAATGAACTCATAATTTTATTATTTGATGTTTCAAGACAATAAATGACTAATCTTTGTATTACAAATATTTTTAAAATTTTTTTATCAAGGTAAATGATTATATGAGTTAATAATATAACAATATTTATAGAAATGAAGTTTCATTCATTTCACTGTTAAAAAAAAAAAGATAATTCAAATTAACTCAAAATAACCTTTATGTATTTTATGAAAAGCTCTAAGTAAGGTTAATCAGTTTTCTGTATTTTAATCTGATTTTGTTGAAATATTATGATAACATTAATCAGAATCATATTAATGATTGTATTAAATCGCCAGTAAAAAAAACAGTATAATCTGGGAGTTATCGGCAAAAAGGGAAATTGAACCTTGACTGTCATTATTGTAGACTTAATATATACAGTAGAACCCCTCAAACTCGACACAATGTGGACTTTAAGGTTATCGAGTTTGGGGGTTGTCGAGTTTTAGGGAACTTTGGTATTTAATGGTTAGGTTTGCAACAAATACTCAAAATTACTTTAAATAACTGTACATTTATTGATTACCAATGATTACACGTTTATTGCAAAAAGTCCCTGCCTGACAACAACAAAAATAGTGTGTTCAATCACACATTAAAATGAAATTTATCGATGGGTCAAATGAGATTTAAAAAGTATTGGTTTTGTATAATAGGCTCAGTAAACTAAAAAGACCTATTTTAATATGCTGTTACATGGTCCAATACAAATGCTATAAATTGAACTGCTGATCGTATATAATTAAGAGTCGGGTTATTTTTCTCACCTTTATTACAAAACTTGTATCATAGTTCTACGATGCTCCGTTGAATTGTTATGGCAAAAGACTTGCCGCTTACTTTAATGGAATTGGTGCTAATGACCGGTAGCATCCGGGTGGTTAGACGCTTGGGTTCACAACTATATGATTGTTTTGACAATACATGATTAGGGCTGTCCCGGTCTACCTGGACCCTTTATCTTTAACTTTAGCCTCTACTATACAGTAAGATTAGAAAGTGGCTAGACAAAGGAGCAACCCTCACAGCTGTATAAACAAAAGTGACAAGCCTCAACCTCCAGGCATCTGGCAGGCGCACATGGCGTAAAACAATGCAGTGAATGACCTTGGAAATCCCACGCTTCTGGTCACTAGCCCTGTCGAGTTTGACGGAATGTCAAGTTTGAGGGGTTCTACTGTATATTAAATAGACCTGTTCTTTTTAACTATACCGTCCGATAATTAATAAAAGATAATAATAATAATAATAATAAAAGAATTCAAATACTATTGGAGTTTCCAATACTGTGTTTTGAGTGTGTTCAGTATCTTATATATATTACAAGTCTATTTTAGTATACAAGTATAACTTTACAAATAAATTTAAAAATTATAAATAAACAAGTAAACTGTAAAATGTTAATTATTATTAACATTTGAATTTTATAGTTTATTTTTAGTATAATTATTTGTTTTACTATTGTGTGGTTTTCATTGGATAGGAGACGAACAGACTCACACTTGAATTGATATAGCTTCTCTCAATATTACACAAAGAAAAACATAAAAAATTTAAAAAAATATTTTGTGACCACTTTTTACTTCATCAGTCTGTTTGATGAAACTCCTAAACCAGAGGAGTCAAACTCAATTTTGCAGAGGGCCATATATTAAATTTAGAATGTGTAGGAGGGCCAGATTCAAATTTAAAAAAAGTAGGTACTGAATTATTATAACATTTTATTTATTTAATTTTATAGTATAATATACGGTTGTTAAAAATCATATCAAAGTTATAAAAGAGGGTAATTATTTTGAGCTCGAGGATCCAGATACCTGACTTCTCTTGTTTTTGACAAGCTCATTGATGTCAGGTATCATATTCGTAGTAATTATTTTAAGAATTGATTGGAGATGTTCATTCGTAAGTCTTGTGCGATGTTTGTTCTTATTTATTTTCATGACAGAAAAATCTGCTCACATAAATAGGTGCTACCAAACAGGCACAGAATGCGTGCTGCATGCTTTTTTAATTCCAGGTAGTTTTCCAAACTCTTGAAATATTGTGTATTAAATGTAAGAGCATTAACCTCTTTAAATTTTTCTTTCAAAATACTGTCCGATTGAAGATCTATCAACTCCATTTGCAACCGTATCACTTCGATTACTCAACTCAACTGACCCACGTCAGTTAAGGAAGGTTCTAGTCTAGACTCGAAGCGCGTGGAAGATTCTATTGTTTTCAAGAAAAATAATAGGGTATTTCCACTTGTTGCTAAGAGATGGCGTTACTGTCTATCTCTCTCGCTTGTCTAGGCATGCACTGCCCTTGAAATTATTTATAAATGTAGTGTGCGCATTTTAAAACTTCCGTAGAGGAATCGACTGAAGTCTAAAAGCTCTAAAAACATGATTCTTATTTCTGTGACACATTGCGATCGCGGACTGTATCTTTGACATAACTGTCCTAAACAGTCTGATGAAGTTAGCAATATTTAAGAAATGTGTTTTACCTCTTTGTAATGTTAGGAGACTGTATGGATATCAATTTTTAGGTTAGGTTAGGTTATTGTTCATCAAAAAAACCTTATTAGTCCTATTTCGCTGAAAAACCTAAATATTTTATTTGATTATTTATATAAAATATATTGATATTAAATTTCTTAAACTTCAATTATATTTCAGTTTTGTTTGATTTTTAATAAATCTAAACAATTACTTATCTGTCTGTAATTCGGCACTTAGGAAAAAAATATGGGTATCTATAGTATAGGTGTTATCAGTTTCGATAATTCTGGTATCAGCACAGGTGTAATATCAAATTAATGGTTATTTTCAAATATCTTTTTGTTTGTAGGAATAAGTGAGAAAGTTTTGCATTATTTGTGTCCGATTATATTTATTGGGGCAAAACAGCTTGTTTTTTTAAGTAATTGTGTTAAATATCTAAAAAATTTCCTAATGATTTTTAATTTACAATATAAAGCTGATATATCTATAAATTAACAATGAAATGGATAGCAAAGGAGAACCCACAGCAGAGGATGTAGAGATTTGATATGCTAGATTTAAAGATGGCAGTAGGAGAATTACCAACCAGGATGAGTTGACGTCAGACATGATAAAAGCAGTAGGAACTAGTAGGAATGCATTGGTTATGTAAAATGATATAGAAGGAAATTAAAACAGCTGAAGGTTGGAGGATGAGGATTATTGTATTTATATATAAGAAAGGAAAATGCTAGAGTATACAAAAATGTAAAGGAATTAAACTTCTGTGTCACAGTGTCAACATTTGCTACGGTTTTGGAAATGAGGGTGTAGGATATTAGAATGGGTGGGAGAATAGAAAAAGGAAAAAAAAGACCTATGCGATGGCTATGAACAAGACGGATGATGAAAATTTAGGAGGATATCAAGGCCGTGGAAGAAGATTGAAATATTCAAGACAGGTGGAAGAGGAACAAATGTGGAGAGATTGTCAGAAATGGAAGAGAGGAACAAGTGGAGATCAGAATGAAGGAGGAACAGGCGTGGAGAGATTGTTGAGGAGGAACAATAGTAGAGAGATTGAGATGGAGGAAGTTGTGTCAGTTGACCCGCCTATGTTGAAACGTCGAAAGATATATACACAATAGTATTGCATGACTAGTCATTCCTGTGATGCTTTAGGATTTGTGCCTTTTGGTTGCAGTTCGGGTTCGTGATTGGAATACACCAGTGGGTACCAAGAACTTTAGTAATAATCTTCTTGTTGCTGAGTTATGATTTACAATGCAACATATAGCGTGTTCTTTCCTAGTTGGTGGGATGAAAGCCCATGAATGAGTGTCGTGTGCGGAACAGCTCGACTGGATTCAACTAAGTCCTCTCATATTATTTATATCATAAATTTTATTGTGAGCAACCATAATGTGTTACATTCCTAAAGTACGATAATTAAATTATGAATACATTAACATAATATACAAATACATACAATAAAATATATATATAATGAATAAATTAATTTGCTTGTAGTAATTCGTTAATGTAATGTGATAATTAATAATATTAGAAACTAATCAACTTGTGTGAAGCCAAGTTTTATCCTCACCTTTTCAAGATGTTTCCCACATTCAGTCTCCCTCTTCCACCAATCCTTTCCTTTTCTCACACATTTTAATGAATTTGTGTGTGTGTGTGTGTGTGTGTGTGTGTGTGTGTGTGTGTGTTGTATAGATGTTTTAATTACTGTCTCTAAATGTGAACAAATTTTCTGTGATAAAATATTTAGGCCAGTTATATTTCATATGTGAGACTTCCAACAAGTCATTGCTAAATATGTTGTCATGAACACACAGACAGTAAAACATAATATTATTTCCTTGCAATATATCTGTTTTTATTACCTTTTCCCCACTTACAAAACACAAATTAGTGTAATATATAAGACATACAACTCCTATGCACACATAAGTTATACACAAGTCAGTCGTGATTGCTCAAGCACCAATAGACAGAATGAATAACCAGTGAAGAGCTAGAATTTCTATATAGTCTGAAAAATCATAAGAGAAAATTAGATTTATAAAATTAATCTATTTTTTAAAGTAATATCTTTTAAAATCATTTTGGCACTTGTGTTTCAGAAATGATAAAAGTGTACGATGGGAACAACTCATTACGACGAAGAATCTTTAGAGTGGTAACAGTATCAAGGCTTGCGAGCACAGACCATGTCCTTACCACTGCACTTAGAGCTTTCCATATAACCAAAGACCCAGGTACATGATCCACTATAAGAGAGGTCAATATTTAATTGAGCTATCTTAATATGATATAAATACTCCTTCCCATGAAATATTTACTTTTTAATTATGAAAATTTTTTCTCTAAACTTTAAAACTCAATTAGAGTAGATTGAGAACTAACAATTTTAAATTTCAAATACAAAGCTGTATTTTTATTCTCAAATTTAATGAAAAATCTATTTTAAAGACAATTTTATTCATGGTGTTTCACAATTAAAATATGAAACCATTTTTAAGAGAGAATAGATTTTGTATTATAGTCTAGTCTGTAAGTGATGAAAATCTATCATATGCAGAAATCCTGGTTAGTGAATTGATTTTGATATTTTTTTTTTGTACATTAACCTTTGTATACCTTATAGTAACAAAGTCTACATGGCCGAGTTTACACAATTGCTTCTTAATTGTTAATAATAAACAATAAATTTACAATTTGTAAAACAAATTGAACAATTCAGAAGAAAAAGGCCAAATCACCGTGAAAATAGTACCCAGGGGGTCTTTTAGTTCACTGATTAGAAATATGAGGTCAAACTTTAAAAAATTCTAAATGGCAGAATTTTTATTAAAAAAATTATTGCTTTATTATAATTGTTAAAAATTGGTTGTTACAGTATTATTTTAGAAGTTTTTAAGGGCGGTTAAATTTAAATTTTATGTTACATGTTTTCAAATCTAGGATGGCGGTTCCAAAATGGTGGTATATTTCATTAAACTTGAACAATTATTATGACATAATTTTATTCTTCCAGATCATTGTTCCTAGCTAATTCTGTTCTAATATTTCATTTGTATTATTAAGCCGACATGGCGAATGAACATGAAAATGATAAATGTCACTCTTCATAAGTTTGTTTTGACTGTCTAAACTCTGTAAGGAAGTCTGCTTTATCAAAGTTAACTGTTTACTATCAACAATGATACTTTTACCTTTGTCTTTTGATTGCAAGTTATCACAGTTATCGAATCTTATTACAGAAAAAAAGCATGTATTTCTTGTAACGCCTGTATTTGTGTTTGGTTCATCTATTATAGATTTTACTCAATACAAATAATAGTAACAATAAAAAATACCCTTGTTGTTTAAAGGTGAAAAACCTCACAGTCATCATCGCCTTATAAAAAAAGGAGGAAGAAAAGAACATAAAATAATAACCCTCTAGTTCTCGAATACTCTAATTTCTAATTTAAAAAAATATACATATATATTTATATTTATAGATTTACTTACAAAAATTTACTTTATTGTAGAAAAGAACTTTGCTGTAATTGTATTGTCTATTGATCAGCCTATGAACTTAATTTTATATTAATTTTTCTAATATTCAAAAGTTTATTCGTAATGTAAAACCTAAATGATGAACCAAAATTTTAATTGCGTATTAATTACAATTTTTTTCCAATAATCATACATTACAGCCTTTAAAAACAAATGCCCAAACTTTAGGGTGAAAATTGAGGAGCTTACTATCACATTAACTCCTTCACAGGAGATTTTTAGTAAGAAATTATGCCTTTAGTAAGGACTGCATTACTTTTTGGAGGAGTTTTAGTAAGCGCTTGCAACTGTTCATTCAAATATTTATATTTAATTTATAACATAAGCCATTATAAGACTCCACCACTAAAACACTTTGATTTACTAAAAAAACACAAGTAATCACAGAACTAACCTATAAAAATATTAGCCGATAAATACACACTCTCTTATCTTTCCAAAACTATAAAAACATACCTACAAAATGTTTGGTAAATAATATTATAAGAATTAATGTGCTATATTAACATACATAACATCAACACAAAGTAGAGTGCTATGCGATAGTGAGAAAACTGTAAACATGCAAATTTTATATAAAAAATAATGCTTAATTTTGATTTCAAATTCATAAACAGTGTCCCCAAAAACGCCTAGATAAAATTTTACAATATTATTTAGGAGTTATTCCATTTATTTTATAAATGGTTAATTTGTTATTTATTAATAATTAAGAGGCAATTCATATAAACTAGACCATATGGATTTTGTTATTTAAGGTTACACAGGTTTTATAAAAATCTATTAACTAATCTGAATTTTAGCTGCGAAACGTTTACAGACTGAAATAATAATGAATGTGTGTTATTTAAGGAATAATAGTGATATTTTAGGTGGTGTATTTTTTTAATGATTTTCAACATAGACTCATGTTGAAGTTTTAGTATCAAACCTAAATTTATATTTGACAATTGTCATAAAAATAATTGAATATATTTGAAGGTTTGTAATTATTTTGTTTTAGGCAACTTTTACTTAACTGATTTATATGCACCAGAAGAAACTAGGCTAAGTGACCCTTGCCCAATTACAAATCTTCACAGAAGAGAAGGAAAGAGGCCTGCAGTCTTCCTCAGGTTTAAGTAAGTTTTCAAGCTTTGATGAATTTAAAAAAAATAGCAAATTAATAAAATTAAGTAATTTTGTTCTTTTTTTGATAACACATTGTTGTAATATACTAAATTTCCACTGAATGCTCTGTAGTTATGTGCTTTATGTTTGTTCAGGGACCGTGATAACGATAGTGGAGATGTTAGAGTATATCCTGGCAAACTTCAGGTCCCTGTGCCATTTTGTACAGTTAAAGTTAATGCACAGACCACAATAACTGATCTCATCAGAGATGCTCTCAAAAACTTTGGACTTGAGAATTTACGCATTGAAGATTTTAGGCTTAGTGAAATTTTATTGGATCGTGGAGGTGAGATTTAATATTGTTTTATTTTATAAATTATTGGCTTAATATGAAATATTTAATATACAAAATGGGTAAATATATTCAATGGCGTGAAAATTTCTTTGTTTGTCGTCAGGAATGAAATATTCTACAAGAACTACAATTGCAATAGTATTACTTTATATAATCTTTATTTACAATTGACAACAAAATATGTAAGAATATTTTTATTGTCAGGAATGGCAGTTAGAGTATTTGTTTGTAGGGAAGTCATTACACACAACCCTGTAAAGAAGGTATACATTATATTAATTTATTTATTTTATTTCAAGACTCTCTTTGAGATATCAGGTAGCTTGTAATAAAAATATTTAATAAACTAGGCCTTTTTTATAATATCTTTTTATTATAGGCTATATTCACATTTACAATCATAGGTTTCTAGAGAACTTAAACATATTTACAAATAACAAATTATGACTCTATTTCTCGGGTTAAAAGGATCCTGGTCTATTAAATATGCAATCAGAAAAATATAAAACTTATGACTATACAGTATGAAATATCTAAAACTAGTGAATTTTACAAAATGCTAAAATAGTTCAAGTTCAAGTTACAAATTTGGTATTAATGGTGGCTGATTTAAATTCGTATTGCTCACTTCAAATGGTAATCACTGTTTTATAATTTAGGTAAATAAATTTAGATATGTATTACCTTTGCAAATGTTTAAATTTCATTTGGTACTTTACCAATTATTTAATTATATAAATTTTATATTTTCAAAAGTATATTTAATCTTATTTCACTTGAAATTATTTATGATATTTATTAAATACGTCTGAACAGTAAAAGGTTCAATGCTATTCCTCCTTTCCTTTTAATGCTAATTTTTTTTTTGTGAATTTGTTTATATCCCAACTGGGTCAAAATGTTATAACACGAATAGAAAGCTAAAGAAGAATTTACTTTTATACCATCAGAATTCCTGAATTAGTATCCGAATAACAGTTATAGACTTTAAAAAATGGTATTCAGAGAAAGATTATTCTAACGTGTCTACCCTCCTAAAACTACAATCAGTATGGATACTTATGCTAAGATCCACTAGTAAATTTGTTCCTAACATTTTTGGGGTGCTTGTATTTGATGTACACTCCATAAGTACCGTTGAGCTTTATACACAAGAGTTAACTTTAAATTATAACCTTTAAATTTTTGTGATTTTGTTTAGCTGAAATTATGTGAAATGGTTTAACAATAACATATATTTCAATTATTGTCTTAACAAATTATCATTTTAATATTAATTTATTATGAAATCAGAATTTGTTTATTAACAATTTGTATCAAAATGTGTTGTGCAGTTAGTGAGAGAGTGCTATCATGGGATGAGAAGCCATGGGATATTGTTAAACAGTTGGGTAAAGATTCCATCAGACAAATGGAGCTCATGCGATTCTACCTTCAACTCAAACAAGATCCTCATGGACCTAACCTTGCACTTTTTGTTGGAAATCTGCCGCCAAATCTTTCCCAACGGAATTATGAAAATTTACTTATAGAATTTTTAGGAAAAGGTAATGTATTTAAAGTAATTATATTATACGTGTATATGTAAATAATGTAGCATATGGATAAAACATTGGGTTATTTTAATATAGTAAATTATTTATATTTTCGACAAATTAACTCTTGAAAATATATATATTCTAAATGTACAGCATATGTTCACACGTTGATGTTGTCGTGAAATGGCTTTAAATTCCATTGGTTTTTATTAAATATTCATAATAAAAACTCATTTCCCCCCTAATATCTCTGAAATAAAATTGCTGTCTAGTTATAAAAATGTTGAAACTTTTCATTTTTTTTATCTTTCTTTTAAAGTAAATAACCAACTATTTAGTATATATAAAAATTCTAAAAATTTTGTCTAATATAATTGGTGAAAATCTTTCAACAAGTTATCTTCATGGAGATTACTTAACAAAATAGAGAAATATATTTTGTATTACCAATTGAAAATTTATTCATTAATAAACTCTTCTGTGGTCTGTATCTAAACAGTTCTTACTTACAAAATGACACTTCTCGTAATACAATTTGAAAAAAATGATTATTATTTATAGATAAAATTTAGCGTTAAATCTCTTTTATTGGTCTAATATGTACAGGTTTTTAAATGTTCCAATAACTGTTTCAGAAAACAAATTCTCTTCTATTGGGCCTATATATTATGAATATGGTTCTATGGTGATCACGTATGAAGACTCAAACAAAGCTGTTCGTTCATTATATACTCTGCGTGAATCTTCATACGAAGATAAACATTTATTAGGTAAGGTTAGAATAGTTTAGATCATTGGATATTACACTCTATTGACTTGATAAATCATTGTAAATTATGTATGGATCAGTGAGCCGCTCAGTAATTTGGGGTTCATCATTATTTTTTCCAGTATAAACAAGTTAATAAGCCCCTGTCATAGTTCTTACCTTATCTGTTGGTAAATAAACATTTTACTTAACTTGTTTAATGCAATAAAAATAGTTTTGTGATGGTGACTCAGCCGCTCTAAGTAATTTGTGGTTCATCATTATTTTTTCCAGTATAAACAAGTTAATAAGCCCCTGTCATAGTTCTTACCTTATCCGTTGGTAAATAAACATTTTACTTAACTTGTTTAATGCAATAAAAATAGTTTTGTGATGGTGACTCAGCCGCTCTAAGTAATTTGTGGTTCATCATTATTTTTTCCAGTATAAACAAGTTAATAAGCCCCTGTCATAGTTCTTACCTTATCCGTTGGTAAATAAACATTTTACTTAACTTGTTTAATGCAATAAAAATAGTTTTGTGATGGTGACTCAGCCGCTCTAAGTAATTTGTGGTTCATAATTATTTTTTCCAGTATAAACAAGTTAATAAGCCCCTGTCATAGTTCTTACCTTATCCGTTGGTAAATAAACATTTTACTCAACTTGTTTAATGCAATAAAAATAGTTTTGTGATGGTGACTCGATCTTATCAGACCTTGTAGCTACAATGGCCTTGTGCATTACAATCTTTTCGTCTTAAGGAGAGATAAACATATACAATTATTTTACGAGCTTAATATCAAAGTTTGAATTAGTTATAATATAATTATGGATCATTTATTTTTTATAAGGATGAGTTGGAGTGTATAATTCAGTAGAAACATTGATTACTAGTTAAATCTATTTTTGATTTTATTTCACCCTACAGTAATTTATTTTTTAAATGTTGTTTTTAAACTGTTGAAATTTAAAAAAAAAATATTTCACCCTGCAGTAATTTATTTTTTAAATGGATGAAATATTTTTTTCATAAATTCACAAATAATGAGTTAATATTTTGAAATTTGAAACATTAAACATTGCTACTGTACTTAAAATATTCACCACTTTTAGTATATACAAAATAATTGTGCTTAGAAGACTTCTTCAGAGCTGTATGTAGGTTGGTGCTGATTTAGGAGCAAACTATTGAGGTTGTACGAGCAAGATTAGGCAGTTACAACTTAATTATAGTTTTTATGTGCTACTGATGGTGTTCATCAGGTATCTGTAGATCTTCAGATGTGACCAAGTTATCATTAGTATATCAGGAATTAACCTAGTATTTAAGGATTAGGTTATGTAGTTAAGCTTGAATTATTCCCCACTGTACTTAACAAAGAGTAAACAATTGTTGTGACAAGATATAAAAAGCTAGGAAACTGCTGAACTGAGCGTCACGAATAACTCGGAAGATATATAAGCCAAGGGTGGGAGGAAAGTGAGCTCAATCGATCAGCGAGCGGATTGCTGCCGGAAGAAGGCAAGACAATTGAACGTTGCCAGGGTGCCATCAACTATTCAGGAAAATAGTCCAGTGAACCAAGAACAGTCCGGGCATGATTAAAGTTCAGTAACAGAGATGAGGAAGCTTCATGTGTGATTTGTTAAATCATTAAACTCATATAGTCTAAGCTATACAAACACTCTCAATAAAGAGAGATTACTTTGATTAAATTTTTTTTCACAATAATTGTTATCGTTCTGGGTTAGAAATATTGAAACCACCATGTTAATAGTTTTTTAAGATATCACATCAAAACATATCAGATTATATTGTCAAATTGTGGACAAATTGTAATAAATATAAATGTATAACTGAACCATCAAATTAATTGACTTATCCATTGAACCTAAAAAGTTGGCTGTATAACAAATTATAAATCGGCTTATTGTAATAGTATCATATTTGGTATATTCTTACTTTCAAAAAAAATTTATATTAAAATTTCAAAAATAACAAACCAAATTGTCATAATACTACTCATTTTTCTTTAAATTCATAATCTGATTGTAGAAATTAATTATTATTTTACAATCGTTCTACACTTTTATGACTCACATGTAAATAAATTACTATAATTAATTAGTATAATATTGAAATATATATGTAAACATCGATGGCACATTCAGAGTGAACTGTTAGTTTTAATTTCCCTCCGAGAATTCATAAGGTAACAACTTTTTAACTAACATAGAGTTTGTATTATACTTTACAGTAATGCTGTTGCCAAATATAGAACCTAGCATGGTGCCGGCAGGAGTTCAGCCACTTTTAGTATTTGTTAATGTTAAATCAGGCGGTTGCCAGGGTCTGGAACTGATATCCAGTTTCCGTAAACTTCTCAATCCTTATCAAGTTTTTGATTTAGATAATGGTGGTCCTTTACCAGGGTAAGTACTTACATTCATTTCTGTTTTTTAGGTTGTTGTTTTTAACAATTTTAACTTCATTTGTAAAGAAATTATATCTTGTAAACCAATGTTGAATATTAACAAAGGCAATTACATTTTTATAGTTTAAGACATAAATATTGAATGTAAGTTTAAACTGTCATTGTACTTAAAAGAAAGCTTTTAATTTGATACTACCCCATGAAAAATATCATTAACTGTTAATAAAAATCTAAATTTTAAATTTCAACTGTTAGTGATCATTTTGAGATAATTGATAATCTTCCACCACATTCATGGATCGTGTAATTTTGTTTACAGATTACTGCAAACTTTGAATTTATTAAGTGCTAGTGACCAATACATTTTATTTTGATCGTTGATATAAGAAACATATTTATTATCAGAATTAAATTAATATTGTTGGAATTCATTTAAAAAAGAAACAATTTTGTATTTTTTAGAAAAATAAAATTGAATTAACGATGAACAAAAAAATCTATACTACATTTTGTCAAAATCGGTGGAGTAGTTATGGAAATAAAAACAGACATCAGTTTGTTTGAATAATTATTACGTTTATATTATAATTATTACAATTATTACTTTTTTTAGCACAAAAATACGATCAGTCATTCATTTTATACACTTTGTGCCAAAAAAAAAACATAATAATTGTTCATCAGTAAGATAACATTTACATATACAGTATTTATCAATCCGAAGTTAAGTTACTAAAACAATACTTGATTAGGTATAACTAATATTTTCTTTTGCAGGTTATATGTGTTTCGACATATTAAGGACTATAAGATATTAGTATGTGGAGGAGATGGAACCATCGGCTGGGTTCTGCAATGTCTTGACAACGTGGGCCAGGACAGCGAGTGCTCCTCCCCACCTTGTGCGATTGTACCTCTTGGAACAGGTAATTATCACTATCTAACATAGCCAGATTTAATTATGACTTTTATACATTTTGATTATAAAATTAGTTTAAAATCAAATAAAACTCATTTGCAACAGGGGTAAATAGTCTTATCAATTATTTTAACTTTTTAGTTTACACTTTATTAAAATAAGTTTACTCATACATGTAGCATAAAACAGAGAGAGCACTAAGCTTTAAAAATAAATTATTTCTTTTTAAGAATGTTGTTTAAGGAAGAAGAAAAGTTTCATTTTTTTAAAGAAGGTTCATCATCGACTTACTTCATCTTACCTGTAACCTACTTCAAAGATTAATTCTCTAGAAATAATATTTAATACTTACTACAAAAGATGTACATTAAAATTATACATTTAGGCATTTCAGTACAATTGGTGTCTTTATAAGGAAAAATAGACATGACTGTTATAATTCTGCAACTATCAATTTTGCAACTTCATTTGAATTATCATACATAAGCTCGTCATTGTCAATTATATTATCTTTTTTTTATTTGCTAACGAAGATATTAATTGTTAAGAAATATAAAATTATATACATTTATGTTTCTTTATTAAAAGTTAGGTATTGTGAATTAATCTTTAAAGCATAAAGTACTTTCTTTTTTCAGTAATAAAACTTTACTAATGATCTTGATAATTTGAACAACATTTTGTCAATAAAATCAGCAGGAATACAAATATCTCTACGACTAAGTTTTCAGAATTTTAAGTTTAAAACAATCTTTGTTTAGGCAATGATTTAGCTCGAGTATTAAGATGGGGTCCAGGATACACAGGAGGGGAAGATCCTCTCAACTTGTTAAGAGATGTGATAGATGCAGAAGAGATCAGACTGGATAGATGGACCGTAGTATTTCATCCGGAAGATAAAGCGGATGATAAATGTCAACAAGTAACCAACTCAACAGGTAATGTACTTATTACAACATAGTTTATATTTATGAAACTCGTCAGGGCATTAAACATTTGAATCTAGGCTCTGGCGTAATTTATTTTATGTTTTGTGTGCTGCTCCGTCCAAGATGACTTCATGTCTTGGCTTAGATTATTTTAATTCAGTTTATATAATATAGTTAATTACCTTAGAGGTTGTCCTCAGTCCGTATTATAGTTATGGCTACAGCGCTGTTTCGCCGAACACTGTCGGCTTCGTCAGGCCCGCACTAACACATAAACACGTAACACAACACTAACACATAAAATCAGAGTATGGATCGTAGAAACAGCGTTGTAGCCATAACTATAATACGGACTGAGAACAACCTCTAAGGTAATTGACTATATTATATATTAAACAGTCCAAGGCAACACATTATACTTTATAAAAAAAAACAAAAAAAAAACAGTTTATATGTTTCGGTTGATGCTCGATTCAATGCTCAAACTTTGGCCTATATTATTTGTAGTTGTTATGTTTTGTTTGGTGCTCTGTCCATTTGCAAGATGACCTCAAGGCTTGGTTTAGATTACTTTAGTGAGTTTATCATATGGGATCCTTGATTCAATGCTCAGACCGTGATCTAGATTATTTTAGTGTTGTATTTAGGATGCCGCTCTGTCCATTTGGAAGGCTTGGCTTAGATGATTTTAATTTAGTTTACTATATCTTTAGGGTGATACTCTATTCAATGCTCAGATTTGCCTAGATTATTTATTTAAGTCAATGTCATATTTTGAGTACTCTGCTCATTCGTTAACCTTAGTTTTTGAAGCTTGGAGTTATTATTGTTAATTCTATAAAGTTACCAATAATATAAAACGGAACCTCAGTTTGTTTAATCTATTATTAATATTTGTTTGTAGGTTTTGTCAAAACGATAGCATATAGTCCAAGTTTTTCAGGACATACTTCACAAATGAAAGTAGTTTTTTTTATTCCAATCTTTATACCATAACTTACATTTTGTTCTCATTCAGCTATCCTTAGAATCCACTTCTAGAATTTGACCAGTTGATGCTTATTGAGTTTTGTCAGTGGTAGTCCACAATGGTTCTGCTGATTGAAGCAGTAAAAGTTCTAATATTTATAGGAGGAAGTTGTAGATGTTCATTTTGTGCATATTATATAAATGTAGAGCATTGTTTTAACATTTGAAGTTTTAACATCATAAACCTCGTTATACAATCAAAGGTTTTTTTTAAATTACACGAGTAGTAAAGCTGTGGTATGCAGAACATATACTTTGAAAATGCGAAGCATTAGGACGTAGAAGACAATTGATCTTCGGCTCAGATGAAAATCCAAGCTTTGAGGCTAGCTAGAAAAATCCTCACCCTAACCAACGGAATAGACATATGCTAGTTATGAATTTAAGAAGTACATAAAAATTCTCATAGGCTAAAGTGTCTAGGAGGTAAAACCCACTTCTATTTATAATAATAATAATAGGCTGTGGTTTTATAGATGGGATTATTTTTAAAAAGTGTAAATATCTCAAGATAATAATACACCGATCACGACTCATTTATTGCCTATAAAGGGGCAGGTTAAATATCCTATATATCTTCCAGTAATTCAGAATCTTGTTAACCCTTCGTACGCTACCATGAAAAGAGTAAAAAATCACTCTAGCGCTTAGTTAGGCGAAAAATTAAAAAAATATTATTTGTTAAAGTTTTATTTATTTTTTTAGTTCTATAGGTTTGTTACCCCTGAAAAACAAATATGATTAAACATTAGTAAGCAAGAACTGAGTATCAACTGTTCAGTGTTCACTGCCAGCCAGCGAAAATATCCGCTTCCAGCATACAAAGGGCAACTGAATGCGCACGCACTTGACAAAACAAAGGCTTCTCTTGTTTGTCAACAGCTGTAATGCGTCATACAGCCAACAACACGTCATCTGACTACTCGAAGAACATTGTCACGCATTCTATCAGTATTTTGGTGAACTAAAATAAATAAAAACCTTCCTAATGGCCAAGAGCGTTATATTCCGCTTAAAAACGCGTAGGGTTATATACGAGTGGCGGAATATTCCGCTTATCACGTACGGAGGGTTAAGTCTAAAATGCAGAATCTAAGCACATAAGCACATTCACTTCTACTTGCAATGTTCAGAATGTAAAATTTGTCCATTACAAGAGTTCAGGCTACTATCAAAGAACTATCATCACAACAAGTATCGCATTGGATACATGCGCACTCTCTAGGTGTTACCATGTAATATTATAAATATTTACTGAAGCAAATATAGTATTATTACAATATTAAAAAAAAAAAAAAAAAATTGTTACTTGGGATGAATTTACTGTTATTTGTTGAGTGTCATTTTGTGATAAAAGCACAAACACTTGTTAATCCTATTCTTTTTTACCTTGGGTCGTAAATCACGGAAAAATGTACTAGATACGCTAAATTATCATGCAAACCTCTGACATAAAACATACATTTATTAACAAGTTCTATTCATATTTGAAACATACAAAATCTAGTCAAGCCGTTTTGCTTAACTTTCTCTGAAATACGTACAGTTAATAAAATGACAAATTATTAGACATTAGTTTCAAAAATATTAAACATTAGTTCATGTTACAAGTATACACAACGATCAAATTCAAATTAAATGTTCATATAGTTTATGTTACAACTTAATGATCAAATTCAAAATCATAGTTCGTACAATTCAGTTAGCTATTAATTAGCCAATGTCTTTCATTATGTTACGACGCCATTATTTAAACTGATTGCCTCTAATTTTTAAAGATATAAATTACAAATTAGAATGTTCTTTTTTACGCTATGTCAAGACATAACTTTGCACTGAATTTAGTTTTAGATTCAAAGTTAAATAACAGTATCAAACCATGGAATATGCACTGATCGTTGCTCTAGATGTTCAGGCATAGATGATGATCGAACAGTCTGCATGCAGCACTGCTAATGGTGGCATCTAAATTCCCTATATTTTTAGTTCCTTTGTTACTTGGTAGAACAGCTTGTGCATTCCTCCACTACTTCTATCTATCTTTTGATTCGTCTCTACTGCACACTCCATTTCTGACAACTTTATTTCTCATTACTTCACAAAATATAATTTTCTCTTAATTTTATTAAACATCCCAATTTAGTTAATTTTGTTATAATTATTTTAATTACAAAATTCTAAACTAATAATTTTTTATAAATTTTCCAAATAACATACATATTTAGTTCTATTATAAGTTTAACCATTCTAAAATCCTGTCTGCTATCTGTCAATATTCAACTTTTTATTATCGTTCTTTGAACGCAAATAATCCATGCAATAAAACCTTTTACAATTTTATTACAGTTATGGATTACTCACGTTACCTGTAATCAGTTTCATTTCTCTCAATCAACTGCATCTTAAATAAAGATATCAAAATTGTGAACGTTATAACCACTATGACTTTATCTTCTCAGCGATAAGCATATTAAAAATATAAGCAAATATATTTTTTTAATCTAAAAATTATGTATATCCATTTTATGTTGGGTTATAACCATTTATCCAAATTATTTTAACAAGAAATAAATGTAAGGAATAAATTCTCCTTTCGGAATTTTAAAAATAAATATTAATGTTTGAATTTTTAGAACTTTCAGTCTCTTTTTTAACAGGCTGTAAAATTAACACCTTTTGTCAACTTACAAGAAACAGTAATATTGTATAAATTGACAATGAATTCTTGTCATTCTTGTCATCTTGTGTTTATTAGAGTTTACTGAAAACTGAACTAACAGTCATAATCATGAGTGGGGGGGGGGGGGTAGAACAGCCCCTTTGTAAGTTTAATATTGTATAATTCTATTTTCATAACTTCTTTTTACTTTTTTTTTTAAAAAAAAGGTATTTTTCACTATTAACGTAACTTCAATAAATTATCTTCTTTTATTGACGTGTGTAAGTTTTCTGTTTTAAATAAACACGATCAGCTGATTTATCTGTTGCTTGGTTGCCTGTGTTAGATTAGGTTTTTAAGCTGGACTGCAGCAAACCTTTGTTTCCAAAATAACCTGTAAAAGTCAATTGCCTAATGTAGTGAAATACATATATTTTTATAAATTAAACTATCAACATTGTATTATGTATGTAATGTAGGAAGGTGACTATAAGACAGTTTTTTTGAAAAATGACACATGTATTTGTTTAGTTATTTATGTACTTTATTATGTTTAAAAAAACAGTAGTCTGATCAGCAGGTAACCTCTTAAAACTTTTGAAATCCATTTGGAAATTTACGAGGGTCGGAAAGAGAATATGGTGTTGCTCCTCACTATTTAGTGTTATTTAGGTATAACTGTTATTAATGTAAAAAATGTTATATGATGATGTGTTATTGTACAGCAGGCTCAACCAGTGAGGACAATACACAGATATATGTCATGAACAATTACTTTGGGATTGGAATTGATGCCGACCTCTGCCTGGACTTTCATAATGCTCGGGAGGAGAACCCAAATAAGTTTAACAGCAGGTTAGTTTATTTTGGATAATTATAATTCTGTTTATGATACATAATTAGATCAGTTTCATTGCTTTTGTATCATATATAATTCTTATGGGAGAAGAGTTGTTTCAAGAGTGTGACCGCTATCAAAACAAAAATTGAACTTAATAATGCGCAACTAGACCATGTAGAATAGAGTACGTCTTCCTGTAACTGTATCGTCAAAAAACCAGCATTCCTTAGCAGAATTTTCACCACAAATGTTACACCATGTTATTTTCACTTTGATCCCACTTAATAAGGAGAAAATTCATTTGTCTTTTGTTTTTATTATACATTACCTTATGAACAGAAGAACAAAACACAATGGCCTTGTTTGAGATCAGCTGTTTTCCTGGTGTAAAATGTAATTTATTGGTCAATTTAAGAAATGAAAAACTCAAGTGGCAAAATTACAATACCAAAACGTAATGGTTACATTTGGGCTACTCAGTATATCATGTATTGTGATACCCAAACTGTTTAATTTTCAGAGTTTAGTGGAAATACCCATTTTGATAGTTGATACTTATCATAAAATTACCTTTCTTTACTTATTTTTCTGTGTGTAAAACCATCTAATTTTTGTCCTCTTTATTTTCTTGTGTATTTTTAAAATCTAAATATTTCAGTGGATTTATACAAAGTGATTTTTGATACTATATTGTTTTTCCATTAGAAGTTACTAATTAACATGTTCCATTAGAAGTGAAACAAACATTTATTTTTGAAAATACACAACGTTAGAAATAGAAGGAAAAATTATCTTTTAAAAAATTCTTGTCTTTTGAATGATTGCATATTTCATGAAATGGGAGCATGATGGTGGAATTGACTGTTATAGTTCTTGCTCATTTCCGCTCTTTCCACCAAGATTGTGCAGGTCCATTTGCTGTTAATAGATTTTTCTGTCTTATCCCATTCCTCCATCTTCAAATTCTTATTCTTTTTGAACTCAAATTATCATGTTAAATGTTGAACTCAACTTCGTTTATCACCTGTTTAAAAAGAAATATATAAATATACAAGGAACAGATTTACATATAGAGCCGAATTTCACAGCTACTATAACTTTTAATTTTTCATTCAACCATTTATAAATGGCTTCTGTTTTTCGATATTTTATTTTTTAAAACTAAACAATCGTTTTAAGTATTCGTTATCAAGAATTTTTAATATTTTCTGCTTTAAAGATGTACATAGCCCATAGCAGTGTTATTGTAGAAGAGCAACATGCTTATTATATTCACCAATGTAAAAAATATGCCTCCTCATGTTTACTATATCAAGTCTGAATTTTGTCGTCTTAACATAAATTTTCAAGTTTAAATCTTGTGACCCTGGAGATCTTGTAAAGTGCCTATTGTTGTGTACATTGTTTGATTCGCTGTGTCAACAGCATGTACTCATAAACCAAAGTTTATTTCTAGCTACTTATTATACATAAGTATAAAACCAGTTATTTTTATTCACTTAACAATAGATTGTAGAATCTTAATTTTTTTTTTTTATTCAACCCAAATTTTATATAAAGTGTAGTGTGTTATTTATACAGTTCTTTCTTTATACAAAAGTACAATCAAATATAAAAGGTGTAATCAACTTACTTTTCTCAAAATTATTTACAAAACAAAGTTTATAAAATAAATTGTAGAGGGAAACCTCAGGTTGTTTTCCATCAGACAGGGTTTTTTTGTGGCACTCGTTTTAAAAGAAAATTACATCTTACGAAATACAAAGAGATAAATATATGCCTAATTTTTTCATCAGCTAGAGATTTCTTGTGGCACACGTTTAAAGTTAAAAGAATTAATTGTTACGAAACACAATCTGATATACTGAATAATATTCCCACTTCTAATATAAGAATTATAACCAAGACAGCCTAATATGCAGAGTATAATATTAAAAAATTATCGTCACAAAAACTATGCATAGTGGGAAAATTCTTAATATATATTTGAATTCAGTATAAAAAACTGCACTAGAGTCACTATTCAATTTTCTTGTGAACAAAAATTATGTTGACTAATGTAATTTGTGTAATTAAGTTAGATGATTTCTGTTGTAGGTTACACAATAAAGGTGTTTATGTGAAGATGGGTTTACGTAAAATTGTTGGTCGCAAAACATCAAGCTTGTGCAAAGACTTGCACAGAGAAGTAAGGTTAGAAGTTGATGGCAAACATGTTGAGCTACCTCCTGTTGAAGGCATCATAATTCTTAACATCTTAAGGTATTGTACTTTATAAACTATTAGAATTATGATTTATGTAGTAAATTGATACACATTACCTTTATTTCTATCAACAATTTAATCATTTGTGTGTACGTGTGTGTGTGTGTGTGTGATGTAATTTATGACTTGAAACTAGTACAGTCAGTCGTTATAATGGATCATCATAATCTTAATTTGTTGGGAAGCACAATTAGATTAAAGGAATATTTATAAGGAATACTAGTGTTAACGAAATTAGTATTTAAGTAAACCTTTGAACATAAATATATTAACCTGTAGAGATTGGTTTAAAATATCTTAAAATGTCGTATATCATTGGGTTAAATCAAATCAGTTCATGGGTTGAGTTTTGATTATATCTATAGGTTGGCAATATTTACAGACAGACACATGTCAATAAATAGAATAACCCAGGTTTTGTTGTTGTTAAGATATGAACTAAAAATTAAATAATACTTCTACTTTCAAATAAAATCAAAATTATATCTCTAGTAGTATAAATAAAATATAAACACTTGAAATTTTTGTGTTTAGTTATGTTTTTTATGTGACTGGGTGGTTCCATTATTTTTCGTCAGCATTCTTAAATTAGAATCTGTTGTATTTAATTGAGTGATGGACATTAATTCTCATTGCTATTGACTGATTTTCCACTAAACAAATCTTTCTAACTCAACTGGATAAGAAATCATTATATCACCGAGATAACATTTCAATGACTAAGTTATCATCCTCGGTTGTATTTGGCATACAAACTAATAGAAAACAAAACTATTAAGATAACCTTGCTAAGAACCTTACAGAGAATGGTAACAATTTGAGATAATATAAAATGTATATTTGGATTGAATTTATTTGTTCAATTGATTTGCGTTCAAAGTTTTTTGACGATGAACCGTATAACTTTCGACATTTTTTATTCAATATGAAATTGGAATTCTAGGTTAGAGTTTAATAGGGCATAATACCTATTAGTTTAGATTTTTATGGATTGGAGACACAGGCTTACCTTGGAAAGTGGTCCTTGGTATTACCTAATAGTATTTACTAATGGTATTACACAAATAAGAAAATACAATAAAACACTATAGTCAGAAATATTTCTTAAACCCTGTTCACTTTCTAAATCAGTAGATAGTATAAGAAAAAGAAAAAAACACTTTCTCAATCAGTAGGGAGTATAAAAAGCATACTAAATTGTTGTCTATTAAAATAGACATATAGTGCCCTATTAAACTCTAACCTAAATTCTAAAATTAGTTAGACAAATGAAATGAATTAAATTAACGTTTTCCTTTAGTTGGGGATCAGGAGCAAATCCTTGGGGACCAGAAAAGGAAGATCATTTCTCAAAACCAAATCATTGGGATGGTATGTTGGAAGTTGTTGGTGTAACAGGAGTTGTTCACCTTGGCCAAATACAATCGGGTCTTCGTTCAGCGATGAGAATTGCACAAGTAAGTGTTTAACTATATTGAGTGAATATAAATAAATTTATAATTAGTTGTCTCAATAAAGGGAAAAATATTAAATTTATTAATAGGAATCAATGTCCTGTATGTGTGCCATTTTACTATTGTTCCTGTGTCTATTCATGGTTAAAAGTCATTTCAGAAGACTGGAGTGAAGTATGAGCGATTGGAAAATATCAATATTACTCATTCTCAATCAACAAATTCGTCGGGTATGGCCCTCACTCTCTGATTAGTTTAGTATAAAAATGGTATACAGTGCTATCAATTTTAGCTTGTATCACATGTTGGTAATCATTTTATATACTTGTGGTATGATTGTTAGAGTTTACAAACAAAACAAAAAACCAAAAACAATAGTTATTTGTGCAACTAGTGAGCAAAGTGAGCAATTGCCTCACTCGAGAGAAATCCTTACTCACGAGCCGTAGGCGAGTGAGGAATGGTTTCTCGAGTGAGGCGATTGCACTTTGCACTCGAGTTGCACATTATATTTTTCCTACAGTTACCATAAAACAAATAAATTGGTAAAGAAACGTAACATATTTTTACACAGAAGTGAACTTTTAATATGACATTTAATGTGAAAGTAGCATTAATAAATCAGAAACAAAATTATAAAACAAAAAATAATCTCCTTAAAAATGAACACAAACACCCTAAAAGAATTGTTAACCAAAGAATTACTTATAGAAAGACAAATAACACAAGCAAACAGTTAAAAAAATGAAATGGTGGCTTCTGCCGTGACCAGAAGTGTTGTGACAAATACAACAGTACAACAGCTGACCAGCTGATTTACAGCCCGTGCTGCCAACGTATTTCGCGCGCATACGACCTTGTCTGCATGTTACGCGCTCACTATTTCGTGCCTTCACGTTGCAAATCTGGAGTGAGACAAAGTAATTAGAGTGAGACAATGTTAACATTGTCTCACTGATGAGCGAATTGGCCACTTTGCTTTCTCAAATCAGTGAGAGAACATGTACATTGTTAGGTAACTGTAGGAAAAAGTTTTTACTACCTGAATGATCCAAAGCATACTGTTACTTAATTTATAAATCTAGTTTTGCACATTTTTTGGTTATACTCTTAAAAATAAATCACAGTTAATAAAATAACTGAGATATAAATAGAAAATAATTTCTCGCTAATTGTCTACAATAATGTAAAATTCAAACGACAAACTTTTTATTTATGTTTTCGACCTTCTAATTTAATTCCAAGATTCGTTATATATATACTTTATGGCAATTAATTGTACTGTAACTTCATGTATTGTTCCCAAATTCATTATTCAGATTAAGTGGTCCCAAGAACAAACGTATATGTTTTTATTAATTGATTGTTTTTCTCAGATCAACAGTTTAAGCAAACTGTGAAGCTGTGAAGTTTTCTATTTTAATCATTTTTTTTTTTAAACAGTCAGTTGAGATATCCCAAAGATATAATTTCTAATTAAGACAAAATATTTTTAATATTCTTAATTTTTTTCCCTGCTTTAATTTTTTATTTATATACTGGCTCTGCTTCTGGTTATGTAAAACACTTCCTTTGGACACATATGAAGTCCAAGTTTGGTTTATTTGCTCATTTCAATCCACAGTGATACGATAGAGAATCAATAGTCTTTGGTAACACCGTGCCTACAGATAGCCTCAGTTTTACGTTTCTGTTTTTATACAATAATTACTTTATTGTTGTCAGTTATACTATATACTTTTTACCACTTCATTTATCCTTTAAAATTACAATAAACATTTTAAAAAGTAATAAAAAATAAAAAATTATAGTCAGAAAGTTTAATAAACCCGTATGTACATTTCAGTAACATAGCTACCATCCTCAGAGGGATGTTGAGTATTGGTTTATATCCCTCTGATGATGGTAGCTATGTTACCGAAATGTACATAGAGGTTTATTAAACTTTCTAACATTAATTGTGTTAGTGCTTTATTTGTGGTTTGGAGATTACGTCTTTGATATTATATTAAAGATTTTTCAACGGGTTTATCATTGTTGGAAGAGCATTAAATTTAGCCTTTTGTAATTCTTTTAAATTAACTATTTTCAAGATATTCAACAGACAACTTTTAAATAGTCACGATTTTGGAACATTTATATTTAGCAGTTTATTAATTTTGGCGGAAACCTGCAAACTAATAGTAATTGAGATTGAGATCAGTTCACAATTTCTGAACACCATTTGTGAATCAATTAAAAAAAAAAAAAATTCAAACTTCCATATATATACTGTATATATAATTGGTTAGTTTTTGTATGGACAGGAGACAGGCTTACCTTGGAAAATGGTCCTTGGTATTACCTAATAAATAGTACATAAGTAAGAAAACACACACAAAAAACACTAAAGTTTTGAAATATTTCGTAAACACTGTTCACTTTCTCAATCAGTAGAGTTAAGAAGAAGTCTGAAGACTGAGTGTTGAACCTTTATATATATATATATATATATATATATATATATATATATATATATAATCTTTTTTGTTTTGTTTTTTTAAGCCCTTGTAGTCCTTGTGAATGAGATCTCAAAGTTGCACCTTTTATTTTGTTATAGATTGTAGATTTCATTGTATTATCGTAGTTATAATTTTTTTTATATCCTGTTATTTGTTGTTTTAGGGAGGCCATATAAAAATTCATCTCCATTCTGACACTCCAGTCCAGGTTGATGGGGAGCCCTGGGTACAGAGTGCGGGGGACGTTGTAGTTCTGAAATCTGCACTCAAGGTGAGATCCGCTCTTACATATGAAACAATACATAGTTTTTATTTAAAACAAAATAATATTTTACCCACTATACAGACGAGGGTTTTTTAAGTAAGGTCCGGTTTGAAATAAAAACAAAAATGGAAAATAAAGAAAAACTTTATTTACTATAAGTAAAACCTACATTTATTTAGCTATTTTTCTACTTAGTTGCCTTTAACTTACTCACATTTTTTATATCATTGAACTAGGTTCTTTATTCCCTCTTTGAAAATGTCTGCCATTTGCGATCTAAACCAGTGGCACACTACTTTTCAATTTGTCATCATTGTCAAACCTCTGTGGTGCAAGACAGAGTTTAAGGCGAAGAAAGAGAAAATAATCATTAGGATCTAGATCAGGACTATAGAGTAGAAGATTTAAGATTTCCCAACGAAATAGTTTCAATTCACTCACTTTGAGATTTGCTGTGTGTCGCCGGGTACGCTATATTAATGCAAAAACAAAATTCCGTGGGACAGCATCCTACATTGTTTTGTATAGCTATTCTAAGATTTTAACATTTCGAAATACAAATTGGTTGTCACACTAGTTTCGTGTCACAAAATATGACAAGCAAAACAGTAGCAATAAGCTTTTTTTTTATCGAACGTGCTTCTTTAAATTTCTTTGCTCTCAAGGAATGATGAATATCACCATTGGATTAACTGCTGCTCTATCTTGACGACCGTATATGAGATCCAGGTTTCATCTCTAACAGTGTGATCAAACAATTTTGGGTAATGCTGTGACAATTCATGCACTGCAGCAAGAGGTTTCTGCTTGTGTGTGTGTGTGAATCTTCGGCATCCGTCTTGCACACATATTCTATATGTCAATTTTCCAGTCAAAAATTCATAAATTACATATTGTGAAACAGTAGGAAAAATCATAGACAATTTTTGATACTGTGAAGCCTTGTGAGGTTGTGACGGTTTTTACAAATTTCTTTGTCAATTTCTTCAATCAATTTATCAATCAGTGATGGCCTACGTTTATTATAAACGGATGAATATGAACAACTAACCTGAAAATGACTAAACTATTGTTACTAAGAGCTGAGTATTGATTCACATTAAGCATGCTGCGCTAGCACCATCTGTATAAAGGTGACAAATACAACTGGACCTTAGTTAAAAAACTTACCTCGTAATTGTACATTAATATTATTTCATTTTAATGGGTTGTATGTAACCCATAGGTTTTCAGACTTTATAAATAAAATTTACAAAATTACTGATTTTATTTTATTGCTTTTATTAATTGACTAAACTGCACATTGATGATTTTTATGGCAGTTCACGAGTTATTTTCATAATGCTAAAATTTCATAAAGTGAAAATTCTGGTTCTAGCGGTCAGATATCCTAAACTTCAGTTTCTTATTTTAAAATACCGTACCAATACCACAAAATGTTGTATATACTCAAAAAAATAAATATTTGTTATACTTCAATTCCTGTATTAACTTTTATTTATCAAGATATGAAATATTTCAATGGATACAGCATAATAATCTGGAAAAAACATAAAATAATGAATAAAATAAATAAATAAAAATAAAATTTTTTAACTGATAAAAATATGTCATCTCCTGTTTTAAAGTTATAGTTTTCTTGTATTTATACAAAGAAGTTGGAGTACTTTAGTTGTTAAAATTTTAAAAATATCAAAAATTAATTTTTAAAATTATTAATTTATAATGTTTTTCAAAATTGTAGCTGTGTTAATTTTTTCTCAGAAAACTTACCTTAGAGCCATGGTGCAGCTTAAATTTTTTTTTTTTGACACTCAAAAAGTGAATAACTAATTTTATTTTTTAAATTTGTTGCATATAGAGCAATAAAAAATAACAGGATTTTAAATAAGAACTTCAAATAATAAACCAAATCTGAAAATAAAATCTATCCAGAAGAATACTTCTCCAAATTTTAGTTTATAAATTATTAGGTTTCGATATGTTTTTTATTGTAGTCATTCAACCTCGAATAAATATCAAAGCAATAGTCAAAATCTGTCCATTGAACATCTTTAGAGTTATGTTTTCTATATCTGCTCCAATACTTTCACAAAAGTCTCAAATTTTCTGTAGTCTACATAGGTATATATATTTTTTTAATGGATTTTGTTTGTACATTCCAAACTGCAACGTCCTGCATCCATTGTACCTGTTTAATTCTGCATTAGAATTAGATAATATCTGCCTTTTATTAGCTATAAAAACCCTCAAATAAAATATTCCAATATTTCTACTGTAAAGGTAGACACCATAAAAAATGTTGTCTTCTGTCAGCCGTTTTGCATTCTATGGATATGTCTAGCAGTTTCTTCACCTCTTTACCATGGCAGAACTCTATTTTCCTCAGTTGATAAAATGTTATTAACGTCACACCACCATTTTGAGGTTATACATTAAGGAGTGTCTCAACACATAAGTGATGCAATATTTAAAGTAAGCTCTGTTTGTATGCAGCATCTCTTCATTCTTCTACAGCAGCTTTCGCATAAATTCCACATTCGGATGAAGGACTGTTTATAGTGCTAACAGATGCATCCTCAGCAGGTTTTTCTGCTTTTTGTTCATTTCATGCCTCTATACCTTGAGAATTCTCTAAGTAAAAACAAATTACTTTTTACATGATGATAGTATAGTTAGGTCAGCCTTTCCTCAATGTATTAGAACAGGTTGGAATTGAGTGGTATTCCATAACTGATAAGACAATATATTGGCCTGCATATTTGATGGTTCCTTTCCCTATTTTGATCTCATCAATTAATTATACAAAGTCCATTGAGAAACTTCTCTTATCTGTTCTTCCCTGTTATCAATGAACTGGAAATGCAAGGAATTAAGAGGCCTTGAACACAAACAACGCCATACATTTGGAAGGTTGAACTCATTTTTAAGATCAAGCAGTAGTTTTATTCATTCTATATTCAGAGTTGATATTGAAATAGCCACTATTATTATGAAAAATAATTTTATTTGTAAAAATAACCTTTTTCTCTTCAATTTATTTATTTTGTCTTTATCGTGCAACTCTGTGATTAAAACTAAATTATTCGATTCATGAAATAATTGAATTTATGGAGGTGTAATAGATACCGATAAAAGTATATTTTAAATTCCTGTTTAAAACATCTGATTAACCTTGAAGTGTAAGCTTTGTTGCTTTTACTTTCTAATTCTAAATATCTGTTTTTTTGAATTTGCAAGTTAAAATGGGTGTTTTTATAAAATGTCTGTTTGCCTATATCTCCATCAACGTTGATTTCTTGGAAAACATTGGATCGATTTTGATTAAAATCGTTGTCTAAAATCATCTCTAAAAATTATTGCTTAGTGTAGCTCCTAACATAAGGTTGTCCACAAAAATGCTGGTTCTGGAATTATCAATACAAATTCAACTAACTTTTTATGACACTATTACATAAGGCCTTTAAATATGAAGATCAATGACCCACACTAATGTGTTTTTCCAACTAAAAGAAACTAACTGAGAGTAATTGGCAAAAAGCTAAATGTATTTCCTGCTAATGTTAAACATTAATTTTCTTTAAATTATGATTTATGCGTAGTAAAGAATTTCAGACACGAATGAAGCAAGTACAGACTCTAAATATGTATAACTACACGATTTATTAAAATTGAGCTATTGACACATGACCCAAGTGAATGGAGGTTCCTTTATGGACTGTGGGAATATTCTACTAGTCTAAAACTTGAGATTTCAAGATAAATCACTGTAATGCACCAAAAGTCACAATCTTGTCCCCAATTATTTTGTTTTTGAATTGATCAAACCACAATTTATTCATTTGATTAGTGTGTCTATTACCTCCATATAGTCACTAAAGATTTTATGATAACCAAGTAACATTTAATCAAAATCTACACTGAAGTTTCTGCTGTAGATATTGGTTCTCTTGCCACTTCAGCAATGGCAGTGCCTCAAGTAAAGTATGTACTGAATTGCTATCAGTACTCTCTTTTGTACAGTTATTCTATGTTTCAAATTGTAGTCTATAGTAAAGAAACTGTTGCGACCCTCCCTATGTCAGAGTGTAAGGCAACCATGTTTGATCCTTTTGGGATCAGGACTCCAAAAATAATATTTATTTAAAATTATATTTATGTGTATAAATATAATAATTATACAATATAATAATATGATATGTATAATATATGCATATGTGTAATTGTATATATATGTCCCTCTAACTCCAAAATAAACATTCAGATTTTCTTCAAACATGACAAATTCTGTCTCATCAAGATGATTAACCAGCAAATTCCCTTCACAAGTTTAAAAAAGAAGTAATTCAAAATTTAAAAATCTTATCTCAGTAGCCGGTGATCTTTTCGACATTTGAAAGAATGAAAAAAACACATAAAAAATACATTTTGAAATAAACTATGTTTTTTATGACATTAATTAAATAATAAAGCATTACTGTTATCTAATGAATTTGTTTTGTGATTTGTTTGTTTCCATTCGTAACAATAAAAATGAAATCACTTTCCGTGTGGTTGTTTGGTAAAGAGCGATAGTTTAGCACACTCATACACAATACATTATTAACTGATTTTTCATCTATAATAGTGCCTAGATGATTTTGTGTAGACTATATTAAATAGATTATTTTAAGATGTATTTACACAATATCATTTATGGACCACCATATTTTATTTTACTCTTTTGATTTTTATAAAATGATGTTTTTGTTGTTGTTAATAAAAAAACTAAAATAAATAGAAATTAAAAAGTGGAGAGGGAGTTGAAAAATACCTAGTATTTAACAAAAAAGTAAATAACTAATTTTAAATTTTGTTATCCCCCCTTGATTTCCCTTTATATATATTTTAAATGTCACATAAACCATGTTTATTGGACGGTTATTTCAAAAATAAACAATTTTACAATTTCCAATGATTGAAATAATATGATTTTAAAATGTGATTTAAATTAGGGTTAAATATCATTTAAACATTGTTCCTTTCCTCGCAGGCTACAATGCTGAAGAAAAATAAGATCAAACGGCGCAACACTGAACCCAATATTCTACCCACTAACGGGGAGGGGTGCAGGAGCTCGGACGAATAACTCCCCTCCCCTCCCCTATTCATATTAATTACAGCTTTTATTCTTAGAACCAGTGTCCATTAAAAGTTGCATAATGCAATATTAGCAACGGTTTATATAGAATCAAATTATAATGAAAGCTTATCGGATGATATTTTATGTGAGGTTATGTGCAATGTTTCAAATTTCAAATGCGAATTGTAAAATAGAGAGTAAAATATCAACCATAGGGGTGTACAAATTAACATTCAAAATTCAAACAAGTGTTTAGACAACCATAAAGTAAACTAATTATATAGTTTATTAAACCAGTGAAGCTTGAAAGTTGGCTGAATTAATACAGATCTGTCAAGTTGTTTAACTTAAATGTTATAAATCCAAAACAAATAAAAATTATAATTTAAAATTTATTGTATAAATTGTTAAATGTTTGACATTAAAAAACAAAACAAAAACAAAAACAAAACAAACAGACGATTATGAAAGTGTATTCCAAAAGTATAACAATCAGATGACATTGAAATAAATCAAACTGTTGGACACTGGTTGTGAATATAAAACCAAGTTGCTTTGCTGAGTCAGATCATAGAGTAAAATGTTATTTGTAATTTTAATAAACTCTAAACCACTAAAGGTAATTCTGTTAAGTAAATTCATATATTTTTTTATAACAAAAATCTCTATTTAAATGACTCAGATTCTTGTTTTGTTCCTTTTTGCCTTTTTTGTTTTGTTTTGCACTTATTTTATGTTGTTGTTTTTCTCGGCCCTGTCCGATCTGCTGCAAACCCCTCCCCTCCTAGGCGACCATGTTGAAGAAATTGAAAGGGAAAATGAAACGACGCAACACGGAGCCGTTTATGGTGCAATCACCTGGTGGACAGTTGGCGTTGCAGTTGCCGGTTCAGGATCCGGATGCTGCAAATCACAATACAGCTTTTTGAAGGTGGTGTCGACGTGTGGTGAAGTGCAAACGTCATCATACATAGTTTTTATGTGCAATTTTTTTGTTTAAAAAAATGTTGAACAACTAGTCATACGTGTAATATCCCGGGCATGGGCTTACATTGTAATAAACTGACAAAGTGCATTTATCTTAATGTTGGCAGTTATTTCTTGATTTTATTATTTAAAATTAATTTATGGTGTAAATGAACTAGATTTCTAACAAAATGGAGGAATGTAAACTGTAATGATAAAGTTATTACGTTAAAGTATGGTATTTTTTACCAAACAAGGACAATGAATCATACATATATAAACAACAAGGTTAAAATTTGTTAAAAAAAACTGTCAGATTTATTGCGACTTTTAATCTTTTATTATTTTTATGAAGATATATATTTTGTTGACCTTGTAAAGATTTAATGAGTATTCACTCTAGTCAAATCGGTTGCTTTTCTAGTCAAAAATATTTATTTATGTTAACTTAATATTTATTACTGTTTCCTGATTGGTACAAAACCAAATCTTTATTGTTTTCTAGTCCTCGTTTAAGAGTACAAGAAAATTAGTCTACCATGTGTCTTACCATATTGTATTCAATTTTCTATGTAGTCTTTTAGTTTAGTTCATAAAGCCAAAAAAAAACAAAAAAAATCTGACAAACTGACCTAGGTTACCATAATTTTGAAAAAAAAAAAAAAAAGAATTATTTTAATGGTTTTGTGGTCTAATTTGTAAGCTTCTTCCCTCGCTTTCCTTTCAATCATTTGTTTACTTGAACGATTACGTTGAGTAGATAAGATAGATCGGTTGCGTGGGATGACAGCTAAGTCATCAGTTCTCTGAGTATTGGCTTCGTACAGGGCACCATGGTGTTGTACACTGATGTGACGTAACTTATTGAATGTATATCTCCAGTTGTTTTGTGTTGAATCATTGAAATGGTACAAATAAGTTTAAGTTTTGTATTTATGTGAGTACAAAATGTATGTTGAGATACAAAAAATGAAAGGTTAACGTTTAGCCAGATCAACAGTAATCTGTGAAAGGACACTTGTTTGTTGATCTGTTTGCCACTGGAGGGAAAGTTTGAGAGATCAAAGTGAACGTTTGTTGGTTATATTTAGATTTGGAAAGCCCTTACAAGCAAAGATCAGAAATTGATTTGGTAAAGAGACCGTATTGTAGTGTAGACCTCTCCAGCTAAATGTATTGTGTCTAATTTTCAATTCAGAGCTACAAGCTAGAATAGACTAGAAATGACTATCTTATGAATTGCATTCATACTAATAGTTATTCCTGGAGAATGAAAGTTCTATATTCTAGTTTGGTTTCCGAGTGTCAATCTTCCTTACCGGACAAGGATGAATGACGCTCTATTCACCATAGGTCGCTCGTGTCTGGGGCTCAGTCGCTCACTTGTCGCTAGTCTGGAGCTTATCCTTGTGAGCGATAACACGGACGACCCATGGATGAAGCTATATGTTTTTATCGCTTAGCATCATATTGGAGAGTCAGTCATCTAGAGAAAGAAACTTTGATGTGCTATATATAATATATACATTACCGTTTTTACGTTGTTCTAACGTCAGAGTATTTGACAAAATTGCGAGAGAACTCTTATAACTTCCCGAAAGTATCGAAATGTGTGATTCTTTATGAAACACGCGATGAATATTGAGTTCTATTGCAATAAAGTGTCTCTATATACCATTATCTTTTATCTCTTCAGATTATTATATGTATATGATGTCAATGATAAATAGATATAAAATTGTGAGTAAATAAATAGAAGGAGTAAATGTACTGTATAAAACAGTATTAGTTGTGTAATATGTACAAACCTTATTCCCATCACAATCACAAGAATTAGAGGTATTCTGTAAGTATTAAAGTTAAACAATATTGTGTGATGTGTACAAACCTTATTCCCATCACAATCACAAGAATTAGAGGTATTCTGTAAGTATTAAAGTTAAACAATATTGTGTGATATGTACAAACCTTATTCCCATCACAATCACAAGAATTAGAGGTATTCTGTAAGTATTACAGTTAAACAATATTGTGTGATGTGTACAAACCTTATTCCCATCACAATCACAAGAATTAGAGGTATTCTGTAAGTATTAAAGTTAAACAATATTGTGTGATGTGTACAAACCTTATTCCCATCAGAATCACAAGAATTAGAAGCATTCTATAAGTAATGCTTTGCATGGTTTATGCTATTGTAAGCTAATCTAGATCTTGTATGATATATTTTCTATTGTATGTAGTCATTTTTTGTTTCACCCTACGGAGCAAGTAGTAGGCCCATGATTTAAGAATATTCGACCTAATAACTTTTGGTGATACAAACCTACCTCAGAAAACCCAAATATTTCAAAAGTATTACATTCATCTGTGGTTCAATACTCAACACAGATCCTCTGTAAACAAATTACAGTAGAGTCTCGGTTAACCGTCACCTTTTTTACCGTCAGTTTCTGTTAACCGTCAGTACAGGGGGAAAATAGTACACATGTAATACGTAATGATGTACTGTATATATTTAATGTGGTATGAATGTTTACAAGTTAGTATCATACTCAAATTTGATTTTAAAGAATAATGCACCGTCTAAACAGTTGACCACGGCATTTCTATACAAAAATTTTATAATGTTCAGTACTGTGCCTCAGTCTACTTGTAAACGTGACATTATTCACGGCACTATTGGGAGCGTCCTCTCATTCCTGTGTCTTAGCAAACAAATCATTATGTTAGTTTTGTACGTGGCATGCGATAGTCTTGTCTTATTCAGTGTAGAAACTACAGTACTGTACATAATTTCAGAGTGATTTTTTTATTCATATAGTTTACTGTACAGTACAATACTGTATTTTGAAGACTTTACTAAATTTGTTTAATAAATAGAGTTACTGTAAATAGAAAATTTAAAAGTTTTACTAAATTTTCCCAAACCAAATTTTTTTTTTAGTTAAAAAGAAATAACAGTACAGCTATTCTGTGTTACAAACACTGTTCAAAACTTAATAGTAGAGTATTTTTATCGATCGCCGATGACTTCCAGAAGTCTATTTCTCTCATCCGTAACCCTACCGGTCCCGAGAATGACGGTTAATTGAGACTACTGTACATCAATTTAGTCGTAATTCAAAAGTATTACATTCATCTGTGGTTCAACACAACACAGATCCACTGTAAACAAATTACATCAATTTAGTCTTCTTTTTATTCTCTCTACTGATTGAGAAAGTGAACTGTGTTTATGAAATATTTCAGAACTTTAGTGTTATATTGTTTGTTTTTCTATTTGTGTACTACTAGGTAATACTAAGGACCATTTTCCAAGGTAAGCCTGTGTCTCCTATCCATACAAAAGTATTAAAAAGGAGTTCTGGGAATCGCAATTGACTAGGGGCGGAATGGTGCGAGTATATATCTGGCTGTCCATATATGTTCTGGGTTTACACTATGTACATTTGAAGCTGGTCAATTTATGTATAGCAGTTTTTATCTCATAACTGTATTTAATTATTACTGTTTAATTATTTTGTAATAAAACATGAGTGAAAAACAAACATTTTATGATAATGACATCACAATAGAGCAATAAACGTTTTGATAAAAAGATAGACATAGCTCAGGTATATGAAATGAATCCTTCAAAGATAACAACAGTTACCTTAACTCCAGATTTTAAGCAGTCTAAGATTATCATCTTAAATAAAGTATTAGAATTATACTTTAATAAAATTCATTAACAGCTTAATTATCATAGATTTTGTTATTTCATTTTTTAACCTAAATTTATTATTGTATCATCCTTCTCTGTACACTAATGGCAAACTTTATAATCTTGATACATAAACACCAATAATGCTTTGCTGTTTTGTTATTTACAAATGCCATAAGTTTTTCATTTTTCATCACATTTAAACTGATATTTCTCCTAAACTAATAGCGATACCGAAAAGATTTTTTCAGTGAATGATCCACTTTGGATTCTGCATCTATCGATGTGTATTTCAATAAAAACAAAAATATATATTTTTAATTTTGGTTTTTGTTTATTTTATTACATACAGTAATTGCTGCTGCCTGGATATTAAATGATTAAATTTGTAGTTGAAGAAAATAAAAAATGGGCATGCATAAGACCACATGATAGAATTGTGAACTGATAATAAGTTTTATAATGTGTGAAAGTTTGTACAAATTTTTCACCATTTTATTTTATGTATGGTTAAATGAGAAAGTTCCTACCATATTTTACTGTTATTAGTTTTACTACATTTGGTATGTGTGTGAAAGAATTCGTGCAATTTTTTTGCACCAAATTAGTTTCACTATGTATGTGTGTGTGAGAAAGTTTGCGCAATTCTTTGAGTATTTTTACACCAATTAGGCTATTAGTTTCACTATGTATATGTGTAAGAGAGTTTGTGCATTTTTTTATACAGAATACTAGTTTTGCTATGTATTGGTGTGAGAGAAAGTTTGTGCAATTTTTTGGTACACATAGGCTATTTATAACAGCAATCTTGCAGTTTTCAGATTTGATTAAACAAAAAAAGATAATAACTGCACACTCAGCAAACATTTAGAGTGACAGGAACCTAATTCTAACATGTTTTGTATGAAAATCTAAAAAAAAAAAATTTGCCTTGCTCTTCGCGTGTTACATAATGTTCTACTTTTTCAAGATATCTTCTTGACATGTTCATGGAAAGAGCTTACAAGCTTGGTATGGCAAACCATTCCTGAATCCTTGTCCTACGTGATAGGAGTAAAGTGAACTATAAAAAAACTATTGTAATGGAAAATGACTTTGTTTCAAGCAATAAAATAGTCTCATCAACTAACTCCGATGAACACTAATAAGTGTTCCATAGAAGCAGACAGTAGGGTGTGAAAACAGGATTTTGTGCTCCCCTTACTCCACACTTTTTCTGTTTTATATTACTACCTATTTGCCAGCACATCTGTTAATACACTGCTCAACTGTATGCAAAATCTAGCTTTGCTGGCAGTCGGATAATTAGTAATGTGGGGAGATGATTAAATACTAACAGGGGATGAAGTGGAGTGCAGAGAATTATTTCCCCTCCACTAGTGGTACTCTGCGTCTCCGGTTCCATGGTGACACTGTAATTGTACTACCCACTCTGCCCACATTTTTTTCAGTCCAATGTGTGTGTAGTATGGGTTTAGTTTAACTGATAATGGTGGCTGGGGGAGAGTATACCACCAATAGATTATGTATTCTTGTCATCTAGCTGGAGTACGCATTTGCATTTCAAATAGGCTTCAGAATAAAAGTAAATGAAAATTATTATGTTTATAATAAGTATGATTATTATTTTCAAGAGTTATATAATTATTTTTATTTAAAGTAAAACTTTTTATGGTACAGTAGTTCGTAATTTTTTGTGACACATGGGAAACTTTTTTTGTGTGTGTATACTGTATTATTTTTGTGTATATCCTCCAATTACTTTCATTTGACTATTTTAATATAACTTCTTGCAAAAAAATTGTGTATACTTAATACAATCTATTCATCCTTATTGTATAACTTTTCTTAGATAAAAGAATAAAATCCATCAACTACATGAGACTGTGCTTTAAGGTTTGCCTAAATGTTCCAATAGAATAACTAGCTGCCAATGCCTTAAATTCATAAGTCCTCAACTGTTTAAGAAAAACCAAAATGAAATGGTTTTTTTTTTTCAATTTATTTGCGAACAATAATATTCTTTTTACACAGGTCTAAAATCCTAATATTTTATCAAAATTTGTTTGGTAACATTTGGGTAATTTTGAGATATTCGACTTTATAAATTCATGGTTGTTTTCATTTTCTTTCCCAACTGTCATTTTTGAGAAATGATTAAACATTAATGATGAAATATTTTATTTTGTAAAAGGGTGTATTAAAAAAAATTAGTGTGCTCAATTTGTTTTTAAGAATGAAAGAATATGAGCTGAAATAAAGTCTTATGAAGTAGTGAATGCTGTAACAGTGAGTTATTCTTGTTTATAAAATTATCATAAAATTACGTATAAGATTTCTTATGATACATTATAAAATAAATTTTATTTACAAAAGTTGAAAAAAGGTACTTTTTTGTTTCAACCGCAATAAAAATAATGTAGCATTAGAATTTAAAAAAAATCTGTTTTACATCAATCAGCACAGAATTAAACCAGGGAAATTGTGAAAAATAGCATTCAACTATGCCTTTAAATAACTATCTTCATAAAATACTGATTCAAAATTATATTTTTGAGATCTATGGGTTACAACTGATACATAATTGAATCTGAAGGATAACTCAGTGATGAGGAAAAATACTCGACTGAATTGATAACTTTTTTGTCAACCTTAAAATTAATTAAAAATTGAAGTATTCCATTTAAAATGCATAAACATTGTTAGTGATTGGACAGATGAATTACGAATTATGAATTTTTAAATGGATACTTGTCTGAAAAGTTGAAAAAAACAGTCCTTTTTTAGTTCCAACTGCATTAAATTAAAAAATGACTGACATCAATCAACACAGAATTAAACAAGGAAAATTATGGTATAATTGTATTTGTTTTAGGTTATTTAAATGTACAACTCGAGTATCCATACTTTTACAACCAACAGTAGTCATATACAATCAAAATGGTCCTGTTCATATCACTAAATGAGCTGTAAAATGGATCCACAAAAATGGCAGTTAAAAATATATAGTACATATATATTTTTCTAAAATGATTATTTAGTATTTTTTATTTTGATGAATCAATTGAAATGTTGTTTAATTTCTTATGACAAACCATTTTTTAAATAGATGTTATCCTCAAAATGTTGAAGTTGCAAACGAATGAAGCAATTTTACATATATAATTTAAATGATATATATGCACAGATTGGTTAAAAATAAATAGAACAGCTCTCTCCAAATAAAACACTAGACAGTAATTTCACTTAGAAAATCTGAAACTTGATGACAACCATAACATGATTATAACTTGCAATAACCATATCGACATGCCAAAAGTTATGCTAATTTATTTTTTCTGAGACTTGTAAATACATTTGAAAAATTTAGTACTTTTAAAAAAACCTATTGCGGGATAATTTACCCACATTTAAACTATGGAATATTATTGTGGAGAGGCTTGTTAATTCAAAAAGTGCAAAGGTTATTTATAATGGGAAAAAATGCTGTGAGGATTGTAAAAGGTATTAAAAGATTTGATTCATATGAAGGAAATAAAAACACTTGGAAGATCAGTAAGGATTTTAAAAGAATCTTTAACTACTACTGGTATTTAATTCCTCTGTGGGAGAATTCCAAAGCCATATATGGTAAATTTGGATATGTTACTTAATTTGACCTTGACATTGCTTCCAGCTTTTTTACACTATTTGATGAATGTATAGTTGTAATTTATAAAATACAAACTAATATTGACCACTGGTGCTTGTCATTTTGTACTGTCCTGAAAGTTGATGCTATGATCAAAAATCATATCCTCACATGTATTGTGCTATAACCAATAGTTGTGCACACAGCCTTAGTGATTCATCTAGGAAACGTTTAAAGTCCCATATGACAATACGAAATGGTCTTACCAAACAATAGTAGACTATTAATACTCAATGGTTGCATTGTTTCTTAATTTAAGATTTAAAGAAATTTTCACCATTTCTTTTGTAAAAATAACTAGTTCATTTTTAAAGTGTAGGATAATCTTTGAATTTTTGATATAAGAATAACCACTACAGCATGATAAACCGTTTCAATTGAATACTAATTAAGGAAATAGGTCATGAATGGTGTTGTATCTAGAAGTTTTTAGTTAAACAAAAATTGTTAGTGATTTAACCATTTTTTAGTTATCTAAATATGTATCTTAAAGTGCAACTTACGTGCGATATCAGTGATGTACTCCTGGTCCCCATGTATATAAAAAATAAGTGGACATTTCAGTACATCTAATTGTACATAAACAGATTTAAAAATGTAACTCCTAATGTAAATAATTGATTTTTTTAAAAACAGGAATGGGTTTAAAAATAAGGATGCTGGTTGCTTTCATCACAGTATTCAACACTTACCTATTTTGTAAACACACTTTCTCATCTCCAAACTCCTCTCTCTCAGCCTCCTGCCTATGGATTATCCTTTCAGTCTTATCTTTTGCTCTACTCCTCTGCCTCACATGACCTAATATATCAACCTTTTTATTTGTATTTAACAATCCAACTAAGAGAATAAAACCTTCCCATTTATCAGAGACTCAATGGGTTAAATAATGGGACATTTCTATTGACATCCTGACCTCTAATGTTAGGCACCATTGTCTAAGCCTATTTATTAATTAAAGCCTTTTAACTCTTATATTGCGACAGGGCGTCTTAAATGAGAAAAAGAAAACCTTTATTTATTGTATGTTAAGAGTTCTTATTGGTTAGTTAAAAAAAAAAAAAACATTACAAAACTGTAAAATGAAGACGGTTTTATAGTCAGTGTTTTTCAGTATTTACTTCTTATCCAGGACTGACATGAACTGAATAAATATATTAAAAGTTATATGCCTCATGTTTACATCTTGGCGACCTCCATATGTGAAGGTTGCAGTAACACATACACAAGAAGAAATTCATAGCCTTCCATATCATTGCAAGCTGAGTTTTTATATTTTCTTTTATTTGACTACAATTTTTTAAATTCATACATTAAATATGTTTGAAGACTAATGTACAATTGGCAGTTTCACATTTAAACAAATTGAGACTCTAGGCAATCAAGTTGTTTGAGCCTCTCCTCCCAAATTGTTATCAATATAAACTTGAAATAATGGTCAAAGTAAATAACGTTTAGGCTACCAAGCTACACTGACTTTCAAAAAGTTTTGTTATAAAATTATGAAAAACATGATGGATTTTTCTGTATTTTTGAAATACCCTAATAAAAAATAAAATTATATTAAGTGGTAGTGGGCATACAATGAAAAAAGTAGTTTATCTGTACAGCAGTTAGCCTAGGTGTTTTTATTTATATATTGAAAATTGTTCGTATGAACACATAAAAATGCACAGCATATGTAGGTTGCTAACATTAAAGAAGTCTAAAATGATTAAAAGTTATTAATATTATCATTAAAAAATTTGCCATTTCACAGTTCTCACATTATCAACAACATGCGTAAGATTAAAAAAGTTCATTATAAAGTTGTTCATAGTTTTTTCAAGCAATAATAATTTTTTACTTTTATTTGTTTGTAGAAATGTTTCTATTAGCTCTTGAAAATCGAGAGACTGTGTGACATCACATTCAATGGCTACAACGGCAAGAGCATTTAATTTGCTTAGACCCAATGAGTTGTGTAAGTAGTAGGCAAGATTGTTACTTTGAAAAAGAGCGAAATTTTTTTTCTTTGCATAACACAAATCTTGCATTCTCAAAATTTTTTTAACCTATATTTTTTCTCAAAATTTTGCGCTCTCAAAAATTTTATACCATAGCCTTGTGGGAAATGCTGCACTAGTGATTGGACATATAAGACAAAATTAATTAAGTGTTGAGAGTTAGGAATGGCACTTTTTGTTTAGATTTATAATGACAACTTTTATTTATATACAAATTCTAATGATAAATAATACTTGACTATAAAATTTTGAATAAAAACATAGTTGGATGTGAAATGGTTTCTTCTAAGAATAATAATGTTTAATGATCAAACACATTTCAACATCAATGTCGCCATCCTTTAGATTAGCCATAACAAACAAATTATAACTATAAAGTCATGTCACTTTAATAGCTATTTTATTACATGTTATTGGATTGTTAAATTAACAATTCTTTGGTCACCAAAATAAAATTTGCTGTTCAATTTGTTTATATTTTCAAGAGCTGCAATTAATATATCCAGTTTATGTGAAGTCTACAATGGAAGTCCTTTTTATCCATTGTTGTAAAATTTTGGCTTGGATTTTTACTAAAAAAAAACATTACTCTTTATCCACTTTTAACTCACTGCAATTTTCTTTTTAGTATAATGAATAAATTTCACCAATTTTATTTACTAGTTTTTAATATCTTGTGTCCTTAAATATCTGATATAACGATTTTTTAATCTATTTACTTTCTCGTTTTAATTCTAATTATTCTATATTATTTAAATTTTACAAACTATCAAAATCTTTTCATTTGTATTTGGTTTATCTAGGTTGTTTCAATCTTGGTACCTAGGCATGTCTTTATGCTCATGTGACAATGATTCTCCTACAATCTTGTCTGGATAATATGACTCAAGTAAGGTCCAAAAAAGGCGGATGTAAAAGTGGACTGAAGCGAATGTAAATTTGTACCTAGCTTGAAGATATGTCTCGAAGTAAACTGTACATACTTTTAAACTTGTACAGTGTACGGTGCATTGCATACTCGGTTGTAGGTGATTTTAGCCTGTTTAAAGTTTTATGTTTAAAAAAGTTATTTCTATTTATTTTAAATTTAGTATTTAATGTCCCCCCTGTGTGCATATTTATCTACTTCCCACCATTGATAATACATTTTACATTCTAAATATAATTCTGCCCGTATTTGTTTGTGGTTTACCTTACATGCTTACAACTACCAAAGTTTGTAACAGTATTGTTTCTACGAGTTATTTTTTTTAGTAAGTACATTTGTCTATTATTCAAACTTTATCTAATATTGCATTTTACTTTAAATACATTGCTCTTTTATATAGTTTCTTGTTGACAATCCAAGGCCTATCCATCTCGATTTATTATTTAGGTTATGTTAGTTAGTTTGTAATTGTTTACAAAAAAGTTACAGCTTTTGAATTTTGCTTTTGTAATTTTTTTAAACATGTTCTACATAAAAAACATAAAAAAAGTTTTCAACGCGGAGCTAATTTTTTCACCGAAAAATTGCAATTTCAAAACTACCTACAGAATTCAAACCATTTATATGGTACCGAAATAAAGCAAAATCGAGCGCGGTTATTATTTGAATGGGCGACAGCTTGGGAAATAACGCACAATTTCTTCTTTTTTTTTTACAAATTTTCGTAGGTTCAGTAAGGTGGCTATTTATAGCCTATATACTTAATCTTGTAAGGTAAAAATTAGCATACATTATATTTTAATGCTTAACTCACTTATGGACCTTAACCTAGAAAAGTTGAAATTATGTGATCTGTGAAAAAACTAGCTCCGCGTTGAAAACTTATTTTATTATTAAGAAATAAGGTATGTAGTACAAGTTAAAAAAAATTGCATAAAAGCTGTGACTTTCTTTGTAAACAATTACCGAGTTTCGTTTTTTATTGTGTTGTAATTAGTATTGGAGCTCAACCTTTGTTTTTAGTCGCTAAAAATCATGTGAACTTAAACTATTTATTTTGTTTGTCATTAATTATAATTTGTAACAATGTGAAACAATTTTCAATTCTATAAATCCATTAATATTGAAGAAACTAACATTTTTTGAGACAAGGAATTAAGGCTTATTTGGAATTTGTACAATGACAACGTGAGTCAAGTTTGTGACTGCATTACGACTCTGCTTACAAAGGTCTGGGAAGGTAATTGTATATATAGTTACCTTCCCAGACCTTTGACCTTTAATTTACACACCATGATTTACACTAATGTAATGTATAGTATATAACATAAACGTAGACTGGTAATGCAGTCACAAACATGACTCATGTCATACCCAAAAATGTACACATTTATTTTGTCATAATCCAAAAAAAGCCTAAATTCCTTGTGTCTAAAATTGTTAGTTTCTTCAATATTAATGGACTTGAAAATTGTTTTGCATTGTTAAAAAAATCTGATTAATGACAACCAGGTAAATTGTTTAAGTTTGCATTGGTTTAAGCGACTAAAAAGTTAGTTATTTAACTTTTGACTTAAAGTTATTTATTTCTGGCAAATATCTAAGTGAATTATTGTTATTGTCTGTTTAATTTTAGTTTTAAATTATTTAGGTCCCTTCTATTTTACTTATTTATTACAAAATCATTATCGTTATACATTTTATGCTTGACTAGGTTTTGGCTATATTTTGAGCTTGTTGTTTCAGCTATATTTGGCTGTCAGAGCTTGTTTTTTGTTAATTAAAACATTAAATCTTTTAGAAAAAAAAAAATTATAAAGGCAAATCAAAAAAAAAAAGTTTTTTCTATTTTGAAGAGTTGTTTGAGTCATTGACCAGAAAGTTGACTTTGTATTTCGATTTATTGCTTAGCGACTAGCAAATTTAAGCTCCAGCAATTGTTGAACTAAGGACAATATTGCCTGATCCTGGTACAAAATTTAACAATCATCACATGTCATTCCTTATAGGGTTTCAAATAAAAGTCGATAATACAGTAAATATTTATTCAGGATTGAATATTCGCTAAGTGTTATTTAACATGCTATATCCATTGCCAAATAAATTCAGTTAATGTGCATATATCTCTCATGATGAAAACAATATTCAACAAGGGGGTTTCTTATTATTCTCTCATACATCCTGAGGGTTTCCATCTTGAAGCATTGAAGCTCAGTGCGAAACACAGGATCAATAATATGACTGAAGTGCAGAGCAAATATGCAGACCATGATAGTTGACAAGTACCTGTAATAAACATTATACAATCTTTTTCATACACATGCATTTGTAAGAACACAAAGTTAAGTTATAGGGCTCTAGGCAAAGACAATAACTTTTTTTAAGAGACAGATTTTGTATGATGAAGTCAAAGCGTCATTTAGTGTTTTTAAGGGGACCGAAGTACAGGGATTCAAACATGGTCTCCAGCATTTCAACGTAAGAGCTAATTATGTACAGCCTGAAATAACACCTCAAACCAAATTCTAGTGGCTTTATCAAGTTCCATAATTTCTTTAATTACTGAAATATATCTTTTAACTCTTTTACTTATTAAAGTAAATGGCAGTATCATCTGGGAGAGTTTTAGGACTATAGAAAATAGTCAGTGCCTGTTGAAATTCTTGTATAAGCTTTTCTTATGAATATACTTAAAAAAAAATTGAAAATAATTATGTCAAGCCAGTAGGGAGGGAGGAGGAGGTTCTTCTTCTTTAAGACAGTCTGACCCTTCAGCATATCCACAAGGGCTTTTTAAAATCCTAAGTAAGATAAGACTTTGTTTTCCCCTTTTGTCAATGACTCAAAAGTCTCAGTCCTTTCCTAATCAAGACACATTTGAAGGTGAGGTGCTCTGCAGTTTCCTGCATAGTGGTTCCCCTGTGAATATGCCCATCCTTTTCATATGCTTTCTCAGGTGGCTGTGCCTTGTGATTAGCCCTACCAACCTCCCCATATATTGCACCTGAGATATTCCTCCATCTCTTCTCGTGCTCTTTCTGAGCCCAAGTGCTGATGACCTGGAAAGCTAGCCTCTTGGATATGCCACAGAACGGCTTGGGTCTTTTGAATTTTTCTACTGACACTTAGTTGGTGCGTAACCCCACACTCATTCACACTAATCCCATCATGTCCAGTTCACTAGACTATGGAAGTCGATTTCAATCAATCATAAATCCCAAAAATATCAGTTCATGCCGGCTGTCTAGTTTAAGAATCTTAACACTTTCAGCAAGACAGTTAACGGGTTGTTCCACATTGCAACAACAGGACCAGCCAGTCGGTTCTTGTTTGCTTGTTTGTCTGAGGCATGCAATGTGTCAGATTTAAATTTTTTGTTCTGGTGCTTACCTAGTGGCGTGTTCTCAGATACAGACGTTACAATTTTTTTTTTCCACTAAAAAAAAAGAAGTTAATTGTCCTCACCATACTAATGAATGACTTTGAGAATTAATTTACAGGAATATTTCCAAACGCCATTCAAAATTTTGAAACAAATTTTATTTAATTTAAAATTTTTGTGTCATTTTGATAAGTCGTAGTGATTGATTGCTCAACTCTCTATTACTAATCATTTTACAAATAATGTGACATAATAACCATATTAAATAAAAAAGGTAAGATCAAAAGAGCACAACAATTTAATCATGCCTAGTGTCAGCGTATGTATGATCTGACATGCTTATATATATATAAATAGCAAAAAATCTATATATGTTTCTGTCTTTGTGCTGTGTGTAAGTGTTAGATATTTCTGTTTTATGAAATGCAATTAGTAAAACAATTGCAGACAGTGAAAAGGAGAATCGTTAATGCCAGAAAAAAAATCACAAAACTTAGGCAGTTCATTGGCAAACAAATAAATAAAAATATAATTTTGACAAATTTATTGATTTATTATATAACTTGCGAAATTTTGTAAAATTTCTTGGTTTCATTGTTAATATATGTAACAATCATATTACATCCCCTATCTCATTATAGTTTTATTTAAAGGCGCTTAATATACATAAAATGAGTTTGTAAGCTTGTAAATTGACTAACCTAACCTATATATGTGTGAACTCCTGCCACAACAATCTTGTACTTCTCTGTTGTCCCATCCTACTGGGTAGACTGCGATGCCTCCGCTTACCAGTAATGCTACATCAGAAAACAACACACATGTATATAAAGGAATGTTTATATTTTTCCAACCTACAGTAGATGAAGGGTTAAATATAATTGTAAACAAAGATGGACCCAGCAATACCTTATTATGCTTACCCAGTATAGTACAGGGTAACATTAGTAAAAACTAAACTTCATTGCACAACACCCTGTGATTAGCATAGGCTGGTTAGATAACCATAATGTGTGGTGAGTAAATTTGTTAATGCTGAGTATTAAAAACAAATTAGTTAACATTGTAGATTCAAGAGTCAGGTCGAAACGTTTTGTTTGATCCTAGTTTTCTCTACTTTTATAAATTGCTTAAAAAACAATGTATATTTATCATTCATATATTTTCATTTTAAATTCCCTCTTCTCTGAATTTATACTTTTGAAATAAAACTATGCGAATGAGTGTATAAAATATATATCAGATTGTTTGTCCATTAACATGTTTTAGTGCAATTTATTTATATAGTATTATATAGTTCACTCTTTTATTCCTCAAAGTTAGTGCAAACCAAATATATAACTGTAATAAAGTACTTTAAGCTAAAGTGGATTTAGTTTTAAAGTTTCCCCCAACAATCATAAAAATAGTGTTCTACTTAAAGCACTAACTTCTGTTTTATGATTTAAAGGTACATTTTGAGATCTTAGATTAAAAAAAAGAAATAAATCAAAGCTGATGGTTTTAAATATTCAGAACTATTTTCATTGTTGGTAGTCATTCAATTTACTAACAAAACATTATTTTTCATATTTTTGTAACACAAATTCTCAAACTCACATGTGTTAGGAAATAAAGACAATTTTTTAATTTCATAGAATTAAAAATTGGTAAGTGGGATTAAGCATAAAACAAAATCTCTTTTAAAATTATAAAAAAACTAAACATTAAATACCTTTTTCAAGAACGTATATTTAAATATTCTCAAAATTGTATATTTTTCTGTACAAAAATGTAATACAATGAAGCTCTTATATTTGAGAGCCAATTGCAATAATATTTAGGTTAGGAAAAAGTAGAACACAAAAAGATAAGTCTGATTTTCAAAATACTTACCATCAATTTTTCTTTCCAAAAATTAAACAATATTTATTTAAAACCTTTTAAATTCATAAAAATAAGGAATAAGTAAATGATTAAAAATCAGTTAAAAGAAGTCACTAAATGTATTTTCACGATGTAATAGTGTCTAAGTTCAAATTGATAGTCACCTTGTTTGATTAAATTCTTATCAACATAGATAAAGTACAGTGTGGAAACAAACAATCTTGATGTTTTTATGAATATGATACCTAATTCGTTATTGACATATCGTAGGCTAAATTTTAAGGAGCAGAAAAGTTTCAGGCTACTCATAGGCCTACTTCATTTAGAATATAATTCAGATGGGTTAATAATATTTGGATATAATATATGTGATGCGAAAGATTAATAGGGAGCATTTGTGCAAGTTTAGCTGTAGCTGTGTGTATAACATAAATAATACAACAAGCAGACAGTGCTGTAACTGCAACCAAAAGACTCGATGCATTTCTAGTCCCCACAGGTAGATGATAGCTTGCCACCAGGGTTCTGGGCTAACACTTACCTGCCAGTAACTGTAATGTCCCTGCAAGTTTAGCTGTAGCTGTGTGTATAACATAAGTAATACAACAAGCAGACATTGCTGTAACTGCAACCAAAAGACTCAATGCACTTCCAGTCCCCACAAGTATGGTGCTAGCTTGCCACCATGGGCTTGGAATATCACCAAATCTAGAACAAAGAGTCAAAGCAGTTAATTTTAGTTTATACATTAACTAGAGGGCTCTGCCCCTTGGCGCCTATGGTGACCAACCCCAGAGTAGAAAACGGCCTGGTAGGCCAATTATTCTTGTTCTTTGATGACTCAAAATTTAATGATTTAATACTTAATTAGGGCATGTCTATTTCACATTCTTAAAAAAAAAAATTCTGTTAGTAAAAACCATTAAGTCATATTGAAATAATAATAACGTTTAAAATCATAAACTAACAGAACATTGTAAAAGAGGGTGGGTGATTTAATTCAATTTCAGCTCTAGGATTTAATTTTATCTTGATGTTGACTTATTCATTGTTGTAGATCGAATACTACTACATGTTTATTCAGTTTCATAAACTATCAACAGAAAATAGTACAAAATTTGTTTTAAAATCTTAAATGAAAAAGTGAAATTATCAGAAGGGATCCTACTACAATTTTGATTATAAAAAATGAATTGGGAAATTCATTAATTTATTTAAGTAGCCTCTTTCTTTTTGCCTATTTTGATGACTAGTCTTTTTAAGATTTCTTACGAAATGTATCTGTCATCGAAAATTTTGAATTGGAAATTATCGATACAAAACCAAATGAGATTCTATAGCACTGTCAATAAATGTAAAATCTCTAAAAATCAGTTTTATTTGATTTCATAAAGTGTGAAATCGCAAATAAAAGTAGATTACCGTTTTTATTTTTCAAACAAAGTATAAGCTCAAAAGGAATTGAGCTTTAATCCTTTTAAAAAAAAGGACAAAAATAACATAAAATAACAACCCCAGCCCTCGAATACTCTAATAGCATCAGGGTTGGAAAAGAACAAGAGTTGGTCAAGAGAGATCTGATAGGAAATATTACAACAAAAAGTTGTAGATCCAGGTAACCTATCCTGGGATTGTAAAGCTCACTAAAGTGATCCCCTGAGGGTTTATTTTGTTAGAAAACAAGCTAGGTGTTGAGATGCTCACTAAAGTGATCCCCTGAGGGTTTATTTTGTTAGAAAACAAGCTAGGTGTTGAGATGCTCACTAAAGTGATCTCCTGAGGGTTTATTTTGTTAGAAAACAAGCTAGGTGTTGAGATGCTCACTAAAGTGATCCCCTGAGGGTTTATTTTGTTAGAAAACAAGCTAGGTGTTGAGATGCTCACTAAAGTGATCTCCTGAGGGTTTATTTTGTTAGAAAACAAGCTAGGTGTTGAGATGCTCACTAAAGTGATCCCCTGAGGGTTTATTTTGTTAGAAAACAAGCTAGGTGTTGGGATGCTCACTAAAGTGATCCCCTGAGGGTTTATTTTGTTAGAAAACAAGCTAGGTGTTGAGATGCTCACTAAAGTGATCTCCTGAGGGTTTATTTTGTTAGAAAACAAGCTAGGTGTTGAGATGCTCACTAAAGTGATCCCCTGAGGGTTTATTTTGTTAGAAAACAAGCTAGGTGTTGAGATGCTCACTAAAGTGATCTCCTGAGGGTTTATTTTGTTAGAAAACAAGCTAGGTGTTGAGATGCTCACTAAAGTGATCTCCTGAGGGTTTATTTTGTTAGAAAACAAGCTAGGTGTTGAGATGCTCACTAAAGTGATCTCCTGAGGGTTTATTTTGTTAGAAAACAAGCTAGGTGTTGAGATGCTCACTAAAGTGATCCCCTGAGGGTTTATTTTGTTAGAAAACAAGCTAGGTGTTGAGATGCTCACTAAAGTGATCTCCTGAGGGTTTATTTTGTTAGAAAACAAGCTAGGTGTTGAGATGCTCACTAAAGTGATCCCCTGAGGGTTTATTTTGTTAGAAAACAAGCTAGGTGTTGGGATGCTCACTAAAGTGATCTCCTGAGGGTTTATTTTGTTAGAAAACAAGCTAGGTGTTGAGATGCTCACTAAAGTGATCCCCTGAGGGTTTATTTTGTTAGAAAACAAGCTAGGTGTTGAGATGCTCACTAAAGTGATCTCCTGAGGGTTTATTTTGTTAGAAAACAAGCTAGGTGTTGAGATGCTCACTAAAGTGATCTCCTGAGGGTTTATTTTGTTAGAAAACAAGCTAGGTGTTGAGATGCTCACTAAAGTGATCTCCTGAGGGTTTATTTTGTTAGAAAACAAGCTAGGTGTTGATATGCTCACTAAAGTGATCTCTTGAGGGTTTATTTTGTTAGAAAACAAGCTAGGTGTTGAGATGCTCACTTAAGTGATCTCCTGAGGGTTTATTTTGTTAGAAAACAAGCTAGGTGTTGAGATGCTCACTAAAGTGATCTCCTGAGGGTTTATTTTGTTAGAAAACAAGCTAGGTGTTGAGATGCTCACTAAAGTGATCTCCTGAGGGTTTATTTTGTTAGAAAACAAGCTAGGTGTTGAGATGCTCACTAAAGTGATCTCCTGAGGGTTTATTTTGTTAGAAAACAAGCTAGGTGTTGAGATGCTCACTAAAGTGATCTCCTGAGGGTTTATTTTGTTAGAAAACAAGCTAGGTGTTGAGATGCTCACTTAAGTGATCTCCTGAGGGTTTATTTTGATAGAAAACAAGCTAGGTGTTGAGATGCTCACGAAAGTGATCTCCTGAGGGTTTATTTCGTTAGAAAACAAGCTAGGTGTTGAGAGGCTCACTAAAGTGATCTCCTGAGGGTTTATTTCGTTAGAAAACAAGCTAGGTGTTGAGATGCTCACTAAAGTGATCTCCTGAGGGTTTATTTTGTTAGAAAACAAGCTAGGTGTTGATATGTTCACTAAAGTGATCTCCTGAGGGTTTATTTTGTTAGAAAACAAGCTAGGTGTTGATATGCTCACTAAAGTGATCTCCTGAGGGTTTATTTTGATAGAAAACAAGCTAGGTGTTGAGATGCTCACTAAAGTGATCTCCTGAGGGTTTATTTTGTTAGAAAACAAGCTAGGTGTTGAGATGCTCACTAAAGTGATCTCCTGAGGGTTTATTTTGTTAGAAAACAAGCTAGGTGTTGATATGCTCACTAAAGTGATCTCCTGAGGGTTTATTTTGATAGAAAACAAGCTAGGTGTTGAGATGCTCACTAAAGTGATCTCCTGAGGGTTTATTTTGTTAGAAAACAAGCTAGGTGTTGAGATGTTCACTAAAGTGATCTCCTGAGGGTTTATTTTGATAGAAAACAAGCTAGGTGTTGAGATGCTCACTAAAGTGATCTCCTGAGGGTTTATTTTGTTAGAAAACAAGCTAGGTGTTGAGATGTTCACTAAAGTGATCCCCTGGAAGGGTTTATTTTGTTAGAAAACAAGCTAGGTGTTGAGATGCTCACTAAAGTGATCTCCTGAGGGTTTATTTTGTTAGAAAACAAGCTAGGTGTTGAGATGCTCACTAAAGTGATCCCCTGAGGGTTTATTTTGATAGAAAACAAGCTAGGTGTTGAGATGCTCACTAAAGTGATCTCCTGAGGGTTTATTTTGTTAGAAAACAAGCTAGGTGTTGAGATGCTCACTAAAGTGATCTCCTGAGGGTTTATTTTGTTAGAAAACAAGCTAGGTGTTGAGATGCTCACTTAAGTGATCTCCTGAGGGTTTATTTTGTTAGAAAACAAGCTAGGTGTTGAGATGCTCACTAAAGTGATCTCCTGAGGGTTTATTTTGTTAGAAAACAAGCTAGGTGTTGATATGCTCACTAAAGTGATCTCCTGAGGGTTTATTTTGTTAGAAAACAAGCTAGGTGTTGAGATGCTCACTAAAGTGATCTCCTGAGGGTTTATTTTGTTAGAAAACAAGCTAGGTGTTGATATGCTCACTAAAGTGATCTCCTGAGGGTTTATTTTGTTAGAAAACAAGCTAGGTGTTGAGATGCTCACTTAAGTGATCTCCTGAGGGTTTATTTTGTTAGAAAACAAGCTAGGTGTTGAGATGCTCACTAAAGTGATCTCCTGAGGGTTTATTTTGTTAGAAAACAAGCTAGGTGTTGAGATGCTCACTAAAGTGATCTCCTGAGGGTTTATTTTGTTAGAAAACAAGCTAGGTGTTGAGATGCTCACTAAAGTGATCTCCTGAGGGTTTATTTTGTTAGAAAACAAGCTAGGTGTTGAGATGCTCACTAAAGTGATCTCCTGAGGGTTTATTTTGTTAGAAAACAAGCTAGGTGTTGAGATGCTCACTTAAGTGATCTCCTGAGGGTTTATTTTGATAGAAAACAAGCTAGGTGTTGAGATGCTCACTAAAGTGATCTCCTGAGGGTTTATTTCGTTAGAAAACAAGCTAGGTGTTGAGATGCTCACTAAAGTGATCTCCTGAGGGTTTATTTCGTTAGAAAACAAGCTAGGTGTTGAGATGCTCACTAAAGTGATCTCCTGAGGGTTTATTTTGTTAGAAAACAAGCTAGGTGTTGATATGTTCACTAAAGTGATCTCCTGAGGGTTTATTTTTTTAGAAAACAAGCTAGGTGTTGATATGCTCACTAAAGTGATCTCCTGAGGGTTTATTTTGATAGAAAACAAGCTAGGTGTTGAGATGCTCACTAAAGTGATCTCCTGAGGGTTTATTTTGTTAGAAAACAAGCTAGGTGTTGAGATGCTCACTAAAGTGATCTCCTGAGGGTTTATTTTGTTAGAAAACAAGCTAGGTGTTGATATGCTCACTAAAGTGATCTCCTGAGGGTTTATTTTGATAGAAAACAAGCTAGGTGTTGAGATGCTCACTAAAGTGATCTCCTGAGGGTTTATTTTGTTAGAAAACAAGCTAGGTGTTGAGATGTTCACTAAAGTGATCTCCTGAGGGTTTATTTTGATAGAAAACAAGCTAGGTGTTGAGATGCTCACTAAAGTGATCTCCTGAGGGTTTATTTTGTTAGAAAACAAGCTAGGTGTTGAGATGTTCACTAAAGTGATCCCCTGGAAGGGTTTATTTTGTTAGAAAACAAGCTAGGTGTTGAGATGCTCACTAAAGTGATCTCCTGAGGGTTTATTTTGTTAGAAAATAAGCTAGGTGTTGAGATGCTCACTAAAGTGATCTCCTGAGGGTTTATTTTGTTAGAAAAACAAGCTAGGTGTTGAGATGTTCACTAAAGTGATCCCCTGAGGGTTTATTTTGTTAAAAAACAAGCTAGGTGTTGAGATGCTCACTAAAGTGATCTCCTGAGGGTTTATTTTGTTAGAAAACAAGCTAGGTGTTGAGATGCTCACTAAAGTGATCTCCTGAGGGTTTATTTTGTTAGAAAACAAGCTAGGTGTTGAGATGCTCACTAAAGTGATCCCCTGAGGGTTTATTTTGTTAGAAAACAAGCTAGGTGTTGAGATGCTCACTAAAGTGACCCCTGAGGGTTTATTTTGTTAGAAAACAAGCTAGGTGTTGAGATGCTCACTAAAGTGATCTCCTGAGGGTTTATTTTGTTAGAAAACAAGCTAGGTGTTGATATGCTCACTAAAGTGATCTCCTGAGGGTTTATTTTGTTAGAAAACAAGCTAGGTGTTGAGATGCTCACTAAAGTGATCTCCTGAGGGTTTATTTTGTTAGAAAACAAGCTAGGTGTTGATATGCTCACTAAAGTGATCTCCTGAGGGTTTATTTTGTTAGAAAACAAGCTAGGTGTTGAGATGCTCACTAAAGTGATCTCCTGAGGGTTTATTTTGTTAGAAAACAAGCTAGGTGTTGAGATGCTCACTAAAGTGATCTCCTGAGGGTTTATTTTGTTAGAAAACAAGCTAGGTGTTGAGATGTTCACTAAAGTGATCTCCTGAGGGTTTATTTTGTTAGAAAACAAGCTAGGTGTTGAGATGCTCACTAAAGTGATCCCCTGAGGGTTTATTTTGTTAGAAAACAAGCTAGGTGTTGATATGCTCACTAAAGTGATCTCCTGAGGGTTTATTTTGATAGAAAACAAGCTAGGTGTTGAGATGCTCACTAAAGTGATCTCCTGAGGGTTTATTTTGTTAGAAAACAAGCTAGGTGTTGAGATGTTCACTAAAGTGATCCCCTGAGGGTTTATTTTGTTAAAAAACAAGCTAGGTGTTGAGATGCTCACTAAAGTGATCTCCTGAGGGTTTATTTTGATAGAAAACAAGCTAGGTGTTGAGATGCTCACTAAAGTGATCTCCTGAGGGTTTATTTTGTTAGAAAACAAGCTAGGTGTTGAGATGCTCACTAAAGTGATCTCCTGAGGGTTTATTTTGTTAGAAAACAAGCTAGGTGTTGAGATGCTCGCTTAAGTGATCCCCTGAGGTTTTATTTTGTTAGAAAACAAGCTAGGTGTTGATATGCTCACTAAAGTGATCTCCTGAGGGTTTATTTTGATAGAAAACAAGCTAGGTGTTGATATGCTCACTAAAGTGATCCCCCTGAGGGTTTATTTTGTTAGAAAACAAGCTAGGTGTTGATATGCTCACCAAAGAGATCCCCTGAGGGTTTATTTTGTTAGAAAACAAGCTAGGTGTTGATATGCTCACTAAAGTGACCCCTGAGGGTTTATTTTGTTAGAAAACAAGCTAGGTGTTGATATGCTCACTGAAGTGATCCCCTGAGGTTTTATTTTGTTAGAAAACAAGCTAGGTGTTGAGATGCTCACTAAAGTGATCCCCTGAGGGTTTATTTTGTTAGAAAACAAGCTAGGTGTTGATATACTCACTAAAGTGATCCCCTGAGGGTTTATTTTGTTAGAAAACAAGCTAGGTGTTGATATGCTCACTGAGGTGATCCCCTGAGGGTTTATTTTGTTAGAAAACAAGCTAGGTGTTGATATGCTCACTGAAGTGATCCCCTGAGGGTTTATTTTGTTAGAAAACAAGCTAGGTGTTGATATGCTCACTGAAGTGATCCCCTGAGGGTTTATTTTGTTAGAAAACAAGCTAGGTGTTGATATGCTCACTAAAGTGACCCCTGAGGGTTTATTTTGTTTTATGCTCACTGAAGTGATCCCCTGAGGGTTTATTTTGTTAGAAAACAAGCTAGGTGTTGATATGCTCACTGAAGTGATCCCCTGAGGGTTTATTTTGTTAGAAAGCAAGCTAGGTGTTGATATGCTCACTAAAGTGACCCCTGAGGGTTTATTTTGTTTTATGCTCACTGAAGTGATCCCCTGAGGGTTTATTTTGTTAGAAAACAAGCTAGGTGTTGATATGCTCACTGAAGTGATCCCCTGAGGGTTTATTTTGTTAGAAAACAAGCTAGGTGTTGATATGCTCACTAAAGTGACCCCTGAGGGTTTATTTTGTTTTATGCTCACTGAAGTGATCCCCTGAGGGTTTATTTTGTTAGAAAACAAGCTAGGTGTTGATATGCTCACTGAAGTGATCCCCTGAGGGTTTATTTTGTTAGAAAACAAGCTAGGTGTTGATATGCTCACTAAAGTGACCCCTGAGGGTTTATTTTGTTTTATGCTCACTGAAGTGATCCCCTGAGGGTTTATTTTGTTAGAAAACAAGCTAGGTGTTGATATGCTCACTGAAGTGATCCCCTGAGGGTTTATTTTGTTAGAAAACAAGCTAGGTGTTGATATGCTCACTAAAGTGACCCCTGAGGGTTTATTTTGTTTTATGCTCACTGAAGTGATCCCCTGAGGGTTTATTTTGTTAGAAAACAAGCTAGGTGTTGATATGCTCACTGAAGTGATCCCCTGAGGGTTTATTTTGTTAGAAAACAAGCTAGGTGTTGATATGCTCACTAAAGTGACCCCTGAGGGTTTATTTTGTTTTATGCTCACTGAAGTGATCCCCTGAGGGTTTATTTTGTTAGAAAACAAGCTAGGTGTTGATATGCTCACTGAAGTGATCCCCTGAGGGTTTATTTTGTTAGAAAACAAGCTAGGTGTTGAGATTTCTCCAATTTTATTAAATTTTAGTATGTAGGTTTGGCTTTACGAAAAATAGGTCGTTCAATTTGAACATATTACCTATTTTAAACTGATTTTCGGAAATAATGTTTCTCCTCTAAGTTCTTCTTTATAATCTACATTCAATTATATCCAATATTTGTCTTCTGTTTTACATTTTTTCTAAAAACTTGATTTTAAACTGTATATATATCAATATGTCAGTGATGAAATTAAGGTTTTTAAAATAGGGCTATTATAAAAAAAAGTAATCTTTTGTTCAACTTTCCCTGTTTTCTAATTTGGAATCATACGAAGAAATTTGTTTAGTATATATTAATTAAAAGAACTTTCTTTCATTTCTTCTGTTCAAGGAGTAAAGAACTTCCCTTTCGGGATACACCCTATACATTGGAATAGCATTGTCTCAGTCTTAGTCCAACTGTTTGATAAACCTATTTTATTTTATCAAGTTGGCAACGATTCCAGCATCTCAAAAGATTCAATATTGGACTTCTAAAGCCTTTTTCTATCCGTTAATTAAATAAATTTTTATATTCTCTGAAATTGAGGTTAAGCGGTTCGAAAGTAAAAGAAATCAATTCCATTGTTACCTCTCTCATACAACTTCACTCTTTCAACCCTCCCCCCACTCCCATTTATATCTGGATATATAGAGTGTCTTAATAGTTCCATTGGAACAATGTAGATGTCTATGTTTATTGAACTAATATAGTATAGTGTCTATACATTATGGGTGGAGAGCCATTTTATGGTACAGTAGCCTCAGACTAGGAGTGTGTCTAGTGTAATGGGCGTGTCCTCCCTTCTATTTGGGACTTGACGGTACAACTCATTCCATGAAAACTAGGTACACAAATTACTGCTTAACTACATTTAATTCCTAAAGTTACAACTTCGCGACAGACTTTTGTAAACATTTTATTCTTATTTACACCGATAAAAGAAACGAAAGTAGGGTAGACGTTTACACAGAAGCATTTGAGGTTTATATTTTTTTATTGAGGTTGTACTGCTGAAAGCAAATGCAACAAACGAAGTGTGGAGGCCCCTATTTTCCTCTCCACCCCAGACACATTCCTACCTTGAGGACACTGTATATTAAGTGAAGAAAAATAAATGACCTACCAAAAATGAAAGTTATAATTAATTTTGTTCCTTTCTCTAGGAAAATCCAATACATAAAGGAAGTCTAGTAATATTTTTAAAGGCTTTTCAATTATTTATTTAGGTTAATTTCACTTCTTATTAGACAAATTTAAGTTAATCATTATGAGTGGCCTGATAAGTTTTGTTAATGTATGGTACTAAATTTTGGTAAAAGGTTCATAAATGTGACAACTGAGAAAAGACATCAAGGGGGAAAAAAGGATTTTAACCGATATTCTGGCATGATGTGGTAACATACAGGCCTTAAATCTGGTTATTACTATGCACTTATTTGTTAAGTAGGCAGTTAGTGGGCAGAACTTAAATTATGTTTTGACAATGTTGACTCTGGTATGAAATATTTTTTTCCAAGAAGGATGTGCAAGGGTCAAGTAAATCAGTTGCTGTTTAAGACAAACTGCATTCTATTAGAAACAACTGTTTTAAATTTAATTACTATTAATTATGAAATGTAATGTAATATATAAGAACAAGTGTAAGTTTATGTGAGGGAAATATATAACTAACCTCACAATCGATAGAACTTATGTACGTGACAGCTACCGATATTCACATTTTTGCCAAAAGTGTCTCTTGTTAATTTTTAGAATTTTATACAGTTATTATTAAAAACTTTCAACATCAATATTTCCAAAAAATGGTCCAATAGTTCTTCAATAGATTTTTTAAATTTTTTTATAATTATGCTAAAATTCTTTATAAATGAATGAGAAAAACAACCGCTCAAAATGATGTATTTACCTTTTTTAAAATCCGTCAACGTGGCTAATTTTGACGCGTTTCGAAGCATATGTTTCATCATAAGGAGTTGGCTTTCGACCTTGGCGCGCATCATGCAATGTTGTTTATTAAATATAGATATAGACCCAATAAGGGAGGGATATCTTACCCGGAATATCTGCCACACTGCATGACGATTTCAATGACTCCTTGTGGAGTGAGACGGGGATAGTTGCATCGGCGGAAAGAGCTGAAGTAAGCGTCTACTTTCCCCATCAGCCGACCCTGAAACAAATAGTCTTATAGTTTGTAAAACTCTCTCTCACACCCAGACAAGCTGCCTAAATAGTGACTCATTGCAAACTCTTTAGACAACTTTCTTAAGGCTTCTTAATAATTGTTAAATTAATACCTACTGAATGTGAATGTTCGTAATTTGATTGAAAAGAACTCCAAATTAAGCCATTGTTAAAACAAAAGGGAGAAATAATGTGAGTAAAAATAAAGTAAAGAAAGCATGTTGACATTTATTTGCCATGTGATTGATAAAACAGTATGAATAATTAGATAAACGACGAAAATGTTATCTAACATGTCCTAACTTAAAGTGTATACATAAAAACATAATTGTTTACCTACAATTTAAAACATCGCAAAAAACCACTAGAAATTATTCTCTGCTGCCTTTTTATGAACTGAAATCTCGTACAAAATAGAGATTCAGTATCAGAAGAAAAAAATCATCATTATGTCATATTGAAAGAACATAACAAATATAAATTAAAGGTATGATTCAGAAAAACAACACAGATATCAATTGATTAGAAATTAAGGTAATCCATTAAGCTAAGAAAAATCAAGCTATAGTTGGCAACATCCTATAAACTTTGGACTAATAGACCTGTAGTTTTAAATTAGTTACAAAGATAATTTAACAAACTTCCTACCCAGAAAATTTATATACATTTCAAAATGGCGGCGAATTTTCAAAAAGTTTAGTTTTTTTAAATTTTAGTAATAGGTTAGATTTTTATTAAATTCATATTCGTTAAATTAATAACTCTTCTGTTCTCGACATCTTGTTTCATAAAACTATACACATTTGATATGGTTTCACGAGATTGACTATGAAGGACTTTACTCCCACCAACTCAACAAACCAATGTTTTTGAAATGCACGTATAACTACGAAACGCATAGGAAAAAACTCACTGCAAGACTGAGCTCAGTGTTTCCCCCACCACACCAACCGGCCCAGATACGACTACGCATCTCAATACCAGAGGTCAGGCTAAATCTTATGAACTGTACTTGGCCCTTGGCAGAGTTTGATTCATCTAGTCTACTTGACTCATCTTATTACAAAATCTATTTTTTTTACCATGCCAGTTAGACACTTTTTTTTTATTGTGCGCAAAATTTTAAGAAAAATTATACCAAACAATGTATAATTTACTTTAATAGAATCCAAAATCAACAATGTTTGCTAAAAAATGAATGATAGTATGATATTGACAAGTATGAATAAACATTACTATCGTATATCTTTATTAAAAAAAAAATGTACTTTTCGATTTTAATAAAAAAAGGAGCACAATATAATAATAATAATAGTATAAAACATAATTTGTACTTTATTATTTACATTGTGTTAAGTTCGGTATGAATAAATATGTTAAACGTTAATATTTGACATTTATTTTGTGTAAATTTAACATTCAATCATCTAAGCAACAGTAATTCAGAGAATAATGTTGAAAACAGCAAAAAATTCCCTACTAATATTGAAAAATGTAACAATTATTTTTAAAAAAATGCAAAAACATATTATTCTATTTATAAACATTGTGATAAGGTATGCATTAAATAAACATTTAGTACTATGTAGTAAAATTTTTCATTCTCAAAATCAATAAAACTAGATTAATATGCTACAAGGTACAGAACTAAAATTACTTAGAAAAGAGAAGTGACACTTTACATCATACAGTCACTCATTTTGTAGCAAGCAAACATTGTTGATTTTGGGCTATAATTCAGTAAATTATAAGTCGTTTGTTCTCATTTTTCTTGTAGTTATGTGTTGAATAAAAATATATTATAAATTTTATTTTCAAATATTAAATAAAATAAATTAAATATTACACTTTTGAGCTCATTTAAAACTTAAATCAAACACCCAATACCACAATTCCATAAAACAAGATGTTTGAACTAGCCACAGGAAGAAGTGGGGAAGAACCTCACTTGTATAATTGTTTATGATTTTTGTAGAATTAGTGTTTGTTCAGTACTCATACTCTGAAGATGGTAACTGTGTAACTGAAATGTACATAAGTAAATAAATCTTGTTTTATGGAATTGTGGTATTGGGTGTTTGATTTTAAGTAAAAAAAAAAAAATCAAATATTTTTTTTAACATACCACGTTTTTAAAACGAACTAAAAAGTATATAATTTTTCATGACCCTTCTACAATATTGAGGAAGGATTGTTAGTGGCTATGGATATATTTGGAATACTTGGAGAGAAAAACGTGGGGCGCAGGCAATCTATGATAGTTAAGGAGGAGTAAATAAATTAAATTACAGTGAATCTCATTTCCGATTCACTGAAATTAGCTGTAAATTCATCCGGATTGTCTACTTGTATTATTAACTGGCTGCGCCCCACGTTTTTCTCTCCAAATATTCCAAATATATCCATAGCCACTAACAATCCTCCCTCAAAATTGTAGAAGGGTCATGAAAAAATATGTTATACTTTTTAGTCCGTTTTAAAAACGTGGTATGTAAAAAAAAAATTATTTGATTTATTATTTTCTGTTTTTTAGGTGTTATGTTCGGGTGAAAGATTTCAATCGGTTTTGTATTTATATGGATGAGACTCTGACAGGGACATATATAGGAAATTCCCAATGCATTTCACATCCAGTTTAGCTGCAAATGTCTGAAATTCAAAATATTACCTCTTATTATCTGTTGTTTAAACAAATGTAGAGGCAAGAAACCAACTGAATATTGTATTGTCATCCAATTCTGACCTATGTTCAAAATTTCAGGTCTCTAGCTTATCGGGAAGTTAGTTTAAACTCGATTGCAAAATTCCACCCGGACAGACAGACTGATATAACGGATAACGAACTAATAAAAACGAGGTAATAAATCAAAATTTTATAAAGTGAAGCCCAGTAGGTGACTTATACGGGCGGCTTGGTCACCGGACGCCCTAATCCTCTGCGCTTGTGTGAGTGAAGCTACCCTTTGTACGCCGCATTCCCAATTTGATGATAGTATAATATAATCAGTAGTTAAATAATAGACAAAACATTTTCATTACTTTTACATAGAAGAGAATGGTTTGCGGGTTATGATATCAACCGTACTCAAGTTTGACCTTACGTATCTTGTTTTAACAAGATCGACGGAATTAAATGTTTTTAGCTTCTTAGTCAGATAAATGGACGTAACACAAGAGGAAAAATTAGTTAAACATTTCTTTAAGAGACAAAACGTATTCAATACAAGATTCATGTAGCCTATCTTTTGTCCAGTTTTTGTAGTGAAAGGATCTATTACAACCCTTCTTTCCTTTCATTTAATATTGCAGTTACAACCGAAGGCTGCGAGTGAAGGGACATCAATATTGTACATTGTACACAACTGCCTCCATTCTTGTAATGACTTGTCGTTACTTATAAAAGAGTCTTTGTGCTTAGCCGCTGGAGTTCAACTTTTATCAATTATATTTTCATCTGTGGTTCACTCCTTTTCAGTAATATAATTTTCTGTTAATTTTAATTGTTTTTTATTTTTCAAATTTCCTATATGGCAAACTAGTTCGGAAAACCTATACATCAGTCTTCGGCTTCGGTGTTTTGGTTTCAGTCTGTAATATTTGTAGCAGGACATATTAACGACTACTGATAACTATGATGACCTGTTGTGTCCGCCGAGCGGCCAGTGGTATGAGCACAGCATCTTTCATTGACAAGGGTCAGAAGAGTTTGACAGGTCTATACTGTCTGTATACAGTAACTTGGTGTCTGAACCCTCGGCTACCTGCGAGCGGCCGGAACCGTCCCCCCCGTAACTTCCTTCCTCACCCAGCTGTTTCAGTGATGAGTCACCTACTAGCGTAACACTGCACTGTTTAAGTTTTTTATGGGAGACACAATTTTTAATTTTTTTCAGCATAGTTAAAATGTTTAGGAAAATATAAGGAAATTGATACCAAACACTAGTAGGTGACTCATCACTGAAACAGCTGGGTGAGGAAGGGAGTTACGGGGGGACGGTCCGGGTCCAGACGCCAAGTTACTGTATACAGATCCGCTGAGCGGTATATTTTTCTGCTACATTCTTTAGCTCCCTGAAGTCTTATACATATTGCTAACTGACAATCTGCCTGAAGGTTTATTACGTTTGTCAATGGTACACAGGCCAACATTCTTAGATTTATGGTAGTATAAACGATAAAACATGTTCTAATAAATCTTCCGAAAAGCGTAAAAACATCTTTTTTAAATTTTGAATTAATTTTTTTTTTTTTTTTAAATTTTCAAAATTAATTTAAGAAACTAAAGGTAACTAAAACATATCAATTCCGAAGCTAACCTATCATGGGCTATCTTAGAAATCCTTTTTAACAGAAAAGCTTGCCGCTTAGCGGAAAGCCCCTAGACCTGCCAAACCTTTCTGATCCTTAACTGAAGATGCGGGGTTCAGACTACTGTCCGCTCGGCGAAAGACACTTCGGGAATCAAATTCATTACTTTAACGATCCTGGTCCATATCACCCCCTCGAGATAGCTAGACTGAATCATGTACGTTGAACCAGCTTGGACATCACTGAATCAGACCACCATGTGTGCAATGTATAACTGAACCAACTGAGCTACAGCCTTCGTTTTAACTTAACCCCCCTCCTATTCAACCCTAGAGAATTAAGTAAAAAAATGTTTTTAATCTCAAAAATACCCCAAAAGGGCTTTTTTAGGGGTGGGGGGTCGTTTTTGGTAAACTTTCAAATCTAAAGGTAGGTCGAGTGGTACCTCATTTTAAAGGTCTCTGTTCACTGATCATTTTGGGGAAAAAGTTTTTAACTTATCTTACTGCGTATGTACAGGGTGTTTCAAAACGTCACGAAAATAGTGTTTTACAGGTAGTTTTATTGTTACCACATATCATAACCTAGATAAACCAAATTTTTATCCTAGATCCATGAGAAGTGCCATTTCAAAAATAAGTGTTTAAGTTGCCCCTTACTCAAAAATTTCCAAATTAAAAAAATATATACAATTTTGTTTATATATATATATAAAAAAAAAAAAAAAACAGATTAAAACTTAAAAACTCTAAATAGTAACGTTATTCGTGAAGCACCTTTTTTTGAAAAGATCTTTCAAAATCAAACATTTTTGTATTTAAGTTTGACTTTATCTTTAACCGTCGTGAGAGACATATATACTGTACATGTGCCACTCAAATGATTCGGAGGATTTTACTAGTGAAGTTGAATGAAATTCTCCAATCTGGAGTATAGAATCCGTCTTTGTATTGTCAGTGGCACGGGCGCCTATGACCAGATGTGGCCGCGACATCTGTTTGTTTTCAGTGTATAACGCCTAATACACATCTTACTGTTTTAGAAATTAACTTATAGAGATGAGGTTTGATCCAAAATTTTGGTAACTATGTCCTACCACTTAAGAAGAACATTCGAGTTATTGATTCTACTTTTTTGCTTTCTAAAAAAGATTAATAAGAACAAGTGTTCCCGTCTAAAACTAACCTTACTTTTATTAGGTCAACGTTCTCCACTAGTTAACCAACTCTTGGATATATAAATGCTGAAATGATTGCAAGCATAAAACATTACAGACACTATTGTTTGTTCAAGTGCAGGAGAATGTGAACAGTGAATTAAAGTCAGATAGAGGAAGCTTTGCTCTACTTTTGTCGGGTTATCGAGTTAATATTGTGTGAACTTTCACGCTTCACTTATTTTTCAACTTTGCTTCGAGCAATGAATCTAATATTAATAAATGTAAATAACGATATTAAAAGTTGATGATCGAGAAAGGAATTTCAATTTAGTTTTAATATAAAACATCATTCCATTCAATATAAATTTCGAAGGTGTAGAAATTTTATCGGTAGAAAGACAGTTCCGTGTGAGTTTAACAGAGTGGAAAAAAAGTTTTGCAACCCTTAGGTAATTTCTGAATATTGTTAACTTTCGCCAGATCTCATAGCGTAAGTCCTTTCACTTTTTGAAACCTTTTTTCAAAGGGTTACCTTATAAATGCCATTTTAGATTAATTTTAGTGCCTTGGTATAATATCTAACCGGAATTATGTGTTTACTATTTGTCGTGGATATTAATACAAATTTAAAAAAAAACAACCAAATACCGATTAAATTTTTAACAGCGGATTTAACTGAAGGAACACACTTTATATATTTTTTTAATTTTAGTAAACCGTCCCCGATTTTTGCAAGGGACAACAAAGGGGCAATTTTTTCCCGCCGTCATGTGACATCATTTTAAAGGGAATTATCAAAGGAAACTGACATTGAAAATGACGTATAGAATAAGTCATTAGAGAATTCTTTTTAATTTTGGTGTTACTTGTGCCTTTATTTCTTGTTGAGTTAGTTCATTATTTCAACCAAAGTAGTCATGGGGGCTTATATACGTCATCAGTTTCCTCTTACAATCCCTTTAAAAAAAATATGTCACGTGATGTGTACAAAAAATTGCGCCATTGGTTCCCCCCTTTCAAAATTTGGGACCTGGCGAAAATAGGAAAAATACATGAAATTTTAATCGGTATTTTGGTTTTTTCATTAATATCGATGATAAATAAAAACTCTAAAAATGTGACGTCTTGCAACCATAATTCCAGATAGTATATCTTAGACTTTTTAAAACATTAAACATTTATTTTTTTATACCCTTCAAATTGAAATGTCACATGATGGGGGTAGAAGGGGGTATTTTAGTTTTTTTTTTTAAATTAGCAACCCCGCATCGTGTGACATCATTTTGAAGTGCATAAAAAACTGAAAATTTTTATTGCTTTAAAAAGTCTTTAACCGGAGTTATGGGGTAGAAGTCGAATTTTAAGATTCTTTAAATTTAACATTGATATTAATGGAAGAAACAACATAACCGATTAAATTTATTACCAGCTGAGTTATTTAACTAAATGAACACAATTTTATGTATTTCCCCCTTTTTAACTAACAGGGCCTAATTTTTGAAAGGGCAACCAATTGGGCATTAAAAAAAAAAAAAAACAATATACAGGATGTTCGAAAAATGTGGTGCAATAATTTACGTAGTGATTCCTTGGGTCAAAATAAGCAAAAAAGTTTAGCCTATATAAACTTATGTCGTATCTCGTTTCGTTTAGCGTCTGTCTGTATGTGTTTTTTACAAAATAATTCATAACTCCTTAACGGTTTAAGTTACAGCGTTGAGATTCTGCACAAATGTTCATCGTATGGCCGCTATCTTTGTGCAAAATACGAATAAAAAAAATCTTTAACCGTTTCAAAATGGCGGCTATTTTAAATATTTGACGGCAAATTTCACGAAAACCGTTAATTTTACAAAAAAATTGCAAGATACATAAAATGTAGTAAGTTTTATGGAGATTCCAACGATATCTTATTAAGCTTATTTTGGACGAAGAATAACAGAGAAATTAATTTCTTCCTTGCTAAACCTACAGTTTTCTCCTTTTAAACAATGTTAAAACTGTAACAAATTGCATAAAATTACAAATTATCAATACATAAATATTATTTTATTTTAAAACATGTACAAAATGAAAACTTTTTAAAGGAACACAACTTAAAGAAACCGTTAAGTAGTTATGAATTATTTTGTAAAAAACATACAGACAGACAGACGCTAAACGAATCGAGATAGGACAATGTCTATATAAACTTTTTTTCTTATTTTGACCCAAGGAATCACTACGTAAATTATTGCCCCACATTTTTTGAACATCCTGTATAAAAGTGAATGAATTTACCTTATGAGAGGTTTGGTGAGAGGTTTTCATCTCTACTCATTCAGAAATTATCCAAGAGTTGCAAGACTTTTTTTCTACTTTGTATATATTATATAGTTATATTTAAAAAAAATAGTTGGTGCTTGTTAATTAAAATGCTTTCCAGATTGTTTGCTACTACAAACAAGATTGATTCAAGATTGCAAATTGTGTTACAAACCCTTAGAATATTTCTTCCACGTGTTATGTCTAATTACTGACACGTGTAACAATTACTGACGCAATAATATTATAATGATTAAGGAAGCGGATGGAAATAAAACTGATTGTCCAATTTGATTTCTCAAAAATATGATCAAACGAACATAGTTTCAATTCATAATTAACTTTAATGTAATAGCAGATATTTCTTGTTGAAACTCCATATTCAAGGATAAAATAAAGCAAAAGCTTAAAGTTTCAAAATATTTTAATAATATAAATGAGCTACATATGTATATGATGCCGCAAGGCGAAACAATTGTAGCTCATTTATATTATTTTGAAACTTTAAGCTTTTGCTTTATTTTATCATAAATAACTGTTTGAAGCATTGATTTTACCACTTGTAGTTCATTGCCAAGGTTTGGATAACAACTGAGGATGACGAATTAATGTTGAAACATTGTCTTGATAAAATGGGGTGTGTTGTTGTGGTGAAAGTTTCATCGAAATAGGAGAGAAAACTAAAAGTTTTCACCTGGTGGGTAAACACGAAACTAAATGAGAGCAATGGAAAATCAGCTGATAGTTTAAATTTGAAATTGGGAAACGATCACTTTGTTTGCTCTCAGCTGTTATCAAAAACACCTGATTAGCATATAATTTGGACTACATTGTACTTATGTAACCCAATTGAAATTCAGAAAAATCGTATTAGACATGTCATAATGGCGGCCATTTTAAACATTTTTTTGTTCATATGTTGTGTATTATTTAATTTATAACACACTAAATTATATTTAAAAGTTGCAGGTATCAATTCTTCTCTATGATGACAAATAGCGACTATACCCCCCCCCCCCGAGTGATATTTATATAGTTATAAGAGACAGGAGGGATTAGTCACAGACGCGAGAGTAGCAAACGGAGGCTCCTTCACATTATGGTGAGGTTTTGAAGCCCATTAGGGTCTTTTTTACTTTGTAAATCCACTTGATCTACCTATACAATTTAACATATCCTACAAGGCCCAGGAAACTAACTTTCGGATATTATATGTAGAGGATCTCTTTGTATTACATGATCGGGTTGGGTTAGCACCATGATGCACCTGTCATTGTTCACCTTGGGTTCCTTATATTTGACAACATGACGGGTTTCGAAATAAAATTAAACGCTATTTCGGTAATATAGTATTTTACAAGTTGATGGGTGTACCATGTTACTAGTCTTGAAAACAAACCCATACTCAGGTTTAATGATTCTCTTATAGGCCTAAATATTGCTCTTTCAAAGCTTCATAGATTAGTTTTATTCTATTTTATTAACGCATATACAGGGTGTTTCAAAAATCGTTCCAAAACTTCAGATGCTTATTCCTCACATAAAAACGAACGAGAAATTTTATCTAAATATATTTCCTAAAATGCTTAGTTTTCTATCTAGACGCCATTTTGTGTTAAAAAAACTATCATTTTAACTGTAAATGAGTTGAAATTTTTCATGCAACTTAGTGATAATTAATTTTGACGTGATGAATACAATTTTAAAATTTTAGAACGATTCGCTTCGCTCGTTCAAATGTTAAAATAAATACTTACAATGTGATTTTCAGAAAGTATTGGAAATTATTCATTGAGAATTGTTAAAATTGAATGAGAGAGGGTTTGTTGGATTTTAATTTCGCTGACAACATTCAAATGATCATGCTCAGGAACTTTGTCTTGGTCTGTGTCTGATATTAAATCTACTGAACCGTGTAGAGATATTGAAACCTACGGTTTGCATGAGTTATCAAAGGGACAAGTTATAGCCTAACAAGATGATGGTAGGCCTTTCAACTGTGTCTTGGAAGCCTGGAATAGCATTGGCAATTAAATGTGATGATGGTCGAGTGACATGAACTGTGCGTATCTTGTTTCGTAGTTGTGCGTACTTCAACCAGGTCACACTCGCTTCGCTCGTGTCGGTCATTGGGAACCTTCGTAGCTGTATTTACGTGAAAACGTCATAACAAAAAAAAAAAAAAATCTATGCTTGTTAAGTCTAACGAAAATGTGATATACTACATTTTCTTGATTGGTTAAAATTCGAATTAGGTACTTTTTTTTTTCTTCATAAAAGAGGTTGGTATCGTCACGTGTAAATTAAAAGTGTAAGTCAATTAAAATTTTGACTTAATGTAGAGGCTTTTCATGGAAGCCTAATCGAAGTAAGGATAAAACAGCAATGTTTATTTAAACTATCCGTTGTATTTTTCAGAACTTATAGATTTCTTAGAGCTACCACAGATTTCAACCCTCCAGAGGGGGGGTGGTGGAGGGGGGATGGACAAAAGCCGTACTTTATCGTTAACTCTGTAATATACATGTTTAAAATCGTCCAATTTTAGAACGTAAAATTTTGTACAATGTGGTTTTTAAGTCTAACCTATCCTAACCTAACCCAACCTAACCTAACCTAACCTAACCTAACCCAACCTAACCTAACCTAACCTGACCTAACCTAACCTAACCTAACCTGACCAAACCTAACCTAACCCAACCTAACCTAACCTAACCCAACCTAACCTAACCTAACCTAACCCAACCTAACCTAACCTAACACAACCTAACCTAACCTAACCTAATCTAACCCAACCTAACCTAACTTAACCTAACCTGACCTAACCTAACCTAACCTAACCTAACCTAACCAAGGACGCTTATATTTAAACGCGCGTGTCTGTCTGTCTATAAGTCGCTACACAGACAAGACGAAAAATCCTATAAATTTCAAACCTTCCATTTATGTTCATTGTATTGTACATATAGGAAAAATATAGTGGTAACAAAAAATGACCTTGGAGTATTTAGGAGCAAAAACTATGGAATTAAAAAATTGTTTTTTAAAATATTATGCGTGGGATATCAAATAAAACTAGTTATTCTGATTACGAATATGTATGTTTATTTGACGAAAAAATTAATATGTCTGGTACTAAACCAAATTTAAAGTGCTAGATATCGTCCCCCCCTCCCAATTTGAACACGGCGTGACCTGCAAATCTGAAAAAAATTGGATTTGAAATTAAATTACAGCGCGAAATCGTGTATTATAGTTTTCTGTATGATGAATACAATTTTTAACCACACAATGAGAAATAATTAAAAAAAAAAGAGTTTTTGTGAGGTGTGATACAAACAATTCAATAGCTATTAAAAGATGGATTGGATTTTCATTCATTTCTATGTATTAGAGTCCGTAGATAAAACCAAAGGAAGGTCCTTATAATTTCCCGCGTCTGTCTGTACAATTTAAATTGTAGCTTAAATGAATTTGACTTTATAAAATAACTGTCCCTGTAGGATGGCTACAGACCGTAAGTCGTGCGGTTTTACTTAACACTCTAGACACTTTTATTTACTAATTTTTAAAAATAAAAATGATCAGAAATATTGATATTTATTTATTTATTTTTTTTACAAAAGAGAGTTTTTCATACACCCAAGTTTTTCCTAATTTACATGAAAGTTTTGTCATCATTTTTAAACAATTGTCATCATTTTTGTAGAACTTAAAATTGTGTAAACATTTTTTGTAATTTTAATCCCATATTGCTGGGAAACAGGAGGGAATTTTTCGGATTGGTATGGAACCTTTGAGCTGGAAAAAGTTACTTGTTTTAAAAGTTTTTACCTGCGTTACAGAGGTTTGAAAAATAAATCGGCAAATACTTGGTTAATCAAATTACAAAATTACATGAAATTCTCTTTTAAAATTTTGTTGTATATTGAAAAATAACGAAATCTCAGCGCTTTGAAGATTTACAATCAGGACTTTTGTAGGAAACGCGTGTGTTTCTTGTAAATAGTTAATTAAACAAATTACAGAGCTCCCTCTTATTTCTCTAAGATGAAAACTGACCTAAATATCGCGGAGAGTTTCCTGTCTAATGTAATCATCAATCTGTAGTCTCAGAGTTACTGGCGATTGTCACGGAACAAACGTATTTTAACAAAAAATGACACCTTTCTTGTAGACCATAAACTAGCTACAATTAATTTTTCTAATTGGTTTTCATAACATCTATTTGTGATTTGAATATATTTTGTTTATAAGGTAATTCTTATACTAATTGGCATCCTTCATAGAAATGCAGACATACAGTTCTGTGACTGACTTGAGCGTTGTTCTGTTGTGCTGGATTTATTTTGTGTTTTATTTTATTTTAATTGTTTATTGAAGTGAAAACTTCGTTTGACACGTCCGTCACGCGCCGTTATCACGAAAATTCGTAACGCAAAGATAGGTTAGACCAGTGTGAAACATTTAAGAAAGTGCCTCTTTCACCTGACGACTTCAATTATGAACTGAATGTTATTAAACAAATTGCTGTTAACAATAAGTATGACACTTTGTTAATTAATAATATTCTAAGAAAGAAATTAAAACGTAAAGCTGAAAACCTTGTCCACCATAATGTTAAAATCGATAAAGTCAAATATTGTAAAATGTCATACATGAACGGAATTAGTTATAAAATCAGTAATCTTATTTCTACTAAATGTAATCGTTTTGTCGCCTTTAGTGTTAATAATAATTTAGGGAAAATGTTAGTTAATAATAAAGATAGAAAAGAAAGGCTAGAAAATAGTGGAGTTTATAAAATTTCTTGTCAGAATTGTGACTCTGAGTACATAGGTCAATCAGGGAGATCGATCAATGTTGGAATTAAAGAACATTATAAATAGTTGGAAGCATGTGCTTAGTAACTCCAACTTTGCTAACCACCTGTTGGACTCGGGTCATAATTTTGATCCTAATCTGAATGTAAAATTATTACACATTCAAGATAAAAGTATTAGACTAAATAATCTAGAATGCTTAGAAATAAATAGATCTATATTACATAAACCTACTTTTAATTTAAATGATCAAATTTTATTAAACTCTTCACCACTTCTTAAACCAATAGTGTAACATGTTAACCTTTCCTCTTCCTACCTGCTTGGGTTTTCCAGCTATCCCTTCCATTGTGTTACTTCCGGACCTGTCTCTGTACTGTTAACTTTGTTTAGGCTTACTATTACCAATGACTACATAAATACTATAAGACACGACATAGGATAGGGAAATAGTCTACGCTTTACGGGTGCTGTTCGTCACAAGTTTGACACACAGCTATCAGAAAGCGCTAGCAGCACCTTCTCACTTACTTCCGTCAGCATAGTCAGTGTTGTCAGTTCGTGCGCTGACATAAGCGATTCTCGACCTTCCCTCGCATCTCTGGCCCCATATGTGGCATCAGTGCGTTTTCTCTTACCCGCCTGAAACATTGTTTGACCGTAGAGCCACCTAGCGCCAGTCACATCAACTTCAGATTGGTCACATCAACGCCACCTAGCGGGTATTGGTCAACTCAAGAATAAGCGTAGAATATTTAACATGGCCATGTCGTGTCTTATAGTATTTATGTAGTCATTGCTATTACCATTAGCCCGTAGATGCCGCAAGGCGAAACAATTGTAGCTAAATAAGTTAATAAATACATTTGAAACTGTAGCTTAGTGCTTATTTTATCCTTATTTAAGAAAGTTTTTTTAAAACTTAATTTTATGTTTACATACAAATTTAGTTACCATAGCAACCAATATAATAATACTGATAACAATTGATTAAGTTTATCAGCTAGCTCAAAACAAAGATAGGTTCTAGGCTTCATTAATATAATAGTTAAACACCAAGATAGGTTAGGCTTAATCTAGACAAGTGTGAAATATTAATTTAGGAAAGCAATTTTACACTTAATTTATTGTTTACATACAAATTTAGTTACCATAGCAACCAATATACTGATAACAATTGATTAATTTCATCAGCTAGCTCAACACAAAGATAGGTTAGGCCTAGAATAGACCAATGTGAAACATCAGCTGTAATAATTAAACACCAAGATAGGTTAGGTTTATTCTAGACCAATGTGAAACATTTAGGAAAGTGTTTTACATCTAATTTCAAGTTTACATACAAATTTAGTTACCATAAACAATATAATAATACAACTTAAATCAGCTTATTAGGTGCATGAGCTTTAATAATAAAACAAAGCTAGGTCAAGCTCAGCCTAGACCATTGGAAAGGTGTTGTTTATAAAATACTCGATTTTGGCTAAAGTGTTGATGTATCATTATATATTTTCCACAAAACTATATTGGTCTTGATTAATTTCGATTCCCATTTTAGTATCGATTATATAATTTAATTTAAGAATCAATTAATTAAATGTTGAATATAAAATATTCGCGTGCGAAGCCGCAGGTAAAACTAGTTGTAAATATAAATCTGCCACAACAAGTATTGCTTAAACATTAAATTTATGTTTAATTTTACTGCAACATTGTAGTCTATTTGTTTGACATAAATAATATTGAGATAAACAATCTTTTCAAAACTACCTGTATCCAAAATGGGAGATAAAATCCGGAACAACACATGAAGGCTGCGCAGAGAGACAAAAAGGACCAGACGAATCCTGTGATTGTTAAAGAGGTTGCCATGGTGATGGTGACGTCTGTAAGAAAACAAACACTGATTATACTACAAACATAGTTTTTGTTTTCTTTATTTCGGAATATAATATTTATAGAGAAAGTTTACAAACCTCCACCATTAGCAGTTCAAATTTAAGTATTTTGTAACAAACCTCCACCAAAACATGAATGTGCAAGTCAAATTTTCATAAGTGAAAAGTTAACAATGTAATTTATGCTCAAAATTTTACTTAAAACAAAGTTCTTTTTATAATTTACTCCCTAAATAATTTTAGGCTTGTAAAATGCAAGGCTTAGGACAAACTGTCCATCTTTCTACACCTCTGTATTCAAGATTGAGTTTCTAAATGAATATAAAATTTATGGTTTATAATAAATTTGATTAATTAACTTGTAAAATGACATGTGCCCTTGAGAGCTATAATATAGAAATCTGTTTTCTTTTATACTCAAGTCTTGTCTGATGTAATATAATATTTGTATCGAGAGGGTATTGTGCGAATTTTCTTTCAGAGAGGTAAACATTGTGATATTTTTTCTTGTCGTATCATTTGTTTTCTTTAAGAAAAGTCACTTTGACTTGACACGTTTAGATAGGTCACGATGAAACAAGGTTATAGTTTAGTTCAATGATAAATAGGCTATCTGCGTTGTATCAATTGAAAGGAAATAATCTAAATTTCATATATTATATGCTGTGGTAATATCTATCCCCCTTAACATAACCTCAAATATTTTGATTTTTTGGATTTTTTAATGGTGTATTTACCATAATAAGTAAATATTCGTCAGGCTAAGGTTTTAAATTAAACACACACATAAAGGAAATAAATTATTGCTAAGTACATAATAAAACCACTCGTACACATGTTATCACTATATAAACGCAGGATGTTAATTTACCATGCAAACACAAAACACAGAATTTATTTAGCGTAGTGCAGAAAACAAAGGGGAAGCGATGACGTAACTTGTTAATAAGAGGAGGGTGAAGTTTGTTTACTGAAATACAAACAAACAAAAAATGAAACCTACATCGTCTGCTTCAGCTATTATTAGAAATTAAATAATAATTATGTGGAACTTTTTGTTATTTTTAATATACATCGGAAATATATCTACTAATTATCTCCATATCTGTATGAATTATCTTGTTGGTAATTTTGTGTTCTTATAAAATTATCCCATTTCTTTTAAACTTATAAAAATTCTATCTCGTAAAGATCTCAAATACGTTCCTTGACCAACGAATTCCGTTTAAAGGTTTCAAAATGGTGATTGTTAAGTTATTTAACAAATTGGATCTTGGAGATTTTTTATATTTCTAAAAGAAAATTCCCCCAAAACCACAATAAAACAGTAACAACACAAAACTATACTGTTATGTTTATTCTACCTTATGTACTTTTCAACAGCACTGCTATCATCTTCAGGGGTACAATACACACTAACCTTAATAACTACAATTACTCTATAGGTCTTGTTTGTCCTACTTTTTGTAGATTTCAATAGCACTGCTATCATCCAGTAGTAATTGTAGTTATTAAGGTTAGTTATAAATTACATTGTTAACTTTTCACTTATGAAAATTTGACTTGCACATTCATGTTTTGGTGGAGGTTTGTTACAAAATACTTAAATTTGAACTGCTAATGGTGGAGGTTTGTTACAAAATACTTAAATTTGAACTGCTAATGGTGGAGGTTTGTTACAAAATACTTGAATTTGAACTGCTATTGGTGGAGGTTTGTTACAAAATACTTAAATTTGAACTGCTAATGGTGGAGGTTTGTTATAAAATACTTAAATTTGTACTGCTAATGGTGGAGGTTTGTTATAAAATACTTAAATTTGTACTGCTAATGGTGGAGGTTTGTTACAAAATACTTGAAATTGAACTGCTAATGGTGGAGGTTTGTTAAAAACTACTTGAATTTGAACTGCTAATGGTGGAAGTTTGTTACAAAACACTTGAATTTGAACTGATAATGGTGGAGGTTTGTTACAAAATACTTAAATTTGAACTGCTAATGGTGGAGATTTGTTACAAAATACTTGAATTTGAACTGCTAATGTCGGAGGTTTGTTACAAAATACTTAAATTTGAACTGCTAATGTTGGATTTTTGTTAAAAAATACTGGAATTTGAACTGCTAATGGTGGAGGTTTGTTACAAAATACTTGAATTTGAACTGCTAATGGTGGAAGTTTGTTACAAAATACTTGAATTTAACTGTATAGAAAATTATATAAAATGTTTGCTCAACAGAAGTACACATTTCCTCAAGTTAAAATTGAACAAATTAATGTTAGATTTGATGAAGAACTCTGTAAGTTCAAGGAAATCTTATTGGTTGTCATCTTTTTAAAAATAGTCGGTTGTAAATTATCCATAAAAAACAAAGAAACTCAGACGTGAGGCTGTTGTAAAATAACTAATTTATCAAAATCGACTTCACATTTTGTGTTTACATTTTAATGGAATGTGAAGATCGTAAGTGATAAAATATTACAGTTAAGGTATAATTTGCCAAAAAAAGAAATGAAGAACAGCATCATTTTAATGAAACACGATTTCAGTTAAAGACGCGTTTATAGTACAAGGGACGCAAGCTTAGGGCGTATTTATATATTTTTTCAAAGACGAAGTCGGTGTTTTACTTCACTTTATTGTTTGACAACTTTCGAAATGAAATTTTTGGGATGTATAGTTTTTGATTTTGTTTTGAGGATGGCTGAGTGACATAGTTTTCTGCAATGTTTTCTCCCCGTTTATTTGAGACCCCCTTTTGTAAAGCTCAAAACTCAAAACATTTTTTTTTTACGAATCGGTTTGTGTGTTATTTTCCTGGTTTATTAACTTCAGTTGGTTTGAAACTGAACAATTTCATAAGTCTATTTGAATCTGGTCTAACCTAACATTCGAGTTTTTTGTTAAACAAAAATGTAGATCTGATTTGTGATAGCAAGAATCACCACAAATAGGTTTGGTTAGGTGTATACATATAATACTGAAACTGCAGTATTATTTTAATTAGTTCCTGTTTGTACACAAAAAAGAGGTTGGGGACCGTTTAATACACTAGTGAAAAAAAAAAACAACAAAAAAAAAACCGAATTTATAGACTTATAAATAAAGTTATATTTATTATACTTAGGATATAGTATATAGGCTGAATAGAATAAAATACACACGCGAATTTTGTAAGAGGGGGTTCTTGATTGGTCATTTATGATGTTAGTGCATATATTTTGAGTAATTTAACTAATACAATTTTAATCAAAGTTTGCAGGTTTTAAATCTAAATGTATCAACCCCCAATTCTCTAACTAAGTTGTTATTTTGAGTACCGATTTCAAAGTGGCTTTTAAATTCCGTTACAAATTGGAATCTCAGATCTGACAATTAAATAAATATAGTTTCATTAAAATAATATTATTTACACCATGAACCTCTTCACGCTTACAATCAATAAATAAGAAATTATGACTTGATCTAGGGACTACTTTTTGATCATAGAACAAGCTTAAGATAACGGATTTACAACAATGTGTGTTAAGAAGTATTTTACAAAATTAGTTTTTATTGTGATTAGATTTAAATATACTTCGCAAGCCTTTCTGTATGGGTTTAAAATTTAAAATATCAATAATGACTTACAACTTGATATTATTTATTAATCCAATGTTACATTTTTGAGTCAAGACTAGAATGCATTTTTCCCTGAGTTCAATTTCACGAAATAATATTTCATTAAAACAATAAATAACTACTTATTTAAAGTTTTCAAACTAAGAAAAGTTTTACTCATTAATATGTTTTCATTAGAAGTTTACTTTCACCTCTAGAATTTTAAGTGCAGCTCAACAATCTTTCTAATAAGTTGTATAATCAAATAACATCACAAGTAAAATTGTCTTAAAATATGATTCTAGCCTAAATTGTGATGCTGATTATGAAAAAATAAGTTACTATTTAAACTTTAAAGTTGTCCATTTGATTCTCTAATTGGAGTAAATAAAACCTCATAAAAAGTTAGATATTTTAGGGCCTACACTAACTAACCTAACCTAACGTAAACTAACCCAACTTAACCTAACCTATACTATTTGAATATACTAAAGTTTCATCTCGTAATGTCTTTGTTAAAGGTGATGTAAGTGAACATTAGGACAAACTTTACTTAAATTGGTATTTTTTTTTTGAAATAATTGTTTTGTGGCTTAAGTTCGAACTTTTACATTAAGTAAAAAAAAAAAAGATTTAGTACCATATTCAAATATACGAAATGTTTTATTGACTTGTTTAAAAAAAAATATATATATATTGAATTAAAAAAAAATCAAAATTTAGAATCGGAGACTAAAAAAGAAACTAATTTATTGATAATAACACTATTTTTTTTTGTTATTACGTAATAATACATTTGATGTGGAAAATCAAAACAAAATTATCAATTATAAAAGTTAAAAAATAAATTATTGATAAACCTACCTGATACTATCTGATAAATCCATTGCATTTTATTATTCACATTTTGTAATTTTTAATTTACTAAATATAATATTTTTAATATCTTTTCTATAACTTTACAATAAACTTCTTTTGAACAAATTATAGTCACGTTTTAGAAGGCTTCAAGTAATACGAGATCTTTCCAACAGCTCGAACAAAACACGAGTGGTGAAACCAAGTTGATTGCGAAAGATATCCCTCTCTATAACGTCTACCAACCTCAACTTGCGAAATTTCCCTTTACGTGATTCTATTTTGCTTTTAAAAAATACAGATTTGAAATTATGTTAGTTAAACAAAAAAATAAACTGTCTTTAATGAATTTTCAATCACTTTTACTGAAAAGTAAATAATGCACGAAATCTGTCATTCGTATGGATACAAATAAGTAATTTAAAAACTTTCTTATAGCAAAACGTTTTTCCCTTTTTTGTTGTTTAAAGGTGAAAAATCTTTCTATCATCTTCACCTTATAACAAAAACGGAAGGAAAGAATGTAAAATAAATACCCATAGCTCACACAATGAATAACACAATTGTTCAGTACTTATGCTTCATTTTTCAGTTTACATAAATTTTCTCTTTCTACTATAACACGCCACTTCGGAATAGTCCATTCCCTAATTCAAGGGGTGTTTTGCCTTGAATATCAAGTCCAAGGTATAATGACATCATTTGCAATGTTTCTGATTGGTGGACGGAAATCACGTGATCATGGACGCGAAGCGTTACCTACCCTCGTGGTCCCTAGTTAGTATGTCTTCCACAACTCCGTGCGTACAGTTCACGTGCCCACTTCACGCTTTTGTGCTATTCAATAAATGTGTCAAGTGATCTGTGTGTTTAAGAGTAACATTTACCATTACCTGTAGCATCACAAGTGAGACCCAGTGCACTGAGGACGCCGTTCACCAGGAAGACGCTTGGACATCTCTTCAGACAAGGTAACGGACAATTTATGTTACTCAAATCTTTATCACACAGATTGCCTATTATATGTTAATTCTTTGTAATACATAATTCTCTTTTTTAATCTGACAAAATTCACACTTCAACATTTGGTCCTCCGGAATAATAATACCTCTCAAAATTCACGCAACATTTTTGGTCTTCACGGGCCGGATCATATTCTAAATTTGTTTTAGAAATATGAGTTAAAAGAGTCACGCTTAGAAATACAGTATTTTCAAGTAAAATTAATCTATTAGAAATAAAAGGTCAGATTTCAATATTTTCATGTCTTATAAAATACTGAAAATTCAGTTGTCGCCATTTTGATTTATGATCATCTACGCTTAGGACGCGCTACCTGTGCGCATCGTGTCCACGCATACGCATTAGAATAAGAAAAGAGCCTCCAGCAGGGTTTTATTGCAACTGTCAATCAACATAAAATAGCCTCTGTTCAGGTACATGGAAATGAACGCACAGGAAATAGTCTAAAAACTGGTTTTTTTGCAGACATTCCTATACAGACCTTCGGACTTTGGAAATCAATAACTCCATTGTTCCCAAACGAAATAAAACTTTATTCAATTTTAAATGTCATGCGGGTTTAAAGTAAATATTTTTCTTTTGATACAACGCTTATTTCCTTATAATATCTGTACTAATTCTGTATGTACTAATTCTGGTGAAATCTATTCAACAATAATTAACACCTTCAGTGTAATTGTACTTTTGTAAAACTTTAAAAATGAAGTTTGCAAGTTTTACAAGACAAACCGCTGTAATTTCTGGCAAAGTTACTAAAATAAATGAACATGTTAACACTATTGCAAGTCAATATTCAGCAGATAACTTACCAGAAAAAATTTCATCAAAATTAAAAAATTACTATTCTATTGTTGAAAGTAAATCAATTGAATTTGACAAATTGGTTGATAAGTTAGCCGATGAAGGATGTCCAACGGATTTCGATTTAGAAGAAGTATTACAATCGCAGGACGATTTTTCGGAATTAGTTTTTGAAGTTAAAAATTCAATCAAAATTTTATTACCGCATTTAAACTCAGCTGAAACTGATTTAAACACTTCAGCCGTTTCAAAAGAGTCGGAACACGCTAAACATTTGGTAAAATTACCAAAAATACATTTACCAACATTTAATGGAAATTTAAGTGAATGGACAAGCTTTTATCATTTATTTGACACCACAATTCATCAAAATCAAGGTCTTGCACCAATTGAAAAATTCACATATTTGCGCTCATGTTTAAAAGATGAAGCTTTAAATCTTATAAAATCTCTTCCAATCACACCGCTTAACTATTGTATCGCTTGGCAAAATCTTGGGCAAAGATATCAAAATCCCAGACGACTCATTAATTTGCATATTACCAAGATTATTGACCTACCTTCAATCAATATTCATTCCGTGAAAGGAATACGCAATTTTATTGACACTTTTAATGAAAACGCACAAGCTTTATTAGCACTTAAGCATGACATTTCACAAGAGCTTACTTTAAGCACGCTAATTCATCGAAAATTAGATTCAGAACTGAACAAACGTTTTGAAGATAAACGCGATCTCACGCATATCGTTCCGAATATACAGGAATTAATAACATTTCTTCAAGATGAATGCTTGAAAATTGAAGACTCACAATTACACGCAAACGCACAAACAACATTCGGTTCAAAACAGACGCTGTCGAAACAACCTTTAAAAAAATCAAATTCGCCATCACATGGTGAAACGCATAAAAAACATGTTTTTCATGTAAACGCATCCGCAACTCTATTATGTGTTTTTTGTAATAAATCAACACACACTATTTACAGGTGTGAAGAATTTCAGAAGTTAAATCCATCTGAACGCCTAAAATTTGTTCAAACCAAACGTTATTGCACTAACTGTCTCAGTAATATTCATACTGTCAGTTCTTGTAAATCACAAAAAACCTGTCAAAATTGTAATGCAAAACATCATACGTTATTACATTTGAACTCTGTTCCGCATTCCACAGCTGATCCGAGCAAACGGTCTTGACTAGACAGGCACAATGCAACTTCCGGTCCATTCAAACAATTTAAAAACCGCATTCCGATCAACTATAGCAAAACAACACAGGATGATACAAGTTGTAATCAAAATATCTCCGTTCACAACTCTGTGAATAATACTTTGAATAATTCTGTTGTAATTTTAGGCACTTTAAAAGTAAGATTAATTTCAAAACAAAATAAATCCAAAATTTTCACTGCTATGATTGACTCAGGAAGTCAGAGCTCATTGTTAACCACACGTTGCGCTATTGAGTTAGGAATTACTCTAAAACCTGTTAACATGTTATTAACTGGTATATCTAATATTTCAACCGCAATCAAAGGATTAACTAATGTTCATATATCCACATTAGAGGGAAACCCTTTCGTCAATAATCACAATGTTATTGTTGTAGATCAAATAACTTCCAATCTACCGAAATTAAATAATTGCGCAGAATTAAATAACAAAATTAAATTTTTGAAACTTGCTGATCCAGAATTCGCTAATCCACAGCAAATTGATTTATTAATCGGAGCTGACTTGTACGGAAAAGTAATTACTGGCAATAAAGTTGATTTATCTGAAAATTTACCTACTGCAGTTGAAACGATCTTCGGCTTTGTTTTAATTGGGCCTATGCAAACTCAAGCTTCCGTTAATAATTCTATTTCAATGCTAACTATTAACGATTTAAACTTAAATAAACTATTGCAACAATTTTGGACACTTGAAGAACCACCTTTGTCTACAAAAGCGAACGCTGATGATATTGAATGTGAAAATCATTATAAAATTAACACTACACGCGAACATACTGGAAGATACGTCACACGCTTACCATTTAAATCGGACACTTCCGTTCTTGGAAAATCTTTTGAAATTGCTAAAAAACGCTTTATGCTTTTAGAAACCAAACTCAATGCAAATCACAAGTTAAAAACCGCCTATTCCGAATTTATGCGTGAATATATCGCTTCCGGACATATGGAACTTGCTGACAATTCTATTTTAAAACAACAACATTACTTTTTACCACATCATGCTGTATTTAAGGAACACAGTTCTTCGACAAAACTTCGCGTAGTTTTTGACGCAAGCGCTAAAACATCCACAGGCTTATCACTTAATGATGCACTCCACTGTGGACCGAAACTTCAAAATAATATTATTGACGTGCTTTTTGAATTTCGTAAACCAAATATCGTATTTTCTTGTGATATCCGCCAAATGTACAGACAAATAAAAATCGCAGATGATGATCAACCATTTCAATTAATTCTATGGAGACCAGACGACTCGCAATCGCTAAGCATATACAAACTCACTACTGTCACTTATGGTATGAAACCGTCCTCTTTTTTAGCTATCCGTACGCTTAAACAATTAGCCATAGACGAAGGGAATGCTTATCCTGAAGCCGCTAAAGTTATAACGCAAAATATTTATGTCGATGATATAGTCACCGGATCTAGTGATATTTCATCCGCATTAACGCTACAAACGGAGTTAATTTCGTTGTTAGGAAAGGGCCAATTTGAATTGCGCAAATGGTCTTCAAACGCTACTGAACTTCTTACTTCAATTCCAGAAGAATACCACGAAGTTCCGCTTTACTTTCAATCTATGGATCAACCGCTTTTTAACATTTTAGGAATGAAATGGATGCCCATTTTAGATGTGTTTTCTTACACGATTGAAATTCCTGAACATACGCACACAAAACGCTCACTACTTTCTATTATTGCACGCCTTTATGATCCATGTGGCTGGTTAACACCAGTCATATTTTACGCTAAATGTCTTATCCAGATGTTATGGACATTAGGAATCGCATGGGATGACCCACTTCCGGAAACAATTAGCAAAGACTGGCAAAATTTCATTTCAAATTTGCCTACTCTGCAAAATTTACAAATCGAACGCCCCCTTGATTTATGTAACGCTATCGATATACAACTTCACGGTTTCTGTGACGCCTCGGAACAAGGTTACGCCGCTGTTGTTTACTTGCGAACAACTAGTAAAAACAATATAACAAAAACGCATTTGCTAATGGCAAAATCAAAGGTCGCTCCGCTTAAACGAATTTCGCTCCCTAGATTAGAATTATGTGGTGCACACTTACTCGCTAAATTAGTAAAACACTGTTTAGAATTAATTCAACCCTTTTTCAAAATTATTCAATTACGATGTTGGTCGGACTCTACAGTAACTCTATCCTGGATACGGACACCGCCATATAAATTAAAAGTCTACATAGCCAATAGAGTAAGCCAAATTCAAGAATGGATTTCTCCAGAGAACTGGTTCCATATACCCACACGTCACAATCCAGCTGATTGTGCCACGCGACAAACTTTTCCATCCGCACTCTTCAACCATCCTTTATGGTGGTCGGGGCCACAATGGCTAACACTTTCGGACCATGAATGGCCTAATACACCACATCCGGTGTTGGACATTATCCCAGAAACTCGCACGCAACCCTTTCTCATTGGAGTAACTACAATCATTGAATGGGACCTACTCTCGAAATTTTCTTCATGGACAAAATTACAACGGGTCATGGCTTATGTTTTGAGGTTTATCTCGAATTGTAAAAACAAGAAAAGTGATTTTAGACCTCTATCATCAAAAGAGCTCAGTGCAGCAGAGCTAATTATCGTAAAACTAGTACAAAAAACCGCTTTTTCAGAAGAAATCCACCTTTTAAAATCAAACAAAAATTGTAAAACTAAATTGCAACGCCTTCAACCTTTTTTGGACCAAAATTACATGCTTAGGGTTGGAGGGAGAATCAAATTCTCATCGGTCAGTTACAACACTAAACACCCCTTTTTACTGCCAAAAGACCACCACGTGACACAACTTTTAATTAAACGTTACCACCTAAAATACTTGCACGCTGGACCACAATTAGTTCAATCGCTGCTAACTCAAACTTTCTGGATATTATCCGCAAGAAACGCCATACGCTCATGTATTTTCAAATGCATCACTTGCTTTAAAGCAAAGCCGCAAAATAAATCGCCTTTAATGGGTGACCTACCTCCAAACAGAGTCACACCCGCCAAGCCTTTTTCTAAAACAGGTATCGATTTTGCAGGTCCTTTCTTCGTGAAAATTCATACACTGCGTAACGCTAAGATAACCAAAGTTTATCTTTGCATATTTGTTTGCTTTGCTACAAAGGCCATACACCTTGAGGTTGCTATGGACTTAAGCACAGACGCTTTTCTGGACACGCTGACTAGATTTCTTAGCCGTAGAGGTATGTGCTCAGACATCTATTGTGACTGTGGAACTAACTTCACGGGCGCCGCCGCAAAACTAAAGGTCATTCACTCAACGCTTTCAAAATCGCCAAATTTTACAAACTCCATAACAAAATTTACTGCAGAGCATAACATAAATTTTCACTTTTCACCACCTGCCGCCCCCCATATAGGAGGTTTGTGGGAAAGTGCGGTGAAGTGCGCCAAACATCACTTGATTCGCACCATTGGCAAACAAAATTTAATTTTAACAGATTTCATTACACTCACCACAAAGGTAGAAGCAATATTAAATTCTCGCCCACTAGTAGCGCTCTCAAATGATCCGTCCGATTTAACGGCTTTAACACCTGGTCATTTTTTAACTGGTCAAGCTCTTGTAACTCTACCGGAACAGGATCTTACGGATGCTCCGACCAACCGCCTAAAGCATTGGCAACAAATTCAGGCTCTGTCGCAAAGGCTGTGGAAACGCTGGAGCGTGGAATATCTACACACATTACAACAACGTGTAAAATGGACATCACCTTCAGAAAACTTAAAGATTGGGGACCTTGTCATTATTCACGATCCTCAGTCGCGTCCGCTCTCTTGGCCTCTGGGTAGAGTGATAAACACGCACCCTGGTAAGGACGGACATGTCAGAGTTGTCACCATACGCACCGCTTCTGGTATCCTATCTCGACCTTCTGTAAAGGTTTTCAAGCTACCCATTGAAGACAATTTACACTAAAATTAACTTATATCAAATTCCGCTCTTTCACACCAAAATTTTTAACTCTTTTACCTCACCTTAACCCTTCCTCCGGACATCCACGTTCCCATTATCCACTCTCGGCTTTCCAAACCTGTTCAATACCAGACTTAACCATCCTGGTCCTTTTAATGTGTGACTTGTTAACCCTTTTGAAACATTGTTTCAAGGGCGCCGCTAGTTGACTTTTCAGTCCGTTAGAGTGGTTAACACGTTAAAATTCCCGTCGCAGTAGTTATAGCTTTCTCAACCAGAGTTCGCTACTAATTGTAGTTTCTCAATTGACCTGACGTAGCTGTGCCAACTCCGTAAATGTGTCCTCACGGGATTTGAACCCGGAACTTTTCACTTGTGAAGCCAGAGTGCTAACTAATAAACCATCAGATGGCGCTACATTAATAAAAAGTACTTTCAAATAATCGTATCATTTTTATATTGTGCAAATAATTAGGATTTGTTATATTAGCACTAATTTATTGGGCAGTGTGAAACGTAGCCAATTTGTTCCCATCTTCAAGCCAATATTTACATTCTACTCATTAAAAACTACTGGGTGGATTTTGATAGAATTAGCATAAATATTTATAATGTTTTAAAGAGTGTTAAGATAGAGTTTTGTGTGTTTACAAAATATTCTATAAAGATACAATAAATTATGTTAAAAATTAACCTCTCAAACTGAGATCCTCTGAACAAGATTTTTATTTCTGATCAGATGTTTAAGTTAGGCTTCTCATATTAACAAATCACATGTTTTAGTGTTGACAGATGATTAGAGCTGATCATATGTTAACTTTGTTTTGTAATACTAATCACTTGCTTAGAATTTATTAATTGTTACATTAGTTTTAAATAATCATTGAAATTTTGTATGCTCATTTTTTTATTATATCAAAGTAACATTATTTTTTATTGTAGTCTGATTTTATTGCTGCCAGATTCTTTAATCGGATCATATGTTAACTTTGTATTGTAATACAAATCACATGTTTAGAATTTTGTTAATTGTTACATTGGTTTTAAATATTTTTTTTTGTTATATCAAATTTGTATTTTTTTTCTTGCAATATTATCGTGTAATAATAAATAGTAAAGCAGTGAAGTGATTCTTTATAGGCAAGTTATTTTAAAAGTAGAAAAATTACAATTTTTAAATACTTTTATGGACGTTATATTGTTATATCTCATTAGCATTAAAAAAAAAAAGCAATAAAAAAATGCCCAACCTAACCCAACCTCAAAAACGAAAAAAGGTAAATAATTTAATATAACTGACAATAGAAACACACAAAATACATTTACGATTTTACATGCTCATAATTTTACACTTACTTTCTGTTAGACAAACAAGATTAAATGTCGGGGAATTAAAAAAAAAAAAAGTTTTAACTTTGCTCTGCCCTTTATTTCGGCAAACACGGAGACCCTAGTCTTTTAAAAAAGCTGTATTTAATTTATAAATTATTTTTGTGTAAACTCTTAAATTTACGAACTCATAACAATGCGCTACATGAACATAAAACATATAGTATAATACAATACAATACAATACAATACAATACAATACAATACAATACAATACAATACAATACAATACAATACAATACAATGCAATGCAATGCATATAATATCAACTAAAATAATAAAAAATAATTTATAAATACACTTATAATACTTGAAGAATGAAATAATTAAATAGAAATTTTAATAAATGCTGTACTAACATTCACAAAACCAAACTCCAGGTATCTTCCAAAAAATAACAAAATGGACTTTATCGTGTTTAAATGTGTAACGTGTAGTTGGTGTAAAACAAAATTAATGACAGAAATGTTGGGCTAATCGGTAACCCTATCTTAACCATCACGTATTGTAATTGAGGTCCGCCGATGTCTCTACAGTTAAATTTTACACCTTAGCTCCTGTAACCCTGACAAACCAACAAGGGAACCGGTTTTGATAATTATTTTATAAATTTAAATAATAATGGGACTTAGGCTACATATTAACTTACCAATTATACCTACACATACAGGAAACTTAGTTTTTTTAGTCCTGGCACGTGAATAAAAACAAAATGTTCCTTTTTAAACTTTTAATATGTTTTGTACATTACTGTCTCTATGTTTAAATTTTAAATTCGGTTCAGTACGGAAAATTAATCTCTGAAAACGTCTTAAATCATTTCACAAATTTTAACGCTTTTAACTTCTAAACGATTAAAGACATCGAAAAATACTCCATAATAAAAAAAAAGTCTTAAAATAATCTGTTTTGATGCAAAATCGCCTTAAATATAGGGGTTCTCATATAAAAACAAATTTAGAGATCTCCGCCGTATTGGAAAAATGGTTTTGTGATATGAAAAATTTGGTAATAACTCTAGTTGTAACTAAAAAAATTCTGTGGGTTATTTTTGTAAGTTTTATACTTATAAAATAAAACACAGTCACAGCTGTTTTAATCATCCTGTAAAGGGAATCCAATCATACATTTTTTTCCCCACTTACAAGTAGAATAGCAACATCTTCAGTAAAATGACGATGAAAGGGGGTGTGTTAGAAATGTTTTGCCCCATTTATTTATCCTAACATAATTCTGTTTGTACAGCTCAACTTATACATTCCTGACAGTTTTATTTATGACTGGAGAAGGAGAAGGCAATCTATTATGTGTTCACTTTAAAGTGTAGAAAGTTAAATTGGCCTTGTGAAATGATAGCTATCAAAACTCCAGCTAGGGATTGTTTTGTTAATTTATTATTGCATTTACTGAAGACAGAGGGAGGAGGAAGATTCGAGATTTGATTACACTTCTCTGTCTTTGTCTTGAGAGTCACTAAGCTTTATTAAATGTAGATGTTTAGATACGACTCCAATATTATGACGTCATTCTAATGGAAAACGTTTCAGACAACAACTTTAATATTAAATATTTGGGGGAGGGGGGGGGGAAATACAAGTTACTTTTCCTCCATTAATATTCATGTATACAGTTTGGAGAAAATTCGTTTGATATCAGAGAGTACATTTTTACAGTTTCTCACAATAGAAATTTTTGGAATGAATTGAAAAAAAAAAAATCGATTTTGAAATCTTCATGGAAATAACCTTTTTCGGGTAATCTGATGATACAACAAAGATTCGTTTTGGAATTATGTGACTGTGTTTTAATACGTGCAGTGAGTTACAGCGAAAATGGATAACCAATTAAGTTTAAATTTGGTTTGGATATATTTTGGCTATAGGCTATTTCAAAGCGGTTTTTTTCTGAGCATATTGAAGTTTTAGAATTTGAGGGTACCAGCTATAAAGATAAAAACACTAAATTTCTATTTTATACAATTATTATATTAAATGTTGAGTTTGACTTATGAGAAAAATTATACAGTATAACAAACAAACAGAACACAATTTTCACAAAAAATACGTCTAAGTATCAGACGCGTTTCAACGACAAGGTCGTCCTCTTCAGTGATACACGAGCTACACCAATCAAACTTTAACTGTTACTTGAGTTATAGTTTGATTGGTGTAGCTCGTGTATCACTGAAGAGGACGACCTTGTCGTTGAAACGCGTCTGATACATAGGCGTATTTTTTGTGAGAAGTGTGTTCTGTGTTTGTTATACTGTATACAATTCTTGATTAACGATTTTTATAAAAACAAATCTCAAATTACTAACTACCAATACAAAATGTATTGTATTTGTATTATATTACTTACGTCAAACAGTCTTTGTTGTTGATATTTAATGTGTCATTACAGCTGTTTCGGTATTACCAATACCATCATCAGATGACAAAACACTCACACGCAAACAGTAATATACAATGCACAAAAATAAATTAACAAAAGGTTTTCTTAATACTCTGCGCGCCTGTGTGTGTGATTGCGCGTACGTTAGAGTGAGGCGACCCTTCGTTTGATAATAGTATGGCGTCAACAAAAGTTTTGGTTAAAGCATACACTATATAAAGTAGAAATTGATTCTTGAAAAAATTCCCTCTCAATTTGCCTTGATACTATGAATTATTTACCGTTTTAAAAAAATATCGTGAATTATCGCTGTAAAAATATATTTTCTGAACTTTTCTGTCATAAATTGTTACTTTTGGTTTTATTTTCTGAAAATTCATACAATATTGAGTAAAATTCAACCATTTTAATTTTTTAAAGTAATAATGTTAGTGTATTTATTTAGTTTCAAACACACAACATATTTGTTTTCGGAAATGTTTTTAAATATTCAAAACGTTGTTGTCGGGTTGTTGGTAGACATAACAATTGTCAAGTTGTATCATTGCATACTTGTGTATTGAGCTGTAATCTAAACTCTTGAACCGATTTCGATCATTTTATTGTATCTCCAGATGTTTTTTTTTTGCTATTCAGATAAATCAAAATTTAGGGATACCTGTCATAAAACCAGAAATCCTGTCCTAAGATTAAAAATTTAGTTTGATTCAAAACCGATTCTAATTGTTTTGATGAATTTTTTTCTAAATTGGGTCCCCCTAAAAAGGTACCTGTCTTAAACGTATTGGACACCATCTTCCCAAAAAATTACCGTTGCTGTGTTTTCGATAAAAAAAAATTGAAAGTAAACCAGGATGGAATGTTTTCAAGGTAGAATATCTCCAAATCAGCCCACTCTTTTGTAAAACGTGAGGTCACATGACCCACCCTTAGATTTTATCATCGCTGTGTGCGAAATTTATATCAATATTTTTTGCATTGTATTTTTATCTGCATTTGAATTCGAAATATTCATTTTGTCTCTACAAATTAAAATTCTCTTACTGGAACAATATAAATTAGCACTCTTTCACAGCTTCCTAAGTTGAATACCTTATAAAATGATAACTATACTACGAAGCAGGAGAGCAATATGAAGGTAGAGAGAGAGGGAAGGAAGGAGGGAGAGAGAGAGGGAGTTCTGTTAATTTATTATTGTTGACTCACGACGAGAAAGGCTCCAGATTTGATTGAATCCAGTTACTTCAGGACTTTATTAAGTCTCGTCGGGTGGAATGGAATTGACTCAGCAAAGTATGGGATAAGGAAAACATGTTTTCAATTTAGCACGAACAAAAAACTTAGGAAAATTTATTCATTTTCAAAGAACTTCATTTCACGGCATAATAATCGTTGTTATACAGTATACAATAAAAGCTACACATCTGTTACTTATTTCCCCCTTTAGATACTTTGCACGCTTTATATATTTCTACGATTTTATATAAGGAATACTGGAGTTGCTTGAAGTATACTATTTTATATAGGAGAGGCTATACATGGTAGGCTTTGATTTTATATCCCACTTGGTAGGAGGTGGGGAAACAGGTCTGACCAATGTGGAGGGGGGAGGAGCTCTAAATAAGCTTGATAAGTGTTTAAAAGTTTATAAAGTGTCGTATAAAGTTATGAGTCGCTTTACTGTTATATTTAGTTTTTTATTGGTCTATATCCTTCTGAGGATGGTAGCTATGTTACCGAAAAGTACGTAAGGGTTTATTAACTTTTCTGACATTAGTTTTTTTGTGGTTTGGGGAATACTTCTTTCATAAGATTTTACACCTTCAAAGTGCTATTCAGTAATTAAAAAATAATATTGTTCATCCTGAAATAAAATATTTAATTTGTTTGTACATGAATACAAGATCAATAGTGTTACACGTAGAAAAGGGGTTGTGAGATTTTCACGGATTCTCTGTTGTTTACTTAGAAAAACCTAGGTTTGACTGGGTTGCATTACTTATAGACTTTACGGAGTCCAACCTAACAAAATTAAATTAAACCTTTTCCTTTCTTGTACAATGAAACTTTTACTATTGTTTTCTAGACATGTGATAAAATGTATAAATTTCAAAAGAAAGCTGTACGTACATTTTAACAAATATATAAACAAAAATTAATTTTAGAATTAATACAAGCTTTTTATGTGTATCAAGTTTTTAAAAACAGCAGTCAAGATTTATTTTTAGTCTCTTCTAAAATCATATTTTCTCTTTTTAACCGTGCATCATTTTATGTTAATTTCATAAAAATAATGAACAAAACATAATTAATTAAACAAATCCAGTATCACTTTTAATATTATAAATTAAAGGTCACAAAAACAATAAATTTCACCGTGTCACAGTAAATTAATTCTTTGTTTATAATACAAATATTAAACCGAAGCATCTACCTATTCTCAGTTTCACAATTAATTGTGTATAACGATAGTAGCTATTACACGTTAAAAAAACATCGTACTAAATCAGCACAACAAAGTCAATACAAAATATATAAATCTGTTTTTATTTTGAATTATAAAACATAGTTATCAATAAAGAAATTAAATAAAACCAACCAGTGTTTTAAAAATGAACTTAGGTTTGTGAGCAAACCTATTTTTTCATTATGGTTAGTATTGTTGAAACTTTAATTGACACAATCATGGCTTCTTACGTGGCAGGTTACTTGTCCAATAATGTAGTGTGAAATCACTTCTTTCCTTACTGCCCGATATAGCGGATTTCTAAAAAAACATACATAGCAAGGTACAATATGGGAAACCAATGTCTGCAACATTACTACTAGCACAATCACTGATTTCTACTTTACGTTGTCGGGCAGTATGTGTTTTAATTCCTGATTCGACTAATTTCCTGTTAAAAAATTATAATATAAAAAGGAAGTTAAGGTGCCAAATATTTGTTCAGCATCTTTATCACGCCAGTTTGATTAAAAAAAATAAACAACAAATTCTTATTTTATAAATTTAAACTTTTCCCATTTTAATACTCATTTCCAAATCCTACTTTGATTATAGTAAAACTTCTTACCAACGTTTTACCGTTGTCACTTCATTTTGAAACTTTACGATCCAAATATGATCAAAATTTGTTTGACTTATTGTGTTTTATATAATATTTATACAAACTTTTAACCTGGCAAAGGCTTTTTTGAATTAGTGTTTATTTCATTTTATTTTCACATAACATTTTTACATATAACAAGAGCTGTAAAATTGGTAACATTGTCAAACAAATATACAACAAATAACAAGCATAGCACAACAATACATACACACAACACTATATAAACAATTTCATAAATCTGTACCCTGGAGGTAAAGGATACCATGTAATGTACATTTTTTATGAAATAAGGGTTAGTACCTTGTCCTTGATGTACTTTTTTTTCACTTTATATAGAGGTGTGCCATTATATACCTATATATAGCCATTATATAGGCACTATGTCCAATAACTATAAATAACAGAAGTAAGACAATGGAAAATGAAACCGTGTCCATTTTCATTGGAGCTAAAGAACACCATGTGTACATAGTGCTGTAACCTCTTTGTAGGTCTGCAGTTTACAAGTCTAATGGATGGAATTGGAACTATGCTGATAGTCTGCTTGTGATGTGGATTAATATTTTGCTTAATAATAATTAATACGTATTTAATAATTTTTTAATCCAATTTACAACTAATTACACAAATACTCTTGGACACTATAATAAGCTTTCGTCAACAGACATGCTTTCAGTGACCTCTTAAATACCAAGGAATTATCTTCTTCTTTTTTAATACGTGATGTAAGATTATTAAACATTTCTTTAACCACAAAATCAACAGTTTTTGATGCTATGTTCAAGCATCTTGGGAACACAAAATCATTTTTTCCCTCATTCTTTTTTGGCCTAGTGTTGTATTGATGCTTCTTTTCTTTATTGTAAACCTTATTGCAATTTATTCTAATAAACATTATTGACTCAAGAATATACATTGATGTAAGTGTCAATATTCCCAACCTCATATATTAGTTTACAGGAAGTAGTTTTCCTTGAAAAAGTCATACAGTAGGATATATTTTTTCTGCATTTTAAAAATTGTATCAACACCTGTTGCAGAGCCCCACAGTAATATGCCATATTGCATTATTGAGCTATCATGATAAATTATTGATTTAGTTTTTAGATCCACTGTACTCCTTAATATTGACATTTGGAAACATATTGAATTTAGTTTCGGAGTGTATTTAAATATGTTTTCCAGCTTAAATTCATATCCATACGGAGCTCCAAACATTTTGTAGTTTGTACAGAAGTATGTATGTGTTCACGATCAACAGACGGATAGACACATAGACACAAATTTTGTATTTTTTAAATTCAGACGTTACCAAAACATGGAGAATACTGGAAACTATATTGTAGTGAAATGTTGCCTAAATGAACTTTTCCTTCATAGAACTTCGATCTTAAGGGAAACAAAATCGACTTCAGAAACTTTAAAAAAAATACACGTATAATATGGAGATTATAATGAGATTTAAAATTACATTAAAAATTATTGTACATTAGCATGTGATTGTCAATGTATGACAGTGTTAAAAAATTTAAAAAAATTACTATAAGCGTAAGTCAAGGCAAACCAAACTCTCCTATTCTGGGGGGGGGGTTAAATAAAGTGAAGGAAATCTCAAACAGGCAATGCTTACGTGACCCCAATATTTACAGGTCGTATATAATTATTGGTTTTTTGTCATTTTCTTTTAAATCATAAGTTTATATTTATTTTCCTTTATATGTTGTTATGTATTAATTTTATACATTTTTAGTTATTATATTGTGATATATTTTTGTTGTAGTTTTCGGTTTTATATTGTATGCGATTATTTAATTAGAAAAAAATCATAAAGTTTCATTATAAAACTATGAAATAGTAATTCCGAAACATTTTCTGTTGACTTGTTGAATTAAGCTTTTCCACTGTACGTAAAGTTGAAATAAATTTTTAGATCGGTCACACCGGTTTCCTGATTTAATTTTTTTTACTTAATGAACGCATTTCAACGACAAAGTCGCCATCCTCAGTGATACACGAGCTACAATAACTAAACTATAACTATTATTGTAGCTCATGTATCACTGAGGATGACGACTTTGTCGTTGAAACGTGTTTGATTAAGTAAACGTAATTTTTGTGAGAACTTGGTTCGAGTTTTATTCTTTCTAATATTATCTCACAAGTCAAACTCATTATTTTATATGTGCAGCCATAGTTTCAACAATGATGAGGATTTGAGGAGCGTTATCGAAGAGGAACTTGTTCGGATCCCATATAGTTACTTTACAAGGGCGTGGGAGTCATTTGTTAAGCGCGATTATCAGTGTTTCGCTGTAGATGGGTTTCAGTTTGTAAAAATAAATATCATTTTCATCGGCCTACCTGATAGTTGCAGAATGCATTTAGTACGGTTAGATTAACAAAAATAATTAAAGGAGTATTTCCAATTCGTAAACAATTTGTGTGAAAATTAGAAAACTATTAATTTTATTCCAAAGATGGTTTCACACAAATTTGTTAATCTTGATTTCTATAAAAATGGTTATTAGCATCTATGTGTTGATAGACTAAATAATTATTGTGAGAAATTCGTAATTATATCGCATTTGGAATTGTTATAAGTAATTATCATAGGAAAGACGCTATTATCATTGCATTGTGTCATTTATTTTGACTATATTTAAAGAAGAATATTCCAAAATAATCAACTTGTACAGTGCAGATCATTTGTTGACTACGCCTGATTGGAAAAAAAAAATAGAAATAAAGTCATATTGAACAGTTTTATCACATGCAGACAATGTTTTAATACAGACATTGTCTCTCTTATAACGTTTCCATAGCAACGTCAATAACTATTAACCTCAAAGTCAACTGAAACTATTTTGTATGTACCTTAGCAATCGTAATTTTCAATGATTTTAATACATAAAGATATTTCAATTTGTTTAAGTACTCAAATTGTGTACATATTTTAATTAAAATATTACCAATCACATAATAATCTGTTTTATTTTTGTAGTGAAATTGCATAGGTTGAGAATCTATAAAATATTTACCATAAAATGTAAATTCAACAAGTTAACACGGGAATCTCTAACTAAAAAGAAAGTGAGCGTGTGCGCGTGCGTGCGTGCGTGTATGAGTAGAGTACCCGATAATTTATTATTAAGTTATTATAATGTATGACCTTAACCTAGAGTTACGGCCCAGACCCGTACCGTAAGACGTACGCGAGTTTTTCGCGGTCGCGAAGAACTCGGTACGTTTTACGGTAAGGGGACGTTTCCAAACTTCTACGAAATGTACAAGAATATAATTCTGTGTAAAACCTACGGTGGTGCGCTCTGGTGGAAGGTGGTGGGGGGTTCTGTGGAGGGACTACTCGGCTAGTACACGATTGCCCATTAGTGTGTTCGCCTTCGGGTAATACACTAAAATGTCTGACGTCACTATCGTCAATGTGTACATGTGACGTCAAGGCCCAACCACTCCCACTACACCTTCCATAATCTCCCACCACTCCACCCACCATACCCCAACACACCAACACTTCCCATCATCTCCCACCACACCTCCCACCATCTCCTTCCATACCTCCTACCATCCACAACCACGCCCACCACCCACCATACCTCCCACCATCAATAACCACGCCCAACCACACCTCCCACCACGCCCAAACACACCTCCCACCACCCCCACTCCAATCTTGTCCTAAAGTATCGGGTACTCTACTTGTATGCTCGCGCGCGTACGGCCTGCCAAACTTTTCGGTCTGACCGGGTCGAGATACAATTTTTTGCCCCCTCCCAAAAAAAGTATGAAGCTTATTTTCCTATCAGTACCAATTTAATAATAATATACGGTACTGTAAGTATACTTTTGGGACCTGTTAGGTCATACACATAGGTAATGCAACTATTCTGTACGCGTATATGTATATTATTTATTAAAAAAATAATAAAGTTTATACTATATAACTTTTTAAATGTTAACTATCACTAAGGCCTATTTTAAAATGTAATTTTATAAAACTTTAACTCGACTTAACCTATGAACGCGTTAAACATGGACCCTAAATGCGATTGGAAAACTTAAAATAAAATTAATCCATTTCAAACAGTTTCCTATTATTTAAATGTAGCCAGTATCACCGTATATTTCTTCCTATTATAAGTACAGATATTGTCAAAACTTAGAAATCTTTTCACATGTATTTTTAATCAAAATGTCGCACCATGATTTTTGTATTCATTGAAGCTTTTCTTGAATTTTTTTTTTGAAAATGTAGTTCAATTTTTTTTCATTGTTTTTGCTTCAGCAAACGTTTTAACAGTTTTCATTAAATTCAACCGGTTTACAATATTATTTTCAATAGAAATTGTTGCTAGAGATGAGATGGGGTGTCGCGTCATTGTAGATAAAGTTTTAATTAATTTGAGACTGAAACTGCGTTCTCCAGTACGAGACGGGAATAGTTAAGAGAAACTATATATTAGGAAAACAGTCAATCATGTTACTTTTTGAAATAAGTTGCAAAGTTTAAACAGGAGCTCAGAGTTCTTTAGAAACACACAGATATTTAAGCTCCACACAAAGGTGCCATCGATGTTCTTTCTTAATTAATCTTGAAGAATATTTTGAAGATTCAAACATTTTTTTTTTCAAGATTTCGGATTCTGAAAGAGTTTACACGTAAAAAAAAGAACAACTTTTTTTTTTTTTAATATATTATTTTGCTGCACTCTAAAATCTGTACCCGGCCTACTTGATCCGCCCTGTGTGTGTGATGTGTTTAGACGAATCTATCAGACTTATAGCTATGAAATTTGGTACACAGGTAGTCCTAACGGTGATTAAATACACCTCGAAACCAGATATAAATAATTAGTTGAAATTTTTTTATATAATAATTAATGCTGTTTTGACTCATTGTTTTGGGCGTATCTGTAAGTAGCATCGCTTTGTTAACCACAGACGACAACAAGCAATTATTACTTATAAAAAGGCCGAGGTACCAAAAACCTTCACTAAAATATGCTGCCACTCTAATCTTCAATATCATTCTGTCATTTCTCAGAACAACATAAAATTTAAAAAAACTTCCTGGCGAGATACAAACAGCACTGTGTTGAAACAAGAGTAATTGATGGAAAAATATTAAAAAGATCTTTTAATCAAATATTGGAAAACTAAACACCCACAAAACCAAATAAAATTGTTCGTGAAAAAAAGTCAGTTCAGTAGATAATTTTGTAAAATTAAAATGAACTATCAACACTGATTTAGTCTAAACTTACCTTTTCTTGGTTTGTACTTTAGTTTGGGCAAAAGTAGGATAATTTAATCACAATCGTTTGTCCTGAATTTGAAAAATAACTATTTTTGTAATGAAAAATTTTGTAAATTCAAAATCACCTCGATTTATTTCAAAAATATAACCAAACTCTAAAGCTAATTGGTAAACTTTTATACTTGGGGTATGTACAGTAAAAAAATAATGTTATAACTGATATTTTTGAGTCAGACACCTTTAACGTAGTATTTTTGATATTTTTTTGGTAATTACAATTTTATCCATAATTCAAATTATCCAGAAGTTTAAACGTACAAACAGCAAAAGTACAATGTCATAGGAACAGTTTTAGACTGAAATAGATAAATAAGTAAAACTGCGTAACGAGTTTCCTTTGTTTGCATTAGGTTTAATTTGCCAGCTGTGGGAAGAGACAACGGCTCTGCTATTTGTCTCAATTGAAAGACATTATTTAACTTTAATTAGGTGCATTAAAGCTGTTATGAAATTGTTGGTTAGCGCAAGACAGCATTATTATAGTATTTGTTTTATTATATTGACACAAGCAGTCCTTCATACCAATTAAAAACATTTGTTAAGTACAAATAATGCTATGCTTTAAAAACACAAATATTACGATTTGTTAAAATCAATTAGAAATTTCAAACTTTTGAAGTAATTTTTTTTGGACACTGTGGCTTGTGTTGGTGTTAAATTTTCAATGATAGAAAATTGAATAATTGAACGATTTACTTCAACATTGGGTTTAAACACATTTTGTAAAAATTTTACCAAACAATTTTCATACATTACATTTTTAGCTATTTTGAGCACAATCTAATCATTCAGTAAATCCCTAACACCCATCAAACTGAATAATGTTTAGACATTCAACCGTTCTTGGATTTTATGTGTGGCAACTATTTTTCACTTTTTTTTTTACCAAAAACTTTCAAGCGATTTGATAAAAAATCACATAGGAAGTCCAATTCACATCTTTTTGATACTTAGAGATAATACTAACAGAGATATAAATATATCTTATGTATGTTTTTGCATTCTCAATGTGTTTCTCACCACAGCTGTTTCGCCAATCAATGCGGCATCATCAGGTGAAAACTACAGAAGATTATACCAAACATATACTCGACACTTAAATTCCCTTGAGTTCGACATGTCAAGTTATTAAAATGAAAATGATCCATCCTCTGCTTTGAAGCAACTTAGCAGAAGTTAGTTATCAGTCACTTCCAACTTGCTCCAAAGCAGTAGGAACGAAAAAGAAATGGACTATTTTCATTTTTATTTTGTTAACTTGACTGCTCGAACAGAAGTCTATTTAAGTGTCCAGTATATGTTTATATAATGTTCTGTAATTTTCACCTGATGATGGCATTAAATGGCGAAACAGGTGTAGTGAAAAATACAATGAAAGAATTGCAAAGTTAGTATATTAAACAATTCGGAGGCAAAACTGACAATTTAAAAAAAGAATACTTTGATCTACTTATCAGATTTATATAAAATATGATTTCTTAATTACATAATTCCTAAATTACCTGTATTAAATTTGAGATGAATCTTAAATAATTAATGTTGTCTAACGAAAGGAAAAACAACAAAATATGTTTTTACAAATCGGTTGCGTCTTTGTAGTATGAAGCTGGATTTTCTTAATATATTAAACGTATTAAGTATCACATGTAAATTTAGTTGTATCCAAGGTATATATAAATAAAAATATTAGAAATTTTCTCAATTTTAATCATATTTTATATTTATTCATTTATAAATACATATTTAAAAGGCATAACAAAATATATGTTGTTAATTACAAGCATACGAGTGAAATGAAAATATGTGTCTATATACCAGACTTTGGAAGAGCTTTTTATGTTTGTCTGTGAGTGTCTCTGACATTAAAAAAAATTTAATCTATTTAAGTTATAGAATAATTGTGGTAATGAATTATTAATGCAATGAGACAAAAAAATCCTTATTTCATAGCAAAAAACTGGTGAAAATATATGGAAATAGTTAATTGAAAATAGTTTTTGAAAGATTAAAAGGAGCCACTATTTCGGAAGCTACAAGACAGCTGTTTTGGTTTTGGAATCGACTGTAGACAGAGTCGATTCTCATGCTAAGGGAAGTGGATGGCTATCCGAGAGGAACTCTGTAGAAAATGTTTCAAAACAATAAGGTTTTTTTATTAAATTTTTAAGTGAGCCACTCACATAAAATGGGCAATTACAGCTAAGTAATGCAATACAAGTACAATGACAGATTATTGAAATCACACACAGTATTCAAAACAGATTTTATAGTATAAGTACATTACAGATATTTGTTTTTAGCCACAGATAAGTTATTAGTTAATAGATAAATTATTACAAGGAAGTGTGAGGTCATCGAATGAATTTAACGTGAAAATCAATTTTATTTGCTGTTAGATGTATTTTACATGTAATTGTCTTATCTTTGGATTAGTTTACCAGGATATCTACCTTTAATGCTTCTTGTTCAATCTGTTATTTGTTGTACGTGATTTTGTCGCTTCAGTTATTTATAATATATATGTTGTATTATATTGAATGTATGAATAAGTTTGGTTTATATTTAGGAAATATTGTAATGGTCAAACTAGCTCTGATTGGATATCAAAGAGCACGGATATTAGTAGTTAGATAAATTATTGCAGGGTAGCTTGTGGTCAAAGTATGAATTTAACATGAAAATCAATGTTATTTGCTGTTAGATGTATATTAGATGTAATTTATATGTTTTATATTCAGATTAGTTTACCAGGATATATAACTTTAATGCTGCTTGTTCAATCTGTTATTTGTTGTACTTGATTTTATAGCTTCAGTTATTTATAATATCTATGTTGTATTATATTGAATGTGTGTATAAGTTTGGTTTGTATGTAGGCAAGATTGTAATTGTCGAACTAGTTCTGATTGGATAAGAAAACGGATTGGCTTTGAATGCGTCTTTTTATATAAATATTAATTTTTTGATTAAGAAAGGCTATATCAATCCTATATACTAGTAATAGTACTCAGTACTTTCCTCTTCCCTAGCACGAAATACTTCTCCTACTATAATGCAGGCTAGATCTGCTTTGTCATGTTTTACAGATTGTCTAATATAATCACATGTTTACATTTTAAAACTTCTTATTCTTCTACAAGATACTAAGACTAATTTTCAGAATAAATATCACTTATAATTTGTGTTAGAATTATACACATTTTATACAAATTATCATTATTATAAGGAAAATAATAATAATCATATAATTAACATAAAATAATCTTAATCGGTATTGTTACAATTGTCAGTTGAATCAGCTGTTCAAAAATTTGGTTAAAATAATTCAAAACCTGCTCCATTATAGTGAGTGTACAGATAGTGTTTATTATCTAAAATGATTAGATTTGTAATTAACTAAATAAATTAAAAGAGTTAACTAAATAATCTTTTATCACTGTTATTCTTGTAGGTTATATACACTAATATAACTAGTACATAATTTTTTACACAAGTATGATTTATATTTATTATATTGTGAAAACGTAAAACAATTCTTATAAAAATTACAGAAACATTGTACAATATTTCTGACAAATACATATTATATATACATAAAAATATGAGAAAATGAAACCAATTCAAAAGAAGAAGAAAATTTACACACACATAAATATATACATTTTTACACAGTATAGTCTTTTAGTAACAACGATTTTGATTCATTTTCTTTTTATTAAAATACTTTCAAAATCCAAATTTCTATATTTAAAATTTAGTAGATTATTTTGGGTTTTGAATTTTCATATTTCAACAAAATCAGTTTTTAGAAATTTTGCCTTTAATGACGTTGTTTGTTCTTTTATTTGTTTTTACTGATAATTAACTCTCGATCCAGAATTTTTATATTATGTTTTATATAACACCACCCCAGTTATATTTAAGTGCAATTTTAATAAAATTGTTAAATCCGATTTCTATCAAATATTAAAATTTTTGGTCAGGGCGTATTTTTTCAAAATATAAGGACATATTAAATATTGATTAAATCTGCTGAATGTTTTCGGATTCAAAGGGACTACAGACTGACGTACAGATATTAAAAAAATAGTTTTGTTATCAGAAAGGATAGGATATGTTTTAATGAAATTTTAGATATTAAATTTTCGTTTTTAATTGGTACTTTTGTCCCGTAATAATATATTTTGTACACTTAAAACTGATCTAAAATTCTCCAATAAAATTGTTTTAATTTAAAAAAACTAAACATTTAAAAATTAATTGTAAGATTAAAAAAAATTATTTCACAGATGTTATCAAAAGTACAAACAGAGGTTTACTAAAATATTTAATTAATTATTTAGTTTTTCCTCAACAGAATCGAACACAAGATTTGTTAAGGTGCTTGCAATGATGAGAAATAATTTCGACAATTTTACAAAATAAAATCTTTATGCGAGTGAATGAAATACTTGCATTAAATAAAATAAAAAGAAAGAAAATCGTTAATATTACAATAAAGTAAAACAATAATTATAAACATTTTATTAAATTTGTCATTTATGTTAAAATTATTATGATATATTAGTGTTGCCATTAACTCAGCGCCTTCTAAATTTCTGTTTTAAAGATTTAACTTGCACAATATTATCATAAAAAGAATACAATAGTTTTAAAACAATTTATATTATGCAATTACGCCGTAATGTGAACATATATTTTCAAAAAATCTTAATTTTAAATATTAAAAGTTTAAAATTAAAATTTTCAAGATCTGTTACATAGTTTTTTTCCTAAAGGTGGATTCTTCAGAGAAATTACTTTAACATTTTATCGTAATTAATATATAAGATAAAATAAAATATCAACTAAATTATATTAATGGTTAAATAAAACTTGCCTCCGTTTTAGGAGATACAGGTTCTTGGTTCTTTGAGGAATTTAAAATGTTTAGTCTTGAAGCTAGATGTAAGCTTCTAATAGAAAACATAAAAACCTTCTAAATTTACTAAAAATATTTAATTTGCATTTGGAATTTTATTTAAGTTATTCTAAAAGTTTGATTTTATATAGATTTCAAGAATAAGAAAAAACCGAGTTGTTTTTACCATTTTTTGTTTACCCCCCCCCCCCAATTAACCCTTTCGTGCCTAGTGTTTAAAAGTGTTGGAACACATTTCGTATGTTTATATAATTGGATGTATTATTTTAAATGTACGATACAACAATAAGAGATGTATGGATTTTAAGTAAAATATTACAACTTAAGACTCTATATAAATTAAACCTGAACTCTTTAGAGAGTGTTTATAAACTTTGTTATGTTATTTATAATACATTATTTTTGTTACATGTGTTTAAATCACTGTTTAGTGATAATTTTGCGTCCATAAAAATAGTTGTCATATTGAGACTAAAGTAATGTCAATATTTTTTCCGATCAACCTTTCGTATTATATTAAACCTCCTTCCGTCTGAATTCGGTCTGCAAACCTCCCTGATCTATGGAGATTAAACTTAAATAAATTGATATTACATTCTGGTTGTGACTTGACTGCAGCATCACTAATATAACAAGAGTTGGATTAAAAATCAATAAAGTATACAGTAATAGTTTTGTTATTATCTATTAAAAGGTTGACGTAAGAATACCCTGACAGATCTACAGCTGTATTGTGTTAGGAATAGTATTGATATAATCAGAAACAGAGATGATATTGTAACAGCAACGATGATAAGACTTCGTTGCTTATATTCTAGTCAGATAGCCGAAGCGATGTCGTTATCATCCACGGTTTTAGTTTTGGGTGTTGGTGGGCAGTACATGGAAGCACAGATTAGGTTAGGATGACCTTGAGGATTGCAAGTACACAAGTTACATGATACGAAGACCAAATCCCCTGGAATGCAGGACGCTGAAAAAATACACAGATAATCAAATAATGTTTATATAATATGCTACATAATACATCTATCTTTTAAATAGGCAGTTTAAAGGAGTGAATGAAGGAGGGAGAAAAGGCTAGCTTTAATGTATGAAGCATCAAAGGACAAATAGGAAACGGATAGGGTGTCCTTGGTATGGATTACATCTATAACTTAGTTCTAAGATTGCACTTTGAACCACAAAGAACAGTAGGATCCAGAGCTCTTGTTAGTTCAGAATTTATAGTACCTCCAAATATTATCTGTGTCACATTGTTCCAGATCGTGACCATATCATCATTGTTCAGGAGTATGGCTCATATTTCTTCCACCCTTACACACTTCTGGTAAAAAGTCATGTCATGTTCCGATGTTTCTCTAGCAGTTACTATCAAGTTTGGTGAAATGCTTATTAGAGATTCACACAAGTAAAAGTTCTGTAGACATCTAAGGAGCTGAAACCTGTGCCTTTTAGTTGTCAGAGATTCTGTTTGCAAATGAAACCTTCAGAGATTTGTCTTTTTGTATAAAAAAAATTACCCTTGTCGCCATTATGAACTGAATCACCTTTAAGGTAGTTTTGCTCTTTTTAGGCTACAAATCTTAACAGCTGTCTGTTGATATCACCTTGGTAAACTAAAACATTTCATAAACACAGAGAACGCTACTTAAAAAAATTGTCAAGTCTTAAAAACTGAAGTCAAATCCGTACCCAGCACCTTCAAATACACACGTATAACTTTTATTTAATCAGCAGTTACTATCAATGTTTAGTGAAATGTTTACAGATTCACAGCAGTAAAGGTTCTGTAGACCTCTAAGGAGCTGAAACCTCTGCCTTTTAATTGTCAGAGATTCTGTTTGCAAATGAAAACTTCAGAGATTTGTCTTTTTGTATAAAAAAAATTACCCTTGTCGCCATTATGAACTAAACAAATTTAAAGTAGTTTTGCTCTTTTTAGGCTGCAAACCTTGTTAAACTAAAATATTTCATAAGCACAGAGAACTCTGCTTGAAAAATGTTGTCAAGTCTTAAAAACTGAAGTCAAATTCGTACCCAGCACCTTCATAAACATTTGTATGACTTTTACTAAATCAGATAATAAATTAAAATTACATTTGTTGTTCCGTTTTAGGGGAATTTGAAGCCGAATTACTTTACAAACCGAAGTCTAATAAAAACATTGTACAGTTAAATATTTATTGTAAGTTCCATTAAAACGGTCACTACCAAAATACCATTAAAAAAAAAAATTCGGATTTGTTAATTTAATTTGCAGCCTTCTACACTTACTGTTCATCTAGTAGATTCTTCCTAGCTGGAGAAAAGGCACATCTTAAATGAACGGCAGTTTAGTTTGGTTAAAGTAGACGTAGTTGAACCTAAAGTTAAAAGGATAACTCCTAGTTAATTTAAAAAATCAAATTTTGAATAAAATTTGATAAAAAACAAATAAATTAAAATGTTTAAGCGCATAGTCATATTAAATGTTGAGCTTGACTTATGAGAAAAACTATACAGTATAACAAACACACAGAACACAATTCTCATAAAAAAAAAAAATACGCCTAAGTATCAGACGCGTTTCAACGACAAGGTCGTCCTCCTCAGTGATACACCAGCTACACCAACCAAACCACAGTTGTGGTTACTGTGGTGATACTGTGGTTTGGTTGGTGTAGCTGGTGTATCACTGAGGAGGACGACCTTGTCGTTGAAACGCGTCTGATACTTAGGCGTATTTTTTTTATGAGAATTGTGTTCTGTGTGTTTGTTAAACGCATAGTCATGTTGTTTAACATCACATGTTTTTCTTTTACTAATTTCATAACTTACATTCTCTAATGATGTTTGATATTTTACAAATTTAAAACAAATATTGTTTAGTTTTTGATTTAGGTTTTCCTTGATTTTTAAGTACAAACATGTATGAAACATGTTGTGTTTTAGTATTAACTAGACATAATGTAAAGGGGAATATTAATTTGACTTCGTACAATTTTATAAGCCTTTAATTCTAAAGTTAGTAGAGATAAGTTCTTAATATTGGTCATCATTTCACAACCGCTAAGCTGCTTGCTTGAAAATTTACATACTGTCATTATGCTTTTGTACAAATTATACATAATTTGTAGTAATACAAACTTTATTTTCTATCAAAAAAAAAAAAAAAAAAATTACGTCACTGTCCATTCCGCATCAGAGATATGTTTTACTCACAATTTTATACATAATTATTTATTATCAAATTCTTTACTTTAAGGTTTACACTTGTCTTAAATAATACTTTGTATGAGAGTCTGTGACAGTAAAGTAGTTATTGTTCATTAATCGTTTAATATCCAATTGTTCTCTAAACCAAATCCACTAATTGCTCTAATGGTTCACTTGCATATATAAAACAGCTGTTTATATTATATTTTATATGCTATAAACTTATAAACCTTGATGGATTTAATATCCCACAAGTATAAACATATAAAACGTGATTGGGACTTTATAAGAGGTTGTGGATCAATAAATTAATGTTACTCATAAATAATAATCACATCAACAGTGCATTTGTGTTCTATAACTTTAAATATTACAAAACACAGCGTCTAAACAGATTTAAAACGTTTACCGTGGTAATGTTAAACAAAACAAACTTAAGTAAACTTTGATATGTTTCGACACTGGTATATGTCAACTTGATCTTCACAAAGGTAAATATCGACTTAAAAGGAATCCTTTTAATATTTTTTTAGCACATATGTATTGTTTAGCAAATACCTTCCTTGACCTTTAGCTTGTAGAGAAGAATAAGATGTTATTTGATACAGTCAGTGGGTTTTGATTTTTTTTATATAGATACAGTTAATTCTGAGAACAAAATAATAAAAAATAATAATTTAACCAATAATACATAACTAATGATACCTGAAAATATAAATTTAAATATTTGACAAAACACGGTAACTAAGAACACTCACTATTAAAAACATTAACAAACGTTTTACAATAAATTAGAATATATCAAAAACAGGTTAATTAATCCACCTGAACTGAAGTGGTGGGGGGGGGGATTGTAACTTTAGTTTTATAACTTTATTTTTTAAATATTAGTTTAGAACCCTCCGATGATGGTAACTTGTATTGAAATGTACTTTAGAGAACTGTAATAACACTGGCTATTACATTTTTGTTAAAAGTTTATTTGTGTTGTTATTGTACCTAACTTGTGGTAGGGATTTTAGTGTTTACATCTTTTAATGATGGTAAAGATATTCATATTGTTTTACTTTTAATTTTTGACACAGTTTTGGGTCATTAATCTACACATTTCACTAAGTTTCAACGTAATCAATAGAACAGAATTTGAGTAATTATGTGTTTTATAACAACTCCAAGATAGATTTTTTTTGTTTATTTTAAAGATAAAAAATTTTGTTACTACGAATTTTACCAATCACGAAACTTTATTTTGACAAGATGGACCAATTAGTTTTGTTTGGGTGCTTAGAGGCTACACGTCAGCAAAATTTGATCAAAATGGTTAGAGCTGATTTTGAGAAATTCGTATTTTTTGCTATGGAGAGATCTCCAAATTTTAAGTTTAAAAAAGATGGAAAAAGTTTCGAGATATGGTCAAATTAATTATAATTAATTTTAATTAATTATAATTTAATTAAAATCCATTCACAGGTTTGTGATGTAGATAGACTATAGACAGATACATATCATTAAAAATACATTGTTTTTGGACTTAGGTGCTTCAAAACGGACTCAAACTCGACACCGATTTTTTACCTATCACATAACTTGTGTATATAAGTAAAATGACGTTAGTATAATCACCGAAAAATAATTTACTCAAAAGTAATTTACATTTTGTGTTTTTTTGGAGATAACGAAATGGCCTATCTAAGGAGTATGTATATAAGCTTAACCATAGATTGTTCATGTTTTTGTTTACTCCTTGCACCGTAAACTGTCTAAAAACAATATTTTATAATAGTTCACACAAAACTTTTGTCACGGCTGCAAAGGAAATTTTGTCCATTAATTAAAGTTAAATTAAGGCTGTGCAAGATTCTAAATTAATATCTAATAAATTTTTAAAACTATTGCTAAAACAAAATAAAGTGCATTATGTTAGAAGTGGTTTGTTGCGTGTTTTTTTGGTACATTGATAAAAGATCAAATAACAAAGGTACATGAAATTTGGACTTGTATTCTAACTTATTTCCAAAAATATGTTTTATTTATTTATTTTTTTTGCACAAAACACGAAAAGGCGGACAGATAGACAACTGAGAGTGTTTCAAGCAAATGAAAGAGCGCCCGTGTTTACTTCAACCCCAGAAACAATCCCCTAAATTATACGACACGAGTTCTATACAACCTGCATATAATATTATGAAAAAAAAAACACAAAAACGTTTCTTTATAGGCCTATCTCACATATACTTACAATTGACGTCCGATAAAATGAGGGCTTCCTCCGAGACTCCTAGAAAACTTAGAAATACAAAGAAACACACGTAACAAAACATCGCAATTAGATAAATGAAGTTCCTCCACTGAATACCAAGAAACTGAAAAGCAGTTTAATTAAAGCAAGTTATGACCTTGAGAAAGAATAAATCAATTGGCAGCACCACATCACTTCATGGTTCTGAGTCCACAACTACTCTGCACAGCTCCATTGTTCAATTAACCATACACGCCCGCACGGTCATTGTGGCAACAGCTGATTGTGGCCAATTTTATTGTTGAGTTGTAGATGTCAACACTTGATATATTCAAAATCTTCGCTTACATTCATACCTTAAAGTGTCTCAGTGCCCAATAACTAATATCTTCAAATTGTAACCTTTCAATTTAGTTTTTTACAAAACGGTTTGTTAATTGTCTCTAAAAATGTAGATTTGTGAGTTATGGTAACAAAACAAAACACGTTCAAAGGCCTGCTATAAAAGAGGTGATTTTAAAAATTTAGTCTCTACCATATTGTGAAATGTTAAGATTAATGACCAAGTGTAAAATAACAAGTAAAAACATATTACGGTTGAGGAATAATTGGAAAAAAGTCAAATGAACTGTCTTCATTATAACCTCAGTTTTAATCAAATACGATTTAAACATGTCACAAGCGGAGCGAGCTTAGGCATGTATTTTTTTTTTTCAAAATGACGTACATTATCATTTAATTTTTTTATTTCTTTTTATTTCCAGGACTACAACTAAGTACAGACTTATCTAGTAGTTATAACTTAAATAAGAGATCACAGTGTTTCAGAAGTTCATTCCATTGAATGTTTCTGATATTATCATCTATATAATATTAACCAACACTACACCAAATCAAGAGGTTTAGTTCTACAGTCTTCGTACTGTATTCCTATGCGCTATCATCTAGCATTAGTATGTTTTTGGAGTCTTTTTTCGTGCTTCTCTGCCACAGCTTTGATTTCTTCAACAATCGTATTCACTTTAAGATCTCTGTGAATATATTCATTGCGTACGTACCAAAGGCGCATTTACTATTATTCGAAGTATTTTATTTTGAAACAATAATTGAATTTTGTTTATATTAATTTTCTTAGCACATCCCCACATCTGCAGTCCATAGCTCCACACCGGCTTAAATACTTGCTTATATAACAGTACTTTATTTCTCGTGCTTAATCCTGCTTTGTATCTAAATAGCCAGTACATATTCTTGAATTTAAGCTCGAGCTCCTTTCTTTTCTTTGTGACGTGTGATTTCCAGTTCAGCTTTGAATCCAAATTCATTTCCAAATATTTTACTTCATTTTTGTATGGAATAATTTTACTGTTTATTCGCACTGGCATTTCTCTCTCTTTTTTATATGTAAAATTAATATGGCTGGCCTTAGACTCATTTAGTTTTATACGCCACCTTTTAGTCCACACATCAACCTCCAGGATGGCCTTCATTTTTTCACTGACAATTATCGAACTAACATTTTTGGTGACGAATGATTTTATTTCGCTTTGGTTTTGGGGATGAGTGATTGAGAATGTTTATTTGATCTACTTTTGAATCAAACCAAGTCTTCATAAAATTACCTGCTTCAAAGTAAACGTGTTAATTTCAAGTAAATAACTTATTTTATAAGAAACATCTATATGCAGAGTATTTCAAAAGTAAATTAAAACTTTAAATAATTGTGGTTTCGTTATTTGTTGTCCAAACCTCTTTATTATGTAGATATAATAGGGAAGTATTAAAACATCAGCTGTTATTTTAATTGCTATTTATTTGTTGCCATAGCAACGATTTTTCTCATTGTTGACCTATTTCAAACAGCAATCTAGTAGGTGGTAAAGTAGTTTAAAATTAATTGACTTTTAAAAAAAATTACATTATGACTTTACTCTAAACATGCATTGGATTGATGGTGTATGAATGTGTACGGATTTTATCAGCCGTGTTAAGAAAGTTTTGTACTCGCAACGGTTTAAGAAAAACTTGTTAGTAAGTTTGAAACCACCGGGTCTTGGAGACATCAAAACCGTCGATCTTAAGAGCTGAAAGAAGCAATTATTCAAAACGTAGCTGAGATAAATGTTAACACGTTTAGAAATACCGCGCATAGCGTAGAGGAAAGACTGCTTCTAAAGGAAGAGAATGGCTGCCAATTCCAACACCTGTCTTAATAACCCTAACACATAAGAATTCCGTTTAATTTTAAGTTTTAAAAAATTAAATCCCGTTTAATTCTAAAGGAATTTATTTACTTTATTTTGTTCTATGTTAAAAAAAAACAAATAAATTCTATTCAATTATAATTTTAATTTACTTTTGAAAGACCCTGTATTTAATTTTCTAAGTGGTAAATTTCTTTCAAAATAGAGAAGTGGCAGCTCAACGTACAAGCATGTACTCATCATATGGAGGAAGATTGGAGAAAAATATAAGGTTTTCGATAAGTTGAATCCAAAAATCTATTCGTCCTTTAAAACTTAGAAAAATTTTATTTAAAATACACGGAGAGAAAATGCAACCATTATACAAAAAGCGATGCTGTTCTGATAGCTAAAGCTAACAGCTGACATACAGGGTGATTCACAAAGTTTTACGACACTTTCTGCTCATTCTATAGGGCAAAAGAAAGATAAAACATTATATAAACAAATATCCTAAAACGCTTTGTTGGCTAGTTACGGCTAGCGAAATATTTCGCTCTGATTTCTAATCCTCCTGTAAAATTCAGTCTTGCTGAAATCCCTGGGACCCTGGGCAAATTTGGTGCTTTTATATGCAATTTGATCTGATAAAATGTAAAAAAGGATTCAGCCGATTTTAATCAAATAAGTTGTACATGAGTATTTTCTTATGTTTGTCACAAATGTACAAATAATAGTAACCCCTCTTTTTTTTTTTTTTAGCCAAACACATTATTTTTCCTAATATGTGTATACGTTACTAATTTCGATTTTGCTTGCGGTGTTTGTGTCATAAATAAAATCAATTATTTGTTACTCTTTTAAATTAACTACTATTTTCTTTTGTTGCAAGATAGGGGTTGCTAAAGAATGAAAGTTGTCCTTTACGAAAGTAACACTGAAAAAGTGTTATAGTAGGTATGGTAGAGGTTTTATGTTGTTATAACAATCCATTTAATTGATATAGAAGTGTATAATTGATTTTACACTTTGTATAATATTTCTGCTGAATATTTTTTAGACTAATAATTCACAATTAACGATTCTGTTTTGTTTTTTAGGAACTGATTAAACTACTTCTATCTCTCTACAAAGTATTCACTGACTGCTTGTTCCACTTAAAATTTTATTATCGAGTCAGAAATGATCATCTTTGCATGGAGGTGCACTTTGTACTATTCACACTATAGCACGTTTAATTATAGGTCAGTTTACTATATTATTTTACAATTATTTGAAATGAAATGATGCATTATGTATATGAATACAATTTGTGAATATGATTACATTATTTACAAAACCTATATTTCTTAATTGATGTACGTATTCCATGAATATTTTCAATTACAATTTTGTGACATTACAAAGTTTATAATAGATCTACTACAAGATGTGGCGTGACTTGTTTATATGAAAGCTTTACTAGGTCTTGAAAAACTGTAATCTGTAATAATTGTTTATTAACAGGTTAATATTGGAATATTTTACATTCCGTGGAAAACGGAAATAGTTTGTATGTAAAACTTTCTGTCAAAACAAATCTAGTAGTTTTGTCGTGATAAAAAAAAAAGGTTTTTTGACCTTTAGAGGATAATCACTTAAACGGAGGCAGTTACACAAACAGTAGGAGCGTGGTGATACTGCAAGCTAACCCCCCCCACCTATTATTTTATTATAGTCCTCTCCTGTATTTTGTGTATTCACTCGATGTCGATCTTGAAAACTGTTTCAAACTGCTGAGATTATGAAATTTTCGTTTATATTTTTTTTCAGTCATATTCAACACACAGTTAAATGTAGTTTACACGCTAAATTTGTTTAAAATTCAACCAAAAGCTATTATTCTAGATTTTATTCTAATTTTGAAGTTATAGATTATAATTTTCAAAAGTTTGGACACCAATGTGTATAAATTTTAAATTTGTACAAAATTAATTTTGGTGAATAAAATAACTGTTATTTAAAAATTGAAATTCGGCAGAAATTCTAAAATAAACCAGTTATTTTTATGGCTAACAAATTTGTTCAAATGAATCTATTTGAACGATTCTCAAATTAACCCAACTGCCAACATACCAAATTTGAACGAAATAAAACAAAATTGTGACCTCCTCAAGTTATCCTGGAAACAACTTTTCTGATTTTTTTTTTAATATGCGATATAATCGCACATTTATATCACAAGTCCTAGTCAATGAATACAGAAGACTTTATACTTTAGGTCTTCATTGTTCTAGTAGAGATCCTCGAAGGAAAATGTCCTGACTGTCTCACATTAGTACAAGACTCCGTGCATATCACTCGTATAAGAAAAAACAACGAAATCAGAGAAGCAATTATTGTAGGTTTTATATTTCCGAATTGTTTATTAATTAATATAATAAATACCTGTTGTTGGTCCGACAAGTGATTCAATTGTGGTGTTTGAACCTAATAAGGTCTTTCGTGTTTGAACCTAACCTAACCTAACCTAACCTAACCTAACCTAACCTAACCTAACCTAACCTAACCATACGCCTAAATAACGGGCTACAAAAATGTGTTCACATGATTGTGTTTTGTTGTGATATGTTTTTAAAATTATTTTATTGTTTTGACGCGCTATCGCGAGGGGCTTTCTTACCTGAAGATGGATGAACTTGTCATCTGAAATCGCCGTAGTGTTTAAAACCACAATTGAATCACTTGTCGGACCAACAACCTGTTGATAAAAATCAATGATCCGGAGAGAACTTTCCTTAATTAAAATAAATAAATACGTTCAACAATATATTAACACAACCGTTTTACAACTTATAAAACTTAAAACACTTTATACAATACTCGATTTATTATAGTACTTAGATACGCCATCTATCCTGACATATCTAATGTTAGGTAACATCAAAAAGGACTTACTAGAGTGATCTAAATTTCTGGTAGAACTATATCTATATTAAGTACAATTTTCAGCATTTTCATCTTATTATTGTTAGTTGATTGTGAATAAATAAATAGCGTTTAAAGATGGAGGTACTTCGAAACGCGTCATAATAAAGTGAGAAGTTGAGAAATTGCTGAAAATGTTTCAACTAAGAATTTGTTTTCTCGTTTACTACCCTAGTCGGCGTTATCGTCGCCATTGTTGCATTTTTTATTAGAATTTTTATAATCACGTCAATATTTTCTAATAATTGAAAACCATTCATTTGGATAATTTCCACTTTACATAATAACATTTCGCCTCGTATCTCCTTCCGTAGATTGACAGTGTTGCCAATTTTGCAGTCTTAAATACTTATAACATTATTAGTATTCGTTGATGTTGCCATTTGTTGAAGTAATTGAAAGTTGGATTTGTAATATCTCTAATTTATATCCGAAGTATCATTTCTATACGTGAGCTCAGTTGTAACGAAGTTTTAAGAGTTGTAAAATTGTAAATGGTTTATATTCCAATGTTATGAAAGACTTTCGGTGCCAAGTGTCTAATAAAATGATATTTACTAAAGGAGGACAAATTGGGTTGTAATACACTGGGCTGTTGTAAAACAATCCATTTTACTGCTCGACTGGAAATGAACTTTTCGTCGCATATGAAGGGCTTTCTCCTAAACGCAAAATCCACTTTTCACAAAAATAGAAAGAACCAATGAAGGGTTTAACTAACATGTTTTAAAAAGCTAAAGCGAATTAACTATGAGAAGAATTTGTAATATTATAATCTGGTAATTGCTAAAATATAATTGAACATTATTTGATATGCATTTAAAAGTTTTTACAAAAAACAAAACAATAACTGGATAACTTTTTCTATAATAAAATCTGTTTAAATCAGATTAAAAAGTTTGAAAATTGTTATTTTTTAGCTCAGTTCTCATTCATTACAGACAAAAAGTTAATGAATTTGAGTTAGCAAATTGTAACAAAAACAATTGAATGGAAATTCCAAAAATACCAAAACTAAACTGGTGAAAAATGGTCGTATCTGGATTCATTATGGATTCAAGCGATTTATTCAAAGAAAAAACGAATACTAAGTTATAGTTTTTATTTAACGATTTTCCCTCATTTAAATTTTTTGGGTCTTATTATTTGTATTTACAAAATTTTAAGATGGGACAAGAAAAGAAGCTGAATTTTCTAAGGAAATATTGTTTTGTAGTCCTCAGAGTCTATAAATGTAGTTTTTGGAATGTTATCAAAATGGAGTTTATCAATTTTTACTTAACTATTATGTAGGTAAATTTTGGTTACATCTCCAAGCGTTTTTCTTTATTATTTTGATAACTCAAAATTTGAGCTTTCTATAAGAATCAAACACAAAATTTGGGGTTTCAATAACAACCAAGCACAAATTTGGGGTTGCTGTAAGATAAAAACACAAAATTTGTTGTATCTATAAGAAACAAAAATAATATTTGAGCTTGCTATAAAAAAACAAATACAAAATTTTGGTGTTGCTGTAAGAACCAAACACAAAATTTGTGGTTTCTATAAGAAACAAACACAAAATTTATGAATTTAACTGTAACAGCAGTAACTACTTGTTGAAACTCCATAATAAGGATAAAATAAGCACTATGCTACAGTTTCAAATGTATTTATTAACTTATTTAGCTACAATTGTTTCGCCTTGCGGCATCTACGGGCTAATGTCCACTTCGAATGTTCAATCTACTTAACACTTTCATTTTTATATATTTCAGATGACAATACAATATTCAATTCTATTTGAGTTGTTCCCTCCCTTCATATTTCAATATTTTCAGTTAAGCTCAGCAATATAGGTATACAGCCCTCAGAGGTTTGTGTTGATTAACCCTTTTCTTAGCTTACCGCGATCGCAGATTATCATATTGTTAATCAAAAGTATTAGCCCGTAGATGCCGCAAGGCGAAACAATTGTAGCTAAATAAGTTAATAAATACATTTGAAACTGTAACAAAATTTATGGTTGGTATAAAAAACAAACACAAAATTTGGGGGTTTCTATAAGAACCAAACATAAAATTTGTGGTTTCTAAGAAACAAAGACAAAATTTTGTTCTTGTCAAAACTGACATGACACTGAACAATAATCTGTCACTTAAATTTTTTTCTCTTTGAGAGAATTTTAAAGATATTTTTACTGTACTTATAGACAGTTGCAGAAAAAACTGCATTAAATAAATAAGTTAATCACACTTTTACATTGTACACTTGGTACGCAATTGATACGTTGAACTGATGGGACACAAATTTCTTCTGCTATTTAGTACACGCTTTTATTGATCTTGCTTTGTTACTTTCAAATCATGTGATCAAAGCTTAACCCACTTCGAATGTTAAATCTACTTAAAACTTTCATTTTTATATATTTCAGATGACAATACAATATTCAATTCTATTTGAGTTGTTCCTTCCCTTCATATTTCAATATTTTCAGTTAAGCTCTGCAATATAGGTATGTACAGCCCTTAAAGGTTTGTGTTTATTAACCCTTTTCTTAGCTTACTGCGATCGCAGATTATCACATTGTTTGACAACTTCAAAAGTATTGATGTCTATGATGTCTAAGTAGAATAATTAAAAACTCAATTCCGGTTACTGTTCTTTTATAGTTTTTTTCATTAGAATGGTTATTATTAATTAAAATAAATAGTTACTCTTTTAATCATACTGTATTGATTTACATTTTTAAAATGTCTACACCATTTGGGTACATGTTAACAACAAAATAAAAAACTATAAAAATGAAAATAAATAAATTCAATTATATTCATCGAATAATAAAACCAAGTTACTTTGCTACATTTGATTGATATCCCAAGATATCACTTCTGATCCCCCCCCCCCAATTTTGATGTAATTTATTTTGCGATTTTATATTTGAAAAGTTATTTATTTTATGCTCTAATTTTACGTTGTAGAAACCATCTTTGGGCATCATTGAAGAGTTGCAAATTTTAAAATTATCCACGTGAAAAATTAACCTCAAAAACAATTGTTTAAATTCGGAAATCGTCCACCATTTTTACATTTACAAATAGATATATTTGGCAACAAACATGTCGAATTGTTTAAAAAACCTACCCTGATATTTAAACAAATCAGAATACCATTACGTATGATCTTTAGAAAGTTTAATGCTAACATCACCTATACAGCCAAAAACTGAAACACGAAATAAGCGTGACACACAAGTGTACATTTGGGTTTACAATGCGTATTTCATTCAATTGTTTTTCTAAACAAATTTCGTTTTATTCCTAACCTCACTTTAAATAAACGCAAAGTTTCTCTGCACACGTACACTTTGGTTATAAATCTCATGTTTAAAGATTGTCCGACTAAAATTTGAAACAAGACTTGAGGCGCCTTAAAGTCACTAAAATTTGAATTGCTAAACAAAAGAACCAGTAAATTACAAATTGGAGAGTAATACTAATTTTTATAACACATCGGGTAACTCCGGCAACTGTCGTTAAATGAATCGTTTTATTACGGTTAGATATTCCCTAGGCTTCGCTTTGTTTACCAGTCTTTCATTTGTAGTGGAGACTAATAATATATAAAGTATATTTCTAAAAGTTTATGGACAGCTTGTTAACTAGTGAGCGTAATATAACATAATACTTATCTTATATGTTATAAAATATTTTATCTTTATTATAAAATCCAAAATAGTGAAGTTACTTTATTAAAAATTTATTTGAAATATCTACAACTAGTCTTCAACTACTACTAAATAAGTTGACAATAATGCAGATAATTTCAGTTATAGAAATTCATTTGTTTATTCATTTAAATTATAAATATTTTCTTTTAGTAAATTATTTCTTGTTAAACATTAATAATATTTGCTTTTGAGTTCTTTTAATAACACAACAAGGTTAAATTGTCTTTAATTACAAAGTTAAATTATTCCAGGCTAGCTCTAGGTTTGGGTTCATTACATATATCTTTATCATAGAATTACAAAGTTCTTTTATAAATATTAGTAATTAATATTTATTATTTTCTCGGGGCAGGCACTCGACCAGACATGAACAAACTGTTTTTAACGCATTTTGTGAAGTTACAGTTAAGAAAAATTGAGATTTAGGATCGGTGTTCTTTTTTGAAATAGGCTTATGAATTGTAAAATTTGTTAAAGTTTATTTTCAATATTAAGAGTTTCTGGACTTTATTATGTTTAAATTTACAGAGGATACCACTCTCTGTGTGATTTAGCACTGAATTTACCACTGTTTATACTGTTTTAACATACTAAAACTTGACGGCATCACTTTTAAAATTACGAATAGAAATTTTCATCTTTGGGCTCTGAAGTCTTGGATTGGAATGAATTTTTGGCTTCGGTTTTGGAATTTAATTGTTGCCGCGGTTCCCAGCATGCACTGTTCTTCCGTTCCCTTGGTTACTCAAATAACATTCTCTCGTTTTGTACAATTTGATGTTCCTGACTTGAATAAATTATAATTTTGATATTACTTTATGTCTTTTTTGCCTTTGGTCTCGTGATAATATTTATTCATATTTACATTGCCGATTCTTAAATGAGTTTACTGATTTTATTGTTAATTGTATAATTTCCCGTTCCAACAGAATGACGTACTTATATCTATGACTCAAGTAGTCCTAGTTCTAATTCTAATTATATAACATTTGGGTCTTACGGTTACTATTTATGTTCTTAAATTTACTTTAAGGATTATTTTACTATTCTAACAGATATTGTGACTTATTATTTATTTTTATTTGATTTTATTAATTTCGATTGTGATAGTCGTTTCTTTGATCTAGTTGTACTAACAAAAACATGGCGTTCATAGGGAATGCGTTTTACCTTCATATATTGTATATGCTATCTTCTGATGATTAAAATAAAAAAATAGTTGTTTACTGAGGCTATATATATATATATGTGTAGTGCTTATATTAATTTATGGTGTAGTGTTTGTGATAGTATTATGGAATTGGTTTCAATGTGTTTGTTTAGATGTGAGGTTATAGGTTTTCATGTTACAAGGCTCTGTCTAGGCTTTATTCTATATTTGAGAATTATATTTGATAATATCCATTTCTATATGGATTTGGGTGAATTCTTGGGGTGTGAATTGGTTTTGACATAGTTAATTTAGTTATTGATGATGTTTTTCCTTGTGTATTACTTTCGTAAATTGTTTAGGCATATCAGCTGATATTTTAGTGTCGGTTTCTTGGTTGGCTTTGTGGGTCATTGAACTTTGCTTTGTTTTGGTGTCGTTTATTTTAGGCTAACTTTTTATGATGGAATTTGTGACGTTATAAATGCCCTTTAAATTTGTTTTTGTGAAGTTTACTGAACAATAAATAAATTTATAACTAACAAATTACATTGTAAAATAACATATATAACATAATATAACATAACATAACATACATTGAACACTTATTCTTATGGAATTATAGGTTATCCTTACTTATTTTATCAGTTGATTTTGAATTGGTTTAACAAATTGAATAAAATTAACAATTGGATCATATGGATCTTATTCTCATATTAGGCTACATATACCTAATTAATTGATATTTTATATCATAATTCATGGTTCATGGGGTTATACATAGTTTATCATTTAATTTGGGTAACACTTTATAGTTGGGGACACATGTTTTATCATTGGGGTGGGAAACATATAATTGTCATATGACATATAGTTCATACTAAGGAATGTCCATTGGACATGGGGAATACACATTTCGGGGACACTTTTACATAAATACATATTTTGTGATACTGTTCATTTTTATTTCACTGTTTTTATATGGGTTCACTATTCATGGAGATATACATATATTTTAACATATAAATATTTGTGATAATTCACTGTTTATGGGGGGAATAAGTTGTGTGGGTTGTGTGAAAAATACTGTTTATGAGGGACCATTTTGTTTGTAGTAAAAACACATTGTTGATGGGGAACATACATATAGATAGTCACATTTTTTTTTTATATTTAAGCACTTTGTTTATGGGGAATATACATATATATAGGGAATTATATATAAATGGATAGTCACATTGTTTATGGTGAACACATGTTTTATAGGGGACACTTGTTTTATATTGAAGTACATTGTTTATATCGTTGCACTTAACTTTATGTCGATTAGGTTGGTTCGTCGGAGGTCTGTACAGGCAAGGCAATTTTGTAACGACGTAGGAGAGATATGTGATATGGTCCATAGGTTTTTCCATTATCATCGATTAGGGAGTAAATGGCTTTTCCCATTTTCTTCAATATTTTTAATGGTCCAACATATATTGTGAACAATTTTGCTGTTTCACCATATCCCATACTGGATTGGGGAAATGACTTTACTAGTACTAAATCATTTTCCTTGAGTATCGTTATCTTATGTTTTGCATTTAATTTCTCTGCTCTTTTGGCTTGTGTGGTTTTTATTCGAGATTTTGTTAATTCTAACTTTTGTTGAATGGGGATTTGCATTTTGAAAGGGTTTTGTATTACCTCTTCCCAGAATCTGATATCACATTTGTTTAGTTGTAATTCATTGGGAGTGAAACCAGTGGTTTCATGTTGTATTTCGTTTAGGAAACTGTTTATGGTACTTATGTAGTTTGACCAACTTCTGTGATTTTGAGCACAATATGTCCTGAGACAGCGTTTGACTTCTTTTATAGGACGTTCTGCCATGTTTGATATGGGGTGGTATACTGGATTTAGTATGTGTCTTATTTGATTCTCTTCTAGTTTTTGAATCCAAATTCTACTTTTGAATTGAGTACCATGGTCAGTTAAGATTTTCTTAGGTTTTCCGTATGTGGGTATGTATTCTTTGAACATTCTGTCTATTACTGCCTGTGATGTGGCTCTCTTTAGATTGTATAATTGGACAAATTTTGTGAATGTATCCAGAATGATGAAGATATATTGGACACCACCTCGACTTTTTGGTAAAGGACCAATCAAATCGATTGCGATTAGATCTCCTTTTCCTTCAGATTTGACTCCACTAGTCTCTCCATAGAGAGGATGGTTACTGTGTTTGCATTTTTGGCAGATGTCGCAGGTTCCTATTAATTGTCTAATTTTCCTAGCCATATCTTTAAATATGAAATCCTTTTGTAAAATTTGCAGGCATTTCCTTGCTCCACAGTGTAGATAAAATTTATGGCATTCTGAGATTAAAGTATTGACAAGTGATTGGGGTATTGTAATTAACCAATTGTTGTGATGTTTCTGGTATAGTATGTCGTCATTTATTCTAAATCTATTATGTTCTGTAGTGTTTGAATTTTTAATTTGGAGATATATCTGTTTGAGAGTTGGATCGTTTTGTTGTAATTGTATTAAATTTCGAAGGTTTTCTAAAAGTTCTAAATTGTGTTCTCTTTCTAAATTTGCGACTATTAATTCTGGTGTGGTTGTCAATGAATTCTGTTGATTCTCATCTGTTCTGACTCTGCTGAGTAGGTCAGCTATTGTGTTATCCACTCCTTTACAATGTACAATTTCAAATTGGTGATCTTGTAATGCAAGTATCCATCTAGTTAATCTACCATTTAACAATTTGCATGTTTTCAAAAATGTCAATGCTTTATGATCAGTAATGATCGTTAATTTTGTGTTTAAAATGTAATGTCTGACTTTTTGTATGCAGTAGACGACTGCTAGCAACTCCTTTTCTGTAGTGGTGTATCTGATCTCGCATTTCTTCAATGTTTTGGATATAAATAGGATAGCCCTTTTGTTGTTCTGGCTGTCAATTTGGAATAAATGTCCTCCTATCGCAAAGTCTGAACTGTCTGTCTGTAGGTAGTAGGGTTGGTTTGGCATAGGATGGTTCAATACATTTGTTTTTAGAAATAAGTTTTTAATTTCTAGGAAGTGTTTCTCTTCATTAGAAGTCCAAATAAATTTTACTTTCTTAGAAGTCAATCTCATTAAAGGTTGTACAGTTTTTGCATATTTGTCTACGAATTTGTTGTAGTAGTTGATACCTCCTAGGAACCGTTTGAGTTCTTTCCTAGTGGTGGGTGATGGAAAGTCTTGAAAACATTTAATCTTTTCTGAATCTGGTTCTAGACCAGTAGTGGTTAAATAGTACCCTAAGAAAGGAACTCTATCTCGACAAAAGATTGATTTAGACAGTTTTATTGTCATCTTTGCATCTGCAAGTTTTCTAAATACATATTCTAAGTGTTGTAAGTGTGAATTGAAATCAGGTGATATAACACATATATCATCAATGTAGACTAAAGAAAAGTTTTCTATCGTGTTCTTGAATACTTGGTCTAGTGCTCTTACTAGGGCAGCTTGTGAAGTGGATAGACCAAAAGGGGTTACAACATATTGATACACTTTGCCTCGAAATTGAAATGCTGTATACTGTCTAGATTGTGGTTCTAGCTCAATCTGCCAGTATGAAGAGGTAAGATCTAATGTAGTCAGCCAGTTGGAATTTGTAGCTTTAGCTAATAGCTCATTAATGCTTCTGTTACATTCATAGTCGGGGGTAATTAGTGCGTTTATACGTCTCATGTCTAGACATATACGGAGATCGCCAGTCTTCTTCTTGACAATTATAATAGGGTTTACAAATGGGCTGTTTGATTCCTCAATTATATTGTCCTCGAGCATGTCATTTAATTTTCTCTCTACTTCATCCTGGAAATTTATGGGTATTGGATAACTTTGGGCTCTATAATGTTCTGGATTGTCTACCCTGATATGGTGTTGGTACATGTTGCAACGTCCAGGTTTGTCTGAAAATACTATATTGTTTTGTTTAATTAGGTTGATTATTAGGTCCTTTTCTATTTTGTTGAGTTTATCGTTGTCTTTAATTAAATCGTTTATTTCACTGTTGTTGTTATTATTATGATTTTGAGTTTGATTATTGTTATTTATTCTATATTCATTGTCGTCGTATTTTATTATTTTGCATCCTGCTGACTCATTACTTTTGCTATCGAACTTCATTATTAATATTCTATTATCCTTACTCATTATAGTAATTGTATTAATCTTGAAATTTATTTCCATTTTTAGCATACGTATTGCGTCTATTCCCATTATGCAATCTTTAATAAGGTTGGGGACAATTATACATTGGATATCAAACTCGATATGTTTTATTTGGGCTTTTAATAGCACAATGTGTGAAATTCGTTTCGATTTATTGTTCAACGCAGTGGTGATGAATGTGTTACTCACTGGCAACTGTTCAAAATGACCTAAATTGTTCTTGTTTACCTGGAACCAGTTATCAGAAATACAGGATATACTGCTTCCCGTATCTACTAACGTATTTGTGGATATACCATTTAAATTTATAGTTATTTCTGGACACTTACAGTTGGTTTGATCTGGACTATTGTCATTGTCTTCATTTAATAGAAATTCTCTATCGTAATAAAGGTTTGAGATGTTGTAATCATTATAGTATGATTTGGTTTCTTTTTGTGGCTCTGTTCCGATTTTTGTAAAATTTGTTGGCACTGACTTAGAGTGTTCAGGTTTTTCTCGCAGATATCTCTCGCTTTTGCCTGTACAGCTTTGGTTGTTATTCGAAGTTTGGTCTAGGCCAGTGCGTTGGAGTTTAACTCTTGGTTACATTCCTCCTGAGGCACTTGTATTGGTTTCTCTAGTGTCGGTGGTTTAGTATTCATTGCTATAGCTTGACATATCATTCTTTGCTCGTTTGTAGGATACCTAACCTCTCTTCGCTCTTGGTATGGGCCTTTTTGTTGATAATATCGTTCTTGGTCTTGTTGTGGTTGTCTGTATTTGAACTCAGTCCTTATGGGTTCTGGTTGTCTATCGTAGTTGGTTTTCTGGTTATAGTTTCGGTTTTGATTATAATTGTTTGTATAATGTTGGCCATAACCGTTGGTGGGCCTCTGATTGGGTCTGTAGCTATTTTGACTTTTATAAGGGTGTTCTCTGTTCTTTCTGAACTCGTTTTGGGATTGATAATTCCTAAAGGGTGGTTTTTGTGGTTGGTTGTAGTTAGTATTTGTTTGGTAATGTCTAAATGGTCTGTTGTTGGTGGGATTTTGTGTTCCTCTCGGGCTTGTATTATTACGTCTCCTAATTTCCGAGTTTGCCTCTTCCGTATCTTCTCTTTGGAGGAGGTCAGCAAATTCCTTTATTGTACTTATATTTTGTACTCTTTGCGCATCCTGTATGCGTTGGTCAAAATGTTCTATTAAGGTTGCGATGATGTCTTCCTCCGGTGGTTGGGGAGTCATCGACTTCATTGTTAACACCCTGTCAATGAAGTATTCACTTCGAGTGAGTTTTCCTCCTAAACGATATTGTTCGAGTTCAAGTTTTTGCCTAATTCCTTTTTGAACATCCCTATTCCAAAACTTGGATAGGAATTCTTCGCAGAATTGCTGGAAATTTGTAGTATCGCCTTTTATTAATTGCCACCACCGAGCAGCACTACCCTCTAAACTGTTGTCGATTATGTCGAATAGACAGTCTCTGTTGTATCCGATCTGGTTGATTTGTCGACAAGTTAACCTCTCGTAGTATCTTGTTAATCTATCCAGATAATCATTTGGATTATTCTGTCTTCCGTTAAATTTAGGAAGTATCGGATTAGTTAAATTGTTGATTTCTTGACTATTACCTCCACAAGTTACGTTTATATGGGATGGTATGGCATTTTCGATATTTGATTTCGGTAGTTCAGCAATCATAGCTTTTACCTCATGGATCACATTATTTTTATTTTGTAACAATTGCTTCTCAATTGTGGCCTTCTGTAGGTCTAGGGACTCATTTAAACTCTGACTATTGATTGTGGAATCTAATCTACTTTCTAGGTTGTCTATTCTTTGGTTGTTCTCTGTCACAGTTTGTTCCATTTCAATTAATTTATCTGTAAATTGAGTTTCTACTATAGCTATCTGTATTGCCAAACATTCCTTTAAATTAGTAATTTCTTTCTGGACTATTTCAAAATTTTCCTTCAAATTGGATTCATTTTGAATCATTTTTAATTCTAGTTTTTCCTGATTTTGTTTAAATTTATGGTCGATGTTAATCTGTAGATTGTTAATTAACAGCGTCATTTGTTCTAATAACGTAGGGACATTTGGTTCTGTATCTTGGACACTACTAGCACTACTCTGCTCCATAACCTCTATTTGGTTAGGCCTAACATTTAGTTCAGTGTCATTGGCATCAATAGTCTCTCTAAAGGTTTTCAATTTCCCTTCCTTGGCTTTTCCGGTGGGATTAATTTTAGGCCTAAGGTTATATTTGCTACTTTCTTCTTGGTTAGCGTCCATTTTAAATTATTATTTTTGATTTTGGTATATGTTTTTGAGTTTAAATAGATAAATTACTAAATTGAAATTAGGCTAATCTTAATTCTAATACATATCTTATTCTAGGCTATTAAATTTGTTCAATCTTATAATTAAAGTTGAATGAATCCTTATTTCTAAATTGTTGTCTTAAATTTAATTTCAATTTACTTATATAATATATTTACTTAACCTAAGTCATTCTGTTGAATTCTCAGTTTGTTCATGCCCTAATCGTTGCGGCGCCATTTATAACATAATACTTATCTTATATGTTATAAAATATTTTATCTTTATTATAAAATCCAAAATAGTGAAGTTACTTTATTAAAAATTTATTTGAAATATCTACAACTAGTCTTCAACTACTACTAAATAAGTTGACAATAATGCAGATAATTTCAGTTATAGAAATTCATTTGTTTATTCATTTAAATTATAAATATTTTCTTTTAGTAAATTATTTCTTGTTAAACATTAATAATATTTGCTTTTGAGTTCTTTTAATAACACAACAAGGTTAAATTGTCTTTAATTACAAAGTTAAATTATTCCAGGCTAGCTCTAGGTTTGGGTTCATTACATATATCTTTATCATAGAATTACAAAGTTCTTTTATAAATATTAGTAATTAATATTTATTATTTTCTCGGGGCAGGCACTCGACCAGACATGAACAAACTGTTTTTAACGCATTTTGTGAAGTTACAGTTAAGAAAAATTGAGATTTAGGATCGGTGTTCTTTTTTGAAATAGGCTTATGAATTGTAAAATTTGTTAAAGTTTATTTTCAATATTAAGAGTTTCTGGACTTTATTATGTTTAAATTTACAGAGGATACCACTCTCTGTGTGATTTAGCACTGAATTTACCACTGTTTATACTGTTTTAACATACTAAAACTTGACGGCATCACTTTTAAAATTACGAATAGAAATTTTCATCTTTGGGCTCTGAAGTCTTGGATTGGAATGAATTTTTGGCTTCGGTTTTTGAATTGAATTGTTGCCGCGGTTCCCAGCATGCACTGTTCTTCCGTTCCCTTGGTTACTCAAATAATATTCTTTCGCCTTGTACAATTTGATGTTCCTGACTTGAATAAATTATAATTTTGATATTACTTTATGTCTTTTTTGCCTTTGGTCTCGTGATAATATTTATTCATATTTACATTGCCGATTCTTAAATGAGTTTACTGATTTTATTGTTAATTGTATAATTTCCCGTTCCAACAGAATGACGTACTTATATCTATGACTCAAGTAGTCCTAGTTCTAATTCTAATTATATAACATTTGGGTCTTACGGTTACTATTTATGTTCTTAAATTTACTTTAAGGATTATTTTACTATTCTAACAGATATTGTGACTTATTATTTATTTTTATTTGATTTTATTAATTTCGATTGTGATAGTCGTTTCTTTGATCTAGTTGTACTAACAAAAACATGGCGTTCATAGGGAATGCGTTTTACCTTCATATATTGTATATGCTATCTTCTGATGATTAAAATAAAAAAATAGTTGTTTACTGAGGCTATATATATATATATGTGTAGTGCTTATATTAATTTATGGTGTAGTGTTTGTGATAGTATTATGGAATTGGTTTCAATGTGTTTGTTTAGATGTGAGGTTATAGGTTTTCATGTTACAAGGCTCTGTCTAGGCTTTATTCTATATTTGAGAATTATATTTGATAATATCCATTTCTATATGGATTTGGGTGAATTCTTGGGGTGTGAATTGGTTTTGACATAGTTAATTTAGTTATTGATGATGTTTTTCCTTGTGTATTACTTTCGTAAATTGTTTAGGCATATCAGCTGATATTTTAGTGTCGGTTTCTTGGTTGGCTTTGTGGGTCATTGAACTTTGCTTTGTTTTGGTGTCGTTTATTTTAGGCTAACTTTTTATGATGGAATTTGTGACGTTATAGTAACTTGAAGGTTTCTGCAATTTCTCCAATTCGAATATTCTCCTGAAATACGCACTTTATTATGAGTTAAAAATAATAATTAACAGTTCTCCTTGTTTGTCGACTTCAGGTTTGACTCTTAGATATACAGGGTGTTCTGGAACTCTCTGAAACCGCTTTGTAGAATTGTTTCTTAGGTAAATAAGATAACAGTTCCAATAAACATAGATTCGAGAACGTTTCGTTTCCCATTTATCCACCATTTTGTTTTTTCACATAAAATCAATTATATCTTTGGAAGTAGATTAGATATTGAGTTCAAATTCTGTATACAAATGTTTTATGTAGCCTTTTACCAGGGTACAAACAATCAGAACCTTCTCTTGTATATTTTCAAAATGGCAGCCGTCTATAGCTTTTAATGTTAAATAAAAAAATTACAACGAACAAAAAGTTTTAGATTTTAATGACAAAAGAATTGGTTTTTATTTTTTCTGTACGTTAAAGGATAACCGATTTATCGGCAGAAAATAAAAATTAAATTTCGTGGTTGTTTTCATCAATTATTCATCTATAACTAAATTATTTCTAAATTATATTAACGTAATAATAATAATAAATTATATTATCAGAAGTGCTTTGAAAATTAAAAAATGTTTATTTTAATCTTCTTAAATTAGTGGTTGTTTAATAAAAATACTCAAAAACGTTTGGTTTCACAAATAATTCCCAAGAAATATTAAAAATTACCATTTCAAAGATGAATTAGGTTTAGGGCAATTAGACGAGGAATAATTAAAAAAAAATTATTTTAAGTTGATACTGCAGCTGTAATTAAATAGACTTGTTGCTAGACGACTAATTATTTTATTTTATTATTAAATATTTATTACAGTTAATAGTTAAAGAGAGCTACCATTTCATTCTATTTACAATATCTGCTCGAAATAACGACCTTCAACACGATTGCACTACTTAAATTTATCAAGTATCGACCGCCGAACCAACCTAAATTTTGAAGAATTTTTATTTTAAAGATGTTACTAATTTGAAAAGGTTAAAAATCAAGATTTTAATATTCCAAACATTTCTGATAATATAGTTTATTATTGTTATTAATAACGTTAATTATAATTTAGAAATATTTTAGTTATAAACCAATTGTTGATGTTGTAGACAACTACCAAGAAATTAAACTTTTAGTTTTTTACCGATAATTCAGTTATACTTTAACGTGCAGAAAAAATAAAATAAATAAAAACCAGTTCATGTGTCATTAAAAAGATAGCCGTTTCTGTTTCTTTTAAATTGTTTGTAAAGTTAACGGTTTTAGAGATATTTAACGTTAAAAACGTTAAACGACCACCATTTTGAACATATACAAGAGAACGTTCTTGTCTTCTGAACCCTGGTAAAAGGCTAGATAATAAATTTCTTTACCAAATTTGAACTCAATATCTCATCTACTTCGAAAGATGTAGATTATTATATATATATAAAGGTGGATAAATTGGAAACGAAACTTTTCGGAGCTATGTTTATTGGAACTTTTATCTTATTTTTACCTAAGGAACAATTCTACAAAAAGGTTCCAAAGAGTTTCGAGACATCCTGATCTAAATAAAATTTCGGGTATGAAAATTCTAGAATTTATTTTTAAAATGTCAAATTTAAAACAAGCACAAATACAATGGGAAGAAAAACCTTCTTTTGTTGTGTCAGGAAATCTACAAATTTACTTTCCAAAATATCAAAACAGAAGGTTTTTACCATCACCATATTACAAGAAAAATTAAAATGGCCTTAAACGTAAAAGATAACCCACATGTTGAGACAATCAGTTAAGTAGACTAATTTTTGGTGATTATTTTATCTTCAAGAAAGGTTTCAAAATTAAAGTTTTATATTACTCTTTGGTACGATGACATCAAAGACTTTGTCTGTTGGGTTATTAAGGACATGGCAAAACAAAGTCTATGTTTATACGGCTACAGTAGATATAGATTTTCTTTATTGGTAACGGATTTTAATGAAATTAAAATAACGTCTCAGGTATTGGTTGAGTTGTAAGATCTACTACTTACTACTTATTTCCTTTTATCTCCTATTGGAGCATAGGGCGTCCAGAAGAGCTCTCCATCTGTCCCTGTATCCAGCAAGTGCCTTCACTTCTCCCCAAGTCTTGTTAACCTCTTTTGCTTCTTTAATAATGGTCCTCTTCCAGGTTTCTCGGGGTCGACCTCTTCTTCTGACACCTTGCGTGTTCCAATCTAGGGCCTCTTTCTCAATGGTTCCGTCTGGCTTCCTCAGTGTATGTCCTAACCACCTCCACTTCCTCTCTCGAATCTGCAGTTTGACCCGAATTTGACCTGTTTCCATAAATCCTCGTTTGTAATGATCTCAGGCCAATGAATGTTCATGATACGGCAAAGACACCTATTGATGAAAACTTGCAGCCGAGACGTAATTAAACTTGTAACTTTCCACGTCTCACTTGCATACAGCAAAACAGACTTAACATTTGTGTTGAAGATGCGAAGCTTCGTTTTCTTTGAGATATTTCGATTTCGCCAAATCGGGTACAGTTGTACAAAGGCGGCGTTTGCTTTTTTAATGCGAGTCTTCACATCATCATCAGCTCCTCCACTTGTTGAAACAACACTTCCCAAGTAAGAAAAAGTGTTGATCTCCTCTATTTCTTCTCCATCGCAGTTTTGAGTTTGTCTGTTAAAACAGACAAGCTCTGTAAGATCTAGATCTGTAATAACGAGAATAAAGTGCAAAACGTTTTATAGCTTCGAATCTATGATGCACATTGTGTAAATGACGTCTTGAATAAATGTTATTAAACGAAGCTTGACACAGATTATCGACCTCAATGATCAAAAGTGCCACCTTTTATTATTTTAATAATTAAGCTTAATGTAAAAAGGTTAGTTTGGAAACTTATAATAGAACGTGAATGATCGGAATACAGGAATGTACACCGATTGCATACCTAACGCCGTCGTGTTATTCAATTTTGTTTCCAATATACGGAATAAATTCAGTTGTCATGTTAACCTCCATTGGGTTATGTGTATTATTTGTATCATGAGAAATAGGACAGTATTCTACTCCCCTGGGGTAATTTTAGGAAGGGGCAGAAAATCAAAATCTATCTATGAACCTTTTCAAGGTTGTGTTTTTTTTTTTTTTTTTTTTTTTTTTTTTTTTTTGTAGTGCAAAGTCGATAAAGGTTATCTGGACAAATAGTATGAAAAGAAAGAGAAAAGAAATAACTAGTACATATCTTTTTAGAAAAGCGACATATTTAAAATCCAGTTTAAATGAAATCACGTTTGAAACAGGCGTACAAATTATAGAAAAGTGTCTCTTCATGGAAACAGTCCTTGTATATAGGGTGATAAAAAAGTTTTTGTGCATTTGATGATTTTAGTACATAAAATATTCAAACATTTTTTGAATACTAGTTTCAGACATATATACTGCCTGTTAGTATTTTTAATCTGCCAGTGAGATTTAGTTTTTCCTCGCTGCTAAGCAGTCATACTGAGCTAAGTAATTAAGTGTGTATTAGTAATATCATCTGTTGAGAAACATATGTTTTGTTGAAGACCACACTGCTGGTACTCAACAACTGTTCAGGTATAGTTTTCGGATACCAAGATGCTACTCGTAATGCATTGTGGTATTTGATTCATAAAAAAAAAAAAAAAAAAATTCATCAAATCTGCATTATGATCAATACTGATAGGAGAGTAGGTTTTGATTTATCAGATTGATATTTGTTTAGATGTAGCGCATATGTTAAAACAATTAAAAATACTCTATCTGTAAACTCACGTTCCAATTACTGTGGGTCCCCAAATGAGATATGATCATAAGTGCAAAATAAGGCCTATATTAGGGCTATACACTAATGGGTAAAAATTTCCAACAGTATTTGATTTTTTGAGAAAAACCCTCACTCAAGAAGTTAAACTTGTACACTTTTAGCAATTGTCATTATTTATGAATTAACTAAAAATCAAATTGTTGTCTGTCACAAAGTAAAAATAAACACAACGAAATATTTCAAAATCGGCTCATAACAAAGATGTACATAGATGTATAATTGTACAAATCATTCTCGTGTTTTTTTTTACAAATCTTCTATTATATGTCGAAATTTCAAATTAAATATATTTTATTGTTCAAAATAAACTGTATTTTTTGACTGATGTTCCTCCTTATTTCAACTTTCGATGTATTTAGTATATAAATAAATTATGAATATTTCCTTCAAATAATTACACAAGTTCTTAATATTTTTTACAGTACGTCTTCCTTTTCATAATCTCACAAGTCATGGCAAAAAACAGCGTTTACTTTGATCCAGAGTGAGACTACACGAAATGACTTGTGTCATAGCTCATTTTATTCTTTATAGTGTCTAGATCAAAGATGTAAACAGTTTTTTTTTTTTGCGGAAACTTAATATTTGTTTATTTATTAAATATAAACAATAAGAATTATGTCCGATTAAACGTAATATGAAATAAGAGACGGGGTTCATAAATCGATATAATTTTTTGATTTTAATGTTATTTTTTATGTATTTGTGGTCGCTCTTTCCGATTATGATGTCAAAAAGTGCGCATTCTAGATGGCGCCACAGGAAAAAAATAATATAAGATGCAGGTAATGACAAAATTAAAATTAAATGAAATAAGGCATTATTTTGGTGAATTTGTGTCATTCTCCGATTTCAATGCCATTTTTTAATATAAGTTCTCTGGTTCGCTCGTTCCGATACTGATACTAAAATTGTGCGAATCGTAGAGTGCGCCACCGGCCATACTCTTACAAGGTATGTTAAATGGTGACAATTAACATTATATGAAATGAAGCAATTTTTCCATAAATTGAAGTAATTATCGTATGGTCTTTGGGTCGTTCGTTCCTATATTGATGTCAACACTGTGCCGTTCTGAGAGGGCGCCACAGGTACAAAACCAGTACAAAGTGAAAATGATGAGAAATTAAGATAACAAAAAATAAAACATTATTTACATAATTATTCGATTTCAAATCCTGTACGCCCATCTTTATTTTGAAATTATTCTACACTTCTTCGCGGCGCCCTCTAGAATTAGCACAATTTTGACATGAGTATCGAAACGAGAGACCCCAAATACATAAAAATAATATTGAAATCAAAAAATTATATCCATTTATGAACCTCGTCTCTTATTTCATATTACGTTTAATCGGACATCATTCTTATTGTTTATATTTAATAAATAAACAAATATTAAGTTTCCGAAAAAAAAAAAAAAAACTGTTTACATCTTTGATCTAGACACTCTAACGAATAAAATGAGCTATGACACAAGTCATTTCGTGTAGTCTCACTCTGGATCAAAGTAAACGCTGTTTTTCCCGTTTTTTGCCTTGACTATTATTTAATTTTTTTTAAATTCTCGATTATGAACCCTTTTTTATAAAAAACTAAAATATTTTACAAATTTTTATTCAAAATAAACTAGCAGCACAACATTCTTCCATGGAATCTAAAATTGAAGCCCCTTCTAATTTCGCACCCTTTAGTATGGCAACAAGCTAACTGTTTATTCTAACAATGCAATATTTCTTTATCCGTAAATTTGTATATAATTTTTTTTGAATTTTCTTATCCTTATTTTTGACTGCACCATATTTTGTTTAATTTATCTCTATTGTTGACCTATTTTGCTTAGCTCCCAGTTTGATATTTTATTTGTTTTAGATCTGTTTATTTATTAGTAAGGTAAATATTATTAATATTAAATAATATTAAAATCTCATATTGATTTACACTGTGTTTGCATTATATTCTTCAGGCTTAGGCCATTTGTTTCATTTAGGCTAGTATTTATTTGTAGGTTTTAAACTCATTTTAACCAAATGTAATAATTCTTCTATATTTATAAACTGTAGTATTGTTTGTGAACTTTGAGTTAGCTTTTTTTTATCCTTTGGGCTTATTTTCCCTTCAGTTATTTATTTAAAACTCCTTTAATTTTGCCCAAACCTAACCCAATCTTTATAAAATCACTGCCATATTTTTTAGATAAACTTTAGATTAGGTAACCCATCTTCAGCCATCGGTCTGATTTCAAGAGTATAACAAGTGGCAACACAAAAATATCCAAGACTGTAAACGTTAATATATGGAAAATATATGTTGATCTAGGGGGTGTAATGTGTTTATATTTATGTGTTAAAATCATTTGATAAAGCCATTTGTGACGGTGTAACAGCTGTAATGCTATAAAGAGACGAATTTTAAATACATTAGATGAATATAATATTTACAATGAATTAAAAAAAATAACCCAGAATAGCAAAGATAGATCTAAACACCAATAGGACAAAGTTAAAAAAACGTTAGGTAACCCATCTTCAGCCATCAGGCTGATTTCAAAAGTAACATCATATTTCAAAAGTTATTTGTTAATGATGGAAGTTCAATTTTATTATTATACATTTTTCGGACATTTGCCATCATTTGTGTGTTAAAAATAAAAACACGACGTTTCGGGAATAAGAATCAATTCCCGTTATCAAGTGACTAAAACATATATGGTCCGAAAAACACAAATTTAATTGGGAAGAGGCAAAAATCATACACTGGGAAAGTAACCTATACAAACGTAAAATAATTGAAGCCTCATATATAAAACTAACGGACAATCCTATCAGCCAATCAAGTATATAAGTAAGGCCATTATGGCGCCCATTATTAGTTGTAAAATTTGATTATAATATCCCTACAACTAAAAAACAAGCTGAAATTTTACCTGTTAAATCGCCACAAGGGGTTGTAACCCGCTCTCGTGCTAGGAAGCTTAATACAACTAACAATAGGCCACTCCCCTAATAGTTTGTCACGCCTTCTGGACCACGTCACTTGTTGCTGTATCTTTGATACAATAACACGTATTTGACGTTAGTTGTGTGTTACCGTGATTGTGTTTTTTGACCTCTCAGTTTTAGCTCTGAGATGCATGTTTAGATATTAAGGTTGGTGGTATTCTTATTTAATTTTACTTCTTACATAGGCTTAGTTTCTAGTTTCATGTTTCTTTAGTTTTTAGTCACTTGATAACGGGAATTCATTCTTATTCCCGAAACGTCGTGTTTTGATTTTTAACACAGAAATGATGGCAAATGTCCGAAAAATGTATAATAATAAAAACATCTATATGTTGATCTTGGGAGTGTAATGTGTTTAAAATCATCTGACAATGCCATTTGTGACGGTTAAATAGCTGTTATGAAATAAATTTCACAAGAATTGCATAGACAGTGAACAGGTCAAAGTAATACCTATTAATATAATAAGGAAATCACGACAGACAAAACTGTTATTTATCAGACATATGTTAGTAAAATTACCATTTTATCACAACATATAATATTGTGTTATAAACAATATTTTATCATATGATATTTTTAACTTCTCTTATACCAGATCACATTCTGCTATTATTGTTATTTTATCACAACATATTGTGTTATAAACAATATTTTATCATATGATATTTTTAACTTCTCTTATACCAGATCACATTCTGCTATTATTGTTATTTTATCACAACATATTGTGTTATAAACAATATTTTATCATATGATATTTTTAACTTCTCTTATACCAGATCACATTCTGCTATTATTGTTATTTTATCACAACATATTGTGTTATAAACAATATTTTATCATATGATATTTTTAACTTCTCTTATACCAGATAACATTCTGCTATTATTGTTATTTTATCACAACATATTGTGTTATGAACAATATTTTATCATATGATATTTTTAACTTCTCTTATACCAGATCACATTCTGCTATTATTGTTATTTTATCACAACATATTGTGTTATGAACAATATTTTATCATATGATATTTTTAACTTCTCTTATACCAGATCACATTCTGCTATTATTGTTATTTTATCACAACATATAATATTGTGTTATAAACAATATTTTATCATATGATATTTTTAACTTCTCTTATACCAGATCACATTCTGCTATTATTGTTATTTTATCACAACATATTGTGTTATAAACAATATTTTATCATATGATATTTTTAACTTCTCTTATACCAGATCACATTCTGCTATTATTGTTATTTTATCACAACATATTGTGTTATGAACAATATTTTATCATATGATATTTTTAACTTCTCTTATACCAGATCACATTCTGCTATTATTGTTATTTTATCACAACATATTGTGTTATAAACAATATTTTATCATATGATATTTTTAACTTCTCTTATACCAGATAACATTCTGCTATTATTGTTATTTTATCACAACATATTGTGTTATGAACAATATTTTATCATATGATATTTTTAACTTCTCTTATACCAGATCACATTCTGCTATTATTGTTATTTTATCACAACATATTGTGTTATGAACAATATTTTATCATATGATATTTTTAACTTCTCTTATACCAGATCACATTCTGCTATTATTGTTATTTTATCACAACATATAATATTGTGTTATAAACAATATTTTATCATATGATATTTTTAACTTCTCTTATACCAGATCACATTCTGCTATTATTGTTATTTTATCACAACATATTGTGTTATAAACAATATTTTATCATATGATATTTTTAACTTCTCTTATACCAGATCACATTCTGCTATTATTGTTATTTTATCACAACATATTGTGTTATGAACAATATTTTATCATATGATATTTTTAACTTCTCTTATACCAGATCACATTCTGCTATTATTGTTATTTTATCACAACATATTGTGTTATGAACAATATTTTATCATATGATATTTTAACTTCTCTTATACCAGATCACATTCTGCTATTATTGTTATTTTATCACAACATATTGTGTTATGAACAATATTTTATCATATGATATTTTTAACTTCTCTTATACCAGATCACATTCTGCTATTATTGTTATTTTATCACAACATATTGTGTTATGAACAATATTTTATCATATGATATTTTTAACTTCTCTTATACCAGATCACATTCTGCTATTATTGTTATTTTATCACGTATACATATAATCTGCTCGTGGACGTATTCGAAACAAGTTAGAGAACTTTTCCATCACTGTCTAGTCCAGAAGTTTTCCAATATAGGATTTCATTTCATCAACAATTTTTCTGTAATATTTCACGTCAGTTAAACTGTGATTAATAACTCAATCTCAGACGCTATTTTATATAATAACAAAGAGAAAAATGATTACAGTCATCAATGTTCTATTATGTTATAATAAAGATTTTTCTAGGTTATGATGCTTTTGACACTGAATTTTAAGTACAATTGATTTATTTTAATGTACGTCTTATATTAATGAATGTGGGGAAGATGTTTGGAAGGAAATCATGATTTACGAAATTGGAAATCATCTCTTTTAGATTAGATGTCTATATGATGAGATTTTTTATGAGGAACGTATTTGAAGGTTATGTTTACACCACAGTAATAATTTAATTTGCACTTTTAAGAATGAACTACTGTGGAAAATAAATACTACATGATGTTATTCCAGTTTCAGGAAAGCAGTCGGTTTCTGATTCGGTCTGGAAAAGGATTATTTCATAGAATGCACATTGCAAAATTTTCGGTTGTGCTACCGATTAGTAATTACGAGATTACTAATTAAATTAAATTAGTATTATGAGATCATAAAATATGTTAAATTTTTTATGGAGTTCCGCCATGTTTTTTTGTATATAAATTATGAAACTATTCATTCTGTTTTTTACGTTTACAAAGTTTCTGAATTATTGTAGATGTAAGATGAAGGTAATGATGAAAAACCTGTTTAATATGCAGTAAAATAGTTCATTTTTAATCAATTTATTTAAATCTAAGAAAAAGTATGGTACAGTAACTTAACCGGTACATCAATGAATTTATTTAATTATGTCAATCAGTAGTGAACAGGTACAATAGAGATATTCACTATGGTTTTATAGAAATAATTCAGAAACCATTCAGAATTTTTTCATGAACTTTTTTTTTTTCATTCACCACTAATACTCCGATAATACTACGATAATATATTTAGAAATGGAAACTAAGTTATTGTATAATAAAAGAACAATAATGTCCGTCTATGTGACTTTTTTAATAATAAAGTAGTTACTTACTTTATAATCATATGAAGCGTTTCGAAACTCGTTCCATCTTCAGAATATCGCTCTGCTGAGGTCGTTAAAACATTAAAAATTATTACACAACATATAGCAACACATATACACATACACGCGCACATTAACACAGACAATATCAACGCGTGTGCACATCATCGAATACGTTTAATATACTGATCCCTAACCTGCAGTACCGCTTATTGTTTGTGTTTCTTATCTATTCCTCTAGCAAAGTCGTACATCAAGTTGGACTTAAAATTCAATTTATTGTGCTGACAGGGTTTAGAATGTGACAAGAGTCAAAATTATTAAACATTTAGGGCTTAAAGTGGGACATAACATGGTTAAGTAATGAAATGCCTCTACGTAGAGCGTCTTCAAAAATCAAACAGAGCAGCTTTGAAGCATTAATTTTTTTTTTAAATCAGACATGGAAGAATTGTTATAAAAGAAAGTACTTTTGAAGGACAATATTCTGAATGTTCATATTTCTAATTAAAGACAATTTCCACAAGAAAAAATGTTCCAAACCACACTACTAAAGTATCATGTAGTTAAATTTTGGTTTATTCTTAACTAACTTTGTTTTCATATATTTATGTAGAAGTTATCGAATGTTAAGGAGCGTTATAAAATATCTTCTCTATAGAAACTGAACTAAAGTTATTTCGTATACAACACATTTAACCACATTCATACACAAATTATTAAAACGGACAAATATATTTTTGACTTTATATTAAGAAACTGTATAATCGAGTTTATTACCAACAATATTTGTAAACTAAAACTTTGGTTTTAAATACACATGTTAAAATATGTATGAAAGTTAGTTGAATACACAATACACCTACATACATTAAGTTGACTTCCCTTAACACAATCAATGTCATATGAGACCAAGGTTAGAGCGCCTATTGTCCTTTGTTTTGAGTTTACAAGTCAATTCATCACTCTTAGAGAAGAAGAGAGATTAATGATCATGCAAGCTGAAGAACATTAAGTAGGTTAATTGCTTATAATTATTTTATATTATAGGAAGGATTATATTATATCTATAAAGGAATGAATGAATTAGTGCTTTATTAAATACCTTATTAAAAATACAATAATTTTGCCCAACTGCACTTTACAGCAATGGTTAAAAAACCGTCTCACTGGGTTAGCAAATTGATATTTATTAACTAATAGAAAAATAATAATAACAAATAATAAAATAACATTTCTTCCTTAAATAAATAATCATTTAAAAATAGTTTAATGTTAATTCTTAGACGAGATTTGTAAATTAGAAAAACAAATTAATTTTATAAGGAAAAGGCACAATATTTTGTGGTTATAAAAATGCAATATATATATATATATATATATAAACTTTAATATATCATTACCAAGAAACCAAACATGGAAATGATAGTTTTTTTTTTAAATATCCTTAAAGTTAAATAAAAATAACAAGAGAGGAAATGAGAGGAAACAGAAACAGTGAAAAGATAACAATAAATACTACGGGATGTAATCCAATTCAATAAAACAAAACAAGCTCTGAAATTATTTTTAGTTTTTAGTAAAATTTAAAATCGAACTGCCCAGATCTGAATCGGTACACTCCTGATTTTAAAAATGTTTCACTTACAATATAAAAAGAATAATTGTGTTGGAATGCACCGTCACAATTCCAAACGATCAAATTAAACAAACTATAGAAAATTAAAGAATATAAATAATCATTTTACATTCATAAAATTGTTATATTATCTTTTTCCAAAATGTCTACTGAGGCAAGTACACTCACACTCTTGAATTCAAATAAACTATTGCATTATGCAAATTTTGGTTTTGTAAAATTCATAAATAATTCGTTTTTTTACTATACTATATTTGCCTTCTCGTTTTAGAAATTATTGAAAATTAAATCACCGTTCTTGGGACTATCTACATTCCCACCCATTTCTCATGAAATTTGCCAGCCTCCGCAAATCTCTCCTGTTTGTAACTTTTGAACTCTTCGCGGTCAAATTGAGCCAAGTCATTCTTATACTGGATCAGACTGGACAACGAGAAGCAGTATGGAAAATTGTTTGTTTTAGTTTAATTTTACAATGAACATTAAAAAATGTCTTTAAACTATAGCTTATAATTTAGATCGACCAGTTCCACTATTGCTTTGATGGGCCATCGAACTGGGCAGACATTCTCTTCTGTAAGCCCTTATTAATAGTACAGTTCCGAAACAGAAAAAACGGATTTTGATAGTTTTTTTTGGCTCCTACTTTAAACTTCAGTTTGGTTGTGTGTTCTTGTTTTCTTATTTGTTTATTTGGTGAATCAGAAAGCGAATTAGTTAATGAAAACAGCCTTTAATTTCAGTTTTGAACCGTCGTTCTAGTTTTTGAATGGTTAAAAATAATAACGTATTACTTTTAATTTGCGATCAACGAATTCTAAATATCTTTAGATTAAACCCCGTTATGACAATTTGATTTTTTAAAAGTCGGATTTCGTAGCATTATACATATCCATTGTCGTATCAGTAATATTGAATAGAAATAGAAAGTTATGTAATATGTTTCAGTAATAATAAAATGTCTTTCTTTTTTTATACTAAATATATTTTTTGTTTAATTTAATATATAATTTTAAAAAAATTATAGTTTATATATATAATCCATTAAAGTTAAACAATAATAATGTAATATAACGTTTTTTAAAACGCCGATCTTCACCGCAACTGACTCAGCGCGTTTATGACGCCCTCAACATAGTTTTGGTTCAAAACTCGGTTCTGTCTAGAATGTATATATATTAGATGTATTCTGCAGGAAAAACACATTAGAAAAGTTTCGAAGGCGCATTTTATCACGTTTTATTGCTTACGGGATTTTTCCTTCCTTACAAATTTGAATGCTTATGACTTAAAAACGAAGGCATTTATTGAAACACGGTTTTCACCATCGTTTGTAAAAAAAATACACGAAAATCATGTATCACTGTCCATCTTCCTATTAAAAAAATAAAGTTTAATTCAATATTGCGGTTTCAAAATGGCGGACAAAATTTGAACCTACAAAAAGTATATTTTCTTAACTTTGTAGAATCCGCATTTGTTTCTGCCTTTAAGAAGTACCTCTCAGTTATGCAGTATAAAGACGTTTCCATAATTAAAAATCACCCTGTATATTCATACTATATAATGCTAATAAAAAAAGTTAATATTTATTAAATGTTTAGCCAAAATCAAAAGTAAAATACTGATTATTTTTTAGATTGCAAAAGATTATTAAGATTTCTCAATTTACGAAATCCGATTTTTAATATTCAAAATTGCTACAACTTAGTCAAATTAGGGATAATGAAATTCTCTTCAAAAGTTATGATTATCATTTTTCGACTAAATATATTATTCATTTTTTTACAATGTCTCCAGAACTGTACTATTGAGTGAGAAACTACTTTACGTATCTTTTTCGTCCACAACTGTCTAAATGATCCCTTTTATTGTAACGAAACTCCACTGTCTCCATTGTCAAGTTGAACACAAACACTACATTAAAAAAATCAAATTTAAAAAGAACAACATAACACACAACAACTAACAGTTTTAAAACACATTTATAAAAGGAATAAAACAATTAAAAATAAATGTGTTTATAAACGACAAAAAGATTTAATGTGTTTAAACTTACTGTTATTATTTTAACAAATCAAATGTTGTTTATATAAATTCTTTCTTCCTCTTCCGGCCCTGTTTAAAACACTAAGATAGTCAATTGAATTAAAGAAAAGAAAATATATGATTCTTCCATAACTGTCTCATTACTTAATTATCTTAATGAGACATCACGCAATTAGTTTTTATTTTTAACCTGCTGAATTGCCTTGTAAATAAATGGTGTTCAAATTGGCCCATTATGTCCTTGAAATTGAAATTGATCCTTAAATTAATCTGTTAGTTTAAATCTGTAATTGTTTGATTGATCTTTGAACATATTATATATGTAATTTGATTTTATATATATTAGTTGTAAAGGACAAATTTCATTTGTTAAATATTGCAGATTATTCAAGTGTCAACTTATGGTAAGTTAATAGTTTTGTATGTGTCAAAAGCAAATAATAATAAAGTCTGACTAATAATGCTTTTGAGATACATAAATTGAACATATTTCAAGAGTCGGATTGAACATTTCTTAGAAGGAGTGTCAATGTGTCTTCTCTTATTACACCAGGAGTAGAAGTTGTATTGAAGGAAGTACACGTCCTAATGAAAGCAGCTCTAAGGCAAAGGATGGAGTAAGAATATTAAAAGTCAGAGATAGAGTTTGCTTTCATCTTTATCAAGATGAGAAATTTTTAAATCAAATCAGAATGTATTGTGTTCCCAGCCATTGGTTGTAATTTAATCTTGTAAATCTGTATATAACTGTTGTATAAAAACCTAATGAAATAAGTTGATCAGACGAAATGGAAATAAAGACTCTTATCTCCCCCTTATTTCCCCCCCCCATAGATTTCGTCATAATTATTTCGAACTAACTGTTTGTGTATTTGTTCTCGGCCGCCATCTTGAATCCACCATATTGGAAATTTTTTAAACGGCAACATAGTTTTTCTATACGATTTAAAATAGTTTTTCAACCTTAAGTTCAGTGGTATAAATATGTTTTTGAATATCTCTTACCTATCTCCAGTTATTTACAAAAACCTACAGGAAATGTAAGATATTTGACTTTTTCGAATACTGCAAATTTAATGTTTTAATTGAGACCCTTGTTTACTGAACTAGACTTTGATTTCAACTTCAATGGACATCTACGGAAATAGGTCCGTATAATAATTGTACAACTAGATTTATCATAACAAGAGTTTAAAAAAAAAAAAAAAATTAATTTTTTTTTTAAATGAGTTAACCTATTATGAATTTGTTTTATGATGTAATATTTTTTAATAGACTATAGATGATAGAAGATAGATGATTGTGGATAGATGATAGATGATAAATTATAGATGATAGACGATAGATGTTAAACGATAGGCGATAGAAGGTAGCAAATAGTTGATAGACGATAGATGAAGACGATAGATGTTAAACGATAGACGATAGAAGATAGATGATAGACGATAGATGTTAAACGATAGACGATAGATGGTAGAAAATAGATGATAGACGATAGATGAAGACGATAGATGAAGACGATAGATGTTAAACGATAGACGATAGAAGATAGAAAATAGATGATAGACGATAGATGAAGACGATAGATGTTAAACGATAGACGATAGAAGGTAGAAAATAGATGATATACGATAGATGAAGACGATAGATGTTAAACGATAGATGAAGAAGATAGATGATCAATAATAGACGATAGATGATAGATGATAGATGATAGACGATAGATGATAGACAATAGATGATAGATGATAGATGTTAAACGATAGACGATAGAAGATAGAAAATAGATTATAGACGATAGATGATAGACGATAGACGATAGACGATAGATGATAGATGATAGATGATAGATGTTAAACGATAGACGATAGAAGATAGAAAATAGATGATAGACGATAGATGATAGACGATAGATGATAGATGATAGATGTTAAACGATAGACGATAGATGATAGATGTTAAACGATAGACGATAGAAGATAGAAAATAGATGATAGACGATAGATGATAGATGATAGATGTTAAACGATAGACGATAGATGATAGATGATATACGATAGACGATAGATGATAGATGATAGACGATAGATGATAGACGATAGACGATAGATGATAGACGATAGATGATAGATGATAGATGATAGATGATAGATGATAGATGTTAAACGATAGACGATAGAAGATAGAAAATAGATGATAGACGATAGACGATAGACAATAGATGATAGACGATAGATGATAGACGATAGATGATAGACTATAGATGATAGACGATAGATAATAGATGATAGATGTTAAACGATAGACGATAGAAGATAGAAAATAGATGATAGACGATAGAATAAAGTTAACATTCAATTCAATTATCTCGATCTGTCTATCTAAGTACGTAAACTTTGGTGTAAATAACAACATTTTATTTATAATCATTACCAGTAAAAAGACTCGAGGCGCCCTAAAGACACTAAACTTTGATTTAATAAACAAAAAAAAAAACGAGTAAATTACAAATTGGAGAGTAATATTATATTTTACAAAACGTCGGGCATCTCCGGCTACTGTCGTAAAACGAATGGTTTTTATTGCCTGTAGGTTATCTGTTAGGCTTCGCTTTATTACAAGTTTTATTGTATTTGTAAAGACTATTATAGTTTGTAGTGGAGATTAATAAAACGATATTCCAAAAGTTTAATGACATTTTGTTATTTGTGTAAGTACGTGGATAAAAATAGAGGCGTGAATTGAAGTTTATAATATCTTGTGTTATCACCCAAATAGAATCTTCAAATGTGGATTTCATTGTCTGCTTCAAAAATTGTTTTTACCCAACGTGCTTCACCGATTTTCCAACCTTAGGTTCTATCCTTAAGTGGTGTGTAATAAATTATATAGAAAAATATCAAGCGTTGTATTTCAAAATTTTGTTCTTATTTTTAACATTTGATGAGAAAACAGTTAAGACCGATGTGAAATTCAAAAACATGTACCTTAAAGGACAAAACTCCTATTTTGTTAGTCAAGATGTCTAATTTTACAATGCATATATATTTTTGTTCTAAAATATATTTTTCCATCTACATATTATTACTATATTACAAGAGGAAGTAAGTCTTTAAACGTCAAAGCTAACTCAAATATCGATGATTGAAATCTTGTAAATTTTGGGTAATATACTCTCGTTGTTTTTATAATCGAGGAAAGTATCTGAAAATTAGGTCTTATATAATTCCTTTAGTTAGGTTTCTTAACATTAACTTATTTTGTATGTTGGGTTTCATTAAGGACATTGCAACACAATGTCTAATAATAATGATACAAATTAATGAACTGTAATTTATTGAAAATAATTATTTTTACTATAATCTAATTATTTTAAAATTTTATTCATACAAAATTCAGTTCTTAATCTTGTAAATTGTCTTTGAACTGCCTCGGCTAGCTTTTATGTATAATATGGATTCTCAAATAATAACAGTAATAATTATCATTGCCTCAAATAAATATTAAATACTTAACATTAACAATATCAATTTGGTGATAACTTACAGGCTTGATGGGTGAAGGTATGGGATGATGAGTAACTGATTGAACAACATAATGTGAATAACATAAAGGAATTAAATTAAATTATCTAATTATTTGGTTGGGGTTTATAGTTTATGATAACAGATCGGTTATTGCTTATGTAGTTAATCCTGAAGGATATTGAATTGGTTTCTGGCCACTGATCAGTTTTGGAGATATTTATCATTATTAGGTATTTCTTTTGGAAAATTAAAAGTGGTTGGTATAAATGTTCACGTATGTTTTTATATCTGACATGATTTACTTTTGTTATCTTTTAAATAAATTATATATATCAGTAATTATTTTACAGTCCTTTTTATGATTTGCCCAGCTTGTACTCTTCTCCAATGATTCTTTTTATTTTCCCCCTGTCTGTGAAACTATTATTTTTTTATTTAAGCTTCACTAACAAAACATACGGGTGTTTAAAACTATATGTGTTACAATTATGTTTAATGTAAATGTGATGAAAAGTTAGGTGATGACTATTTTGGTGGCAGTCAGGGTCTTGTGATTTAAGCTATGTTAACCTGAGGTGATAGTTTATTTACAACCAGAATTACGGTATCATTATAGAATTTTTTAAATTGCGACTGTAAACTTATTTTCTTTATAGCTTACAGATTTTAATGTAAGTTATAATAACGTCTCTTATATTAATTACACGTTGTCTTTTTTAGGGTCTAGACCTGTAATTTCAAGAATTACAAACGCCTTATATTAAGTAAAGAATATTTTCAGTAAATCTTAACGATTTTAAATCTAATTGATACAGATTTTCATAACAGTAATGCTTTTTCTTTGTCAATTATGATAATGGAGACTTTAATATTTTATCTAGTTCCGCTGTACATAGGTGTACTCAAATTGCATACCTAACGCCGTCTTAATATGTGGTTTTTACCTATATTATAACAACACAATGCAGTTGTCGTTCCGATACCTCCTCTAGATGAGATATATTCGTATGCATTTACGATGACTAATTTTGAATATGAGAAGGTTTACCAGTCTGATCGTTTGAGGTAATTTTGGGAAATCGCAGAACGTGTTTTTCTAAGCAAATTATTCAAGAATCTGTTTCAATGTGAAGGGCGGTTTTATAGCGCTCAATTTGAAAAGATATTTTGAAAGTAAAAAAAATAGTAAAGAACAAATTGAGTTAAGCAGTGGAACAATTATTGTGATAATAATGATATCTGTTTAGGATCTATATTAAATGTTGAGCTTGACTTAGGAGAAAAATTATACAGTATAACAAACACACAGAACACAATTCTCATAAAAAAAAATACGCCTAAGTATCAGACGCGTTTCAACGACAAGGTCGTCCTCTTCAGTGATACACGAGCTACACCAATCAAACTATAACTGAACTTATAACTTCGAACTTGAGTTCAGTTATAGTTTGATTGGTGTAGCTCGTGTATCACTGAAGAGGACGACCTTGTCGTAGAAACGCGTCTGATACTTAGGCGTATTTTTTTTATGAGAATTGTGTTCTGTGTGTTTGTTATACTGTTGAGGATCTTTTTAATAGAAATTGTATTTCAGCTTAATGGAGATGTTTAACGATTACAGGCACAGTTTTCGGAGACCAAGGTGCAATTGGCAATGTAGTGCAGCAGTTGATTAAGGAATTCTGGAAAACCCGGTTCCGTGTGTGACGCTACTAGATTTGAAAGGTAGGATACTCACAAAGTATAAAGTGTTATTTATCTTAAACTGCATGCTTCAAATAACGTTCTAAAAATTTATATCAGCAGATTTATATAATAAGTTTAACATACCGGGTGTTCAAAAAGTCTGGAAACCCCTTAATATTAATTTTATTAATAAACCCAGAACAATGAAATTCTAGGATTACGTCCTCACTGTAGTTAACGACTTTTTGCTCATTTTAACTGTCTTTTTTTCGCTTTGGGGGGATGTCCTGTGGAGGAAGTCTGAAAAATCTTAAATGTAAGCATAGGTCGAATTATACCTCATTTTAAAGGTCTTTGTTAGGTCTTTTGAGGAACACATTGCCACAATCCCGACTGAAAAAGGACCGGTCGTTTGTATTGTATTAATAAAATAAATATTAAGGGGTTTCCAGACTTTTTGAACACCCGGTAGTTTGATTAGTACAGCTTTAAAACAAAACCTAGGACTATCCCTTTACACGATTACATGAGTTGAAACTTGTGCATTGCACGTGGTTTTTACGTTTTATTCATCGTGAACGAAAGGACATGTTTAACGTCCCACATTTCGCAGAGGAGGGATAATTCCATAAATCGAGTTACTTGGTGAGATTCATGAGGCCGTATTAAGTAAATTGGTGTTGGTTAAAACTCTCGTAGCTTTAGTCACACTTCCCCCCCCCCCTCTAAGACTGTCAACACACACCGGTAAAAATATTTTGAATCTTTTCTTTGCAGAATTGACAGAAATGAAATTTTTACGATCTATTTAGCAGGATGGTTCTTCAGCCGGTATAGACGCTCGTAGATGACGTGTCTTTTGGGAAGAATCATCTCTAAAACCATTCGGTCCCAATGATCTTCGTATACAGTTGCTAACCGTCCTTTGTGTAGTATAAACCTGTGTGGTGGTTTTATCTGATACAGTTTGTATTTTGTCTTAAATTTTACTGTTCAGGTCTAGTTTTAGGTTTGAGTTTTCTCTGAGGTTATTGGTTTAGGTTTTGTTGGTTTTCTCTTTAATGCTCTAGGTTAAACACTTGATAACGAGAGTTGATGTATACTTTCGAAACGTGTATTAATTTTATGTATATCCATCAATATCATACAACTTTAAAACCTGAATGAGTATTTCTCAAGTTCATGAAAAACGTTAAGTAGTAAGGAATGTATTGTGACAGTGTTAATGTTTTAAAATTCTGTGTAACTGAATATTGACATTTTGAATTCATAAACTCACTTGGATCACTTTTAGAAGGTATTGTGTTTCAGATTTGCAATAGACGTATGTGTGTTAAGGCTTATTACTTTAAGATGCTGCCAAAACAAGGAAGGTGTAATTGGTTTTCTCTAAATAAGATAAGAAGGTTTGGTAACGGTGAACAAGACTTTAAAATGGTTGCTTTGATAAGTCCGCTTCTCTCCTGATGAACACAAAAGTCGAATTTCTTTTCAAAGCAAATTCAAAGACTCAGCCTTCATTATGAGATATCACGTAAAGTTTCTCTTAATTACGAGATGTTACTTCCTTTACTTTTATTAAAGCAAATCTTTTAAATTGGATTAAATCGAGATTTCCTTATTTATAATATTTTGCAATCAGAATATTTTCTCAGGTTGAGGGTATTTCATTTAGATACAGGCAATTATACCAAACTTCGTGGTAGTAAAATCTAATTTACTGCTAAATTTGGTCAAAACTCAACTAAAATCCCGGTTAGTTGAATTTATTTAGCTAATAAGAAAATTGAGAAATTTATTTTTATTTACTGAATTTAAATTATAAAACAAGCTTATTATAACATTTATTTCAAACATACGAGGGAAAAATCTCGATCCAACGTTGTGATTATTTTATTTAAGATGCACGTCCCAGTAATTATGTAGTAAACAAAAAAACGTGTCGTATTCAATATGCAGTGTTAACGACGTATAAAACATTTAAAAAAATCCTTTAAAACGGTTCTACGTAGAAAGTTCTTGTTTTTGCATGTTTATAAGATAACATTTACTTCCAGTTTTGATAGTTTTAAACTTTGGCGGCAGTCTTGGACCGCCATCTTGAAATTAGGTTTAATTTTTCCTAATTAGAAATAATGGCATGTGACGCATATTTTGATGTTGTTTTTTATTTTGGGTTCAATGGTGGAATCTTTTTTTAAATTTTTTTTCATTTTCTTGGAAAGATATCAACTATAGAACATTTAAAATATTAATTTACAGGTGGACAAATAAGTTGGGTACCTTTAAACACGTACATGCTGTAGTTTTGGAGTTGTGATTTTCGAATTGTTACCCTAGTGGTATTTCACACAGTCCTAAACGGCTATAAAGTTCCATTACAACTTTACAAATTGTCTGATCAGTAATAGAGTTTATTTCTGTTCGTATCCTATTTTGTAATTCATTTAGGTTTTCTGGTTGGTTGAAATACATCTGAATTTTTAAATATCCAAATAGGAAGTAATCAAGAGGAATAAGGTCAGGAAAAACTACAACATGTATGTTTAATGGTAAGTATCCAACTCATTTGTTCACCTGTAAATTACTGTTTAAATGTTCTGTAGTTGTATTAAATTATAACTTTTAAAAATGAGATATAAAAATGAGACCCACCGTTGAACTCACAATACAAAATCAATGAAAAAACATGTCACTTAACTCTATTCCTATTAAAAAAATAAACGTAATTTCAATATGGGGGATCCAAATTGTCAGTCAAAATTTAAAACTATCAGAACTGGAAGTAAATGTTGTCTTATAAACATCAATTTTTTATGTTGAACCGTTTTACAGATGTTTCTTTATATTCTCCATTTTGTATGAACACTATGAACAATTTTTTAAAGAAAAAATATTGGAAAAGAACTAAATTTAAGTCAATTGTTGTCTTCGACTTCTTTTCAGTTGTGGTCTAATATTTTGACAAGAACTTAATCAAAATGGCAGTCTAAATTTTCAAAAATTAAAATGTACAATTTTTTGTTACGTTCAAAATATATTGTCATTTTACACTACATTGTATTTTGATGAATATATTTATTTTTCGAGCCAGGCGCCCCGGGACGGCTCATTATTTTTTGGTTTAGGGGTGTGTTTTTCTTATTGTAATTTTCGCGACATTGAATCACGGACATTTTATTTATTCAAATTATTCAATGAACGGACAAATTTTTAATTAATCGTTAAAAATATTTCAGATGTTTTGAGATTTTGAGATATTCAGAAATCGATGTAACATTAGAAATCAGTGCTGCAAAATATTAAACGTTATTAACGTGGGATTGTTTGGTCCTGCTTTTTTTTATTCTCACTCCTAAAGGTATTTTGATAAGTAAAATCGTCCCGTAGAACATCCACCTTTTTTTAAACTAATAAAATAAAAAAAACTTCCTTTAAGGGATTTAAACTAAAAGTAATTAAAAATAATCTGTTTAAAGATAATCTAATTTTCAAAGAAGATTTACAATCTGCATCATAATCTAAATTTGGAATCAGTTAAACAATAAGTGTTTCAGTAGTTCAGGGGTACGATATAGACCTCAGATATAATTCCGATGTTCTTAAAAATGTGTCGATAAAAGTTTGTAAATAGGGATGAAAATAATTTCACAAAATCTCAGTATTTTATTTCTTGCTGAGAATCCATCAACATGGGTTGTAAAAATATTCAAATTTGTTCAGCTATTTGACAGAGTTTGATATTTTAAACTAGAAAAGTGATTTTAGTTTATATCTAATATGAACTAAAGGTGAGGTAATGGAACGAGAGTTATAAAATAATGTCTGGAATTAAAAACATTTCAGTGCGTTTTGAATATAAATAAGGGAGAAAGAAAATGAATGATGAAGGACGTCTTCATTTATTTATTTTTTTAATGAAGTTGCGACGAGACCTCTCTGCTATCTAACCAAGATGAAATAATATTTTGCAACATATGAAAATGAAAATAAAAATTACAACAACGAAAATAGTAATAATAATGAAATATACATACAAAAAAAAAAAAAAATCAAAATGCAAATTACATAATATAAAACAGGAATAATAATTGAATACATATTAAAAGAATTAACATAGTCATAGTAATAAAAAATGTATATACAAAAAATAAATCAAAATACAAATTACAAGAACTAAAATAATATTAATAGTAATATATAATTATAAATAAAAAAGAAATAAATATACAATATTTTCAAAGAGAGAGAGAGAGAGAGAGAGAGAGAGAGAGAGAGAGAGAGAGAGAGAGAGAGAGAGAGAGAGAGAGAGAGAGAGAGAGAGAGAGAGAGAGAGAGAGAGAGAGAGAGAGAGAGAGAGAGAGAGAGAGAGAGAGAGAGAGAGAGAGAGAGAGAGAGAATTTATCGAAATTGAATTTTCATTAAGGGCAATCTCAAATAAATGCAAAAACCGCTAAAAAACACAAAAATTTGTCAATTTACCAATTTTTAAGGGTCTTGCTCCACTTGTTTGCGGGCGCATTATCTTTACCTTAATCTGCACCTCAAAATCTACTGATTAAAAAAATTACTATTTAGATAATTTTTTTTTTTTAAATGACATGACTAGACTTTATCCGTGACACTGTTGGTTCAGAGAACCAGGATTGTATGGACCATTTCAATCAATATGAATAAAGAAATTCAATAATTTGAATCGTAGAAAAAAGAGGGGCAGAAGGTTAAGAGATGAACCGGGGATTGATTGAAGTCCAGGAATGAAAAACATTAAAATTTAATTAAAATAAAAGTAAACAAGTGCATCTAAAGTGATATGTATATGTTTTATTAAAATAATATAAAAAGAAAAATGTTAATATTATATAAATAAATATAAGTGTTTTTGTGTTTTTTTTTAATAAGGGTATTTAATTTATGTAAAGTGTTTTCAGATAAACTGTATCTATATTTATATAAAGGGACATTAATTTCGTAAGTAAATGAATAGAAAATATACGTAAAACACTATTTAAAATGAAACATAAATAATTGTGTTTAGAATTCCAAATGGTATTTTCTTTTGAAAGAAACATGTTAAAACAAGAATAGAATTATGCAGATATATATATATATATATATATATATATATATATATATATATATTTAGATAAAACAAACATTCAATAAGTAATACCTTTAAAAATTTCATAATAGATTTTTGATATATATTATATGGATGCTTATGCGAAAGTTTTTATAAATAAAAGTGTAAATCATGTCATATAATTAACTTGACGTAAGTAAAGAATAAATTTATAGCTCAAATTTATTACCCCCTTTTCAATTTGGAAATACCTGAAACACATCCAAGCTAGAAATATTAATTTTAAGGATTTCCTTTTTTCAAATGTGACGAAATCATAAAAGTTCATACGAACAAAAATAACATTATAAAGAACCACCGAAGTCTTACAATAGTTAAACATATACCACGTTAGTTATAGCGTAATTTCGGATACATTAAAACTTTGTATGAGTTAATAAGCATGACAACACTGGATAAATGCCATCAATTTCTTTTCTTCCGTGGTTGTTTTCGATCTTCTTAGGAAAATGTGAGATAGAACAAATCACAAAATTATATTATACAACATTTGATCTTATTATCTGAATTTAAATTAAATATCCTCATCTAAAGACAAGATACTAATTACAAAAGATTGTAGATAAGAAAATCCCAGTTTAATGCTATTTAAAAGATTTGCTTTCTTTTGTAAAAGAGTGAGGGAAGATGTCTTGTAATTAAGTCAAACTTTATGTTCAGAAATCTCCAAATGAAGGCAGAGTCTTTGAATTACAGCAGCTCTGAAATGTAATTTAACTATTGTGGTGTTCATCAGGAAACAAGGAAGTTTAGCAAAGTAACAAGTTTAAAGTTTTTTTCACTCCTTCTAAACTTTTCTATTTTATTAAAAAAAAAAAATTAAATCTTCTATTAATTGACAGGACAGTGAAGTAATAATTCATAACACTTGTGCACCTGTTATCAACTGAAATCAGATTCTGAAAATAATTCAAGCGTGTTCATAAGTCATGTCATCGTTTGAAATCTATCGAAAATGTGAAATAAACATTAGCGTCTTTACAATTCGTTCTTTACTATTATAAATTTGTCCGTTCATTGAACTCGATTTAAAAATATGTTTTTTAAAAATTCCATGTTAAAAATGAACCCAAAAGGACAAATAAATAAACAATGCACAAATTTTATTTTGTATCCAAACATATTTTAAAATATCCCTTTGAAAGATTTTGGTTAATTAAAAAAATTGAATAAACCTCCCTTCCACCAAATACAGTAAAAATACGCCAAATTTGATTAAAATCTATTCATCGGTTTTGATAAAGTAGTCTCCACAAACGACAGACAGATATAAATCATTAAAATAACCTCTTTTTCGGCTCAAGAGACACAAAAAGCTGACATTTTTAATAAACACTCAAGATTAGTGTTTTCTGACCAATTAGAAAAATTTTACAGTATGAGAGATAACTAACAAAGCGCTAGTGATATGACAACACTGAACAACTTCCAGTCCCAACAAAACCTACTGAGAAAACACGTGGTTTTTCTGCCCAAGTCTTTTTTTTCCCCAATTGGCTTACTTTCCAAAACTTTTTCCTATCCTTTATGTTTCTTTAATTTTAGTTTTCCTTTTCTATGCTTTCATTTATTGCTATACTCTTAATTTTCTTTTTCTGTCCATTTTTTCTGCAGTTTTTTTCGAATTTCATTTCAGTTTTTCACCATCATAATTTCTACTGTAGCAGTCTTGGGTCAGCTTAATACTAAATGTAAAAGCAAGTAGCAAGTAATTTAATTTTAATTTTTGTATTTTAATTATTTATTTCTTATATCTGTTGTTGTCCATCTGATATTACACACTAATAGATTTTTTTTCAAAACTCCTTTTTGTATTTTTTTAAATGTATTTCTAGATGTTTATAGAAATTGTGATAATAGTCTGTAGATATCAAAGCGCTCACTTATGGACTTTAGCTTCTTATGGACACTTCAATATCTCTTAGTGTCTTTCCACATAATTTTCTTTATGTTTCTATCACACTTCACTTTTCCAAACTTTGATATAAGCGGTATATACATTTTTTCAATTTACCATTAGTTATCGCAAAACAAATTTGTTATTTTACACATATCATAATAAAATTGGCTTTGTACAAACTGCTTACATTGCCATTCACAAATATTGTTATAAAAAATATGATGTCCTTACTTTTTTTATCAGATCACAATTTGCTGTTATTGTTATTTCATGAGGTTATTATAAATAGCTCAGTTGAGAACATTTCCGTCACTGTTTAGTCCAGAAGTCTTCATATAGGACTTCCATTCCAACAACAATTTTTCTGTAATATTTCATCAGTTTAGCAGTGATTAATAACTCAATCTCAGACAATATTTTATATAATAACGTATAAAACAGTTTTTACAATCGTTAACGTTTAATAATAAAATTTTGTAATCATGATAATTGAATCAAAACCGTTAGAGTCCATTTCAGTAGAATCAGAATTTCGTATTTTGGTCTAACAGACTGATCCCTCAGTTGTTAAGATACTATTTCAAAATTATGCTTTCCAATTCCAATATTAAATTATCTTTAAATTTAAAGTGAGCGAAATTGCACATCAGGTTGGTCAACCAGGCGAGTACAAAGCTTTTATAAACTACTTTTTTAAGTTCAAGTAGTTTGAAATGGATAATATCCGGAAAATTTGGAAATCGATTTTTTAAAACGATGATTAACACGTTATGATTACGATTAGTAACACTTTATATTTTATATCAAAGTATTTCAGTAAACAATGAACATATTAAATTGCGTCTTCGTTCAGACCGTAATATAAGCAATGTCAAATAAATCTAAGGTTTAAAGCCTCTATTGTCCTTTTGTTTTGAGTTTACAAGTCAATTCATCACTCCTATAGAGAAGAAGAATCGAGATTAATGATCATGGAAGCTGAAGAACTTTAATTAAGTTAAATTGTATATATTTTCAGTGATATTTTTTTCACATATTTCAATAATTTGAACTAATTTTTTAAGTGTTGCTTTCGAATAAAGAAATACTATTATCTTACGTAATCACATTTGCAGATTTATTTGTGCATCACTGTCTGACTTTTATTGGCGTTTCGAAACGTTGTTTCATCTTCAGATCTCACCCATAAGAGGTGGTTAAAAACACTAAGAAACAAAAACCTTACAATACTTTCACATAATAACGAGACTGTGAAAAGAGCACCACGGGATTACGGAAAACATTTTAAACTTGATGTGCAAGTTGGGCTAGGCTTACATTAAATATTTTCTCTGTCCTCCTCATAGACCGTTCCCATTGGAAGAGAAAAGTCATTTACTATCAAGAAAAATTGTTCCTTACATCCAGTGTGGATTATCAGGGGTTTACTTATGTAACTCATACCAAGAAAGAAAATTAAGCCATTTTCAACAAGTCCAGCATTGTAACTTTAAACCACCGCCATTTTGTATAGTGTGAACCTTTTAAGATGAGATTTGCGGCAATATTCTCTTAACTGAGACCTTAGAACTCGACCTATGCCCTCATTTGAGATTATTTTCTTCTGACTACTTGCCGGCTGTTCCCATAAGGTGATAGTTGCTTCAAAAAGTAGATCTTAAAGTATAGATTTGATGTGCTACGTTTTATTGCTTAATCTGGAATGGTTCAAAAAAATATACCGCCGTTCTGATACTTTTAGGACACCCTGTAGAAGAAAGAAAGAGTGAAAGTGATAAAGTAAATAAGAAAAACCATGGATATTTAGCGTGTAAAAGAAACATTTGCTGTAATGTTCTTGAATGTAACAAGAAGACAATAAATGAGTCTTTTGATTAACAAGTCTATTACGTTGGAACGCACAGATATTTCATGTAACGACATATCGTTAACTGAATGGAAGATATTGATGTGCCTTCATCCACAGAATAGAGGATAGAAACTAGACATTGTTTCAGATATTGTAAGGGGTTGCCATTATAAGAAATTTGTCCTAATGTTGTATTTTAATTAAATGACATCAATTACTGTTGAGTTGTTTATTTTGCTAAGATTCATTTATTTGGTTTAAATATACATTATACAGTAGTGTTCCGATGAAGGTGAATTGTCTATTCATTTTCGGATTATATGCATCAAAACGAAAAAAAAAGTCAATTAACATATAATCGAATTCCTCTTCATTATCCGTCTATCCACCATTTTATTCTTTTACAAAACAAGCACTCCAAAAATAGATATGATGTTGATTTCAGATTCTGTATAAACATTTACGTTTGTGTACGAAATACAAAGACTTAATTTTTATGATTTAAAAAATGGCGTCTGTTACAATATTTTTAAAGTTAAGGGTTTTGGAAATATTAAAAGTTAAAGGTTTTAAACTGTCGCCATTTTGAAAATCATAAAAATAAAGTCTTATTGTTTAGTACACTTGTAAAACGTAACATAGGAAATGGTTTTACCAAATCTAAACTCAATATCTTTTATCTATTTTTTTTTTTTTTAAGAATAAAATGCCGGATAATCGGAAAATGAAGTTGAATGTTATTTCCATTTTTTCTTCTTTTTGGTGTATATAATCAGAAAATGAATAGCCAGTTCACCTTCACCGGGACACTATATATATTTAAACCAAATAAATGAATCTTATCAAAGTAAATGCAACAAATTTGTAAAAATCAGACCCACATCCAGGGTCTGTCCCACATAATATCTGTCGAAAAATTATTACATTTGTGATATCCAGTAACTTATTTTCGTTCCTGGTAAAGAACAAATTTCTTTTTTCATATTGCACGGAACCCCTCGCTCCTCCAACTTTATATACGGTATGACACACGAAGCTAAGGTTTTTTTTAGTAAATCACATTACGGTTTCTTAATTACAAAGTGTATACTAGTTGCTAATAACTAAAATTCGGATATTTTATAGACATGTCACTTTAAATACTATGTAGGATTGTAATTAAGTCCCATTACCATTGTAATTACACTGTCATTATTATCACTGTCATTACAGTAATAACGGTATATATATATATATATATTTGGGCGCGCGTGTGTATAATTGGATTCTGTTTTGAAGTTTTCTTTAAAATGTCTGTTAACGTCTAGAGGACGTCATGACATATTTTTGGGAGTGAGGCGAGAACGTTTTGCCTTTTCAACTGTACACGCAGTTCAGAGGTTAAATAGAACAAATTTACTGCACTGAGTACGTTGTTTTTATTAGGTTCCGTAGGGAAAACCAAGGGACCAGTATAATTTCACACAAGTGTCTCTCCGTCTGTAAGTCGATAAAGTCTAGATTTTAACAAATTTTGCTTTTATAGTCTTTGTATTGTACCACGTATAGGAAAAATATAGCTTGGGGTAGTTAAGGTGAAAAAACTATAGAGTTGTAATAAAATATTTTTGGAAATATTGTGGGTGTCAAATAAAATTAGATTTTTTTAAAAATACGGATATGTACGTTTATTTGACGAAACATTTTATATGTTGGCCCTATATCAAATTTAAAGTGTCAGATATCATGTCCCCCTCCCTTCTTTAATTTTAACACGGTGTGACTTCCCAAATCTGAAAACAATATGATTTACATTTGAAATTATATTTAATTGCGAAGTCAATCATATATTATAGTTTCTTGTATAACGAATTCAATTTAATTTAACCACACAACGAGAAATGCATAGCGTGTAAGTTTTGAAAGTAGTTTTGTGAGATGTGAGACATAAAGTTCAATAATGGAAAAAATGTCCCTAAAACTATAATAAAACAAAAACTGTATAGTTACTTTCAATTTTCAACTATTTATGAGATAGTTTTACAAAATTGCTCTTACCCCGGATAATTAAACATTGCAAAGTTATCCTACATAATTCCAGTTTGAATGAACTGCGAATGACCAGATATCGTCCATCAGTTTCGTTTACTTCTATAGTACCTTAGTCACAGTAAGTAAGGCAATTTATTGCTTCCAAGTTATACTTTCACAACGTCTGTATCTAAATTAAATACCCCCGGTTCATTAAAAACGAAACGCTGATTAGAAGAGATTGTAAATAAAGAAATCTCATTTAATTTTATTTAAAAGATTTCCTTCCTTTTGTAGTACAAAAGTTAGGGAAGTAATTTCGCAATTAAGCGAAACTTTACGTGCAGAAATCCTCTAATGAAGAAAAATCTTTGAATTTGCTCTGAAATGAATTCGACTTTTGTGTTCATCGGGATAGAAGCGAGTTTAACAAGTTTTAAATCTTCTTTACTATTTCTGAGCTATTTCTATTTTATGTAGAGAAAACAAATACTATTTCCATACGTTGGCAGGACCAGTTGATTACTGAATTCGTTTAAAGGGAAGTCAATCATTGTGATCTCTCATTAACATAATATTTAAGCTTTTATTTAGTTGTCGTGTCTGTGACTATTTGGTGCTTCACATTTGTGTACACTGACGTGAATTAAATAAATTCAATTGTTTTTTATAATAAACCTTGTACTTTCATAAATGTTTTAATTCAAAACGTTTAAAAATCTGATGATGGCAATGATCTGTCGAAACCGGTAATTTTTAGTGAAATAAAGAAGATTGTAGACAGATGGAAAAAACTCAAGGTAGAGTATCACGAGTATTTCTGTTGTCAAAAGGAAACAAAACACTTTGGAAATTATCTAACTGTGTTTATAAGCAATGACCATCAACCAAAACTTTGTCATACATTGAAAATTCCCTTACTATAGCAAACATTTCCTTACTATATAATATTGTAGGGGGATCATGTATGGGATAACTTTTTCCCCTTTGTATTAAGAAAAACTATTCCAAGAAACAATATTTTACATATCGACAACAAATTTAAGTAGACAAGTATATTGGACAAGTAAATATTGGACTTTTAAATGACTCTGACAATTCCAATTTATTATACTTATCAGTTGTGGCTAGTTTAATTTGTAAAATAACAGTTTTATTTTAGAAATTAGAAATCAAAAAGTGAACTTTATATCTATAAAAAATTTAACTTCATACAGGTACTTAAATTGTGCCATAAATTATCGTGTTAAAAATTAACATAAACGGTCAATGAAGATTTAATAAACTCTCCTAATGAAGGCTCAGTTTTTGAATTTGTTCTGAAATACAAACATAAAACAGACTTCTTGAATTCATGGATCTCAACCATATCCACTACAAATAGATTGTAAATAAGATAAACACATTTTAAGGCTATTTAAAATATTGGTTTTCTTTTGTTGTAATAATAGTCCGGAGATATTAATCTTCTAATTATGAGAATCTTTGTGTGCAGAAAATTCCAAATGAAGGCTCAGTCTTTCCACTTGCTTTGAAACGTTAACATAAAACAAACTTGTTTCATTCTTTGATCTCAAGCACATCCACTACAAATAGATTGTATATAAGAAAATTTATATTTTAAGTTTATTTAAAATATTGGTTTTCTTTTGTTGTAATAATAGACAGGGGAGTAATCTTCTAATTAAGGGAAGCTTCACGTGCAGAAATTTCCGAATGAAAGCTCAGTCTTTAAATTTGTTCTGAAATACAAACACAAAACAGACTTGTTTGATTCATGGATCTAGTCCACATTCATAACGATACTGTCTTTAGGGTAAAAAGAAGGGTAAAAACGACAAAAAATGACTACGTGTAACAGCAGGAACTTCAGTGAAAAATCTTTGTGTTGTTAGTGTTTTATTGTGGTTTTCTTTCATTGTATATTCACCACAGTGCTCTAGTGATTCATACTGTCTAAACTTGTTTTTATTTAGTTTTAGGTTCATGTACTAACTTGTCAAAATTCTTTAGATTTAGCTATTTGTTTCATCATTTACATTTTTTGAGGAAATTCCTGAATATTAATAATTATTGTCATGCTCATGAACCAAGTTACTGCAGGCGGTTAATTTGTGAGGTTGTGGATGGTTGGAGCCGTTGTGTGTAGTGGGGTCTGTTTGATATGGATCTCTTTAAATATATGGACCTCTTTAAATCTTGTTTACACGTGTTTTATAATGTTTATGATTGATGGTTTAAACTTTTGTTATTTCAGTGGTGAATTTGTGTATTTGATTTATACTATTTATGAAATTGGTTATGTCGAATCGTCATCAAAAAAATATGTCATCTAAACGGATTTGTTGCAAACTTTATTGGTCGGATTCATAATACATTTAGGACAATGTCAATCATGATTTCGTATTGAGGTTGGATTCATAATACATTTAAGACAATGTCAACCATGATTTCGTATTGAGGTTGGATTCATAATACATTTAAGACAATGTCAACCATGATTTCGTATTGAGGTTGGATTCATAATACATTTAAGACAATGTCAACCATGATTTCGTATTGAGGTTGGATTCATAATACATTTAAGACAGTGTCAACCATGATTTCGTATTGAGGTTGGATTCATAATACATTTAAGACAATGTCAATCATGATTTCGTATTGAGGTTGGATTCATAATACATTTAAGACAATGTCAACCATGATTTCGTATTGAGGTTGGATTCATAATACATTTAAGACAATGTCAACCATGATTTCGTATTGAGGTTGGATTCATAATACATTTAAGACAATGTCAACCATGATTTCGTATTGAGGTTGGATTCATAATACATTTAGGACAATGTCAACCATGATTTCGTATTGAGGGTGGATTCATAATACATTTAGGACAATGTCAACCATGATTTCGGATAGAGCAGATCCTATATTTTATAACTTTTTATTGATATTTCATGCGTATTATTAGAAACAGCTCAGGAACGCTATCAAAACTAGTTTGAGAACATTTCCATCACTGTCTAGTCCAGAACTCTTTCATGGTAGGATTCCATCAACGATTTTCCTCCAATATTTCATGTCAGTTTAGCTGTGATTAATAAACTCAATCTTAGACGCCGTTCAATATAATAACAAAGAGAAAAATTATTGCAGTAGTTGTTGTTTTATTATACTATGACGATTAACAATATTTGTAGTAACAATGCTTTTTTCGTAGTAACATCCTGTTTATATAAGGTGTATTAAAATACTTTACTGATTTCGTGTATAGTTAATGTGCGAGAGGAGATGTTTTTAAAAAATAGTAGATAATAAGATATTGAATTTCAATCATGTTTTAATAAATTTACTGAAATTCATCTGTAGTCGTCTTTAGTAGGACTTTTAGTAGGAACAAACACAAAAATTTGTTTTGAATACGGACGTTCCGTATAAAACATTGTACTCTCTCATGAAGAGTAGACATGCATTAAAGCAAAGTTCTAAATATAATTCAGAATACTTACTAGGAGATACACTTTCTAAAATCAAACTGTTCCCTTCTGACCTGATCCTTGACAAGGTCCTTAACATTTCAAGCTAGTTAGAGCAGGGATGTTTTTAACTGCAGTCATGAACACATAAAGGTTTTGATAAATTCTGATGGGAGTTTCGACCGCTACTATCTATTGTAATTGTAAAATCCTAATTCTCGAGTTTTTGAAGTGAAAACTTCTATTGGCGCGTTGGGTACTTTTTGGGATGGACTTTTTCAATAGAAATCGCGTCACGCACACTACCGTAATCGCGTCACGCACCGTACTGTACCGTAATGCAACTTTAATATTTATAGACAACAGATACGCGCGCACAGCGTATATATAAACTCATATATCTACGAAAAATATTGCACAAACTTTCTCACATACCCATATATTTATATTAAAACAAAAATCTACGAAAAATATTGCACTAACTTTCTCACATACCCATACGTATTAAAACTAAAAATCTAATATTGCACTAACTTTCTCAAACTCATATACATAGTCAAACTAAAATCAATGCAAAAATATCGCACTAACTTTCTCACATACCCATATATATTAAAACTAAAAATATTGCACTAATTTTCTCAAACTCATATACATAGTCAAACTAAAATCAATGCAAAAATGTTGCACAAACTTTCTCACATACCCAAAACTACGTATTAAAACTAAAAATCTACGAAAAATATTGCACTAACTTTCTCAAAATCATATACATAGTCAAACTAAAATCAATGCAAAAATATCGCACAAACTTTCTCACATACCCATATATATTAAAACTAAAAATCTAATATTGCACTAACTTTCTCAAACTCATATACATAGTCAAACTAAAATCAATGCAAAAATATTGCACAAACCTTTCTCACATACCCATATATATTAAAACAAAAATCTACGAAAAATATTGCACTAACTTTCTCAAAATTCGCATACATAGTTAAACTAGTATAAATGAAAAAATATCGCACAAACTTTCTCACATACCCATATATATTAAAACTAAAAATCTACGAAAAATATAGCACTAACTTTCTGAAACGCATATACATAGTCAAACTAAAATCAATGCAAAAAATATTACACAAACTTAAGTTTTCACTTCTAACGTGTGGTCTTAAGCACACCCAATATATTTTTTTACAATCAGTTCTATATTATTTATTCAATTATGTATGGAATCGTGTTAGCCCAGTAAACACGGTTTAGTCTTTTAAGTTTAAAGAGGCTTCATCCGTCTAAACAATTAAATCTTCAAATTCTTTATTTGTTTCACACTTATTCCGACACCATTCACAAAACTCTACTCGCCTGTTTGGATCGTCTTCATTTAATGAATGGGTTACCCCTTAACGAGCATGTAAAATTCTACCACCCTTGTATCTTTTAATACCTACCAGTTTCACGAAAACCTTGCCTGACAGATCTGCATTACTATAACGTATTTTCATTACTCCTTGAGGGTTTTCTTCATCCTTTGTAGATTTCCCACTGTCCCATCGGGTTCAACTTGTCACTCATTTTTGTAATTGTTTTTCTCGTTTTTGGTGGTGTTCTAAATTCCATTTCCCAACGTCTTTGAACCTCTTTAAAATTCTTCCAATAACACTTCAAAACCCACCTAAGTTAGTCAAAAGACAACCGAACTTCAGATGTTTATTATTGAATAAATAACAGAAATGACAACAATAAAAAAAAAAGATGTTTTCAGCTATCAGCTTATTTGGTTTTGCCATTATCTATGTTCGTTTCCTAGCAACAACCATTCAAGGAAAGATCAAAGAAGTGTTATTTTTAACTTTTCCAATATAAAGATCTTGCTTTGTCTGTTTATTAACTCGCACAAACACACAGTTTATAATTAATAAGGGTGAATCGCGACTTTTATAGAACCCTCCAATAGAATTTATAGTATTATATGAACATCAATTCGATATAAAACTTAGTTTTTTTTTGTTTCAGTATTTTTTAAAATAACAAAATATATGAGTGTTTGACGTCCTGATGGAAGTTTCTTAAAATTTTGCAAACTTTTACAGTTTAACATCTAAACAGATTTCGTTATGCACTATGTTCACTGATTTTTGTACTAGGATTAACATGCAATATTCCCACCCTTAGTTAATTGTCAAACAAAAGAGACTATACTAATCTATGAAAGTAATGGAGGTTTGCCTTTCTGTTTGGCTTCAAAATTCTCTGAAATTCCTGTAAGAAGTTACAATTTTTTAGGATTTAATAAATAACTGCAATGCACAATTATAGAAGATACGAATGTTACCTAACCAAACAAATAAAGTTCAAATGTTAATGTATTAGCTATTAATGTTAGCTAATGTGTTATTAATGTTATTAGCTAATGTTGTGTTGCTATATAAATATAGTAACATAACCTCAATGAATATCATACAACATTTGGTTCTGAATCGTTTGCTCAAAATTGTATTTAAATTGAAATACAATCATTCTCGAATAATATTTTGTACGTCGAATGTAACATTTTATTGATTTATTCAAACGGTGCAGTTAGTTTAATGTTTAGAAACCTTATTATTAAATCTTGACCTTGATGAACTACTTATTTTTTTATTAGGAATGTTTGAGGAAATATAAATTATTACAAATTGTTCCTCAATGTTTTACAAGTGTTGTATGTAAAATCAGTCAAAATAAAAATGTATACAAGATAAAGGTTAACTGATTATACAGTTATACTGATTTTAGTAAATATTCCATGACTTTGGAGTTGTAAACATTAATGTCATTGTTACATTTCAAAATGTCTGTTAAATTAAACTTTAAATATTTGCGGAATTGTTTTGAAATACATTTGTGGCTCGATTGCTTGGTGATTTTTTCTGACACATCGTTCAATGGTAAACTTAAAACGAAATATTCTTTCTTTGGGGTACCTAATTCTACCATAACTCGTAATGAGAGCGACATTTACATTTTTCCTAAACTTTTGTGAAACACCTTACCTTTTTTGATTTTACTTAATTTTGAGCAGTTAAATTTTTTAATAAATATATGTGTTAAGTTATTGTAATGAATATGTATATGTCTGTATGTTGTGTATTAACGGAAGTCTGTTTATAATTGAAATAAGTGGTGGAATTCAATAAACACAAAAAATAATAATAAAAATGCGTATAAAATATTACTTTCCAAAGATTATTAGATATTTAAAGATTTTCAGATTAAATAACGAATGGTAGATTTGTTTTGACAAATGATTTAGTATCACAACTAATACAGACGACATCCTACAAGATTAATATAACTTTAAACCCACCCTCCCTCTCATCGCCATTGCATAGTGATTAATCTTTTCTACTTCTCAATACCTTCTTTTATAAGACTTTCAGAAAATACAAAGGAGACAAAGGTTGAGGAATTAATCTTATTTCAGAGTCACAGTCCATTGTGCAATAAATATTGCCAACCAGCAGGACTGCATTAGTTGGATCCACTTCATATAACCTGTAACTTAAGTAATAAGATGGGAAACTAAAGTTAATGTATCTAATGCCTTCCGTTTTGAGTTTGCAAATCAATTCATAATTGTTATAGATAATGAGAAGAGAGATTAACCAAGGAGAACTTATTGTTACAGGGTAACTTGTTGACTTCATATAACCTGTAATTTAAGTAATATGATGTGAAATTAAAGTTAAAGTATCTACTGCCTTCTGTTTTGAGTTTGCAAATCAATTCATAATTGTTATAGATAATGAGAAGAGAGATTAACCAAGGAGAACTTATTGTTACAGGGTAACTTGTTGACTTCATATAACCTGTAATTTAAGTAATATGATGTGAAATTAAAGTTAAAGTATCTACTGCCTTCTGTTTTAAGTTTGTAAATCAATTCATAATTGTTATAAAGAATGAGAATAAAGAATAACGATTATGCAAGCAGAAGAGCATATTTTTAGAGGTTACATTGTATATTTCTGCTAGTTGAAAACAAAGTAAACATTCAGTTGACTTGATGGAGCCTGTAACTTAAGTAATATTATATGAAGCCAAAGTCAGTGCATCTATTGTCTTTTTGTTTTGAGTTTCCAAATCAATTCATAATTCTTATAAAGAAAGATTATACAAGCAGAAAAACCTTAAATATTCTAATTGTTATTGTTTAAATTGTATCTTACAGAATTTCTCATAAATTTCAATAATTTATACTTATTATAGGTAAAATAAAGTTTCTTACTTTGTTTCCGTCAAGTTATCTATTTTTGGAAATCGTGACGCGTTTCGGGACTTTTATCCCATCTTCAGACACAGGTATATTAATTTAAATTACTCGATTTCATTATTATTATAGGTTTTGCTTTTAAATATGTTAGTATCTTAAATTGCTACATTTCAAAATTTCTCGCAGCAATAACTTTAACTTTTCGTTAAATCTGTTTAAAATCGTACGAATTTTGGCTTTTTCTTACACACTTATTTGTAAACACTTATTTCCTTATTTATATTATCACTACTTAAACCAGATTTAGATTTGTTATTTTTCAACAACGGATGTTTTTAAGTAATTAGAAGATGGAGAAAGAGAATAGTCTTAATTCCTTTCACCTCTAAAAAAAGGGGGGTGAAAGTTAATCCATATTTTAAAGCAACTTTGTATTATTGTGACTTTTGTTGTAAACCGAATATTTCTTTTTTTTTACCTTAAAATATCTGCAATGTCTGATGCCATACCTCTAACCTCTATATCATATTGAATTTTAAAGAAAATATAAAAACAAGTTTCCTTATTTCAAGACTGACAACTCTAAACATATTCATTTGATAATAAAGGGAGTGAAGTTCTTTCCCCCCCCCCATTTCTTAACATATTTTTTATCATATTACAATCTGTTGTTATTTCATTATATATTTTCATAAACAGCTTAGAAACACAGCCAAGAGAAATTTGAAAACTGTCTAGTCCAGAAATCTTCAAATATAGGATTTCATTCTATCAAACATTTCTGTAATATTTCACGTCAGTTTAGTTGTGATTAATAACACAATCTCGGACGCCATTTTATATAATAACAAAGAGAAAAATCGATTAAGGTTGTTAACTTTCTATTGTTATAGTAATTAATAATGTTTGCTTTAGTAATTGATGTGTTAGTTATGTAATCTCGTTCATTAATTCATATAATGTGCTGACAATTAAAAAAAAAGTTTTGTGCTCTCATGTTGTAATGTACAAGAGAAGATATGTCGAAATAAATAGGTGGATTGTACATAACGTGATATCGAAAATGTCCTGAAAATGAGATGAACTCGAGAGGTCTGTATAATGAGACTTCTACGGGGGTTTTAAAATTCCCGTGTAGGTACTCATAAATACTGGTCACCTCTAACTGAAACTTTGATATAATGTGTCTTGAATTTGATCTTTTGTTATTTTTAGATCCACTCGTTTGCCAACCTAAACTTTGGTGGCAACCAATATTTCGCAAATTGATACATCAAGTTGTAAAATATAAAATTAAAACAATTACTTCTGCTAAACTGCTTCAGGTTTATTAGATATTCAATAAAATCTATATCATCGGGTCTGGTAACTTTTGCGTCAAATTCTGGCATTCAATAGAGCAAATATTTTTATAATCTTAAGGGTAAAAAGGAGTTAATCCTTTTCGATATTTGATATAACTTTGTATTCCTTTGATTTTGAGTCTCAGAACACAGATTTTTATACTAAAAGACTTGTTTTTTTTATTTCATTAATTAGTTTTTTATCACAGCGCTTTCTGTTATTGTTATTTCTTTTTCCCTATGTTCTTAAAAGAAACCTATAGGTCATAATCGCCGTATAAAAAAAAGGAAGAAAAGTTCGTAAAATATAAGGACCCTAAGTCCTCGAACACTCTATTAGCGCCAGGATTGGAAAAGAACAAGAGTTGTTCAAGAGAAATTTGATTAGAAGATGATATAATTCATAGTACGTGAAAAAGGTTAGGTTAGGACAAAACGGTTCTTTCTAGATTGCCAAGCCTCTACTCTGTAAACGGTTTCAAACAATCAAACAATTGGTTTGTTAGATATTCATTAAAACCTATATCATTTATCACTGGTATTTTTTGCATAAATTCTGGCATCTAACGAGGAACAGAGGTTAAAAATTTACAAATTTGTATTATTGAAAACAAAATTGAACAAAAAGAAGAACAAGTTGATTGACGATATAATGGTACTTTCCCGTCCCAATTATACAATGTAATACAAGCAAATACTCTAAATGTAGCCTAATGTCTAAAAGTTATTTTTTGAACCTTGTAGGAAATGTTAAATTGTATTGGTAGAACAATAGGTAGGGTAAGTTTGTTTAAAACAGGTTTTCTGAACCTCGTAATTAATTTTGTATGTCATCATTTTCTCAACGTCAACTAGGCACTGTCGGGGCTCATATATGTTTATATGTTAAACAGTTTCCTTTCGCTTCAGTGTCGTGACTTTGGCTTACCTCAAAGCTGTACATGTGTACATACCTCGTGTCATATGTTCACATTTTTTTTGGGTGGTCACGTTTCGAACTATTTTGTACAATAGCTTCGTAGAGATGTGGGATTGAAACTAATTCTATAGTCTCGATATCTGTATTTTTTTTTTATTTAAAATTTTTTTTTTTTTTTATATATAATTTTTTTCCATTCGTTTTATTACATTTAGATAAACAAAACATGATGAAGATTGAGAAAAAGATATTAAGATATAAAATAAAGTTTTCCTTAACAACAAACTAAAACAAAACAAATAAATCGACATATGAAATAATTATACATTACTTTAAATTAAAATACACAACAGGAAAGAAAAACCAAAACAATATTACTTCTAAATCCTAGAGAGGGAGGGAGGGAGGGAGGGAGGGAGGGAGGGAGAGAGAGAGAGAGAGAGAGAGAGAGAGAGAGAGAGAGAGAGAGAGAGAGAGAGAGAGAGAGAGAGAGAGAGAGAGAGAGAGAGAGAGAATGCATATTTGTGGAATATACAATAAGCCTACATACATTTAGTTGTTTTTATAACCTGTAACTTAAAAATGTTATAATGTTATATGAAGCTAAGTTTAAAGCATCTATTGTTCCTTTGTTTTGAGTTTACAAGTCAATTCATCCCTCTTAGAGAAGAAGAGAGATTAATGATCGTCCAAGCTGAAGAACCATAAGTAGGTTAATTGCACTCACTTTATCAGGAATAGTATTTTATATTTTTTACTTATTAATATAATTTAAACGCTTAGCTGTGGTTGTTGAGTAGCAACATGTTAGATTATTATGGTCCTACTTTACAAAGTTTTCCATGATAATCAGGATTTTGAAAATAAAGTTTGATAGTTTTCGTTTAGAGGGTTTGGTTGCGCGAGTGATTGTGATTACACTGCTTGCACGCATGCACAGTCGTTTTGTCCCAAATAGGCTAGAGAGACACATATCTAGACAGACTAGTCAAAATGGAGTCATCATCTTATGAAGAGCAATTTGTGATGGTAAATGTTTATTTTTAAAGGTTATGCTATTGACTCGGAGGCTTTTAGGGAAGAATGGGTTAATGAGTATTTCGCGGATAGGGAGAAAGACGGTGAATACCACAGGTTCTTTAATGGTAGCCCTCAGACAGCCCGAAAAGTTTTTTGATTATTTTAGTATGATGCCTGAAACGTTTTTCTACAATTTGGAGAAAATTATACCTCTTATAACGAAAGATTCAACTTTAGGACTTGTGTTTCTCCGGAGGAGAAGTTAATAGTTACCCTCAAGGTGTGAATTTATAATCTTATTGTAAACGTGACTTGCAGTTCCTTTACACTACCCTTTAATCTCAAATACCATCCTTCTTCCCCACCCCTCCTCCACTATGTATGAAGTGCCTATTCAGTTTGTAGCTACTAAAAATTAAATCAAATCTGTTCTAAAACTGTATCAAATCTAGTTTATGTTTAAACTGATAATTTCCATTTGACACTTTTTATTTGCCTGTCCTACATTTCATTCAAGATTGACTCATATATGATCAAATATGTATTTTAAAATTATAATCAATAAATAATTTCCTTAAACAGGGGGTGTCTGTGGTTTTGATACTTTACTATCTGTTCAAGACATTTGATTGTATGAATCGTGATGTTCTTTTGGTGAAATTTAAATAATATAACTTTGATGAAATGTCAATTTGTTGGATTAAATCATATTTTGAAGACCGAAAATAAAGGACAATTATTTGTAATAATGATTTTATTGTATCAATCTAGCTGGAAGAGAGTGAAGTGTGGTATTCCTCAAGGATCAATTTTGAGTCCTTTGTTCTTTCTCATTTATATTAAGGATTTGCTTCCAAATATTAGTTGTAAAACTATCCTTTATGCTGATGAAACAACGGAAATTCTTAAAGTCAGGTCAAATAATGACTTGAATGCTGTATGATACATTTATTCAACTTTCTCATTGGTTTGCTGTGATTGGTCTAAAATTGAACAAGGAATTAACCCAAATAATACAGTTAAAACAGTTACAAAGCCAAAATAAATCTGAAATATTGTCATTTGTGCGGTAAGCAAATTGTACAATCATGTGCAACATTTCTAGAAATTTTAATAGATAAGAATCTCTCTTGGAGGCAATGCATAAAAAACATTAATTGAACTTCACTCCCTTTATTATCAAATGAATATGCTTAGAGTTGTCAGTCTTGAAATAAGGAAACTTGTTTTTATGCTGTCTTTAAAATTCAATACTATATAGAGGTTAGGGGTATGGCATCAGACATTGCAAATATTTTAAGGTAAAAAAAAGAAATATTCGGTTTAGTAAGTTCAAAAGGTCTTGTAAGAATTCATTCATCGATTTAAAATTGTTGACTGCCCGAGCCTTTTCATATATAACTTGCTAGTAAAAAACCAAATAAAATATTTCCTTGAAAAGCAGAGCTTCAATGTATTTCCAACCCGAAATAAGGAAGTCCTTAGTATTTAAACTACCCAAAACAACGACTTTCTATTTTTGAAAAAAACATCTCATTACATCGGTAATAAATTGTTTAATAAACTGTTTATAAATGTAAAAAAAAGTTTAATGTTAAAGAATTTAAAACCCATATTAAAATGATTTTAACAGAAAAAGCGTTTTACCCGGTTCAAGAATATATGGATGACAATTTCTTGCTCATAGCAATTTTTATTTTGTATTTTGTTGACTAATGAGATCTCAAGTAAAATAAATTTCGAATTATTTTTACATAGTTTACAAACTGACAAGTCTGTTATAGATTAGAATAGATATTGAAAAAAAAAGTATTTTCTTTCGTTTGTAAATTTGTTATTTACTGTAAATAAGTAATAAAAATGATTTGTAATTGTTATATTAATGAAATTTAGATTGATAACATTGACTCTTCATCTGTTTTTCACAAGTACCATCAGGTTTCGTAAAATGTTATGTGCAATAAAATTATTTCTATTTCTACTTCCGTATGTAAGAAGACATTTCTACTACAGCCTAGTCTCGTCCTTCGCTGGTCTTGGAAGATAGATTTTGAATTATTGTTTTTAAATGCCGTATAAAAAGCAATAAAAGTTGAATAGTGGCGTATATTAGATTTGTCCATCCTATTACAATTGTATGGTAAACGAAGAGGAGAGAGTAAAATTGATAAATAAATAAATATATAATACAATAATTAAATTCATACCAATCTATTTGAAAACAGAGACAAGGATAATTATAAAAAAGTAATTGCTATTATACTTTAAACAATTGTTACAATATGTGTTTCTTTTAGAGTTCAAGATATGCCTTACTAACCCTTTCTATGTAATTATAATTAAAATTGAATTATCTTGGGTTCAATAAACATACCACCAACATCCATCAACATCGGTGAAAAAAATATTCAAATTTTTCAGTTGTTTCTCAATTAAAATTTGACAATTGATTTCAGTACAAAAATTCAGGACGTAACTTTAATCAAAATTATCTAATATGAACTAGAAGTGTGATCTAATTGAAGAAATATTTAGATAATCTACTTATCATTACCAAGCTTCTTAACTGGATTGCAATCACATAAAAGAGTGAGAAAAAACAATAGTGAATGAGAAAATCCTTGGAATTCTTAGCGTATATAAGAAACATTTCCTGTGATGTACTTGAGTTGAAACAAAACAATAAATGATTCAGTCTTTTGATTAACAAGTCTATTACGTTGGAACTAGAAGATATTTCATGTAACGACATATCGTTAACTGAATGGAGAAACTCGTGGAAGATATTTATGTGCCTTCATCCACAGAATAGACTATAGAAACTAGACATTGTTTCAGATATTATTAGGGGTTGCCACGATAAACAATTATTTATTTGTCTTTATTATTTTATTTTAATAAGCTTACATTACTGTTGACAACTATAATCGTGTTTACAGTGGTTAAATTTAATATTAAAAAAAATTGTATGAAATGGATGTACAAATTTGTAAAGATTTAAGTGAATGAGACAAAAATTCACAACTCTTGCGACAAAGACTTAAATTCATGTTTAAGATGTGCCGGTATCCAAGATTGTTTTTGTTTGTAAGATAACCATATTGCTCTTCTCAAAATTCACTTACCTTAAGATCTTCTATAAACATTTTGTACCAACTTAAATGTTTTCTTCACTTCTGAAAAAATATAGCAGACCTAATTACAATTGACTGACTTATAATTTTCTCATTCTTTGGGCTGTTTCAATTTCGACGTGTTATTTATATTTTAAACAACAAAACAGCAAAAAATAGAACAACTTAAATAGAAAAAAACTCGAACACAAGATCTCACAAAAATTACGTTTATTATTAAAACGCGTTTCAAAGACAAAGTCGCCATCCTCAGCAAAGAACACTTTGCCCACTTCAAATATAATAAGCCTGATAAATCAGCCATGGCTAAACATTGTTTAGAGGAAAACTATTGTTTTAAATTAGAAAACTCTGTTGTTGAAAAATGTTACTAAATTAAACACAATAGATGCATGAGAAACTTTTCATATTATCAAGTACCGTAATATAACTGTAAATAATGAATTGGGCCCGATACAAAATTCTATATTATAGTAAAATATAAAATGTAGTCTTAGATATAAGATTAGTTCAGAATATTGTATTAGTTAGATGTTAACTTTAAGCAATGACTACATAAATACTATAAGACACGACATGGCCATGTTAAATATTCTACGCTTATTCTTGAGTTGTCCAATACCCGCTAGGTTGCTCTGCTCGAGAATCTGAAGTTGATATGACTGGCGCTAGGTGGCTCTACGGTCAAACAATGTTTCAGGCGGGTAAGAGAAAACGCACTGATGCCACATATGGGACCAGAGATGCGAGGGAAGGTCGAAAATCGCTTATCTCAGCGTACGAACTGACAACAATGACTATGCTGACGGAAGTAAGTGAGAAGGTTTGTGAGAGAGAGGTCAACAGTTGTACAGTCTCAACCAAGTGGGATGCGTACACTCAAGCACCTGCTGCTAGCGCTTTCTGATAGCTGTGTGTCAAACTTGTGTCCCGTAAAGCGTAGACTATTTCCCTATCCTATGTCGTGTCTTATAGTATTTATGTAGTCATTGCTTTAAGTTATTTAGAATGAGGCTAGGCACTTGTCAACGCCTTAATATTAGAAAGTCAGTTTAGGCCACGCCCCTTTAGTTTTTTATAAATACAGGGTTGGTGCAGTGCTAGTTTTGTTATTGTAGCTCATGTATCACTGAGGATGACGACTTCGTCGTTGAAACGCGTTTGATTAATAACCGTAATTTTTGTGAGATCTTGTATTCGAGTTTTTTCTATCTAATAATATCTCACAAGTCAAGCTCAATATTTATTTATAAATAGGATAACTTAAGTAGAATATATTGTTGATACATTTAATGAACTTTTTTCTGCAGTGACATATTCAACACAAAAACCTACAAAGTATTTATTATATTTACAATTCATTACCAGTTTTATACCTATGTTTAATATAAACATAATTATAGCTTAAAACTAGCTAAATCTCCAATCTAAACTATTACAAATTCAATTCTTGATAACTTATCGCCGGTAGAAGTGTAGCTCTCAGTTTTTCCCAGAAAAGTCTTTGTTTGATTGGTTCAGGATCCCACTCAAGAAACACCCTAGTCTTCATGAGATATCTTAGCGTAGGCGTCATGTGTGCATTCAAAACATCCCCTAATTTGATCATAATCAGAGGATCGGATATTTCCCCTTCAACTTCTAGAAACAGCTGATGATGCTGGGCTATTTGCATCTCCCATTTACACCACTGCGACTTTGCGAAGGAATCGCTTACTATCAATATTACCCTGCGACTAACGGCGACGCTTTCCATAACCGTTTCCGAAATTAAATCTCCTATTTGGAAATCCCTTTCGTAAACGCACAACTTTAAAAACGGTTCATAGTTTTCCAACATGGCTACAAGACGCACTACAAAGCTACGATCGTCGCTGCTGTACGATACGAAAGCATCGTACTGATAGTTAATTTCACCCTTTAATGTTCTCTTCCCTTTTAGTTTAACTCTCGCGATGAACCACCAATAATACACTCTACTCCGGTAGTAGTACGTCACAAAAATCCCGAAACCAAGAACAGCTGTCGCAATACAAAACATACAAAATAAAAACACTTTACTGATTTCACACACGGAAGTATCCTGGATAAAAAATATTTCCAACGCAACGTTCTCCCATTTTTTCGGTGAAAAACATGTAGACTTGAATTGCTTAACTTGACTGGATACATTCTGCACATCTTTTAGAGGTTGTTTCATGTTACAGTCGCATACGAACGGATTATCTTTCAAATTAACCGAATTGATAATCGATAAATCTAATAACATCGATGGTGTTATCAAAGTCAGCTGATTGTTTGATAGGTATATTGTTGATAGTTTATTGTTGTTACTAAACAATCTTTTCTTCCAAGGTGTCAGCATATTTATCGAAACATCCAAGATAGTCAAATCTGTTATTGACTGGAGACAATTTGATCCAAGAGTGACAATATGATTATTTCTTAAAATAAGATAGACTAGATTTTTCGTTGGTGTAAAAACATCATTTTGTATATATGTTATACCGCAGACTTCGAGGTTCAACAGTTCTAAACTTTCTAAACCGAAAAACGTTTTTGAGGTTAGGTTGAAATAAATAGGAAATATATTGTTTTTTAAATCCAACACTTTAAGCTCTCTCATTGAACTGAACGAATAGTCGTCCAATCTGTAAATACTGGCGTTGGAAAGAAGAAGAACTTTAAGGTGTTCCAATCCATCAAATGTATTGTTATACACAAACATTAGTCTGTTGTAGGATAAATTCAAGAATTTGATTTTACGCATCATAGTAAAGGATTCCGGTTGAACTATAAATTTAGCCGGTCTATTATCGTCACCCGAATTTGAAGAGATGTCCAGATTGACTATCTGCGGTAGCAACACTCCCGGTAAAATCCCGTTCAACGTGTTTTGAGCCAATATTAACGTAGTCAGTTGAGGCATTGTTGAAATGTTTAGAGTATCAATCTGTATATCTGCTGCGAGTACTTCGCTCAAGTCTAATCTTTTAAGATTTGGCATTACTGGGAAGAAACCCGACACGAGAGGTTCTAGTGGGATTTTCTTTAAACTGAGTTGAGTGATGTTCGATTGAGCTATAACTTGTAGAAGATCTGTAGGTTTAGGATCTATAAGCAACTGATCTAGATTAATATCTGTAAAGTTTGGACAAGATTTGGTAATGTTCAGTAATAAATTAGTTACAACGGTTGTATTTAGGTAGTTTTGTCCTAATATTAGGGTTTCTAAATTCAGTAAAACGTTGAAAGCACTTTGATGTATGTAATTTAAATTGCAAAAACTTAACCTTAAAGTTTGTAATGTTGAGCCTTTCATTGGCGTCAAATCGTTTTCACGAATTTCATTTAATAAATTGTGGCTGAGATCAAGAATAGAAAGTTTTGGAAGGTGTAAGGTTGATACGGCCATTGCGACGGATTCAATTGACAGTATGTTTGTTTTGGAAAGTGTCAGTTCGACGAGATTGTCCAAACCTTGAAACACATCTGGCAATAAAGTTTTCAAATTGTAGTTATTGCTGATCGATAGGTTTGTCATTTTCGTCATATTTATAAAAACACCGCCTTCTATAATTTCCAATTTGTCGTTCATCTCAATTGACATCGAAGAAAGATGCGTCATTTTAAACAGATCCCCTCGTTTTATTGTAGTAATCCCTGTACTTTTTATTTGAAGTTTTTCAATGTCTAAACTGATATAATAATATTTTGGAAATGTCTTGCACGTATTTCTGGACGCGTAGATCCATGGTTCTGCTGTTGATCTTGCGAATTCACAACCGCTGACAGGATCAGGAGGTAAGATGAGAAGATCATCCGCCGTGTGCGTAGGAGGAGCTATCCGAGCCATCCAATAAGAAGCGTCGGTAGAAAATTCCTTCTCCTCTGATCCATGGCAGTGTTTCGTTAATAGGATTAGAGTTGTTAAGACTGCAAGGATCATGGTGTTTTCCCTGCATTTCTGTGACCTCTGAAACACTTTGAATACAGTGTAAATTAGAATATATTGAGTTGGTATTTGATTTATTTTGATTTTAAAATGTTTAAGAAATAGTAGTTTCATTTTTAGACAATCACCCATAAAATTTACTAAAATTGATATTTTGAAACGGGTTTGGAGACAAATCTAATCAGTATTGTAGTTAGTTTGATAAAAAAAAAGTAAAAATAGTGGTGTTTATTGAACAATGTGGCAATTTTCTTCACAGGGGCTTACTTTACTTCCAGGAACAATGAGTAGCCTATTATTGAGTGTAAGACGCCCCCTGACGGGTATTCGATAAAGCAAGGTCTCCCCCACCATTTCCCCCTCAAACGAAACGCCAACAGCTGTGCGTTCATCATTCAGAGACTTGTGTTTCATCCTATGAGCGTTTTTTGTGGGATTTTGGTCTAACTCTGTTCAAATAAGTGCCTAGTTTTTATTTGAAAAGGTCGGACGACCCTTTAGGGTTTTGGGCTTCGTACGCCGTAATTATTAAATTAATATGTAATAGTGATAACAAAATGTCCGATTTACCTTTTGGTCTCACTACTTGTGTAATCTCAATTCGTCTTTCTCTATTCAGCGAAAATCTAAATTATTAAATTAAGTTATTTAGTTACAAACCCACGATGTAGGAGCGGGATGCGACTGCCAAGCTGGGAGGTTGAATAATAGGAATATTGCTGAATCATAAACAGCATAAGATTTGCTTTAAAACCTTTAGGTACACATAAATTGTAACATTAGGTCATAAAAATTCATATTATTTTTCGTAACATTTTCAAGCAAATAATTATTTACAATAACAAATGCATACAAAGTAAGTAAACATTATGACTGTTTTAATTTTCGTCCCCACTCCTTAAGGAAATTTAACCAAATTCTAATAATTCCTTAGATCAACTACCATGCACCAAACTTTAGTGATTTAGAACACTCAATCGTATTTTCAGCTCAAAACCCATAATCCTCCACATCCATCCAGTACCTTCACGACATGGTGTACATTGTCCACAGGACAAAGTAGTCTTTCCAGAACTATCTTTTGCTGATTAGATGAATTACAATGTAAATTTAAAGAAATTAATCAGAAAAATAAAAACTTATCTCAAGAATTAAAAAGGAACTTTGAAGAGTTAGCATAAGTGATTTGATCTAAAATCAAATCATTATATGAGACTACCCGTGACATATCAACAGATCGACATCCCAGTAGATCGACAACGCGGTTCTCTGCAGGTTATAAATGATTTCTTCTATGCAATACAAGTACACGAAAACAATCACAAATAGTTAATTGTAAATGTAAAACTGTAATAACATAGCCTATTATTTGTATGCTATTACTTTTATAGCAACGCTAAGAGCTACTTCTACTTTTTAGAGACCGTAGGTAAACCACAGACTCTTATAAAATCGCCCTGGTGGCTGTCTGTTTGTCGACAACCCAATTCTAACTCTAAAACTATAAATCCGATTTTGATGAAACATGCCAAAGTTCTTATTGAACGTGCCCAAAAACAGGGGAAAAACAACGACCATTATTAACAATTTTTTAAAAATTGACAAGTCAACAATTTTCTACGACCGCCTAATATAATACTTTAATAAATATAAGTTTTGAATAAATATAACCCACTTATAATGCGCGACATAAAAGTCACATATTTATGACACATAGATAGGCGTCATTGTAAAACTTTTATTCCTACGAAAGGATCAAAATCAGGAAACAACTAGAAAACTCATCAACATTCTAGCATTATCACTATTCCTACCTTGGAACTTAATTGGTTATTGACAAAACATTAGAAGACAAAAATCAAAATCACGTCTAATATTATATATACAGGGTGTTACAAAAAGGTTGGGCTGGCTATGTATTTTCATATTCTATGTGTGATTCTAAGCTGAAAATGAAGAATAATTTTTTTCAATTTCCACTTTGTTTAGCAATTAGACGCCATTTTGTTTTTTTACAAAAACTCACTGTAACTCTTGGAAATAGATAAGATATCGAGTTCAAATTTGGAATAAGCATTTTACATGTTACGATTAACAAGTGTACAAAGCACAAAGAATTTATTTTTATAATTTACAAAATGACAGCCGTTACAAATTTTTAACGTGGAATATCTTGAAAACCGTTAACTTTACAAAAAATGTACAAGAGACAAAATATTTTTATTTTTTAACAACAGAAACTTTTTTGTAGTTTCATTAGGTCAAAGGATAACCGAGTTATCGACAAAAAATATTTTGTTTCTTGTACATTTTTTGTAAAGTTAACGGTTTTCAAGATATTCCACGTTAAAAATTTGTAACGGCCGCCATTTTGAAAATTATAAAAATAAATTCTTTGTATTTGGTACACTTGAAAATCGTAACATACAAAACGTTTATTCCAAATTCGAACTCGATATCTTATCTATTTCCAGAGTTATGGTGAGTTTTTGTAAAAAAACAAAATGGCGTCTAGCTGCTAAACAAAGTGGAAATTGAAAAAAAAATTATTCCTCATTTTCAGCTTAGAATCACACATAGAATATGAAAATGCATAATCAGCCCAACCTTTTTGTAACAAACTGACAAAACACTTACAGGCAAACACAAAAATAAATTAACATAAAAGATTGATTAGTAACTTACTATAGTACATGTCAAAGTTAAAACAATGTTCATTGGAACATGAGGCCACATCCCACATCTAACACTTACAGTAGTTAACTACTTACTCAATAACTATAGTAACTAATATGTAGTATAGTTAACTACTGCACGTGTAGGATGTAGCCTCATGTTCCAATGAACGTTGTTTTAACTTTGACATGTACTACAGTACTAATTTTTTATGTTAATTTTTTGTACATTGTATATTAGTGTTTGCGTGTGAGTGTTTTGTCATCTGATGATAGTATTGACAATACCGAAACAGCTGTAATGACACATTAAATATCAACAACCAAGACTGCTTCACGTAAGTACTAAAATACAAATATTATTATTGTTTAACTTATTAATAAACTATTACTTTACTTGTTCATTATTTTGTTAAAGATAGCCACCACTTTTAATTGCCAGTTTTATTTATTCTGACAAGTAAACTTTATGGTTATAATGATAACATTAAATGCTTATTATGACATTTAGTTGTGTATTTTGATACTAAAAAAAGTTACATTGTAATGGAGTATTTTAACATTTTCTACACGTATAACTTTAGTTCCTGAGGTAATCGTATTAAGGAATTCTTTTCATTTTATGTTTTGAACGGTACGTTATTTGACAACAACGAAGGACGGACGGAATTTACTAAATCACTTTTTTTTATTGAGGTTAGGAAACGGGAGGATCACTAAAGGAAAAGGAAATAGTAATTTTGGAAGAAGTAGTAGAAGAAGAAGAAGAAGTAGTAGTAGTAGAAGAAGAAGTAATAGAAGAAGAAGAAGAAGAAGAAGAAGAAGAAGAAGAAGAAGAAGAAGAACAAGAAGAAGTAGTAAAAGAATAAGAAGAAGTAGTAGTAGTAGAAGAAGAAGAAGACAACGACGACGAAGACGAAAAACAAAGAATTTTTTTAAATGAAAAACAATAAAAAACACAAATTTGAAAAAATAAAAACAATCATAAAGAGAGAAAGTTTTTTGAAAAAAAAAAAAAATGATGAAGAAGAAGACGAAGAGATTTTTTTTAATTAAAAAATTAAAATAAAAAAAAAATTATGAAAATGAAAAATTAAAAAAATATATTATTTTGATCAAATGGAAAAAAAACGGCGGGAAATACGAAAAATTATGAAGAAGAGAGGAAAATTTTTAAAAAATGGAAAAAACAATGAAAACAAAATGAAAAATGGGGAAAATCATAAAGAAGAGAGAGAATTGTTTTGAAAAAATGTAGAAGAAGAACAAGACGACGACGATGATAAAATAAAATAAAAATTCCTGCTAAAAAAATTCACTTCTTTTAATAGATTCTCGTGCACCTTATAAAATTAGCACAAACATAAAATAAATAATTGCAATTACCTATACTGTATGTCAAGATACATATTAGATAAGAATGCTACACCAAACATTCTGGAGTAAAACCTGACACAGAATTTCCCAGGATAGATAACTGTAGACAGAAGATTTATCTCTAAAGATAAGTCACGAAGTATAAACAAGAATTCAAACCCGTCATAACAGAGATTCAATCAAACATGTCTGAAGCAAATATAGACAGTTCTGTCAAAGTAATCCGAGAGCGGTTTCTCCGAATCAAACTCGATAATATTCTTAGAAAACCAATTATTAGGGAAGGATTAATAGGTCCTTATGTCAAGAGCTTATTAGAACAGGTACACGTGAAACCCATCCACTCGATTCATTAGTTGCTCTTTAAAATATGGTTCCAAGTTGTAGACTTTTCCTGAGATTTGCCTTCATTTTAAAGAGCTTCACTGTGTTCATTGAAAAAACTGAATACAGTGAAGGTCTAGACAATTTCACCTTTATGTTTTTTTTTAGTGCAAGCCTTGCTGATTTCTTTCATATTATTTTATTGTTGGTTTTTCTTAATATTTATTTATTCTTCATAATTGGAGGTTTTATTGGGTAGAATTTAAAGTTAGTAGTTATTTCTATGTTTGTTTCTCTGAGTATATATGTGTATAAACATATATATACTCAAGTGTCCTAAAAGTCCCACTCCCCCCTATTATTATTTTTATAATAGAAATAGACAGATTTGCTTTGGGAAAAGTTTAGATAACCAAAGGAGGAGTTTTTTGAAGTATCAACATTTTCAACCCTTACCCCAAACTTGGGGTAGTTTGGGGGTAAGTCAAAAATTTTAAACAGCAACCCCTATTGAGTGATACCTCATTTTAAAGGTCTTTTAAAAATAAAAATAATGACGTAAACTAGAGGTCTCTAAGTTCATCCTATCCAACATAGCGACCAATCGAATTGTGAATGTTAACCTACAAACTCCGGTTGTTTTTATTACATTACAAACTGCTCTATGTTGGTAAAATGATGGTAAGAGCCTTACCTTGTTTTTTTTTTAGCTCAGATTAAGTTCTCGAAATGGCTACTATTTACTTCTTGGCAGAAATAGATTCTGGACTCAAAAGCATGTTGTACATTTCGTAACATTTCCGGTGTACCCTAATTAATAACGTAAAATTCACAATTCGATTGGTCGCTATGTTGGGTAAGATGAACTTAGAGAACTCTAGTTTTCGCCATTATTCTTATTTTTAAAAGGTCTTTAAAATGAGGAATCCCTCAATAGGGGTTGTTATTTAAAATTTTTGACTTACCCCCAAACTACCCCATTTTGTGGGTAAGGGTTCAAAATTCGATACTTGGTTATAAACTTTTCGATAACTCCTCCTTTGGTTATCTAAACTGTCCCCAAAGCAAATCTGTCTATTTCCATTCCATTAGTACAAAACATAATGGGGGGGGGGGTGAGACTTTTAGGACACTTGGTATAATTGTGTACGCCTTTAAGATTAAGAAGTAAAATTATTTTGTTCATAATAGCTCTTCTGTAATTGCAACAGTTTTATATCATTTGTAGTATATATACATAGGGCTCCCCACGGCCTGAAACTTCTACAATCATAAAAACAATTCAATATGGCTTCAATTTACAAAACTTTACAAATTTGTAAAAATTAAAAAACTTAATAGACTCCAATAGGCTCTTTTGTATTAGCACAATCCATTCAGGAAAAATATCTTGTTTATCTATAAACGGGAAATGTAACATTTTTTACTAAATTAAATATATATATATATATTTTTAAAGTTTGGCACAATACAGGACACTGTATAATGTAAAGAATTTGATTATATGTATTTTTTGGAAAGATCATTGTTACGATAAAGTGCCTGTATTCAAGGACGTTTGGAAAAAAATATACAGAGTGAGTTTTAAATCCTTTCCACCTGCCTTTTTTATATGGTTAGAAAATTGAAACTCCGCATATTTATATTGGACCTAAAATGAGTGTTAAAACAGCTGTTACTAATTCTCAAACAAAACAACAAAATAAAACGTATTTGAGAATTTACAACAACTGTTTCGAATTATTTATGCTGTGTAACATGTTATTTACCCATAACAGACATGTTATTTAAATGGTAAATTTATTATAAAATAATTGTTTCCAAGGAAAATGAATAATTTTCAGAAAATCTGCAGGTTTTGTCTAATTTTGCAATACAATATTTAAATCAAGTTTTAGTTAACCTACAAATAATTTTGAACAGCTGTTATAAATTCACAAACAAAGCAATTGAGTAAAACGTATTTGATTATTTATAACAGCTGTTTCAAATTATTTTAGTTGTGAAACATGTTATTTACCCCTAACTGCCATGTTAATTAATTTAAAAAATAAGTTTTTTCAAAGAAAATTAATAATTTTCGAAAAATCTGCAGGTAACACTGTTTAATTTGATACATCAATCATTAAAATTACCCTATAGTATAAATAATACGCGACTGGCGAAGAAATTCCTTAGCGAATTAAATATAAGAGAGCGCCTGCATGAGTATTGACGCAACCCTTCCTACTAGGTAACTCTTACACAGTCTATCTTCTACCTGTGTAGGAACAACACTAGTTTATATCCAGAGTACAAAGTGATAATAAAAGTATGGAAACGGTTTGTTCATATCTACTCAAACTTGCGACCCGTTACTGCAAACATTTTGATCTCAGCTATCTACAGGGTGGTTTAAAAGTTGTCTTTTACTAAATACAGGGTATTCCAACAATTTATGAAATGTTTTTATCGATATTGCAAATGTATTAGATTTTCTACTTTCTTATCTACGTTACAAAACTAAGGCTAATTAAGTTATATACGTTTAAACATTATTCTTTATTATTTCTCATGACCTAACTGTCATATTTCTCAAAAGGTTATAATCTAATTAATAACACGTGGGGGATTTGTAAGGCCCCAGTGTTAAACCAAATCAATTTAATATTTCCTACAAGGCCCAGGAACTTTTGAGGTTTATATCTTGAGGTTCTGGTTATTTTACAACATATGATCGGGCTATGTTAGGTTAGGTTAGATGGCACCAAATTATTTTCGAGTTATTGGTTTGGTTGTATGGTATTGAAAGATCCAGTTTCCTTTCCTCTGTGATTTTACTATATTCTATTCTTAATTTATTTTAATATTTCTGAATTCCTATTGATTAAAATGACAAAGTTGGTTATTTTTATTTGATGAATCAAAGGTTTGATTATTGCAGTATAGCTGATTTTCTGCAATAGTCAACAGTTTAAATTTGCACCAATAATTGCACATTGTGTGTGAGCAACATTTGATATTTTAAGCGTAAACTTTGCGACTTTCTGAGAGGTGTAACTTTACTATTTTTTATAAGCCTAATTATTTATCCGATAGTTTACACAATTGCAGTCCTTGAAGATAGTTTGACATATAGAACTTATACAGTATATAACAAACACACAGAACACAATTCTCACAAAAAAAAAAAACAGTTATAGTTTGATTGGTGTATCTTGTGTATCACTGAAGAGGACGACCTTGTCGTTGAAACGCGTCTGATACTTGGGCGTATTTTTTGTGAGAATTGTGTTCTGTGTGTTTGTTATACTGTATAATTTTTCTCATAAGTCAAGCTCAACATTTAATATATAGAACTTTTCGATAATTCAGGTACAGAAAAAAAAAATCAATAACACATTTTACGTGTAGTATTTTTTGAAGTTTTTTGTAACAAATATCATTTTTGACATTTCAACATACAATTCTAACGGTCGCCATTTTGAAAATAACACAAATACAGTCTTCGTTTTTAGCACACTTGTAAAACAGTTAAAAAATACAATACAGAACATATTCAAATGAAAGTGAGGTCTATTATGACCAAATCGTGAATAACGCGACTGTACGAAGGAAGGATGATGTATGTAGGCTTAACTTTATGCGTTCATTAATAAAACTCGTCACGCAGCTGTAAGCTGACGTCATTAAACGCGAAATTATTTTTATCTTGGTGTTCGCTTCGCTCGGCCTGTGACCTCGGTAAAACCTTTGTCGGTTCATGTTGAATTTAGTAATATTTTCAAACACCTAACATTTTTTACGTTTCCAGTTGACGTGAAACTAAATTTCAACCTTTATAATTTCTACCTATAATTTTTAGATTATATATTTAATAAAAATTGGGTAGGTTTTTGTTTTAATTTCATTATTAAATAATACTATCATGACATTATTAAATACAGATTTTTGATTTGCAAACAATTAACAATTGCAGGCTGTTTATGGAGCATAAAATAACAACTAATTCCCAAGAAGTTTAAAATTAACTAACTATTTTTGTAAAAACACTTTTAAAGGTGGGGGGGGGAATTAGAAATTAATATTTTTCACAACTTCTATTTACAATAATTTATTGTACCATTTCGCTTTGTACAGGATGTTCAGAATATTTTATAAATTTAAAACAAGGTACAAGACAGAAGTGTAATTTTGAAATTAAAAAGCGAGAAAGTTATTAAATATTTGTTTAGAGTGTTCAATCGTCAAGCGGGTTTAAGAAGTATAACCAAAATAAAACGTGTCTTTTTTCAATGTCTGATTAAAAAAATATATTTTTCTCCCCATTTATTTATCATTAAATTCCGGATTTTTTAAAAAATTGTTGATAGTTTTTGTAATATTTGAGGATTTTGAAAACAAACTTTCGAATTCACACTTGAAAATTCTGATTTAATTAATAGCTAATTATTTTTTCCTTCTTGTTTAAAGGCGTAAAACCTCATAGTTTAAAAAGAACATAAAATAAAGACCCTCTAGTCATCGAGTACTGTAATAGTGCCAGGGTCGGTAAAAAGTTCTAAATGAACAAAAATTGGTCAAGAGAGACCGGATAGGAAAGAATCTAACTTAAGACTACATGAAACCAGTTATGTTCCCTCGTCATTGCCAAGCCCCTACTCACTGAAGTGAGCCCCTCAGGGTAATAATTTAATTATACCCTTTAGCAATTACCCTCAACATATTGGACATTACCACTTACAAAACTCAGAGTTGAATGTTATTAGTCAAAACATGAAAATAAATCATAGTTTCCGCGAATATCTCAAAATCTGCTAATCCGATTACTATGAAATTTTGCTGAAATGTGTAGGTTTATGACAAAATGTCTGAAATAAAATCAAAGTTTTCAAGTTATTTACAAATCCACCTTTGTGTTCAATCAATTCTTTTTTTTTTTTTTTTCAAAAGTTGTACCGTAATTTTTCCCTTCTTAAATATTCTAATTTCACTCAAATTTTATTTAAATTGTTTTAGGTGTTTTTGAAATCGCCAAATTTGATTTTCACTTGTTGACCAATAACGGCCGATAATTTTTGGAAGATGGCGGGAGCAAGGACGTATTTCCGATTAGGGGCGCCAAAACGATAAAAAAAATAGACTGTAATTGTAAGAAATTTTAAAAAGTTGTGAGACAAAATTTGTATGAAGTAGTAAACAAATTATTTTTAACAACGACAAGAAAGCAAAAGACGATAAGTATTATTATAACATTGAAATTAATCTCAGAATAGTATTGAGAGGCTGTCACTTACTTTTCAGGAGAAAGGTTATTTTCAACCCTTAAGAGTGAAAAACTACCTGAGGAGTTCTATGGCCATTGAAAAAGACGTCACTTCAGCACTGGTCAAAAATGAAAAACAGACGAAAAATGTAAAGCAAGTAGTTAGTCTCAACTCAACACCTTACCGCCCTATTGTGCTGTCTTCAATAAATGCCACTTCTTACTTGAACTAACATCCTCTAATTTTAGGTTCACATTATGATTTTGACAAATGATAGTTTGTTTCACATTTTATTCTCAATTTGTTTTCTTTTTTTAAAAAAAAATGTATGCTTATATTGTATTGATGTATACAGACAAGAGAAAATGTCGTACGATTGGAGGAGGGGAGACGCCGACTACCAAAGTGCCTAGAAGCACTGAACACATAAGTGCGGCCCTGGGCGGCAGATATGTTCACTTTGCTTTCCATTAATAGGTATGTGAAAAAGTTAATTAAGTATACATGCATCTTTTATTTAAAATAATTAACTTGTGATTTGAATTAATAAAAAAAAATTCCTATGTATTGTATGTTAACAATAAGGATGTATTGTATGTCCTAATAACGGCAAAGGATCCATCTAAACAAGGAGGTTCGCAGGAAGAGGAAATAGAGATGCAAAAGATGGCAAAATATTTTAACCAAATGGAAGAAAGAAGGAGGAATGAAAGAGAACATCAAAACAGTTTGTTTAACAAGATTGTACAATAAAACACAGTTGAAATAATGACTTGTTGTGTGAAGAAGAAAAAGAAAAACATTAGATAAAGAAATGTTGACGTAATGTGTTTAGCATAGGAAGACGTTTCAAGGTCATAACTAGGCCTACTCGACGCCCATGGATAAGGTTATGTTCTAATAGTTAATATTGTATTGTTGATCATTTACTTGTATTTATAGACAAATTTATTGTACATAACTCGATTTTTAGAATCCAGGTAAAACTATGGACTCTTAATTTCACGCGCGTGTCTGTCTGTCTAGTCTACACAAAGAAACCGATAAATCTTATATATTTCAAACTTTGCATTTATATTTTTTGTATTGTCCCACATGTAGGAAAAATATAGCTGTGAAAAAAAATGACCTTGAGGTTGTTCAGAGGAAAAATATTATTATAGTTTAAAATATTTATGTAGGGAATAAAATAAAACTAGAAGTTATTCTAATTACGAATATGTATGTTTATTTGACGAAAAAATTATTATGTTGGCTAGGGAAATTTTAAAGTGTCCCCTCACACCAAAGGCGTACCCAGGATCAAAACTAGGGGGGGGGGCAAGCCATGGTCATTCAATATACAATTGATAATTAAAATAGTTATTTCAAGAATTGTATTAAATTCCAGCAACAAAATGTATAAAGATTTATTTTTTTGCTTCCAGGGGGGGCAGCTGCCCCCCTGCCCCTCGATGGGTACGCCCATGCCTCACACTCTTACTTGAACACGGCGTGACCTACAAATCTGAAAAAAAAAATTATTTGGATTTGAAATTAAATTGCAGAACGAAATCATATATTATAGTTTTTTTTAAAGACGAATACAACTTAATTTAATTAACGCATTCGTAGCGTACTGTATAAGTTTTAAAAGTTGTGAAACGGGAGACAAACAAATTCAAAAAGATGGATTGCGTTTTCATTGATATCTCTTTATTAGGGTCCGTAGGTAAAACCCAATTTTTAGGGGATTCGTTTTACTTTACTTTACTTTAAAAAATTTCTTTTATTTAATTTTATATTTGAAAAAATATATATATATATATATATATATATATATATATATATATATATATATATATATATATATATGATAATTTTTATTCTACACATAATTACAAGAAAATAGCACAAACAACGTAAAATTTACTGAATTATAACCCAAAATAAAATAAATTTTGTAAATGCCAATATTACCGTTTTAATACATATTTATTCATACACAGCTTATCATAATGTAAATAATAAATTACACATTATGTTTTATACTATTATTATATTGAGCTCCTTTGTTTCATTAAAATCGAAAAGAACATATTTTTCGATAAAGATATACGATAGTGTTGTTTATTCACATTTATTAGTCATCATACTGTCATTCATTTTCTTGCAAACATTGTTGATTTTGGACTCTATTAAGGTAAATTATACATAGTTTGGTCTTATTTTTCTGGTAATGAAATATATAGAATAAGATTATATTACAGATTTCATTTTAAAACGTCAAATTAAATAAATGAAAGTTTGATCAAGTGAAGCACAGTAGGTAACACATGCGGGTGGCCCACGGCAGGTACCCAGTACTAATACGCTGCGCGCCTGTGTGTGATGGCGCGTGCGTTAGAGTGAGGCAACCCTTCGTTCAGTCGTTTTCCTCGATATTATAAATTCTTGACGATTTGTTATATATAATTTAAGCAATGTGTTTGAACTTGAAGCCGGTTATTCCAAATTTTAACCTATTAGAGACAGTTTAGATATATGAACAAAATATGTTTACATATTAAATTTGGTTCGAAATAAATTTACCAGATCTGCAGTACAGCGCTGTACTATGCAGGTAAACAAACATTAAAACAATAACAACAATCGAATGCAACGGTTTTTCGGTGTCCGGATAGTTCCCCACACTGACACATCCCTCTTGGACGTGGCTACCTGTTTAAAGACTCAGAAATAATCTCGACTGACATTTCCACACACATCTCCCCCCCTCCCTTCCTTCAAATGAAAGGGGCTCCGCCCCATAGTAGGCTTTGAAGTACAGTGGAGTCGCGATAATTCGAAGTCGACGGGACCGGCTAAAAACTTCGAATTATCAAGGTTAGGTTAGGTTAGGTTAGGTTAGGTAAGGTTAGGTTAGGTTAGGTTAGGTTAGGTAAGGTTAGGTTTGGTTTGGTTAGGTTAGGTTAGGTAAGGTTAGGTTAGGTTATTTATTCAATTTTAATAAAATCATACAAACTATTAAAAAAAAACAAATAAAAATACAAACAACTGACGAAGCCTAGAAAGCTGATTTTAAACACGCCAAAATGATAACAACACCAAAATGATCGGTTTTGTTATTATTTTGCCAGTCCACAGCCTGGATAAAGTGTGTTGGAAATCAGACTCTGTATTTATTTTATTTTGATGAAAATTACACTACATCACAATGATATTATCGAGATCGTGTTAGTAATGAAATACATAGACCGAGCGCTTTTCTTCACTCCAAAGGAGTATTATGTTAAGGGTGCATTGTCACTGGTGAGGCTGTAACGACTAACGATGATCGCTGAAGCCTATAGCCTTAGGAGGGGGGGGGGACGTGTGTGGAACTGTCAGTCGAGATTATTTCTAAGTCATTGAAATGAAGACAGTGTGGGGGACTGTCATGTAACCGGTTTTCACCTAATAGATTAAGTATATTTTTTTAAAAAAACAACATTTTTTGAGCTCGGAAACTTCCAAATGAATTAATCGATTATTCTAACCAATCACAATTAACCATACCTTTCAATGAATGACGCAGACAAATTGAAATTTTTTACGTAATACAATCTATTACAACAGCGTTGCATAATTATATTGCATACAATCTTCTACCTTTGTTTTAGTTTAGTTGACCAACAAACAAAGCAAGGACTGTCAGAAGATTGTAGTTAGATAAATAATATGTGGTCCAATATAACCGAACAGTTTTTAAACAGCTGTTGCTCGTTGCAGTTAACTTTCGTTGATGAAAAAGTTAATTTTTGAATTAGTATATCGTTCCGTCGTCTCTATAAGTGTGAACAGATTTTTATGAAATTTTGTATAAGGGCATATTTTAGTCTTACCTGCTGTCTCTTTGTTTTTTGTGTAACTCAAAATTCGAGATATCTGCCATATGATCAAAGCAAAAAATTCAATTTTTCAAAATATTTTACTCAAATTACCCCAAGAGATATCTTTTTACGAAACACGCTTTTTTGTTTTGTTTACATGTAACCCGCCGCTTACGAAAACAAAACTAATCACTTGATAATGGTAGTATGAATCAATTTATCAAGTGAAAAAGCTAGTGTGAGATAATGTGATAAAGAGCGCCATGTTGGAAACTATAATAAGAAAAGCTGAGCTGTCAAAATAAATATGACTGTACACACGTGATTAGGTAAAACCGCGTCATAAGTCACCACAAAACATGCAGCAGTAAGCTGATCCGATAAACAATAATGGTCACTCTTGTTAGACGTTAATCACTTGATAACAGCATAACTCATACACTCAAAACATCGTGTGTTATAAACACTAATGATGGGTGTCCGAATTTACAGGGTGTCCCGTTAGAAAGCTGACAAACTTTAGTACAGTATCCTCAAAGTCATGGGCGTTATCGCCGGGGGGACAGGGGGGACGCGTCCCCCCAATATTTGAGATGTAAAAATATTTTTGCTAAAAATGAATGATTTACTTAAAACCTTAAAAGGTAAACATCGGCCTTTGTCTTTACTAGGGTTTTTAACATTACATTTCTGTTACAAACGCATAAAAACAATGTTTTGAGAAGTTTAATTTTAAAAAATTTCCATACCCCCTTCATATGTCCCCCCCCCCCCAATAATGAACTGGTGATGACGCCCATGTTCAAAGTGTGTCTGGGGTGGAGAGGAAAAGAGGTGCCCCCACACTTTGTTGCGTTTACTTTCAGCGGTACAACCCCAATAAAAAAATAGACCTCAAATGCTTCTGTGTAAACGCGTACCCAACTTTCGTTTCTTTTATCAGTGTAAATAAGAATAAAACGTTTACAAAAGTCTGTCACGAAGTTGTAACTTTAGGAATTAAATGTAGTTAAGCAGTAATTTGTGTACCTAGTTTTCTTCGAATGGGTTGTACCGTCAAGTCAGGCTAGAGAAGCAAGTAGAAGGGAGGAACGGAGGACACGCCCCTTACACCAGACACACTCCTAGACTGAGACTACTGTAAATGATTCTGTTGGTCAAAATTTTTCCCGAAATGACTTAGTTTTACAAAAAAAAAACATTATAACTTTGAAAATAGAAAATATTCAGATTTAGTATACGCATTTTGTAGATTACGTTGTATAAGTGGACAGAAAATAAAGACTTTATTTGGTATATTTTCAAAATGGCGGCCGTTTAAAATATGTAATCTCAAAACTGCCATATTTTTAAAAATTTACGAGAGACAACAAAATGTTAATTTTTTTTTATGACAAAAAACGCAGTTTTTGTAGGTCAAAAGATAACCGAGTTATTTACGAAAAACATGAAACATAATTTCTTGGTAATTGTCTACAACACAAAAAATTGACATGGAACCAAAATATTTTAAAATTCCAATACTTTTAATAAAAATAATATAAAACCATTCCTCTGAATTACATATAAAATTCAAAATTTTTCACGCTAAATATCTTGAAACATGTAAACAAATGCAAATTGTATTTATTAAACAAATTAATGAAACTTCCAACTGTATTGTATGTTTCAAAAAAATTCGATTCCATGTTAAATTAGTAAAAATCAAAACAACAATTGTTTCACGTTTCATAAAATGTATCGAAATAATTTGTGCCGATTTGAAGATATTTGACTTTTTAAAACTGTCTTAATGGTTTTTATATTAAATTTTTGATGGATAGGCCTCTCTGGACCGTATTTAAGGATATGTGATAATATACCTTTTACAGGATAACAAACAAACATAACACAATTCTCATAAAAAATACGCCTAAGTATCAGACGCGTTTCAACGAGGTCGTCCTCTTCAGTGATACACGAGCTACACCAATCAAACTATAATTCAAGTAACAGTTATAGTTTGATTGGTGTAGCTCGTGTATCACTGAAGAGGACGACCTTGTCGTTGAAACGCGTCTGATACTTAGGCGTATTTTTTATGAGAATTGTGTTCTGTGTGTTTGTTATACTGTATCATTTTTCTCAAGTCAAGCTCAACATTTAATATTAATATACCTTTTGTTTGTTTATTGTTTACTATTTGGTTTTGTGTGTGGCTATTATTTATTATTAAATTTCTTAGTTTATAAAACGTGAATAAATTAAAAAAACTATCGTTGATTGCTTTTCACTCTAATTATTTCTTCGTTCTCTGACATTAAGTAAATAAATTGTTTCTATTTAAGTTTAAAAAACCTAAAGAAATTCCTGACGTCTTCTAGGCTAGACAAAAATAATATCAATGTCCTTTTGTTAACAAAATAGAATCGCTAATTCTCGTTGCAGACAGACGCTTTCTGGAGTTGTATTGAAATACCAGGCATTTACAGTTTGGGTCTAAAATCGGTCATTGACTACAACTTTCTCCGACTCGTGCCATTATTGCCAAATGTTTCAATCCTACAACTGACTTTTGTTTTTATACTCGCAGCATAACCTACATAGTATAGATATATATTGGAACAATACAGTATGTATTTTTGAAATAAAAAGGTGTATCAATCAAAGTCACTTTATTTTTTTTTTGTACTGTTGGTTTTGGAATTTAAGTCAGTCCTAAACCATGAATAAATCTCATGATCTTTTGAAAAAAATCATCTCAATTTTTTGAAAAAATGGAAATATTTTGTAAATGATCAAATATATTGAGTTCCTTTTTGAATTTTTTAGAGTAAATGGAACCTAAACGATTGGCCAATTGACCTCTATTGTATTACAAATTTTGGTACTTACGTATTAACGCCACCGCAGCAGAAGTTGCGCATATATATATATATATATATATATATATATATATAAGGTTTGGCCAGGTGTTTATGTGTGTGTGTGTGTGTGTATATATATATATAGCTACCTGACCAAACCTGTCATGATATATAATTATATCGCAAAGTAAGCAAATATTGGTGCATATATATGCGCAACTTCTGCTGCGGTGGCGTTAATACGTAAGTACCCAAATTTTTAATTTGATTAACCTCAAATTGAAATATGTAAACAGTACAATTTTCAAATAGGCCTAACTTTGTTTCCACAATTTTTCTTGTCTTAGCGATATTTGAAATGAAATGTTACAACGTGGGTTTTGCTATTTACAATTTGGTTGTTATTATCTTCAAAAATAATAAATCAAATACTTTTTTTAAACAAAGGGGCCTACTACGTTTTTAAAACGGACTAAAAAGTATAAAATAATTTTTCATGACCCTTCTACAATTTTGAGGGAGGATTGTTAGTGGCTATGGATATATTTGGAATACTTGGAGAGAAAAACGTGGGGCGCAGGCAATCTATGATAGTTAAGGAGGAGTAAATAAATTAAATTACAGTGAATCTCATATCCGATTCACTGAAATTAGCTGTGAATTCATCCGGATTGTCTACTTGTATTATTTACTGGCTGCGCCCCACGTTTTTCTCTCCAAGTATTCCAAATATATCCATAGCCACTAACAATATTCTCAAAATTGTAGAAGGGGCATGAAAAATTATTTTATGCTTTTTAGTACGTTTTAAAAACGTGGTATGTTAAAAAAAAAGATTTGATTTATTATTTTCTGTTTTTTAATCTTATGTCGGGGTGAAAGATTTCAATCGGTTTTGTATATATTGATGAGACTCTGACAGGGACATATATACGATATATAGGATATTCCCAATGCATTTCACATCCTGTTTAGCTGCAAATGTCTGAAATTCAAAATATTACCTATTATTATCTGTTGTTTAAACAAATGTAGAGACAAGAAACCAACTGAATATTGTATTGTCATCCAATTCTGACATATGTTCAAAATTTCAGGTCTCTATCTTATCGAAAAGTTAGTTTAAACTCGATTGCAAAATTCCACCCGGACAGACAGACAGATATGACGGAAACCGAACTAATAAAAACGTCGTAAAAAATTCCCCAAAACCACAATAAAACACTAACAACACAAAGACTGTATAGTTATGTTTATTCTACCTTATGTACATTTCAATAGCACTGTTATCATCTTCAGAAGTACAAACTAACCATAATAACTACAATTACTACTGGATGCAAAATAAACTCGATTGCAAAATTCCACCCGGACAGACAGACAGATATGACGGAAACCGAACTAATAAAAACGTGGTAAAATAGGGACATATTTGTGAAAACGAAAAAATACTAACTAACCTATGAAGTATTATGTAGGTATTAAGTCTACATTACAAAATTAGTTGGGGTAACATTGATCTGACGCCCTGACGTGTGGGGGGACATACAGTATATGGTCAAAAAGTAACTACAAAAGAGTATGTTATGATTAAAAATATTGCTTTTTAGCACGAGTTATTGATACTGTAAAATAAGAAATAACTAGTAGGGCTATTATAATGTTTTATGTGTTCTTGACAATTGCCAATTTTTTCGTTTTAGATTTTTTGACGCTAACTTAATTATTTTTTAAGGTACAGAAAAATTAAAAGACCTATTTTGTTTGTCATTAAAAAATAATAAATATTTGTCCCTTATAAAAGTTTCGTAAAATTAACGGTTCCCGGGATTTTTAACTTTAAAAAATTTCAACTGTTGCCATTTTGAATATTTACATTGTAAAGTTTTGGATCTTGGTATACTGATAAAAAATGGGCATACCAAATTTAAACTCATAATCTACTAATTTCATAAGTTATCACTAATTTTTTTAAACACAAAATGGCCGACAAACTGAAAACGAAGCGTTTCTGGACCTTTATTCATTTGAACTTTTGTCATTATTTTCACCAGTAAAACTCGTCCTGAAATTCTTCCCGTTTATTTGTGAGACACCCTGTATATTGCAAAATATTACGAATTCAACGTCCCAAACAAATTTTAAAGAACCAGCAAATCCCATTAATTCAAAACATTAAAATTATATGTCAATTACCTTGACATTTTAAAATTGTTTATTTCGTCATCTATCTGCGACAAAAACACACATATAAACCCTAATGGATATAGGTTAAGTGAGTATATTTTTTTATGTGTAATGTCAAACGTTTCTTCTTTTATTTGTGAGTTCACAGTTCTGTAATTTGTATATTTTGTAAGTTAAGCTATCTACTGTAAAATAACAAAACAAATCTACAACCATACATTCCTTTATTTCTAGGGATCCGTTAAACTAAAATCTATAAAATATGAAATTTTTTAAACAATCCAGATATAGTAGCCTACATAAACCTCAAATTCATGAAAATTTTACAAACCCAAATCGAAGACAGTTTGCTTCACAAAAAACACTTTAATTTGAGGATTCACTGAACAGATAGTCTATTTTCAATTCGATTGAATTTGCGTTAATCTTGCATTGTAGTATAAAGGAAAAAATGCCGAAATTTTCAAAAAACCCTGCGGTTGTAGTCAAAATATTCCTTTAACATTTTGTTTCAATTCCGTAAAATATATTCAACGCCTAAATTTGCTTCACAAAAATACTTTAATTTGGGGATTCGCTAAATAGTCTTTGCATTTTCAATTTTATTGAATTTGTACTAACGAACTAACATTTTAGTAAGGCCTTTGGGCAAAACAATACCCATATTTTAAAACTCTAATTGAAGTCAAAATATCCTTTTGACGTTTACTTCAATTCTGTAGAATAACTGTTACTTTTTACTAGATTGTATTAATATTTAGGCAATTTTTTTAAGATCCTGCTAAAATTCTACACCTAAACATACCTACAAGCTTACACAATCTATTAACCTAAGAAGCCAATCCGCTGTTCTTCTGACAATCAGCTGATCCAGGCCAATTCAGATTTAGTATAAAACCCTCTTGAAGAGTACTTGTTCTATAGTATTGAATTATCCCTTGGCAAATGTCATTATTCCGAGTTCTAGACTAATAGCAAAGTATTGACACTGCAAATGCAGTTTCCAGCTTGTAAACAATGCTTATCTTACAGCTCAAAATGATCGTAAAACTATACAAATAACTAATCATATTTTAAGGAAAATCTTCCTTATTAGAGCCTGGTATTACCATTTATGATTTTAAAATAACAGTTTAAAAGTAGGAGTTTTAAAGTAGATTGATTGCTGAGATTTTTTTTCTTTTCAGAAAATATTAAAAAATAGAAATATTTAATTTTCGTGACCATAAAAAATTCTGCTGTCTGATATTATAACAAGTTAAATTTCACCTACTATTCGGAATTTCCATGACAAAAATTATTTAACTAAAATAACAACTATTGGCCTACAATTTCATAATAAATTCTGTAAAAACAAACTTACATTACAAGGCATTCCACTAGTCTTAGTCACTTCACTATATCTTTACTTGAACCAGCAACCAATACACTGTCATTGTGATAGGATGTACTAAGGTGCGAGCATAACCCCTCCCCCCATCCATTCCCCCTCCTACCTGGTTCTGACTTCTACTAGACTGCTAATCTTCAACACTTCCTGTTCTTCCAGTAGTTCATTATACGATTTCCGGTTTTTACATTTTTCTACGTGACCCAATTAGAATTTTAAATAGTCTTATAGTAAAAACAAGATCAGTCTATGCATCCATGACCATAAGTAGAAACTTTTCTCACATTCTCTGATGGGATGTATTTTTTGATTTACTGTAAAGTCTAGTTTGGTGTGTTTGTATGGAAGAAACACACTGATAAAACTAGAATTTTAACCAATCTATTAAAGAGTACTTTTAACATTTATTTCTCCACCAAACTGGTAGATCAAACAATTTTATAAACAACCCACAACACCACCTATTTTTCTGCCTAATCACTCCTTGTAAAGATTAATCTATTAAAGTTAGGCAGGTGTAAGAATTAATATTCTGTTACTTTTCTGATCCAGGTTGTAATTTAAGTAATTACTTTTCAAGATCAACTATATCTTTGACACATTTCCAAACTTAGCAACTTCTTAAACTCTAAAGGTGGTATTCTGAGACATTTCTTTAAAACAGACAAGGTTTACTTGAGCAAAGAAATCCTTGGATCACTCTAAAATTCCTTGAACCATATTTTTCGAAGGCTCCCCTTTACAATATCTTTAATTACAGATAAAGCTGCACTAAATATTATTTGTATTATTTAAAAAAATAAAGAAGTTGTCAGAACTTCTGAGCTACAGATCTGTTTTCATTTTAGTTTAGCTTTCAAAACAAAGCTAGTTTTAACCACAGAGAGTCTATGCTTTAACCATTGCAGTGTACAATGGTACAAAATAATAAGTCTTTCATCTGTCCCAAAACATTTAAAACTTACTTTTAAATATTAAACAATTACATAAATTTCTAATTAACACTACAGTTCATAATTCAATACTTATTTTCATAGTATTTTATGAAAATTCCCACTGTGATTAAGTGATCCATTTTATGAGTAATAGATTAAATTTTATAAAATCTTAGCCAATAAAGCTAAAGTATTTTTTTAATATTAAGTTTTCCCAACTCCATATATTAAACACTCTCCAAATACTTGAGCATTGAACTACCTTACAAATGATTCTTTGTTTGGTTCTCTAGGCCCACAATTAAACATAAGATAAAATTGTAAAACCAAAAGACATATAAATAACATGTTATTTGTTACAATACCTTTTAGCAGAACTACCAATTTTTTGAATAAAACTGTAGCTCTATGTGGTATGTTTGTAAATTTAATAATTAGTAAAATGGTTAATTCTCTTTTTCTTGTACTGTTTATTTTTTTCTAATTAACTTACCACCTTAATAAGCTATCAAATTTGGTTCAGCATAATTAATACAATAACCTCAAAACGGATTTGCTACGGTAATTTTCAAATTCGGTTAGGCTTACATTATACATACATTTTTCAATGTTAGAAATATATATTTTTATTTCTTTAGGTTGTTTTCTAGAAAGCTGATTTACAATTTAAGTTATTAAATTAACGCTTTACATAATATGTTTTTAATTAGAAAAGTAAAAATATACTTAATTACCAACACAAAATGATTATTTTATTATCTGCCATATATTTGTATTATATAACTGAAAGAAAGAAAAACCTCATAATTTCCTTTTTTAGCTACAAAATATTTCCTTCAAAATATAAAGTTTTGCTAGAGATTTACCTTTGGATTTTACTGTATATTGAATCATATCCTTAAGGTCATTCTTTACATGTGGAGTTGTATTATCAAAGGTGTTTTGAAATAGAACTTTCATAAATGTCTTTAAATTTGGACCTGTTGTTTGGCTTCTAGTGGAGTTTCCTATATATTAAATGTTGAGCTTGACTTATGAGATAAATTATACAGGATAATTAAACAAACGTGAACACAATTCTCACAAAAAATACGCCTAATTATCAGACACATTTCAACGTCAAGGTTGTCTTCTTCAGTGATACATGAGCTACACTAATCAAACTATAACTGTTAATTATCCTGAGTTTCCTATAGTTTGTGAAATTCACCTTCTGTCATTTTCTGAAGTTTCCTTTCAATAGATCCATCTCTTTTGTTAGTTCGCTTAAGTTTTTCCTGATGACCCACCTGTTAAAAGCAACTAGACATGAGGTTTGAAGGTCCATCTATTGATCATTTCCATTCTCTATTTAATTAAGCCTAGAATGATATTGCAATACATCTGGGGTTGCTTGTTGATATCTCATTAGTTTAAAATTTGTTTTTGTATATCATTTTTGTTTTTAATATCTTCATTAACAGAGCAACTCAATTACTCCTCCGGTTTAATTATTGTTCCTGGCTTTTCTAACTACCACCTTACAGTCAACTTCATATTTACCTAATTCAATCTCCCCCCCTTCTCCTTTACCCGACTCTAAAACCTCATTATTTTATCAATATTGGTTTTAGACTATTGCTATTTATCATCTTTATGAAAGTACTAGATTAGTGTAAGTATAATCTGGAAAAAAAAAATTAAAAACATTGTGTAACATATTCGTAATACCTAGCTTAAGTAGAATCGGGAATTACCAGATTTTTAAAAAGAGTATACTAAACAGGAATTTCATTACTTGAAATAGTGTCATAGAAGAACTGATGAAGAAGTTATTAACACATGGAATAAAAAGTGTAAATGGATATACGACACACTGCTTAAAAATGATACAGAAATTACAAGAAGGGTAATGTAATAGAATCCTCAAGTAAAGTGGAGGATAGGAAGACAAAGGATGATCTGGAATATGGAGTTGAAGTTGGCTGGAAGGGCGTGAGACGATATGAAAACAATAGTTTTAGACAGAGTGGACTATAGAGGACTTGTGGCCGCCCTGTGTTCTTCAGAGGAATAAAAGGGAAAATGAATGTTACCAGAGAAGTCATTTGGATTAACCCATTCTTCCTGGGGAACTTTATTGCAGATTATGATCTTCCAATATAGACATCAATTTCAAACACAGACATGACGGTAGTTGGTTAGAAAAGGGTCCGAGGGTGCTCAAAAATCTTAAGTGTAAATCTCGTCAAGTATCACCTCATTTCAAAGCTCTTAATAAATGAAAAAGAACAGTGAAAACTAAAGGTTTCTATCTCAATCCTATCAATAATGTCAGCAAGATAACAAAGAACAATTCTTAGAAAATCCCAAAGGCGAACAATTACTCTGCAAATAAACTATGAACAGTTCCAACAAATTGGTGCCAGGTATCTTATCAGTGGTTGGGAATTGTTGTTAGTACTTCAGTTTCTTGCTAGTATTGATGAATCTAGGACCTTGTTTTTGTGTATTATGATAATGGAGATAAATGAATAAAAGTGTATTATGATTGGCTACCATTTTGGATAGGGTTGAAACAAACCTCTACCATTTGATGTTCTTTTTCTTTTAACAGGACCTTTAAAATGATGTGTCACTCAATGGGGATTTACATTTAAAATTCTGGTACAGCTCCCAAATTGTCGATTTGGCAATCAGCTCAATGAAGTTGATTTTTTTGCATAATAAATGCTCTTAGTTTGGTTTTCTATTCTTATCCGTTAAAAAGTTAATGGAGTGTTCCCATACATTTGACTAACCCGTTATATTCTACCAATACACAAACTCTGTTCTAATCATATTATATTTATTAATAATCATATTCTTAATCATGTCTTAGTTTATATGGTTTTCATGTTGGTTCAAGATGAAATCCCTATTTTACATGTTTGGCTTAGATAGTATAAAATTTATAAAATTTTTGTAGTTATTGTTTTTGTATTATAATTATTTTTAAGGTTTTTAACTTTATTGATTCATCAGTAGTTAACAATATGATTTTCTTTCTAGACTGACTCATCGCTTACCAGTCAACTTAGTTATTTGACTTCTAAATCATACAATATTTATAATCCATTTCTCATAAATAATATGTAATAATGGTGTAGTGGGATTTACACCATTCAATCTAACCAATTCAATATTTCTGTTCGTGTTGGCATTTCTTAATAAAGTGGGTCTATCATTGAATGATGATTCAGCTAATTAGTTTTAACTATAAATAGAAATTAAGACGAGTTTATCTAGTATAGAATAACAACAACCAACCACATAACAGTCAACAGATTTGTATCATTCCGAAAGGGTTAATAGGCTTTAAACAAGGAAATCACAGCCACCATTGCAGTGTAAGAATTGAGATTTTCTGTTATGGCTTTCTGATAATAATTTAGATGTCAATGATCAACATTTCAATATATAATTCATTATCTGCTGATGATGTACTGAGAGAATTTTGAGTTACATATTTTCTTTGTTTATATTTATTAAAAGTCCCTGGGAAAATGTTGCTAGAATATTTGATAATTTAATAGGATTTTCTGAATTATAACATAATTTGATATTTTATCTTTAGGAACATGGGATGTCATAGCTAACTAAAAGTTCAGTAGCTATTAAGGGAATTTTAACTGGTTGTGTGAGTGTGAATCTCTAACCTACAAAAGGCTACTGTACCTCAGCATTCCTTTTCCCAGGGCTGCAGAGGTAAGACAATGTGACCCAGAACCATTTTAAGATTCTTAGAAAGCTTAAATCTTGGCTACGACTAAAACATAATTAGATGGGTAGTCACAAAAGATCCATTTAGGTCGCAGTGACAAGAGGTGCATACCCTTGGACCCCAAATTCACTAACTAAGGTTATTTTAGAACCAGGTATAAGTTTTGATGTACTACATCTCGGCTTGTTAATTAAAACATTAGGCAAATATTCCATTTCCTTTTATTTTTCAATAATACTATATTTTTGTGCTAGTTAGGACGAAGACCTCATCTATGAGAGAGTGATTGTGGGAACTATCTGCCATAAATATTATTGTATAAGAAGATTCAACACTTCTGTTGTTGTAACTTTAACTTAAATTGCATCAGAGCTTCACATCTCAAGAGTCCTACTGCTTTTCTGTATGTTAAGGAAGTTTCATGGAAGAAGCTAGTTGTATCAGGAATGTTACCATTATTAAATGTACGTAATGGAAGCTTATTTATAACGAAAGAGTAGTTATACGGTTGTAATTAATAATTGAATATTTTCAAAGAAGATAGTATTCGTAAGATGCCTGATTGTGGTGAGTTCAACTGTTTTACCCACTTTACCTCTCCTGATATAAAGACACCTGGTATAAAGAATATTCCTTGTCTTTTGGTTAGCAAACAACATTCGCCTCAAGAGCTAGAACAGGACAAATTGTAACACAGTCCTATCTTTTTCATTTCCAACTTGCTGAGTTACCCCTGTGTCTTGTATGTCAGATAGAAGAAGAAACCCTACAACACATCCTCCTTGATTGTATCATCAGATCAGATGTCAGAGATGAGCTGAGGAGAAGACTCCAACCTAATTGCACTCTTGGACAAATTCTGACTGATCCCACCTACTTGAGACTGGCTAGCTATGTGTATGAGAGACACCGTGCGGTCGGCATTACCTGAGGCTGGATGCACACACCATGAAGATGAAGAAGAAGAAGGTTAGCAAACAACTAAATATTTCTGCTCCAAGTGAAACTGTCAAGTGAAAATTCTCTTAAAAGATAAAATCCATATTCTTGACAGATGGCTTGGACTGTAGATCATTTTTAACATTGGGCAGCCTGCTAAATTATCTTTCTGCTTCAACAACTACACTGACAATCTGCGAACATTTTTTAATGAAATGCAGATATTTGAAAACAGATAAGGAACTTTCAGCTGTGTAGAGGTTTCAGATTTCTCATAAAGTTTTCTGGTTGAATGGTTTATCAAATGGTCTATCTTCAAAACAATTTCATCTTCAGAAAAATGATTTTAATTTATTTTTGCACCATGTTTCATCTTTTGTTCAATTGGTATAAATACATAGTAAGTAGGTGGATATTTAATTAATTTTATGAACATATTTGTCGTGCGGTTAAATTTACAATTACATTAATGTATAACATAAAACAGAGAAAATTAAAAAGCTCTTGTGCAGCCTTCTTCACTTCTTCTTCTGAGAACTATCAATTAGAAGCTTTATAACTAAAAAGTGTTGGGTTCTTTTTTTCTCAAAAAAATAGTTTAGAAATACCAATTGCGAGCTTTATTTAGCCATGGTTCTGGAAAATTGGTATTCAATTGGAATACTTATGCCAAATACAATTTACTTATAAAAATTAATACTCCACTTTGAATTTGTAAGGATTTCTGATTTGTTCTGTTTCAATCTCCCCCACCACTTACCACCCCTTGTTGTTGAGCCTGTATCTTTTCTAAGCCAATATATTTTGCAGTTCCTCAATACCACATTATCACAAAGATGGATTGTAAGAGATAGACACTGTAGTCACTTCATCTAAACCTCATGGAGAATTTTATAATTTTGGTTTATGTCAATCAAATCCTGTAGAGTGTAGCACCCTCAGGAGCTCATTACAGTGAGTACAGATTTGGCAATCCTGAGGGGATCTAGCTGGATCTACACATTTTTTCACGTAGTCTTGGGTTAAGTTAGGTTAGGTTAGATTATTTTTCATCTGCCCTATCAGGTTCAGGTCTCTCCTGACCAACTATTGTTCTTTTTCAATCCTGACAATATTACAGTATTTGAGGGCTAGAGGTCTTCATTTTATGTTCTTTTCTTCAAAAGTGATGACTAAGAGGTTTTTTCACCTTTAAGCACAAAAACTAAAACGAGAGTGTAAGCCATTAATGTTACTGTAGCCTCAGACTAGGATTGTGTCTGGTGTAAGGGGCATGTCCTCCCTTCTACTTGCTTCTCTAGCCTGACTTGAAGCTACAACCCATTCTGAGAAAACTAGGTCCACAAATTACTGCTTAGCTACATTTAATTCCTAAAGTTACAACTTCGTGACAGACTTTTGTAAACGTTTTATTCTTATTTACACCGATAAAAGAAACGAAAGTAGGGTTGGCGTTTACACAGAAGCATTTGAGGTCTATATTTTTTATTGGGGTTGTACCGCTGAAAGTAAAAGCAACAAGCAAAGTGTGGGGGCCCTCTTTTTCTCTCCACTCTAGACACATTTCTACCATGAGGATACTGTACTAAATACTTGAAAGTGGGCAACATGAACTGTCTAAATCAGTTTTTTGAAATGTTAAAAGATGCATTTATTGTGGCCAATTAAATTTCTATAGGAGCCCCATTAAACATAGATAGGTGTTGAGGCTTTTTTATTTGGCATCTGATTCATCTTTATTTCACATTTGGTTACAACAATATTATCTTTACTCCCACCACAACTTGATATCATGCTTATCAGTAAATGTGTTATGGTCACTTTATTTAGCATCAATCTCAGATGGGAATATAATTCCAAATGTCAGTTGTTTATTCAAACCTAATATTTCTTGAGCTTGGATGGACTAGCCCTTGTTCATTAGGTTTCCTGTGATTTACACTATATCTAATCAGTAGGAAACAAACTATGAAACACATTGTTTATGTAAATTTTAGAATGTTAACAATATTCAACCTTAATTTTAAACTTGTTCATTTCTGGATACGAGGAATGTATTTTTATTGATACAAAATCAATCAGGTGTCTCTTAACCTGTTAATGTGATAAATTTTAATAAATATAGAATTACTTAATATTATGGAAAAAATACAAAATTACAAAATGAAGTTTTTAATCAGAGTAGAGATATTCCCATTGCAGACTGCATATTCCTTAGAGTAGGAATGAGATCCATCAGGGCCTGTCGAGCTTGTACCATCATTCTACCTTCTGGCAGAGTCTCTGGCTCATGCAACAAATAGCTCACACAATCTTCCAGTAACTTCTTTGATTCCTTTAATTAGAAAAAGAAATGTTATAGTTTTGCAAAATAACTCAATATTTTTAAAATTAACAAGAAATTTGTGGCGTTGTTAATGGTTTTGTACAAAAATAATAATAAATTGTAAACATTTTACAATTTTTGGCATTGATGTTTTCCTTAACGGAGATCATAAGAACGTAAAATAATGAGATTTGAATAAAAGCTCAACAATGTTCCATTTCTTGTTTAAAAAATATAAATATAAATATTATAAGGCTACGAGGAAAAGTAATAAAATTTTCTAAGTAGAGTTGTAATCCGAGCATTCAATATTACTCTTTTCCTTTTTAGTAGCCTGTTATACAATTTTGTATTGAATTTGAAATACAGTCACCATCAGTTTGCTAAGTATTTCTTAGAACATTACAGAAATGGTTTCCACATCCAACATTGTCTACAGTGAAGTTTTATAACATGTAGCTCAATTTAAAAAATCCTTTCTTTGTTAAGTATCAATCACTCATCATAATGTTATAATCTTTACATGCTTGTAACATGTAAGACCATGTTTAATCAATGCAACTAGATTAAACAGATCCAGATCAAGAAGACAAAATAAAGAGAGAAAATTACAAAATGTTTATGTAAACTGCTATTCTTCAATTATTGAAAGTTTAACCAACCAGTAAAAAAATGTCCATTTTAGTTTAACACAAATAAAATGTGATTGTAAAATTCTGTTTAGAGTTTCAAAGAATTTCGGAAAACCCAATTTCATAATTATAGGTATATATTAAAAATAGGTGAAACCTAAAGTGACTATTTTGAAATTTGCATTTCAGTTTAATTTAAACAAAATCTATTGACAAAAACATATTCAACTTTCATCAAAATATGGAGAACTAAGATATACAAAATTGTAATTTACCACTGCCTTTTTGAATCATCAAGGAATAAAAATTGTAAGTGTTTTAATTCTGTTACATTTTATGTACTGAAATTGCATGGTTGTTACATTTAACACATATTCAATATGTTAAACCATTAAACAAGCATAAGTTACCATTTAAACCAATATTAATTTTTTTTGAAACTGGAAACATTTTTTAACACAAAAATTTAAAAGTCAGGCTTTCTAATATACAACCACACCACAGTATAATTGAATAGTGACAATGGTATTAAAATTGGTTCAGAAATTTATAAGCTGTAGAGGCTACCGTATAATTATTTGTAAGAAATATTGAAACGATTCTAAATCATTATTTTTTTAATTTGTAGAAAGAAGTGAATCAACGAAAGAATAACCAATTTCATTTCATAATTTTAACTGTGGCCTAGAACAGAAGGTGCCCAAATAATATCTTATAGTGAAAATCAGACTATAATAGTAAATGATTGTGCCAACATTTTTGCTCTAACTACTCCCTTAACATAGTTATTCAATATAAACTTTACATACCAGTAAAATATTTTGAATATCTTGGGGATCAAGTTCGCCATTAGACGACCTTCTCCTTCCCACCTCGTTTATTGATAAGTATAGTTGGAAGTTTAACATCCCAAGAACTCGATATTCCGCTATAACAAAAAATATGACAAATTAGAGAATTGTGTTGGGGCTAATTAAATTATTGTAAACTAAAGAGTGATTGATAAGTCATGAAACTTGTTTATTTACAAATACAAAGTATTTTAAACCCCCCCCCCACACACACAGACAGATAGACAGAGTTAAAAGTCTATGTTTTTGTGTGAAAATGCAATGGAAAATTTGCCCATTTATTAGAAGTTAACTTCAACACAATTACGTTAACATTTATAGAATATAATTTTACATTTAATTCAGAACAACAACTTTTTAAAGTAAAAGTTGTTATATATTAAACAAAAACATTCAGGTCCTGAATTACTGAAGAAAATTGATATTTGAACATTTATTGACATGTCGAGATCATTTTTCACTGTCAAATACTTGCAGACACATGAGTTGATTAAAGGTTAAAGATACAAATTATCCTGGTTGAAGCGTAACATCATTTCACATAGTTCATATTATACACACTAATAACACCGTCTTGCTTTGCTTGCTTATAACCTGTGAATTAATTTACTTTATTTCACTATTGACATTCAGAGGTTGTGTAATTTTTCTATTACTATATAGAAAATATGGACTGACCTGGGACAATTTTAACAAAAAGCTCCAGTAGCTGCTTACAAAGCTTTATCTTGTGACTCAGTTCTGAGTCTGTTATTTTTTGAATTCCATCTATATCATCTTCTCCATACCGTTGTGCTAGACCTAGCCTAGCTTCTGTCAAATAATAGTGGTTTTTGTGAAGATGTGGTTCCCACTTGTCGAGGAACTTTTGAGACACTGAAATATCTTGTTCAGATAAAGTAAACATTTCCTGGCCTACTTTGTCTAAAAGAATTGCTACATCCTTTGCTTGTAAGGAAGCTCCACATTGATTGCAAATCCAAGGTGACTTATCACAGTTCTTGCCACAGAAACTGATTGGAAGTACAGTTCCTGTACAGTCACTGAAATCAAGTAAAATAATATTAGTTTCCAACAATATAAATTAATAGGGAAATATCTACTTCATCAATTTAAAGCTGTATTGTAATATTCACATTAAATTTTTATGGGGAAAAGAAATTAAAAGGAATTAGTTTTTATTGCTGTGGATTTTTTATAGATTTCATTTTTTCTATTTTGAATATCTATTTCTCATAAATGTTTACAGTTCAAATTAGTAATCACATTGTATACTATTTTTGTCACTTAACAAATATATGTTGTAACTAAAAATTTTAAAAAAATCTGTATTTCCTTCTTTCCAGCAGCAACAAATAGGTAAACTCGGAAATTACTACAACAATTTCAATAAAGTTTTCAGTTTCAATTAGGATACCATATTTGTCAATGAAAAAATATATATTGTCACTGAAAATTTTAAGAATATATGTTACAAATGTTGGTTTTCGTATTATCTTGGCAAAGACATATTGTTATAACTTGGGAACTACTGAACCAATTTTAATCTTCATAGTCGAAAACCTAACCAGATAATGATACTTACATGGGGAAGAGGAAAAAAACATGAATATTGGAACAGCTGTTCTTGAGTAATAAGCTTAAAAATAGACAGAGCGAGATATGGTGCTTTATATATTTAGAGATGTTTACACTTTTTTTAATAAACAATATAGTATATTGTAAGTCAAGTATTACCTTTGTTGGCATACAAGAGCACTGAAAAAAGTTCCAAGTTCTGTCGGGTCCTTGCAACGAGGACAATTACAAGAAAAGAATTTAGTTTCCGCAAGATGATGACGTCTGGTCATAGTTCCCCACAGAGCATCTGTATAGGAGATGGAAAGATGAGTACCTTTAGGTATTGTTACTACTGAGTATACAACAAGATCTCCTGAGGTAGTAAATGTCTTGCTACAAGTTGGCAGGCAGCTGTGTTCTAACAAAGAAGCATTATTGTAGACAGCGACATGAGGAGGGTCAGTTGTTGCTACCTCATGACCATTAACCTGCAAAATATATTTCTTGATTAATTATTTTTAATGCCAAATTTTAAAAATATATCTGAGGTCCTAATTTTATACATAATTATTTCACACAGTAATAAATGTAATTAATACATTCGTTACCGGAGTTAAAAAAAAAAGGTTATCCAAAATATCCAATAGACTCATATATTTATGCATAAACCAGTCTGTTTCCATAGATCAGAGGCGCAAATATCAACCAAACGGTTCTATACGGTTCCATAAAAATAGACTAATAGCTCACATTTGGGATTGTATCATTGGTTTGAATCTTTTTTAATGGTCTATAGGAATGCTGGCGCAAATATGGAACATTTAGTTTCTAGATTTGTCAATATCTGTGGTTATCTCAGTGTTGTAAAGTTGGCACTACTGATGTTCTACTTATCTACATATCTCCATACAGTGATTTTTATAAAAAAAATTTTTTTTCATTTTTACATGTGCAATTTGTATAAAAAATATTTCAATACATACGTATTTTATTACAATTTCCCACAAATATGCACCTAATTTAAAGATGGCTTATATATAAGACAGCTTGTTTACAATAAAAATATTTTTTTATTACGCTATACCAGGCAGCACATATATAAGCCACCGATAAAAATGCTATATTTAAAAAAAAAGTTTTAAAATGTACTGTAATGTACAGGGAGGAGAGTTGAATGCTTCAGCTATATCAATGATCCCTGTGAGCAACAGTATGATGGATGTTGGAATACAATCATTTGCATCTGTATTTATTTAATTTGCTCTATTAATCAAAAACAAAATTTTAAATTGTAGTACATGCACACATGGCTAAAAGTGATGCTTAAAGTAACATGGCAAGTTATTAGATAGTGTTCTGTCTCTTTCTTACACACTGGGGGAGCTTTCAGTTATAACCAATTAATGTAATATCTTAACGAGCTGTATTTCTAATTCTCAAATTGTCTAGGCTTATGGGTTCAACCACAGTTGGTGATAAATTAGACAAAACTGAAACCATTATGTCTTTATACTATATGCCTCTCTAAAATGGTGGCTGATTAAACTATTTCGTAATATTTTTTTCCCCAGTTTAAGTCGTCAGGACATTATTCAATCCCTTAAAAATGTTGTTGAAAAATTTATCTGATATCAATCTTTATTTAGTTATAGTTTTGCTATTGTAGCTCATGTATGTCTGAGGATGGCGACTTTGTCATTGAAACACGTTTGATTGAATAAACCTAGTTTTTGTGAGATCTTGTGTTGCAGTTTTTGTTCTACATAATATTATCTCACAAGTCAAGCTCAATATTTATTTATAATTACTCCACTAATTAGTTACAATTTACTAAAAATAAATTTTTAATTTATTATTAACTGTATTAAACTACCTGAATAATTCCACAAGCTTTGAGTATCTGTTCCTCAGTCATGTCCAGCTTGTAGAACCTCTGTAGGAATTGAGCCACAGATTGTCTATCTGACTCGTACTTGAATGTTCCTTTCCTTTGTGCACAATGTGACTCAAGTTTAGCAAATGGTTGCCACATCTCTGACTTACACATCATGTAACATAGTCTTAGAGGAGTGATGCATTCGTAAGTTGGGTGAGGAGTCACAAATTGGCTGATCTTCACCTTTAAACAATTATTAGTGACAAAACAGGTGACAAATTCTTCGACAATTATTATTGATAGATTTTTATCTATCAGCAAGTTTTGAAAAAGGCTTGGATTCTCCTTCTATTTCTATGAAATCCTTATGCCTGTATAAAATTATAACCTAAAATAGATTTTTTAAAAAATTAGATTATTGAATATTATCATAACAGTAAAAAAAAAAAAAAATAATAATAAAGACCTCATAAAAAGACTGGCATGTTCATATTTTTCTCATGTAGTGTTCTTCCACATAACAAAAAATCAAGGACTGGAAATGCTTGCAAGTTTTGGGGTTTGAAATTGAAGTTATCCAATACACATAGTCATTAGTAGGTGTGCAATCTATTCATAATCTCTCAGATCAGTGGAAGGGTGTAGAATTGTATACATAAATAGTTATGTATAATATTTGTTAAATTCATTGTTTGATAAACAACAATATATATAAACACAACTTTTTTTTGTACAAATTTAATGCTCTACAAATTTTTACATAACAACTTGTCCATAAAAAAAAAAAAAAAAATCAGAGCGAGACCCACCAGTTCCTTTCACCAAGCCGTTTTCAGTTAAAACACTCAATATTTCAGGGTATCATCAGTGGTTACAGCATATTATTTACTGGCACTGTGATCACCCAGGAACAAGCCGCCCAGAAAGTATTTTTATGGATGTTTGAATATTTTTATTAATTTTCTATGTTAGTGGCAGCTCTTAGTGTTTTAATTACTGTTACCTCTTGGTCTATGGATACTGTTGTAACATCATAAATTGTTAAGTAGATTCAGTTTACATAAACTATTATATAATCTATTAAAACTTCTAAGGAGAGAGGTCTACTGATAGCAAAACCACTACTCACTGTTATTGGTTATGTTATTATAATTTATCACTTTATGATATAAACAAGTATAACCTTACTTTTAATCCTTTCTTTTCTGACGTCCACTGACATTCAGGGATGTGATGTTCCGATTTCTTACATGAATCTTTCTTGCAAAGTGGCCAGCCGCACAGAGTACAAGGTTCACTATTTGTAGCCGTTAAACCTTTCATACAACCTAAACAAACAGGACCAGTCACCTGCCTTGGCCCAACAAGAAGTGGAGATTCTCTAATTACAACTTCCCCAGCTTTGATATCTCTAGATGCCACCAGATGGCGCCCCAACTCATTGTCTTCACATATCTGTAAGGGTGTACACAAGTTATTACCATGTTATAAAAATCTTCTTATGCGCTTCAAAGTGCTTTTCTTTTCAGAATTACATTCTTAGAATATTGAATCAAATATAAATGTCTCTAAAGAAATATATTTAAGTATCTACCTGATTTTAATAAAATATTATAAAACCTTTTAGTTCATGTAGTTGTATTCAAAGCTAAATAATAATTTGAACATAGTGTTACCCTCAGTGATGTTAGGTACCGAAAGATGACCAACTAACGGTCGAAACCGGTAATCCACTAGGACATTTAAGAATTGTTGGCATAAGGTAAGCATAACCTAACAATTGATTACATAATAACGTCTGCATTTTTACAAGTTATTCTGCATCATACCAGATTAATAATTTGAAGAGCTTAATGTTGATTGATCTTATTTTATTTTATAAAACATAATTTTAAACAATTTTAATAAAGCAATATTTATAAATTAGTAATTAATATTAAAAGATTTTTAATTTATAGAAGTTGTGTTAATTTTATTTATGTAGACTGACCTAATTTGGGGGGGGGGATCTGTTTTTCTTTATTTGTTTATTCTGTAAATATGTCCAGAAGTATTTTTAATATTTATTTCAAACTATCTCGTTGGCCATAGATAATTGCAGAGAGTGCGAACTTCAGCATATTATTAGAGCAAAGTGGTACCTAGTGGAGAACCGATGAAGCTTTGGGGTTGTCAACGGGGTAGGATAGGCAATCTGACATCACTCATGTGTTGTCTACAATGTCTTCATGGTTATTTAAAATATTCTCAGTTTACTCACATATTTCGCTGGAAGGTTTCATACTTTTGACACATATGTAATAATTGTAATGATAGTCTTTATTTTGTTGCACATTATATCAGCTGAGATTTGAGCAGTTGGTTTGCGAAATAATAAAAGCCAGTTAAAACGAAGTAAAAAAAAAACCATATAATCGATGCATTGCTTTATTCTTAATGTTATGTCTAAAATAAACCATTTAAAACAAAGAAAAAAGCAAATTTAATAATAATAAAAAGTATAATATGGAAAAAATAAACAAATTAGTAGTATAATAATGAACGTTTAATTCCTAAATATTTCAATTAATTGAAAACAATGTTGTGAGATAATGGAGAAAAAAATCTCTATATATAAGACAAAGTTTGAAATAAAAATATTAAAAAAACATGAAGTTGGGCGATGCAAATTATTTTGATAAAACTATTTCCTTTTTCCTTAAAAGAGGATAATACTTCTTTTCATTATTCAAACACCAAACGATTTCATCTCGCAGAGAATAAAAGAGGTACCAATTTTACAAGCACTAACCTAACCTCTAGCCTAACCCTTAGATGTTTGAAAAATGCAAGGCAAGTTCCAGAACACAAATGAATCTTTTAATAATGTGATGTGGGCTCGACTAACAAAAAGGATATTTGTAAACTTATATACACTTCAATTTGTGGTATTTGAAGGAGTTTTATCGCCTAATGAATGGTACGTAACAAAGATTAAGGTTATGGACAGTTTGGGGCTAGAAGAAGCTGGTCACAATATGTTGCAAGCTATGAGACATCTGGACATCAAGTGAGTTCGGAAGGCTGAAAAAGCGGTTAATGATTTAGAAAAATATATCAGACAGAAAAGACTTTACTCAAAATAAATAGAGAATAAGACAGTTTCTTACCTTATTTTGTTTGCTCCGTCACGTGACCTCTTTTTCTTTTTGATTTGACGCGTTTCGGGACCTTTATCCCATCATCAGAAATACTATTAAATAAGACTTCTGATGATGGGATAAAAGTCTCGAAACGCGACAAATCAAAAAGAAAAAAAAGAGTTCTCGGGAAGGAGCAAACAAAATAAGGTAAGAAACCTGGGTACTGAAAATGAATTCAAATAAAGAACGCTTAATAACTCGTTTATCTTTTGAATTACAGAAAAAACTTTAAAAAGCGGTTTTGTTTGTCATTAAAAAAATAACGTTTTTTGTTCCTAATTTTTTTGCAAATTAGCGGTTTTAGAGGTATTTGATATTAAAAATTTTAAATGACCGCCATATTGAAAATATACAAAATAACGTTCTGGTTTTTTTGTACAGGGGTAAAAGTACACTAAATTGAGATCAATATCTTTTCTATTTCCAAAGATATTAAGTGTTTAGTAAAAAAAAAATGGTTGATAATTCGAAAACTAAGCATTTCCGGGCTACACGAGTATATAAGCAATTATTGATATCTAATGAATTTACAACACACAACTTTTAAATAACTTTAACATTTAAAATATTTAGAGTGTAGGTTAGGTTAGGTTATTATTTGTTACATTATAGAATACAGCTATATTCTTACCGTGTATGCTTTGCACTGGGGTTTATGCTTCTTATAATCTTCTTTCTGGTGTTCTTTGCTGCAGTAATAAACATTCTGACAGCCTCCACACTTCAAGGTACCAACTTCTTGACAAACTGTACATTTCTCTGAAACCATCTGAAGGAATTTTGTAATGATTACATTTGAATATTTATTTCGTTAATGTTGCACTTGTAAATTAAAAGTTGTTATACAGGGTGATTAAAAAGTCTCGACAATTTAAAGGACAAAATTTATTTAAAAAGTCGGAAATGAGATTCACTGCAATTTAATTTGTTTACTCCTTAACTATCATAGATTGATTGCCTGTGCCCCACGTTTTTCTCTTCAAGTATTCCAAATATATCCATAGCCACTAACAATCCTCCCTCAAAATTGTAGAAGGGTCATGAAAAATTATTTTATACTATTTAGTTCGTTTTAAAAACGTGGTATGTTAAAAAAAAATATTTTCATATAGTATATTATAACAAATACCTTTTCAACACAATTATAGAATTTAACTTTCTTTAATTATTTATAACATTAAGTTTTAAATCATTTACAATAAAAATCAATTATTGTCCAAATCTGATGCACTTAATACTTATACACTAACATCTTAACCTATTACTTATTCTGAGTACATAGTTAAAAATAAAATTCTAATTCTACCATGTCTTAACCTAAATAAAAAAATAAGAGTGCATCATATTTTTGCTTTTAAATTTTTTACTTTTAATTTATTATTATAAAATGCTCCGGCTAACTGAAATGTATTATTTTATTAATTTTATTTATTTTCTTTTTACGGGTTCGTGAGGTTCTTTGTGACTATAATTTACATATAAAATAGAATTTGGTGGTAGTTTATTTAATTGAGATTGTTCATTAATTTTTACTTATCGCTTGGAAGTTTTATCACGGCTTCCATGTTCCTGGTTCCGTGCACGTGGTTCCCGTGTAGACTGCCAGTAGATGGATCGATTTGCCTTGATCTTTTCGACGAATCTTCTTTTCTTCTTACACTTGTATCTCACACACTTTTATGACGACGATTACTTTTAATTTATTGTATTAATATTCCTGTTCAAACACTTTTATAACGACGATTTTATCACACACTTCTATGACGACAATTACTTTTAAACTTATAACGACGATTATCTTTTAAACTATTCTTCGGAGATTATTATTAATACTTATACAAAAAAAACGACGCAGATACTATTTTGTTTTGACGTTTGATCTCGGCTAAATCTTTCACAACGATCTTCTTTTCTACTAAAGAAACGCTTGCTCCGGAACTCCCTCTTTCAATCAGTTAACAACCAAAAAGAACCTCGTGCGCTTCTCTTCCACCCCTATTTAAAAGTTCTCTTTTCAAACGCTTTCTTCCGATCCTCTTCCTTCATTGGCTTATTTTAAATCTTTTACGTTATTTCTGGACTGACGCAATTCCTTTCATTGGTCCATTTCAAACATTTTCGGTTGAAGGCATTGACTTTTGGAATGGTTTATTTGACTTCTTGAGATCCGTGACTAATGTTAGAATAGTTTTTCTATCTTTCAACCCTTTCAACTCTTTACAATTTATGGCCTGCCGAGCACTGACCTTTTGGGAGCCCTCTATTTCGTTATAATATAGTGTTTAAATACAGACAAAAGTTTTTCGAAAATCACTTTTTCGGATTCTTTAAACCATGAATCAAAAAATCCTTCAAAAATGGAGATTTTTGAAATTATAACATTTACTACGTAGGCCACTTATGGTAATTAATTATTTAAAAGAGTTAATTAGATCTTTAATTATAATTACATGGATCTTCTACGCTCTAAACTATCTTTCATCCATTGTGAAAGAAGGAGTCGAAAACACAACGCCAAAACATAAATAACGTAAATGACCCGTTTTACGACTACTGGAGGTGTTGATGCCATCAGAGTTTATATCATTGCAAACATGTGTAACAACAGCTGCAACTCAGTACTGCAAATATACATTTAATATTGAGAGGTGAAATATAAAATTGGACTTTTTTATACATTGTGTGGTTTTAAATATATCTCAAAGAAAAAGAATATTCCGCCTATGGTAAAATAACAAAGAAAAATTGAAACATTCTTTAATAAAAATCCACCACATTGAATTTGGATTAATTATATATAAGAAGTTACATTACCATAGGTCTACTTCTTATAGAGAATGTGAATTATGGTTTAGTAGTAAAATATAACAAATATTGAAATGACGATCATAAAACTTTGTTAATCAAATTATTATTGAATTTGTTTTTGGTGTGAACTTATGCATACCCATTTGTTTCTACAATATTTCGCTCGTGACTTATGTGGTGTTTTAATATTTTCCTGAGTTGTAATTATTAACTAAAAATTTAAAATGCACAACGCCTATATGAACTTCCAAATCAGCTGTTTAAAGCATTTCAACATTCGTTACCATAGCAACCAATTAACATCAAATAGTAAAATAAATTTTAGGTTAGGTTAACCAATACGATCCACGAAAGATTACGCTCATATATATTGTTTTTGTTGTATAAAATATAAACATGTTTATTATTTTTCTTCTTTTTTTAGATGACTAATCTTTTTCATTCTCACACAAACTCTTATTCATTACGAAAAAGAAGAATAAGGTTTATGAATAACACTGAGTTTTTAATGGCGGCGGTCATAGTTTCAATATATGAAGAAACTTTCTCCGCTTTAGTCTATATCATCTGACGATGATCTAGTAGGCCTAGATTATAGACTCGATCAGCTGTGTAGTTTTATTTGTTTTACGAGTTCTTAAAAATAATTTCCATGTTTAATGTAAAATATAGCTATTTTATTTTGTGTTATTAAACCCCCGACAGTGACATTTTGAAAATGCTTGGGTTGTTTTACATATTCATGGGTTCTAGATGTGGAACATTTACAAAACAGCTGGCCTATTGAATTTTTGTGGTAAGTTTTAAGCAGATGATCTTTCTATTCTATTTTTCATTAACTTTACTCTCAGTATATGCCATCAAAATTGTAGCAAAAGATAAATTCCTTTCAGATTACTTTTAAATTTTGCTATTTTATGAACCAGATTAACAACACAAGTTGGTATACATGATTCTGAGGAAATGTATTAACAATGAATAAAGAGATATCTGTAAAAGCGATGAGATACTAAAGAGTTACACAAGATAGGGATGTGTTAAGAAATTACAAAATTCTTACGGGAAGAAGGGAAATTTTTTTTTAAATTGGACTTCATCACGATTTGTGGAAGGAAAAGGAGATGCTACAAAAGAAAAATATTTACACGTGAAAAATAATAGGGGAAATTAGAGTACAAATATATGTTTTTAAAGAAGTTAAGTTCGAACCTAGCATCGTTTACTAAGTTCTTGAGAGCTATAATTATGAAATAAATTCGAAATTTGAAATTAAGATTCTATAAATGAGCGAAGACAGTTTCATTCCCATTTATAACATACCAATCGAGGACGATGACTTAGGTTGGTAAACGAGCGAAAGTTTTGTAGAAAAAAAGAAAAAAGGATTATGGTCATGTTACTCCTCCGTGTGTACACTTCCTTCTTATCCTCGTTCTTACCGAGGTAGGGGTTGGCGATCCTACCGCCCAATGGAGGCCAATATCAAACAGTCTATTCCAGCTTTCTTCTTCTTCTGGAGGTCTTCCTTTCTATAATCAGCATAAATCCTCTACATACTGTCTGCCTTTATACTCTTTCCTATTGAACATCTTCTTCTCTTTCTCTTGTGTGATTCTTATGTTTCAGCCTAACCTTAATGGTATCACGTGACCCGTACCTACTAGGGTGAATGTCTCCGGGTTCTATCCAGCGGAGAAGTATACGAAGCCGAGCGGAGTTAGCCGAGCTTCTGGCAGTAATTAGTCTTGCCTGGGCATGTGGGGTTCTGCTGGGGTGATAGTACTTTTCATAGCTTCTTGTAGAATCTACATAGATCAACAAGAAAACCAAAATCAAATTATATAGATCAAGCTGTAACACTGGAGGCTGCGGCGTCATCTACCATCCAATTGGAATTGGCTATTGAAGAGCAAGTCAATTTGGGTGTATAGAGTGTATCTAGAAGGGGGGAAGATGAACTCCTTAAAAGTTCAGATACACTAGGATTTTTTGGTTCACTTAGCTATACTATTAGACAAAATCAGGGAACTAAAAGTCAAAAGACCTAATCTCACCATTAAAGAAAGAAGAGAGGCTATGAAGGCAAAGCTTCAAGAAAGTGGTGAAGAATGGTGTTCTCCAAATGGCGGAGAGGTAAGGGAAAGAAGAAGAGGAATTCGGAGTCTCTGTTTCTGAAGGGGGTTCTGTGGCAAGTCTGGGTGTGGTCAAACGTTGTAGAGGCCAATTATTGACAACTCCACCTTCTGCTGAAGGACCTTTGATAAAGACTCAAGTCTCTGATACATATGCCAAATGTTCTGAACCATCTGTAAAGGAAATAACGACTTGATATTCTTTCCATCAAGATGGATATCTTGCTATCCTGATGCCAAACTCATAAAAACAAGGTGAGGACATCGACGATGCACTGATGGATAAATTTCAACCTTGCCTTAAATAACGGGACCTTCTATCATTTTCTGGCAGCTACATGGAGAAAGGAGCTTTAATACTTCCCTGCCTCAACAAAGCTTTAGCTGAAGAAAATCATACCTAAGAATGCTAGTAGGACCCTGGGGTGTACAATAACCTTAGGTGGATCTTGAGGTCTCATACGACAATAATCTTATTTAATCTATCGTCCTTTCAATGGTTTTAAAACTGTCACTGTACTTCTGAAACTCCCTGTATATTTAATAGTCTTTCATACAAACGATAGACTTGAAACAAATACGATATTATACGACTTTTAAATAAAAGTAACCCTGTAGGAAACATCAACACGCAATAAAACTATTAATTTAACGACAGTTAGTTGTTGAATTGCACGACTCCCAGTAAAAATTAATATTAGGCCTATTCTCCAATTTGCAATTTACGGGTTTTTTATTTAGCAATTCGAATTGTAGTGACTTTTAAGGCGCCACACCTCTTGGGTCAAATGTTTTACAAAAACTTCATATTTTACAAAAATGTACAGCTCCCCATAAATGGATATATTAAGCTACCTTCTCATGAATGAGCGTGTTATGCAACTAACACGGTAAAATTAATTTTAAACGAACTAATATTTACGACTAAAAAAGAGTACTTACACCATATACACATTCAGGGCCTCATTATAGTGAGTACAGGTGTGGCAATACCGAAGTATCAAGCTGGATATACACCTTTTTCATGTAGTCTTGTGTTAGGTTAGGTTAGATTAGATTAGGTTAGGTTAGGTTAGGTTAGGTTAGGTTAGGTTAGGATAGGTTAGATTAGGTTAGGTTAGGTTAGGTTAGGTTAGATTGGGTTAGGTGAGGTAGGTTAGGTTAGTTTAGGTTAGGTTAGGTTAGGTTAGGCTAGGTTAGGTTAAGTTACATTTTACCCCTCTGGTCTCTCTTGACCAACTCTTGATCTCTTTCGACTGTGATGTTAATAAAGTATTCAAGGGCATAATCAAGACCCTAGGGGGTCTTCATTTATGCTCTTTTATTCTTTTTTTTAAATGCGATGATAACTGAAAGGTTTTCCTTTTAAATAACAATAAAAATGCAGCTTATTATGGTCTAATTAGTAGATTATACTTTTAAAACTCTTTGTAATGCCAATTTACATATTTAATGTCCTTTGATAATAACTATCAATGGACTTAATAATGTCATTTCTGAACTAAAATAGGCCATTACAAGATATATGGAAGTTATTTCAAAACAAATTTAAATCAGGATTTGTGCCATAACTCATTTGTGCTATTACTGATAAGTGAAGAGTTTCATTAAAATTATTTCATTAGTTTCCAAGAAAATGAAGCACTAAAAGGTTTTTGTAGATTTGCCGTGATGTAATTTTTAATTTAATTATCGTTGTTGATATTTTTTTTTCGTAATCTATAAATCTTACTTTTTCACTAAGTACGTGTAATCTATACGTCTTTGCGTCTATTTATCTATGATCAATTTTTCTCGAAAAGCATTGGACCGATTTCGAGAAAATTTAACATTGAAAGACTGGAATGAGTACTTTAACCGTTAAAATTTGTTTATCCGTTTCAAAATGGTGGTTGGTTACAGTTGTACAAGTAAATTATTAATTATAGTCATCGATTTAGTCATCACAAAAAGGGCGCGAACTTGCACTGCTTTGGGAAAAAAAGAAGTTATTTATTAAATAAAATGTATAGAAAAAATATTGAATTTCTACAAATTTTAATTCATCACTATTCTGATATAAAAAAAAGTCCAAAGAGGGGTGAACATTGTAATTTAAAAAAAATTTTAATCAATTTTATTTAATCTTAGTTCCTGCATGTTTTTTGTAGGAAGTTAAGGTAAAACAGTTAAATTGTCAATTTATAACTATTTTTAAATAACAATTGAACATATTTAATTGAAACATATTCAGTCAATAGCTTTTGCGAAATAATTCGTCAACAGTAAAAATCAATTCTTCTTTTTCAATATGGTAACCAGTTAACTGTTGATAAAAATATTAGAGGTTATTTGGTTAAAACAAACACAATTTTTGGATAATTTAGACAATGTATAGACATTTATTAAAATTAATTTATCGGAACAGAAATTCCATATACAAATTTTAATATATGAACAACTTGCATTTTGAAAATTCAAAAATGGCAAACAAAAATTTCATCTTTGTTGTTGCTACTTTCATTTCGAACTAAATGATCTTCAGTTCCCACATGTTTTCAAAGTAAGCTGAAGGTAATTTAGTCATTGGAATGAATCCAAAACTTTTCGGAAACAAGTTAGGTGAACAAGGAAGCATTACATTCATTTTGTTGGCAGCTCTACTTGTATAATCAAATTTATTAGGGTAATATTATTAAAAACATAATTCGAAAATTTAATTCTACTTCATTGATGCAAATAAAGCCAATAAAAAACAAATACTCTGCTAATGTTGGATTTTTAAGTTGCCTTATTTAATTCTTAAGAGGTCTGGAGATAAAAATTATCAAAATAATTTAAAAATATTTCGTTTTTAGTCTTTTTTTGGGGTGTTGTAGACAATTTACCAATAAATAAATTTTTTAGGTTTTTTACAATAACTGAGCGATATTTTGAGTTACAGAAATTGTTTATTTACAAAATACGTTAAAAAATTGTTTGTTAAAATACAAAACCGTTCCTTTTCGACAACATTTTAAACGTCCGCCAATTTTGTCAATAGAGAAAATAAAGTATTGGTTTTATGGTTTACTGGTAAAAGGTTACCAAATCGTCACTTAATATCTTATCTACTCCAAAGATATAGTGTTTCTTTTAAAAAAAATAAAATGGCCGACAGTTTGGAAACAAAGCGTTTCCTATGTTTGTAAGAAATTTATATCGAATTTTTAGCAATGGAATCATTTTCTGAGAGATTGGAGTGCAGTTCACAATCACCCTGTATAATAAACAACTAAAAATAATTTTAAAAATCTCTTTAAATCTGTTTTCCCCGCTCAATAAGACAATGTAATGAAATATCTAAATGTAAATTTCTTAATGTTTTAGCCATTAATAAAAACTTTAGATTTTATCATTTTGCCTAATCCACTGTTAACTCAACGTTCAAACAATCATTGTTAAAAATTAGGCAAAAATGCAACCAGTAGAACAGAAATAAATTGTTGAAACAGTTTTACTGTTTAAAAAAACAATTTCAAGATTTTGCATGTGTACAAAATTTCTCATGTAAATTTCGCATGTGTACTGTTTAAAAAAAACAATTTCAAGATTTTGCATGTGTACAAAATTTCGTAAAAATCAATCGAAAGCTCTTGTGTAAATGAACTAATATAAAATGAACTGAACACACTCTCAAAACTTGTTCTCTGTATCAGGATCGTTGCACATTTCATGTTCTGAATTGTACAAGTCAGACAGACTACTCAATTATTTCTCAAAAGGAACCAAGATGAAATTATAATACAATACAAAAATTTGCTTAGGTTAGTTTTTAATTTTTATTGTACTAGCTGAACAAATTGAATCACTCAATCTTTTTTTTATATTTGGAACTAGTTCAAGTTTGTTTTTTGCTTTCTAAAACAATTTTGAAAACCAAACACCACTTGTTTGAAATAAATAAACAGTAACCAAAAGTTAAAAATGTCAAACATTAGTTCGCTTACTGTAGTACATACCTGGGTTTGCTATTTATAATTGAGCTTGACTAGGGCACACACAATCACGCGTCACACTAGACTACTACCATTGTTTTAGCGTCTGCTCTATGTCCATCTCTCTCTCTCCCTCCCCCCCCCCCAACTGTCTCTCTCTCTATTCTTACCAGTTACATATTAAATCTATTTATATCTGTACTACATACTTTGCTGTATCTATATATCATTTATACGTCAAATTAAGCATCTTAGTTTAGAGTGCCAAGATTTCCTTAATTATGGAACCTGCTTATTAAGATCACATGACAACAACTATGAAGTCTAATTAAATGAACAAATTCTCCCGCGACTTTTTTTGGACGAAATTTAGTCCGATATACTTCTACAACCCCCCTCATCATCCCAGTTTAAACTCATTTGTTAGTACTGTATATCATTCTTGAAAAAATTATTACGGTAAAAAAGCTTTACGAAATTTGGAATCAATGCAATTGTTATAAATTCAAAAACTTGAAAATCCATTTTAAAACCTTTTGTTGAGTTATTTTTTTCTTTAATTTTTATCTTTTAATTTTTACTGTATTAATTTGACAATCCTATTAAGACTGGAATATCTTGACGGTACTATTACTACTGTACTAATTTTACTGAATTAATTTGACAATCCTATTAGGACTGGAACATCTTGACAGTACTATTACTACCGTACTAATTTTACTGAATTAATTTGACAATCCTATTAGGACTGGAACATCTTGACAGTACTATTACTACTGTACTAATTTTACTGAATTAATTTGACAATCCTATTAGGACTGGAACATCTTGACAGTACTATTACTACTGTACTAATTTTACTGAATTAATTTGACAATCCTATTAGGACTGGAACATCTTGACAGTACTATTACTACTGTACTAATTTTACTGAATTAATTTGACAATCCTATTAAGACTGGAACATTTTGACAGTACTATTACTACCGTACTAATTTTACTGAATTAATTTGACAATCCTATTAGGACTGGAACATCTTGACAGTACTATTACTACTGTACTAATTTTACTGAATTAATTTGACAATCCTATTAGGACTGGAACATCTTGACAGTACTATTACTACTGTACTAATTTTACTGAATTAATTTGACAATCCTATTAGGACTGGAACATCTTGACAGTACTATTACTACTGTACTAATTTTACTGAATTAATTTGACAATCCTATTAGGACTGGAACATCTTGACAGTACTATTACTACTGTACTAATTTTACTGAATTAATTTGACAATCCTATTAATACTGGAACATCTTGACAGTACTACTACTACTGTACTAATTTTACTGATTTAATTTGACAATCCTATTAAGACTGGAACATCTTGACAGTAATATTACTACTGTACTAATTTTACTGATTTAATTTGACAATCCTATTAAGACTGGAACATCTTGACAGTAATATTACTACTGTACTAATTTTATTGAATTAATTTGACAATCCTATTAGGACTGTATTATTTTAACAGAACTATTACTACTGTAACAACTTTACTGAATTTATTTTAACTCTATAGTAGTAATGTCGTGATGTTTTACATGGAAAGTATTTGACATATTAAAAAAAGTCAAAAAAACAACTGCCCTTAAACTTTTTGTGTTTTGTTATTGAGGGATTTTTAAATTTAGATACAATCAGGCATTTTTTCAATATGGCGACCAACTTTAATATTTCTTATAGGAGTACCTATTTTTTATGATTTTACAAATAATCTTATATTTATTTAGATTTTACAAATAATTTTATTTGTTTTATATTTTGTTATATGTTAAATGTTTAGGATCTACAGAGGGACAAAGTAGTGAAAAAGAAGATTTTAGATGTCAATTCCTGTAGCCTACTTAAAACTCAAGAACAGCAGTTAGTGATGTGTATTGTTGAACAGCTGATTACTAGTACGCTGCCACAGCCACTGTGAGTAGACTAGCTTTGAACAATGTTTCACTAAGAATAATAGGCCTACTTTATCAATTAATTGCATTGACGTATAATTTATTATAAATTTAAAAAGTTTTCGCTTTTAAAACTTTAGGTTTATAAAAAAATAGGATTTTAAGTTTTAAAATAGCATTTCATAATTAATTAAATTTTAACAGTTTGTTAAAAATATACTCCTGTATGTTTTAGTAAATTATCAAGAATTAAAAAAAAAAAAAAAAATACCGTTATCACAGCTACCCTATGACACACAATAAAAGAAAAGATATCTTGCTTAGCATTAAGGGAACTAAAACTAGTAAATGTTTCGAAAAACACTTTATTGAAACCGTTAAGTGAAATAATATTTGGTTCACTGACCAGCCGGTGAATAACAAAATCTGTTTTTAATTTCTAGTAGTTTTTATTACATGCTCTACGTACCAATTTTAATTTCGGTTCAAACGTTTTAAGCACAGTAAATGTATCTCTGAAAACGCCTAACATCTTGTTTTGCCCGTAGCTTCTAAACAGTTGGATTTTTCAAACAACACACAATAATAAAGAAGTCATAAAATTACTCATATAATCAAAACCATCAAAGTTCCCCGCCATATTGTAAAAAATGGCTGATGGTATTAAAATTTTAAAACATCCAAATAAGACATCATAAAAGTTCAGGGCAGTTGCCATTTGACTTTTTTTAACATATCAAATATTTTCCAAGAAAACAGCTGGTACACTTACATCAATTACTTTGGATTTTTGTATTTTCTTCTTCTGTTCGATAGAAGTTATTAAGTTTGTTAGGTTAAAATATTTTAATTTATAATAGAATTTAAATAAATAAATAAAATAACCTAAGATATTCAAAATTCTGTTAAATCTACATTTTTTGAAAATTATAGTTGTAAATAATTATACAAAATTTAAATAAAATAATTATTATTCCATTTAATTCGAAGCAAGTGCTGCTAGCAAATTTCCTATGAAAAGATGCGACGCCTTGAAACTACATCCAACTTTGCTGATCTCTTTGCAAGTGATTATTTTATTAAGGTATATTGTGTTGTAGAGGGACCTCTCAATTGATTTTAAACATACAAACCCTTCAAAGCTATTTCAGGCACTGTTTATTCCAAATTAGACGTAGGCGAATCACTACTATCTGTTTCAAATACATTTGTTATAAACGCTGTTCTAAAATTAACAAGTTTGAATTTACTAAAATAAAACAATAAAAACAAAAACAATAAATATGTCAAATCGAAATAACCGTATATAGTGTCCCAAAAGTCCAAATTCTTATAATATGTGTCCCAAAAGTCCCACCCCCTATAATTTTTTTAATTAATGGAAATAAACAGATTTGCTTTGGGGAAAGTTTAAATAACCAAAGGAGTTATTGAAGTATCAAAATTTTCAACCCTTACTCACAAAATGGGGTAGTTTGGGGGTAAGTCATTAATTTTAAAAGCAACCTCTATTGAGTGATACCTCATTAAAAAGGTCATTTAAGAATAAGAATAATGGCGCAAACTAGAGGTCTCTAAGTTCATTCTACCCAACATAGCGACCAATCGAATTGTGAATTTTACGTTACTAATTTACTCCGGAAATATTTGTACTAAACCGCAAATAAAAGTAATTGAGTAAATTGGGAAAGATAAACAATGCACTCTAACTACTGGTTCATTTATAATATTTCCAAAGATATATTTACTCTTTCAGCACTCTGTTGAATATACTGTGAAAGAAAATTCCCCAAAACCGTAATAAAACACTAACACAAAAACTGTATAGTTATGTTTATTCTATCTTATGTACATTTCAATATCACTGCTATCATCAGAGGTACAATACACACTAACCTTAATAACTACAATTACTACCAGATAATAGAAGTGCTGTTGAAATGTACGTAAGGTAGAATAAACATAAGTGTCTTTGTGTTAGGGTTTCATTGAGGATTTGGTGAATTTTCTTTCATTAAATTGGTTTGTTAAAGGACAACAATTACATAGCTGAGTCAGTTAAATATGGAACTATCTGCAGTTTAAATTAATCATTTACCTCATCACCTCGTGTTTATTATTTTTTTACTTGAGTCACTCAAAGGTTGTCAAAAAATAAACTTTTGTCTACAGTTGTTGACAAAGTGGCATTTTGTTCATTTAAATTAGTTTGCAAAACAGCTGATTTCTCAACAGTTTCACTTTGCCCACTACTTTGCACACTACTTTGCTCACTCCGGATGGCAACCGAACAAAACGAAATTTAGGTTAGGTTTATTTGAATTGATTTATAATATACAGGAAATGTCCCGTATGTAAGTTAGATTAATTATTACATGTAAAACAACATAAATAAACAACAAAACAACGTTTTAAAGTTGAAAAGGGAAGTAATTATTCATGAAGATGATTGACAGTGTATGTACAAGGAGAGTATTTTTCGTTTGCCGATTTTTAAAGTTGGCAATCCCGTTTCCTCAACAATACACCTAAGTTATTTGTAATATTCATAAATAACCTCAGTTTTGACGTGAGAACTTCTACTCAGTGTTGATAGTTTTAAAATATGGACAACTGTAGACAAAGTATAATGTGCAATTCGTGAGCAAAGTGTCTTTTTTGAACTCGATAAAATTGAGTCAACATTTTTCTCTCGTTTAAAAAAGTGCCACTTTGCTCACTAGTTGCACAAATAACTATTTTCTGATAATAGCATAACCACTTTTCTAAAAGGTCAATAAATAAATGAATTGCAATAAAGAAAAGAGATACTTGACTTTGTGGTTTTTATGTTGGGTCTAAACTGAACTCACTTCTAGATTGTTGACTTGTGAAACGTCATTTTCCGGGATATTCCGACACGTTCTTGTCACCTTAGAGGCTACAGTTCATCAAAATTAGATAGACTTTGTGTAAGCAACGATTCAAAACATCAAAATTTTACGACAAATGATTAGAGTTTATGTATTAAATAAAAACAACAATTAATACAAACTGTAGAAAGTTTGTGGTTAATTCATTTAGAGCTTAAAAACAAAGCTTGAACCATAGATAAACAATTTAAAACCATTAATTATTATAGAGTACAAGTTACTTTAATAAGATAAGGGATCCAACAAACTTTAGCCAAAACTCGTGTGTAACTGGACACGTTCCGGAGTGACGACATGATAGCGTCACAGTTTGGACTGACGCCAGTGTTGACACGATTTGGCGATGATTGGTAAAAGTAACATTTACCTGTGATCCATTGCAGCTGTCAACGTTTTGTCCTCTTTCTAAACAGTTTTATTAAGGGACATTTCACGCTATATCACACATTGCAGTGTTTTTAATTAATTATATTTACAGAATATTTCTTCCTCAATAAATCCAGGAACTGGATACAATGTGGTGTGACGTGATAATTAAAATACTTAATTTTAATTTTATCACTTGTTGAAGATGTAAATGGTCAGAAGAGGGATTATCAGAAAGAGGGGGGAAACTTTCTGAAGTGGAATAACCCTAACTGGGGGAGGGAGGGTTGTGTGTTCACGAAATTTTCCAAGTATGATCTAAAAGTTGCGTTTTGTGATCAACCTAGATAAAAAAACTATAAAGTAGGTAAAAAAATAAGAATTAAAAAAAAAAGGTTTACGGCCTATTCTTATTAAACAATGCTTTAATTTATTTTTTTCGAAAATGGCTAATTATAGCCGTAAAAATTATGATTTTTTACAAATTTGACCACCGATTTCTAGTGTAACGATATATTATAATTTTTGTGAGTATTTAATGATTTTACCCTATTGGTTGCATTATTAGTGAAAAAAAAAATCTTAAATCCAGAAATTCGATTTTTTTAGGTTATGAAGTACTCTTAATGTTACTATACCCTACCATTTCGATAGTCCCTTCATTTCCGAGTATTTAATTTTTTTTTCCATTTATCTACGACCATATAGCTGGAAATATTTAAAAAATAGTGTTACGACGCACTAAAAATACATCAAAATGAACATTTATGCACTGTTATAGCGAAGCTCCAGTCCGGTTTTCCACTCAGTTGCATGAACAAAAATTAAAAAACCAACAAAAATTCAACTTCCCAGTTACATCACGTCTCATAAATATTTTTGGACTAAGTTCCCTCTACTATATAGAAAACAACAAAAGGAAACCTATTTTGAGAATTTAAGCCATTTAATTTTGCTAAATGTAAGCAATCAATCACAACACAACGTTAAATCCCACAAATAAAGTAAGCCCTATATAAGTTAACCTAAAAATAATTTAAAACAGCTGTTATAAAATTCTGTAACAAAATAAAACTTTTTAAGAATTTATAACAACTGTTTCAAATTCTTTTTATTGTGAAACATGCTATTTCCCATAACAAACTAGTTACTTAAATTATAAATTATAACAAAATAAGTGTTTCTAAGGGAAATGAATAATTTTCTGCAAATCTGCAGGTAAACACTGTTCAATTTGACACCTCAATCATTAAAATCGGGCCTATAGTAAAGATATACGCGATTAGCGCAGAAATTCCTTAGGGAATTAAATTGATTAAACACTGACTCTCATTTAAAAATGACTGTAAAATGGATTATAATCTATAATAATAAATTCATGTTCAGTCTATCTCGTTTTAGATTTATGATAGATTTCAGTATTTAAAAAACTTCACCAGTATTATTATATACGTTAACCTAACAATTTTGTTTACAAAGCATCAAAATGGTGTCGTTCAAAGCATTGTTAATTGATTAAATTAAATTCTAACTTCGTTCTGGTAGGGAATACTGTCAAATACCAATATTTAATTTTCGTTGTCACAATTTTCTCGCGATTGGCGGATGAATATTTCTACTTGGTGTCTACGGTATTTAGCCAATCCTTGCTCAGAGTTTTAACTTTTACCGATAGAATGTGTTTGTGGTTTCAATGTAGAAAGATTTGAGTGTTTCTGTATTCTAACAGATAGCATTGTGATGAAAATCTTAAATATCTATCAGGAAATGTTCTGAACAAAAACTAAATTATATTTGACAATATTTTAGAAAAAAATAAATGTCTTAAAGTGTTTTTGTGGAAATGATATACTGTAATCGATTGGTAATATTTAAAAAAAAAAAAAAAGTAATAATGTAGAAATAAAATCGAGTTCTGCAACTTTGTATTATATAAACTATTTTTTTAATAATATTTATGTTTAAGGTATTTAAGGAATTTGATAAGAATGTAATATTTACCTTTTTCAGCTTTATTCTCTTCGACAAATGTTCTTTAAAACCTTTGTGACTCTCTCCCTATATAAAATTGTCACATGTTAACTTGAAGACACCGGTTGTATGGTCTAATGTTCTATTCTAATATCTATTTCTGTGAGTTGTGTTACTATATTAAATTTCTTGAATTTTTGGAGATGATTTTCGGTCAAATGTTCTCATACTTACACGTAATGATTTTTTAAATTTTTTTTTTTGGTTTTCCATAGATTTTGAACATTTATTTTTATGTTTTACAAAGGGTTTGTCAATAACAGAACTGCTAAATCCATTTGCGTTGTATTTAATTGTGTTAAGTACTTCAGTAAAATCATCTCTTTCCAACAGTATTGTCCAAGTCGGTGCAATATATTATAATCACACATATTTTGAGAATTAGGATGTCTATGGCAGTTGGTTTTCTATAAATTTTGTATTACTGTATAATTTACTTCCTCTTTAAAATTGTAAGATCGTAAAAATTAAGTTTGTGATCAATTTCAGTTTCACATGCAATCACTTAGTATTTCATATTTTCTATGTATCTAAAATTTACACATAAAAGTGTCGTCTACATTTATCTTGTACACGATATAATTGTTCATTGTATTCAAATTTGACGTTAAATGTTTTCACAGTGAATCAAGTAAACATCCTGTAGTAAATGATAGAAATGTTAACTCAAGGCCAACCCGACATTTTTGTATCGAGTAATAATTTATATCGAAGGGAAGTAGTGTTTTTTTGAGTTGGCTTTAACCTTGGTGCGCACCAAGCGTTGATTGCATAATATTGTTTAGTGTTTTGTGTGTATTTATTGTGTTAATGTGTTGACGATCTATAAAGAATGAAGAGGGAATAACTGAAAAAAAATCTGATGATGAATATGTTCTGAAACGCCTCACAGAGACGGAACTAAAAGAGATGAATATTATATTATTATATAATTTTTTATAAGTTAAAAATTATTTTTATTTTTATTTACCCTGTAAAAAGGGTGAGTTTGATAATTTCAAAAAAATTCGACCACATGTGTTCCGTCCGTCCGTCTGTCGTCGCCTTTAGATAAGCGCGATAGCGGCCATAACAGTTAAGGTTAGGTAAGGTTAGGTTAGGTTAGGTTGATATTAAAACAAACTTGATATTTGTTATAGTGTGCTATTATAGAAATCTATTGAAATTTTTAAAAAATGTTAATTAAAAATTTCAAAATGGCGCTCATTTAAAACAGTTTTTGTTCATATATTGCGTTAAGTTAGGTTAGGTTAGGTTAGGTTAGGTTAGGTTATGTTATGTTAGGTTAGTTTAGGTTAGGTTAGGTTAGGTTAGGTTGATATTAAAACAAACTTGATATTTGTTATAGTGTGCTATTATAGAAATCTATTGAAATTTAAAAAAAATGTTAATTAAAAATTTCAAAATGGCGCTCATTTTAAACAGTTTTTGTTCATATATTGCGTTAAGTTAGGTTAGGTTAGGTTAGGTTAGGTTAGGTTATGTTATGTTAGGTTAGTTTAGGTTAGGTTAGGTTAGGTTAGGTTGATATTAAAACAAACTTGATATTTGTTATAGTGTGCTATTATAGAAATCTATTGAAATTTAAAATAAAATGTTAATTGAAAATTTCAAAATGGCGCTCATTTTAAACAGTTTTTGTTCATATATGGCGTTAACGTATAACACACTAAATTAGATACATTTTCCTTTTGTTGTTTTAAAGGCGAAAAACTTTTCGCTTATCATAGTTTTATACGAAAAAAGAAGATTAAATAACGCCCCCTAACCATCGAATACTCTAGCGTCAGGTTTGGAAGAGAACGAAAGTTGGTCAAGAGAGATCTGTTAGGAACGATGAAAGAAAGTAATCTAACCCAAGCTACATGAAACAACGTGTAGATCCAGCTAGGGTGCTCGGGTGCGTCACACCTGCACTCTCTTTGAGTGACGTCCTGAAGGTTGAAATTAGATAAACATTTGCACATTTCAGTTCTACAAGTATGGTACCAACCCAACTGTTTACGATGACAAATAGAGTAAATTGTTTTCTTGTGGTAGCTATCTCCAAATTTTGACGGTGAAAGTTCATTTTTATTTGTTGCCAATTATTCCTGAAATGTTGCAATAAAGTTTGAACGAAATCGGTAGTATTGTTTTTGATAAATTACGTCTTTTATGGAGCCCGATGGTTATTTTGGGGGGTTTATTAGCAATAGCTCAGGAACCGCAATTTTTGGAGCAATATTTTTGTTTTCGTTTTTATGTCATAATATACCGACATAAAAAAAATTGATTGAAATCGGTCCACCCGTTTGGACGTTATATACGGCAGACGACAGATTGACATAACCCTCTTTTGAATTGGGAGGTCCTAAACGCGACATCGTTTATTTTACTCATCTAAAACTGATTATTTCTAAAAAAACAAATAAATCACACGCTAAAATTTCTCACCCCAACAAAGTATATTTACATGAATCTCATTAATGATCATTAACGACCAAAATATAGACTACTGATATAGTAATTCTTGTACACATTTAATCAGTCAGACTATCTGTTCTTATTATAGCGACACTCTTATTTTCACACACGAAGCCACATAACCTAAATCTAATCACACTGTGAAACACTTTTTCTGTATAAAAATTAAATTAACTTAAATCGGATTATCCGTTCTTGAAATACAGTAACTAAAATGCCTGACGTAGATCTTCATAAAGCGTGTGTAAGTAAAGATCCAATAAATAAGTAGGCCTAATACAGGAAGTTAAGATTTAAATATAAAGAGCGGTTGTATTTCACAAAGTAAGTTATAAGTTAATGCCATCATTTGGAACTTTTCCAAATATAAACATTCAACTTGTATGTGCCAAGAATTACGTTTTTAGAAACAAAGTGTCAAACGGTGGTGACTATGTTGCCGAGTAGAGGAAATCGGTTAATCTACCAGATTCTGCAGGCAAGACAAACTGCATATATTTCCCTTCTAATCTATTACCAAAACAGCTATTCTTTTGTTACGGACGTGACAGTTACATGCATTACAACTTGGAAAAAAAGAAAAGTTAATTTTATTTTGTAAATTGTTAAAGCTCAACTGATAGGTAATTTTTTATACTATTGCACTAAATTTGAAAATGATCATATTATTGGTTTTGATGTATAGTTCAACTAAGTTGGAGTTACGGACGTGACTTGAAAAGCACTTGTCTTCTGACATACTGTTACAATTATTGTTAAAAAGTCTGTTAATTTCTTGGGAAATTTATGAATTAAATTTTTGTCAGCTTATCTTAAGATAAATACCTTCTTAGAAACATTAGTGTTCAATCTTAAAATCCTGTAATATTTCAATTAAAAAATTGATAAAACGTTACGGACTTGACACTGGTTTGTTACGGACGTTGACATTAAACTCAACAGTCTGTTAAAAGTACTTTATTTTTCATTAAAAAGTTTTCAGTGCTCTTCTTACATTCTTTTTAGTTAAAGTAAGAATTATTTGATCTATAAAAGAACATAAACAAACTTAATTACATCTTAAATATGTGTTTGAATCAGGAGGAATTATTGTGAAATTGTTAGGAAAATGTATTCATTATTAATGAAACAGTTATCATGTTTGTAAGCCACAATAACTTGTTCATAAAGTTCACTGATATTCTTGGTAATTTACTGACAATTAGTCACTGATAAATATAAAGTGACTAGATGTATAGGCCTACCAACTTCAGAGATGAAAATATCCATAAAATAAAGAATTCTGCTACAAGATATTGTTGGTAATATTAATTTAAGGTATTAATAGACTTTAATAAACTTTTTACTGAGAAATTCAGAAAATAATTTTTTTAGTGTTAGGTGTATGTTTGTAAAGAATGGCTGACTACCGTATATATTTGTATTTAAAGTCCTAAGATTATTTCTATATAAGGAGTTGAAAAATTAAAACAAGTTCAACACAAGGAGCAGAACCAAATAAAATTTGAAATTGTAAAAAGTAAAACAATCAATTTTTAGACAGTCATTTCTATATTGGTGTTTAAAATAGAATAATAAATTGTCTGACAATCTTAAAGAATGCAAACTGTAAGATCTTTCTGCATCAATGTAAAGTCTTGGTTGTTTTCCAAGAAGGATATAAGCTACTTGAATATTTAAAACTCATTGTGTTTGTATCCAAGTCACTCTTTTTTATATAATAAAAGAACAATAATGTCCGTCTATGTGACTTTTATTAATAAAAGTAGTTACTTACTTTATAATTATATGACGCGTTTCGGAACTCGTTCCATCTTCAGAATAGTCGTTAAAACTTTAAAATGTGTTAATGTGCGCCTGTATGTGTATATGTGTTGTGGTATGTTGTGTGATAATTTTAATGTTTTAACGATCTCAGCAGAGCGATATTCTGAAGATGTAACGAGTTCCGAAACCGCGTCATATAATTATAAAGTAAGTAACTACTTTTATTAATAAAAGTCACATAGACGGACATTATTGTTCTTTTATTATATACTTGAATATTGTTGTGTTAGATTGGACGTCAAAATATTTTTGTTGTTGTTATTAATTGTTTTTGAAGTGAAAACGAAATTGAATAAATACTTTTATACAGTTAAAAACATCAAACATTATAAGAAGTGTCGTCTTGATTACATTTTTCTACGGAGACTAGCATGTGGTGTCTTAGTTGATGGGCAAAATCATGATACTCAAGGGAAATGAATAATAGTAACGCTATTATTTGGGTCTTTATTAACGTATTCCAGGACTAGGGGGTCTTTTCTTAAATATAAATAAATATTGAGCTTGATTTGTGAGACAATATCAGATAGAATAAAACTCGAACACAAGATCTCACAAAAATTACGATTACCTAATCAAACGTGTTTCAACGACAAAGTCGCCATCCTCGTGAGCTACAATAACTAAACTATAACTGTGAGATCTTGTCACCTTGTATGTCAAGTTTTACTTAATTTTAAAATTATCTCACAAATAAAGCTCAATATTTTTATTTATAAATTATGGCACTCAAGTCAGTAGAGCTGAACCTGCTACATTAGTTATAGTTTACTTATTGTATGTCATGTATCACTGAGGATGGCGACTTTGTTGTTGAAACGCGTTTGATTAAGTAACGATAATTTTTGTGAGATCTTGTGTTTAGGTTTTCTTCCTTATTTTATTAGGCGGTGATGACCGAGAGGTTTTTCGCCTTTTAAACGACAAAAGGACAAAATATCCTTGCATTTAAACTATACATTTGGTTGATTTTGTAATAGATATGTAATATTTTGCTAAATGAACACATTTATTTCTATAACTAGTTGAAAAAACGAATGTGAATTGATTTAGAGTGTGATAGAAAACTCGGTAGCTATGAGTTTTGAGTGAAGTAAATTGAAACCTAGTTTGATATCAACATATTAATAAAACGCTAAGTCTGTCCGTTTGATTTTTCAACTCAAAAACTGTATAGGCTAGGAACTTGAAATTTTGCACAATCATAGACCTTAGTGAGAAACTGCTAAAACCGAAGTTTCAAGTATATAAGTCAAATGGTTCCTGAGATATAGGTTCCTGAAGTTTCAGAAATCTCCATATTGAAACTATTTCGATATATAAAAAGTAAACAAATAATTGGAAATAAAAAACAAATGTATCATTATGTTTGAAATGTTTGAAATTAAATACATTTAAGTGTGTTTAAACTCAGCCATTTTAAGATGATTATTTTATCATTACACTGTAAATGTTAGCAAGTTTTACTTAATTTTACGTTATATTTCTTTTTTGTTTTGTGAAAGATCTTATTTTATGTTCAAGATCTTATTTTACTTGGTTGTCTTGAGATTGTTTACATATTGTTTGATGCCTTTACATCCCAGTCTTACAGTAATAGGTTATTGTAAATAAAAAAATCAAATGTATCAGCTGTTTGAAATTAAATACATTTAAGTGTGTTTAAACACAGCCATTTTAAGATGATTATTTTATCATTACACTGTAAATGTTAGCAAGTTTTACTTAATTTTACGTTATATTTCTTTTTTGTTTTGTGCAAGATCTTATTTTACGGGGTTGTCTTGAGATTGTTTACATATTGTTTGATGCCTTTACATCCCAGTCTTACAGTAATAGGTTAAGCCCCGTCGAAAACTTACTGCTCGAGAAAGAGCAGAAGCTGATGATCGCAACAGATTGAATACACATGAACGCATGAGGCAACTGCGTCAAAGACTCATTGTAATCGATCACGTGAAATGACAGATGATCAAATTTTAACTTTTTTATTAATCAATTTCGCCTTAAGATTAATTAAATTTTTTACCCGTGGTTACACGGGTACGCGGGTCGCTTGTATGAGTATAAATCAGAAGAGGAAAATAGTCATTGCTGTTTGCTATACAGGGAGCTCAATTTTCATGTGACTATAGGAAATAATGTGGACAATTTGTCTACGCAACTGGATGTTCAAAGCAACATGTTAATCTAAATATATATTCTCGTAAATCTTCTTCGGGGTTGTCTTCATTGTTTACTTTTCGATATATAACTGTCGAAATGCTATTTTTGAGGATACTTTATTGTTTTTGTCTTTTATTTTATTTCATTTAAAATTTCCGTTCGTTTGATTTATGGTTGAAGTAATGTAAATGCTACCTACACATTAACCTACTTCTGTTACAATGAGGCTATCTGTTATATGTTGTGCCAACACATTCAGCGTTTTAATTAGTCCACTAACACACTACATATTACACACAAACAGGAAATGCTCTGTCCAGAATGTTTTCAAATAAACTATTTATGTCGTAGGGTCTTAGCCTACTTGCCAGCATTACAACGGCCAGTAAATACGTTCTAACTATCAATGCTGCAACCCGTAGACTTCGAAAGCGTTTGGTTTCAGTAAGCTCTCAATACACACATGCTTTTAACTCTAAAACAAGTGTTTTCAAGGTTTTCTTAATGCCGCCTCTTGCATGTTCACAGACACGTACACTCTTATAATTTAAAATATTTATTTCTAGAGTTTCGCGAGTTATGCACGTGCAAATTCATTTAGATTTTATTTTTTTACTGGTTGTATAATTCAATACTGGGTGTAAGTTTTATCTTCAGATTATCATTATATTAATGACAGGAAAATTTATGTATTTTTATTTGATATTTTTAGCAATCAAGTTTGTATCTAAATAACTGATTTCTATATTGACATTTCTGAATTTATTTTGCAAATACAATGTTTAAGGGCATTGTAATAAAACACTCAATAATCAGGACAAAGAAACAAGCGGGAAAGTTTTTTTTTTACAAGTTTGAACTTTACTTGTGGACGATCGGTCTAGTCTAACCATTGTGCCAAAGAAATTAAAATGACATTTCATTGGCAAAGGCAAGGCATCTCCTAGATTCCTAGAAGTAAGCAATTAATCCGGACGTGGCCAAGTTCCAACATGAATTGTAATCAGTGTATTTTGCAACTCTGTGCTTTTACTTTCCAATTACGTAGTGAAGAAAGTGTGAGTGACTGGGGTTCAAATTTTGTGATCATTTTGGACGTTTTGAACCATTAGAAATGGATTTAGACAAATTTCGGAGTGAAATTTCAAAATTTCTAACTGGTGAGGGAATGTGATTGTCAATATCTCAGACAAGAATGATTTAACAGCCTAATTGTTTACATTATATTTCATGCAAGGCCTTCTGAATTTAATGAAAGGCCAGGATTTCATAAACATCCAAATTTTAAATTGTCCATGTTACCTAATATATATACACTGGGTGTCCAACAAAGAGGTAACACGCTTTTCATTTTCTATTAATTTTTTTGAACGCTTTTGAAACTTTACATATCATCATATTAATAAAACGCTAAGTCTGTCCGTTTGATTTTTCAACTCGAAAACTGTACAGGCTAGGAACTTGAAATTTTGCACAACCATAGATCTTAGTGAGAAACTACTAAAACCGAAGTTTGAAGTATACAAGTAGTGGTTCCTGAGATATAGGTTCCTGAAGTTTCAGAAATCTCCATAACGCTGAGTCTGTCCTTTTGATTTTCCAACTCGAAAACTGTATAGGCTAGGAACTTGAAATTTTGCACAATTATAGACCTTAGTGAAAAACTGCTAAAACCGAAGTTTGAAGTATACAAGTCAAGTGGTTCCTGAGATATAGGTTCCTGAAGTTTCAGAAATCACTGTTATATATTTTCTTAATTAGTTTGAACTACTGAACAAAGTTAAATGAGTTTTAGGCTCATTGTAGTGGATCACGTGATATGACAGATGATCAAATTTGAACATTTTTTTATAAATTAATTTCTCCTTTTAAGATTAATAAACTTTTTAAATTTTTTACCCGTGGTAACACGGGAACGCGGGTCGCTTGTTTTTTATAAAGTTACCAAAAATATTCTATGAAAATTTCAATACACTGATGTTCATACAAACAAAATGGCGGCAATCCAAAAAAAACAGCCGTTGAAATAAAGTACCGCTTTTGTTACGTTTGGGAAAAACTTTGATTGCTACAAACGTAATTTGATAAAATCACAATTTTCTTTTAAAACTAATTATTTGTTTTTAAAACCAATGAAAATTAGATTAAAAAAACTATTCATTTTATTCAATCAGAAACCCATCTAAACTGATAGTAACAAATGACTCATACACACTTGTAAAGTAATTACTGTATGTGGGGGGGGGATCCGAAGAAGTTCCTTTTCGCTAACGCTCTTCAAATCCCCACCATTGTTGAAACTAAGGGGGTACACTTGATCCTTTAAATAGCCCCATGAGAAAAAGTCACACACAGTTAAATGACGAGACCAAACTAAAAACTGACTTCCATGAACAATCCAACGCCGTTGAAGATTATTGTTTAATAATTATTTGACTAAATTTCCATTGTAGGAAGAAGCACGATCTTGTTGAGAGATAGCTTGGGCAATTTTCCCGTAAAATAGGGCAGTACTTGTTGATTTAAAATTGTTCTTACCTATTTCTAATCATGGTGCTGTCTGAAATGTCGTAAGAAGGAGACGCAGCTGACAAGATAGTAATTACTTTAGATTTACGAAGTTTCTGATCAACAACGCGAGGGTTTTGGTTGTTGTAATAATTAGTTATATCCTATTTACAATAACATTGCGGTAGAAAGTTTACTCGTCTGAGAAAACAATACGAGTATACCAATCAGGTTCAGTTTCGTGAAACTCAATGGTGCTGGAACAGAACTCCACTGTTCAGTTCTGATCGTCTTCAAGTAGGTTATGGACTACATGGCTTTTGTAAAATTTAATTTTGCCTTTTTTTTGGACACTCCAGTTTCAAGTTCTACTTTTCTAAACGGTGAAGGATGTAATGAAGCCCATACCAGTTCTTCTTTTCCCTTTTAAAGATATCGAGTGTACTTTTTTACTACGCTTCCCGTTTCCAATAACAAATCTTTCCACTAAATTATTGAGTGAGTGGTTGGTGGATGAACACCTGTGAAGGCAACCTAAACTTGTCCAATTGATTCTTCAACGTTATTAAACACAATACCCCACGTCAACAAATTACTTTTTGCTCAACTGTAAAAAGATTTTGCAACTACGAAGGACATTAAAAATTGTACTCAAAAGGATTAGGGCATACGTTTCTATAGTAATGTTATTATTGTTTGAATCGAACAACTATTCAACAATTAAACCTCCAAGAGGCTTAAACTCCAGTACACATGTATAGAAGGTTTTTTTTGTGTTGCCGCCATTTTGTTTCAATAGGAGTGTGGTAATTTTATTAAAAAATTGCGTCGAGTTTCAAAAGAATCGGTTGAGAAATAACGAATTAATAGAAAATAAAAAACCGTGTACCTCTTCGTGGTACACATTTATATGAAAGGAAGGAAACAATACTTTAAAGTAATGAAGTAATTGAAAATAGAAATCATCGTAATGATTTTCTCATTTCAAAGAATTATAAATTGAATTATCTTAAAAATAGGCCGTTGTCTAGATGAATTTCAAACTAAAAGTAAAGTAGGTTCAAATGAAATGAAAAATAAAATCTGAAGTGTTTGCAAGATATGACAAAAATGGTTTTCTTGTTTAAAGGTTAGAAACCTTTTGGTCATCATACCCTTATAAAATCTCTGTCCGTCTGTCTCTCTCTCTCTCTCTCTCTCTCTCTCTCTCTCTCTCTCTCTCTCTCTCTCTCTCTCTCTCTCTCTCTCTCTCTCTCTCTCTCTCTCTCTCTCTCTCTCTCACTCACTCACTCTCTCTCTCCCCCTCCCTCCCTCCCCCCTCTCCCCCTACCCCCCCCTCTCTCTCTCTCTCTCACCCCCTTTTTCTCTCTTTCTCTCTGTATATGTATATATAAGTCAAAACCCACCGACTGATCACGAAATCTCTTAATCCAAGATGCCTATAGCTATGAATTTCTTTACATGGTTTGGGGTAGGTCTGCAGACGCATACTAAGAAAGAGTTTTGAAAATGTTCCACTCCAAAGGTGTTTTTCACTCCTAAAGCATATCTCTGGATTCAAGAAGCCTAGAGCTATGAATTTCTTAACATGGCTTGGGGCAGGTCTGCAGACGCATACTAAGAAAGAGTTTTGAAAATGTTCCACTCCAAGGGTGTTTTTCACTCCTAAAGCATATCTCTGGATTCAAGAAGCCTAGAGCTATGAATTTCTTAACATGGTTTGGGGTAGATCTGTAGACGCGTACTAAGAAAGAGTTTTGAAGATGTTCCATTCCAAGGGTGTTTTTTACTCCTAAAGCATATCTCTGGATTCAAGAAGCCTAGAGCTATGAATTTCTCTACATGGTTTGGGGTAGGTTTGCAGACGCATACTAAGAAAGAGTTTTGAAAATGTTCCACTCCAAGGGTGTTTTTCACTCCTAAAGCATATCTCAGGATTCAAGAAGCCTAGAGCTATGAATATCTTTACATGGTTTGGGGTAGGTCTGCAGACGCATACTAAGAAAGAGTTTTGAAAATGTTCCACTCCAAGGGTGTTTTTCACTCCTAAAGCATATCTCTGGATTCAAGATGCCTATAGCTATGAATTTCTTTACATGGTTTGGGGTAGGTCTGCAGACGCATACTAAGAAAGAGATTTGAAAATGTTCCACTCCAAGGGTGTTTTTTACTCCTAAAGCATATCTCTGGATTCAAGAAGCCTAGAGCTATGAATTTCTTTACATGGTTTGGGGCAGGTCTGCAGACGCATACTAAGAAAGAGTTTTGAAAATGTTCCACTCCAAGGGTGTTTTTCACTCCTAAAGCATATCTCTGGATTCAAGAAGCCTAGAGCTATGAATTTCTTAACATGGTTTGGGGTAGATCTGTAGACGCGTACTAAAAAAGGGTTTTGAAAATGTTCCATTCCAAGGCTTTTTTTACCCCTAAAGCATATCTCCAGATCCACAAAGCCTAGAGCTATGAATTTTTAACATGGTTTGGAGCAGGTCTGTAGACTCGTATTAAGAATTGGTTTTTAAAATGTTCCACTCCAAGGGTGTTATAACTCCTAAAACAAGTATCATATCTTTGTTATTTATGCGTCGATTTAGATCAGAATTGGTGTATTGCTGTATTTGGGCTTAATTTATTTACATAGCACCAACAATAGGGTTGTATTAAAAAAATATTTCTGTATAAAACTATCTCAATCCAGGTGAAACTGGGACCATCAGCTGGTCCCCTTATAAAAAAAAGGAAGATTGAATATAAAATAAAGACTCTTAGTCTACAATATTCTAACATCGTCAGGGTCGGACGGGATTAAGAATTTGCCAAGAAAGAGTTCACAGGAAAAATGAAAGAGAAGGATCTAACCCAAGAGTACATGAAAAAAGATGTAGATCCATGTAGTCACTACCGAAGGTTCATCCTTTTGGCAGTGCGCACGCTTTAAGCAAACTTCTTACGGAAGTAAAACATTAGATAAATCGAATTATTAAGTGTAGATTAGAATTTATAAAATATAAATAAATATTGATTATAAAATAGATCCCTGAATTATTAGAACATTAATATAAATAAAGTTTCGTTGTGTTTACTCTTTGATAATAAAAACACCCGATCTTTGTTGTTTTGAAAATGTTCAGCACCTGCAGTGCATGTTCTAAGGGACTCTGGATTGCACAGGTCAGTTATGCAATGCTTGTGCAGTATGTGGGTCGGCGCCATAGAGTAAGCTACTGATGAGAGTGCGTAGTAGAATGTCTTGGCAGATGTTACTGCAGCACAAATTATGTTTGTAATAGGTCAAGAAGATGTTTGCTATCTATAGGCGTTGTTAGACTATGTTCCATTGTTAAGAGATCGATAGTTAACAAGCTTGTTTCCTTCTGATGGACACGTCTGGTTGGACTATGGGTACAAGATCAAGTTAACTTGTCGACTATAGTTTGTGATTATTAAATTTCAGAGGATACTGAGCTTTAGGGTATAGTGGAACAGCCCTAAAAAGGCACTTGTACCCTGTGAGGGGCGGTAGAGGAAGAGGTGGATTATCTCGGAAAATAACATCGTTTCACAAACATTGACTTTGCCTCCGAATCACCAGCTGCCCCCAGACTTGTCTTCCTCGCACCCCTTAACGTTTACTTCGAGAATAGTACCAGCGTTTTCACCCGATCTGCGAAGTGCCTGTTCCACTTAACTCCTCACGCAGGTGTTACAAAATGTCCACCTTTAGTAACATTCCAACATTTGGAAATAGGTTTTGTATTTCAAAACTTTTTAATACATCTTGCGTACAGAAAGTAAGTACCTTTTGGTCATAAAAACAAAACTAGTACAGACACAGAAAAACTATTTATTGCAAAAAAATCTACAAACCTTAAACTATTTTTCTACATTGCTCTCATTATTTTGTAGGCAGTTGTTACAGCGCGGGACAAGTTTTTGTATGACTTCTTCATAAAACATTGCCGCCTGTGTTGTCGACCATGTGGTAACACGTTCTTTGAGGTTGTTGAAGTTTTGACCATCAAGGGATGATTTCAGGTGCAAAAAGAGATGGAAGTCGCTAGGAGCTGAACGGAGAGTGGTCAAACTGGTCCCAGTCAAAGTTGTAGTGTGAGGTCGGGTGGGCATTGACTTGAATCAAAACAATACAGTTTGTAAGTATTTCTCGGCGCTTATTCTGTATTGCGCGACGCAGCTTCTTAAACATCTCGCGGTAACCATTTACATTGATTGTTTCACATCACGATAAAAAAAATCCACCAGTAGAATGCCGCGTCTGTTCCGAAACACTGTGCGCATGATTTTTCAAGTTGTCAAGATTTGTTTGGTTTTAGTCTGCTGGTAACGAAGTACCGCCATTGCATAGATTGTTGTTTTGATTCAGAGGTTTCATAAGCAACCCAAGTCTCATCCCCGGTCGCTATCTGGCTCAGAATGTCATCACCGTCATAACGTGTCGAAAAGTCAAGTGCACTGCACTGACGCTGTTTGTTATGTGTTGTTCTGTAAAAACGTGGCACCCAACGACTACAGTTTACGAAAAATCAGAAATAATTACATTAAGAAGTGATCTTGAAATTTGCGCAAATTCCATAGAAAGAGCAGAAATTGCTCTACGGTTTTCCTTAATATTTTCTCGTGTTGCACGAAACAATTCATCTCTAACCAAAGATGGACACCCACATCGTTCTTCATCGCCGACTAGATTACGTCCTCCATTGAACTGTCGAAACCATCTCCTTACCATTGAATCACTGATCGCATTTCCCTAAATCTGGCAGATCTGTCGATGAATGTCCGACTGGTTTAGTGTTCAGAAAACGAATTACAGATTTAATCTCACAAACGGCGGGATTTTCAATCAACTTCGTCATTCTAAACCACCACTTACAAAGCGTAAACAACAAACAGCGATGTCAGGATATTTTTGACAAGTTATAGTAAAACAGGTCCTCGCGTTTGGTCACTTTGGCCACTTCCGACAGACAGACATTATTTTTAAAAAACACTTTTTTCGATTCAGGTACTTCAAAACGTAAATATACGCAAAAGCACGACATCGATTTTTTACCGATTACATTTTTTTTTATCCAGTTGTGATGGGCTCCTCATTTCGATTACCGACTTAATCTCTGGAGTGAAGTCCTCGCTTATTGCAGGCGAAGCTTTCCAATGTTGTAAGGATGTTCAAACGGCAAACAGTTCAGATCCCTCCAGTTAGAATTCTAAGGTTCGCAACTAGTTTGACGCTAACTTAGCTTGTTTACCCAAAAGTTAAATATTCTCTATTGGTCTGAAACTAAGCTAAATACATTTTATAAAACTAAAACGGCGATAAAAGCAGGAGCACGGTAGTACTCTGGTCTTTACGAGACCTATTAGGACCTTGTGAGACGCACTACCTAGAATAAACTCTGGACTCTAGCTTTCTACTGGTCGATAGTGTGTTCAAGGTGGAAGCCATATATATACTACGTAAATATTGGGTTTTCAACATTTATCTTTTGAAAGGAAAAATAAGTTCTATAACAGATGTTTATTTGACTATTTTTTTTTTTTTAATGAACACATGTAAGTTATAAGTAAAAATCTACATTAAAGTTAAAATATGCAGCCTGAAGTAAGTTAGGTACAAAATTACTAAGAAACAAAAATTTCGCCATATTACTTTAGTACCAGTTAATTTACTTTAAATATACTGGTAGTTTTGTATTTAAAACATTAATAAATTCAAAGTCAACGTAACTATGAGTTTAATCAAAATTGGTTTTAAAAACAAGTAAAAACTTTCTGAGCCTTTAAATCAAATTTTAGTTTTGAAATTAGTAAAAGACGATTTAAAATGTATTCGTTTCTACTCTAAAACAGAGCAGAAAATGTATAGTTCTAAAACAATTCTTGATTGCTTTTCTATCCATTATTTTTTTTAAGAGTAGAAACGTCCTTCATTTCCATTAAAAATCGATGTTTTCTGATTTTTCTGGAACAATATTTAGTCTGTACCACGTCCAACAGTATTCTCACTCTTTCAGTGAAAGCTAAGAAAGTATTTTAAAAGTTTAATTTAAGTACTGTCAGTTACATTGGAAATTACCCAATAAAAAGTTCTGGCAACTCAACATTGGCCACCATCAGGAATTGAAATCACGTGGCAGCATGATAGCCAACAATGTCTGACCTATGACCCGCACTTGTAGACTGATGTCAAGGGATTTACTTTCTAAAACTAACGATCGGAAAAGTGCAACACCTCTGAGCTCAACAAAACACCTGTAGGGGATGACATTAAGTTGTTAGAACAACCCAAGGGGATGAAACTCGTGGAAGTTCTTCAACCCGGCACCAACCATTATATGTTAAAAAAAACACGTCGACCCGGCACTGGTCCCTTCACATGACAGTATGTCAACCCGGCACCAGCCACCCATCTTACCAATTCTACCTAGAACATTCCCCCTCAACCCCTCCATTCTCTTTTTTCTTCTCTTAATCACCTCCCCTTTCCGTAAGGTGCCGTAGGTTAGGTTAGGTTAGGTTAGGTTAGAATGAGGGGTGTATGTTTGGTGTTGTGGAGGGGGAGGCGACACGTCTACCCGGACCAGGGGATGAGATGCCTAGGGTTCGAGCGAGGGAAAGAAGAGAACGAGGGGTGTATGTTTGGTGTTGTGGAGGGGGAGGCGGCACGTTTACCCGGACCAGGTAATGAGATGCCTAAGGTTTGAGGGAGGAAAAGAAGAGAATGAGCGGGTGTATGTTTGGTGTTGTGGAGGGGGAATCTCGCTCGCCTACCTTTAAACTGCCTCGGTGCCGGGTTAAGTTGTGAAATTAGTAACGCCTGATTAACCTTATAGCGGTGATCAGATTTGGTGCCGGATAGACGGGAAATTCGTAGGTAGAAATACAAACTTAAAACGAGTCGAAACTATTAGTCACTAAAAATGTTAGTTAGTAGTAAATTAAAAAGTGAAAATGAATTATGAACGCTTTCTTTGAAACAATATTTAAACATTTAAATAAAGGGTCACAAATTAATTAACAAAGTTTATATATTTCATAAAGGAGTTTACACATTTAACTTGCTTCGCTTGTACCATTAACAATCGCTCGGTTTATTTTTGTGTTTGCCAATTATTTCTGTAATGTATTTATCTTGCAATTTTGCGCACGAGTTTGGGTCATGCTTCTTTACAATTCACTAAAATTTGAACGAAATCGGTAGAGCCGATTTTGAGAAATTACGTTTTTATAACAGCCCATGATTGTTTTGTTTTTACCAACAACTAACTAACTGGAATTTTTGGAGAGATGACAACGTTTTGTTTGGCTCGTTAGAGACCACACTTGATCAAACTTTGATCAGAATCGGTAAAGTCAATTTAAAAAAAAATAGCGTTTGCTTTTTTTAGACAGCTACCTTAAAATTTTGTGTTATCAAAAATTATCGAGATATGGGGCAAAATATACAAAATTTGATTATAATCGGTCCACGCGTTTTCTCTGTAGAGCACTGAAAATTGACATTGATTTGGTCCATCGCATATCTTTCTCTATTTTACTTATATGTTATAGTTTGATTGGTGTAGCTCGTGTATCACTGAAGAGGACGACCTTGTCGTTGAAACGCGTCTGATACTTAGGCGTATTTTTATGAGAATTGTGTTCTGTTTGTTTGTTATCCTGTATATGTAAAAAAAAATAAAAAAGTTCAACACGCACGCGCACACACACACGCGCGCGCGCACATACACACGCACTTACAAGTAAAACAAAAATTCGAAGTCAATACCATTTGAAACTTTTTAAACAAATTACTGATCATAACCTGCAAACTTTCTAACACACTTGTGAATTACTTTGAAATATGATATAGAAATTATACGTCTACAAATTTTTCAATTTGTATAAACAATATTTTGACTTTTCGGACTATTAATAAGTAGAACCAATAATTTTAAATGAACTAAATTAAATGAAAAGTCTCCTTTGCTTTAATTAACCTATCTTTCATCTTTGTTTATATTGGGAAAGTTGGCAGGACTTCAAAGCAGACTGTAAACGTAAACAAAACAAATAGAGATGAACTCCCTTGATATATTATGATAATTATTGATGAAGCGTGTTTGTTTATTAGCAGAATAGCTGACGTGATGGTTGTAGTCTCAACTGAACTGACTTTAGAAGGTGTTTTTCGTAGAGCATAGAGTTTATACTTACGTAGGTGCTCTCCAAAAAACACCTTATAAAAAGGGATTTAAAAAAAAAGATGTGTCGGACCAAAATAGTTGATATGGCCTGTATATGACTTTCCAAAAGTACACACAAATGTTGAGATGAGGATTATAGAAACTAGGCCGCTTAAGAGAACACGATTTTATAAAAATAACTGTCCCCCATTTGTCTACGAACCCAAAGGTTTTAACACGCTCTGGGCACTTTTTCAAATCTTGTTACGCCTTGTCTCCCTGCTCTTTTGGATACCGACATTCACTGAACTCCTATTTTGATAAATAAATGTCTAAAACGGAATTTCTATGGTTAACAAAAATTGGAAATAGGCAAGATTCCTTTTAAAACAAGACGATTCGAATATATTTCATATTTTTAAATTAACAGTGTCCTTGAGACATGTTTTTCCTCTTACTTACATTAGAAACTATCCAAACCTAACATTAGAAATGTTATAAAACTCCATATAGTGCAATTGATATGTGATGTTTGTCTATAACAGATTTCAGAGTGGTCGAAATATTGCTATGACCTGTCTCGTGGTAGGCCTACTTGATTGACAGTTAATAGCTGTGTTGTAAGATTAAATTTATTTATTTTATTTGCTATTCATATTTCATGTGAAACATCTTATGAGGCTGTACGGGAGTAAAGCGTCGCTATGGATGATCAAACGTTCTTTGTAGTTCCTCTCTGCGCCACGAGTAGCCTGCAGAGTAAGTTGCATTGTTGAAAATATTTTGTTTTAAATGTGGAGTTTAGTTTGTTCTTTATGAATGTACGTGTAAAAAGTATTTTAGTTAATGTTATTGTATGTTATTTTCAAACTGAACCTTTATTTATTTATTATTAGTTCATTATTTACTATATTGTACTTTCGTTCAACTATTAGATGAAGTTGTTATAATAACCAAAGTACTTAGGCCTACGTGTTGTGTTTATTAGGTTATGATTTTGTCTATAACACAAATAATATTACTATTGATATTGTTGCTCTATTGTAAGAATATTGATGTAGTTTATATTGATAGTAGTATAATAAATTGTGTTTTTGGAACTCTTGAATATGGATATTCACAAGGTTTTCTATTTACTTAACTAAGGTAATTTGAAAGAATTATTTTAATTATAAAATGTTCTGCATTGAAGTAATTATCGAAATCTGTTTAACAGCATCAAAAGAAATATAATGTTTTTTGGGGAACGTGATTTGTAAATTCTGTATTATATTCAACCATCTTTTGACAAGCAGGAATTCTAAATTTGTTTTTGAGGTAAGGTAAAAGCTGAAAATAAACTTCATTTATATTTTATAATCCATTTATATGTCGAGAAGTGAAATACACAAACACAAAACTCTTTTTATAAATTGTTTTATCCTTCTCACATAATGTTTGGTTCTAACACAGTTAAAGCTTTAATTTAAAAAAAAAAAATTACCCTTTGTTTTCTGATCAAATCAGTTTCACGAAATGTCTGTCAAAATTACACATATCTACAATGTGTCAAAAAGTATCAAATTACATTTATTGTTACGTTTAATTGACGTATTTTGTTGGTGTTTTAACCAAAGAGATTAAATTTCTAAATTAGAAATTATCTGCATTAATTAGTTCATAAATTATTCTTCCACCTGTGCGTTCATAATTTTTCTTATAATTACAATTTCTAAATTAAAAAATCAGCTACAAATTCCATCTTTTGTAAACATTGACTCAGAGAGACACATTCTAAGCAGAACTCTGTATTATTACAGATATTTGGAATCCGCGCAGTTGGCATCATGTAACGCCCAACTAGCTCTCCAACACCCGACAAATTTTTGTCATCCTCAGTCAGCTATGTTTAGATTTATATTAAATAAAAATATATACCGCGCTTGCGTACTGTCCACTAGAGAGCCGTGTTGTGAAACTTTGAGTTGACAGTGTTTTTGTAAAGTGTTGTGTTCTTATAAGTTTTAATGTATAAAAAAAGGAAACACAAGGTTGGTAATATGTAAAATATGATTATAACTAATATATAAAATCATAACATTTGAGGAATACAACGTGAATAAAAAAACTATAATTTTAATTTGGAGTATTCCTAAATATGTAAACTTTTATTCGCTTTTCTTGTTTGCTGATCTCAACCGCTGGCAGGCATTAATTAAATTATAAACATTTCAAAAATTCCCGAGAGTAGGTAGAAACTACTATATAAAATCAAACGCAACTCCAACAAAATGTCCTTAAGTTTGCTCAATAATTAAATTATTTTGAACATTTAAAAGATAAAGGGTTAGTTACGTATAACCCGATCTTAAAATAATATAACTTAAATTGTACGTTATATTTTTTAATGTTTTGTACTTTGACATCAGATTGTAACCGTATACAAGCCTCGGTACACATAAAAACTTCAAAAGAAACTAAATTTTACTAAGTTTAAATTTAATATTATTTTGTACACCCTGTAAGACTGTCTCAATTTTATATAAACAAAAAATTTAAAGTTTGTGGTTTATAGAATTTAATTTTTACTAAATAATAATGTTTTTATTTAGAAACTTTCTTTAGTAGGTAATCTAGATCTACTTCAAAACTGTATTCAGTCACAGAGCTAAATTTAGATTTTACTATGCAGTTAATTAAATTTTATTTTATTTGTACAAACTCTCCTATTTTAGTTTTTGTAAAATTATTTTCCACATAAATAGTTTAAGAGTCAGCGGGTTTTATGATTTTTCATCTTTTTCTTAACCCCATTCAAAATACAACCCTAAACTCTTTTAGTGTAAATGTGCAAACAAAATTGTTTCTCAGACGAAAAACAGTGATATTATTGTACTTCTATTTTGCCTAAATACATTTTATAATAAAATTTCTTTTCGATGGTATCTTATTTATTCAGCTAACAGCTGACTCTTATGACCTTTGTAAAAGGCGAGATAACACACAACTTATGTTATTTGTATTTTTTGTATTTGGTAAACTTTTGAAGTGTCCCTCTTACAATACAAATAATAAATAATTACTTACATAGTATTTCAAAATATCCTTTGTCGATCTGAAAAACAGGACACATGTATCACCCACCACTTAAATGTTTTTAATCACTTTCGATTTTGTAAATATAACTGTTTCTCAATTTATAATTCTTTTTAAAAATCAAAACTTTATTTGTTCTATCACTAAATTTTTATTTTTCGTTTAATTTATTACACTTAAGATTTTTAATTTTTCCTATTGAACTCTGTCACTTCTCAGGGTGGAGTGAAAGCGGTATACAGCCTCATGTAAATTCTTCCCTTTCCCCGTTTTATTTCTTCGGTCAATTAAGAACGTGATTTTAACATCAAAACTTATTTTATTGGTTTGCCAAGTTTGTTTTTAAAATAATTAAATACAATTATAACAAATCTGACATTTTTTTTTTTTTTTAAATAATTCATCCTAAAATTGGAGCCATTTTAAATTTTTTAATTAAACTCAATTTCTTTCACATGCTAGTTATTTTTATATATTTTTTTTTATCTGAATTTTGCTATTGTATGCATTTTTGTAATTTGAAATAACAACGACTTGTTTTGACGGTTGTCTATGATTGGCATCTATGATTTTCTACGGTAAAAAGGGTCATTTCTTAGACTACAGTAGGCCTAGCCAACTTAAGATACCTCAAGAATTAAATATTAAACTATATTTTTGAAAAAAAAATTGCCGATTTTATACAATTTATACTTTTAAGGAGCCGATTTTGATAGAATTGTCTCGACCCTCAAAAATGTCTTAAAACAAACTCTTAATGTTAAATATTTATTTATTTTTGAATACATTGAGTTCAAGTTTGACATGAGTTGGTGACTTTATCCTTTTTGTACGCAAAGAAAGAAAGAAAATTGTCAAGGTTTTAGCATTTTGATATGTCAAGGATTTGTTTAATTGAAACATCTGTCTATCCTTAGCATGTAAGATTTTCTTCAGTAAATCGATTTATTTCTTAAGCTAAAGTATCCAACCTAAAAAATTAAAAACTAAACTATATTTGAGGAAAAAAATTACCCACTGATTTTATAAAATTTATATGTTTAAGAAGGTAAATTCCAGTTTGACAGAATGGTCTCGTTCCCCAAAAAATAAAACAATCTCAAAATAGTAAACATTTATTTATTTTGTAATACCTTGAATTCAAATTTGACATGCGTAAGTCACACTCATATCTTTTTTAAATGCAAAAAAATAAACAAAAAACCTAAAATAGTGAAAAATTTATATTGATTGGCTTCGACCAATATTTACGTTTTAAGGTACTGATATTGAATTATTCTACTTTCTCCCATCAATGCTACAAAATAGGTATAATAAAAAAAAAAAAGATTTAGTTAACATATTCAACTTTATTATTTTAATGTAAATACTCCGTTAAAGACCAACTTTGCCCAAAATAGTTGTTTTTGGAATAATCCATATTTCTCGTTACATCCTAAACAAAATTTGATGTGGGCTTATTTGGCGTTTAAACGTGTAAATCAAATATATTCTCCATATTCGGCAGTTTTGATTGTTAATGTAACCATGCCTCGTAACTAAAAAAAAAACACGATCCCACATTTCAATACCCTTGTCATTAACAATCAAAATGATGGTCCACCTGTGCTTTTCCAATCATATACACTGTCAGTCTCTCGAAATTTATTAATCAGACGCGATATTGTTGACTTATTAGGTACTGGAAAATTGGGAAATTGAAACTGGAACTAGTTTTTTTTTACTTATTTGTAAGATTTAGTTTGAAAAAGACCAAGTTGAATATATACACACACTTACAAAGACAAATGCATACTGGAATAGCACTAGTGCATTACAATAACACATGTCGAGTCAACAATGAGAATAGTTTTGCCAACTGATATTTGGGGAAAACAAAATTTACCTATGCGTAACTTATACCTTGATAAACTTCGGGTTTCGTCCTTTTTGAAACGCCCGTTAGTAGGGTAGTTGGCGTATAAACAAAACACAAAATATCTATTTTATCAAAATTGACTCTACAAAATTAAAATCTCTTCCCAAGGGTCCACAAATCGTATTATCCCAAAATACCTGTTCTGTAGTTATTGGTTAAGAAGTGGGAATGAACTGAGGACTCCGTCTTAAAAGATAAAATATCTCGAATTTGGATGGAACGATTTCTATGAAATTTTCGTTAAAAGTGAAGGTTTATAGTCCAACTCCAAAGAATATTCCAGTTTGTAAATAATTTGGAAAATATTAAAATTAATAATTTTATATATATTAATTACCTTTATTAGTAGTCAGAGCAATTCTTTTTTTGTAGAAACACTACAGCGCTGTCAGTCTCCGTTCAGAAACACAGAAACTATACCGCAGCCACGCCAGTATATAGGTTGTATGACATTTGACGAAGAGTTAACCTCTGATAGATTTTATATTGTTTTTTGTGTCATGTTATCGTGTGTGTTCAGTGTCGTTGTGTGTTTTATTTAAGTGTTAAGCCTACACCTGACGAAGCCGGCTGTGAACGGCGAAACAGCGCTGTAGTGTTTCTACAACAAAATAAGAATTGCTCTGACTACTAATAAAGGTAACTAATACATATATATACATCAGCAATTCGTAAAAAGCGAATAAACTTTATAGTTTTACATATGATTATAAAGAATATAATATAATAATTTTAAAACTAAAACCATATATTATTTCACAAAGAACTGTATACCAGTTTGTCAACAAATCAATAAATCCGATTTTTGTTAAAATTATAGATTTTATGAACGTATTATTTATGAACACTCCAAATTTATGGAATCTTACCTACAAAAGAGGAATTAATGTGAATATATATTTCAACATTGATAACTTACATTATACAAGTTGTATCTGGTAGAAGGAAAGAGCGATTGTTTCGCCAAAAAAGCCTGTTTTTCGAAATAAACATTTAATATTGCAAAAATATCCCAGAGAAATTAAAAAATTAAAATGTACTCATAGTGTACTTCCCCAAAAATGATTGAATTCTTTAACATCCCCACATTATATCCAATTGTTTTGTTATGCAATCTAACGCTTCCAATGTTCCAGACAGATCAAATCATTAATTTAAGCTGTGATACATTCTGTGGACCAGCATCAAAATAGTTGGCACTTATTCCCAACTTCTCAATGCTTCCAACAGATATAATTATATTTTAAATAAACTAGTGCAGTTTCATTCAAAAATTCCTTTTGCTATAACTATAAATAAATCAAAGGGATAACATAAAATGCTTATGATTAGATTTGACAACAGATTGTTTTTCCAGAATGGCTTTTATGTTTGTTTATTTAGGTTCAAAACTGGGAAAATCAATAATATTTTGTTATCACAATGTAACAAAACTTTGAATATTGTGCAGCCTATATGCACGGGGTCTTTCAAAAGTAAGTTAAAACTTTAAATGTTTGTGGTTTCGTTATTTATTGTCCAATCCACGAGAAAAACTATTAATTTGGGATTTATTAAAACATCAGCTGTTATTTGTTGCCATAGCAACGAGTTTTCTCATTGTTGAATAATTTCAAACACAGGAATCTAGTAGGTGGTAAACTTGTAGTAGTTTACAAAAAATAATTGATTTTTTTTTTATTCCATCATGACTTTACAAACACAGATCACATTGATTCAGTGTTATTATGAATGTGAACGGAGTTTATCAGCCGAAGAAAGTTTCATACTCGCAACGATTTAAAAGACAGTGTATAGCTTATGAAAAGCTTAGTAAGTTTGAAACCACCGGGTCCATTGGAGACATTAAAAGTAAGAGCAGAAATTGCCGTCGCTGAAATCTTAAGTGGAAATTAGTTTTGGTACACTGAATACCGAGAACTTAGCGTTTGCACAAACTTTTATATTGGTCAGAAAATAATATGGCGAACCCTTAGAAATAACCCTAACTAGTAAGAATTTTGCTTAATTTTAAGTTAAAAAAAAAAAATTAAATCACTTTTAATTCTAAAGGATATAATACATTTTATTTTGTTCTATGTTACAAGTTAAATATCCTGTTAATTAAAGTTGTAACTTACTGTTGAAAGACCTGGTATCTTTAGTATGGTGAATTTGTCATCATATTATAGATACTGGAAAAGTAAGACCCTAAAACCAGCTGTTGTTCCAACAAACGTAGCGAGTTCTTGGGAAAGTTAAGAGTGGAACCATAAGGAGTACCCTGAGGGGCTCACTTCAGTGAGTACCGTCTTGACAATCCCGCAGAATCCTAACTGGATCTACACGGTTTTAAAATTAGTATTGGGTTATATCCCTCTCTTCCATCTTTCTTATTAGGTTTCTCTTGGTCGATTCTTGTTCTTTCCCGTTCCTGAAACTTTTAGCGTATTTTCGAGGGTTAAAGGTCTTTTTATTTCTTTCTTCTTCTTTTTTTTAAAGCGATGATAACAGAGGTTTTTACCATTGAATAACAAGAAGAGAAAATGTATGCATGAATCAATTCAGTGTTTCTTAACCCTACAAGTGACAATGTTAAAGGTTTTGTTTTCTTTATGAAATTCATAAAAAATAATAATTGTATGCAAAACCTAACTTGTAGGATATCATTTTTCTCAGAAAGATGCGTAGAATTTATCTATGTAATATATATATATATATATATATATATATATATATATATATTGGAAACGGTTTTGGAGTAAGTATGTTAGATGTCAAAAAATGAAGTTAACATTTTTCAGAAAAAACCTGTATCATCCAAAATCAATAGCTTACCACCTTTTTTAAAGATATACAAAAGTTTTGTATAATATTTTTGAATATATGTAGAGGAAAAAAAAAATTATTTTTTACATTTTCAAAAAAATTGTCTTACGATAAAAGGGAAAATGATTTGCCTAATTTGAAAAAAATCACCATTAAATTATTAATTTGATTAAATAAAATTGTTAACATTTTATGAACTTTTGATTGTATGGTAATAATCTATGAATAATTATCTTCAAAACAGTATAAAAATTATTGCCGTAGGATCATTTATACTAGGCTAAATGTTGAATTGCAAAAAAAGTGATTTCTTGTCATATAAACACTAGAATGACAGCGGAATAGCGGAATAGTACCTCTTCTAGGGTTAACTTATAACAGCAACGAATGATGAATGCAGTCAAATATTTTGAAAAAAAAAATCAAATGTAATGAAGAATTTTTTCCCTATAGTCCAATGCCTAGCTTTTATCATTACTTAAGTAAAGAAGAGTTGAGATTATGGTATTATTATCATACACAAAAACTGTTAAAGGCTAAGAATGTTATTTTCTTCAAGTGACAGAGTTATTTGTTATTGACTCACAATCCGCTCACATTTAGATATAATAACCTGTAGAACGAGGTTAGGTTAGGTTACCAATAAAATTAACTAGAATGTGACCTAAACAAACAGATAAAATCTATTTGTTAAAAAAAAACTTTAAAAAAATAGGCAAAGTAGAAACAATAGTGTGACTACAGCGAATTAACCTACGAGCTTTGCCAACGTCTGTGTTCACAACTAGATTCTGAAAAGTGTCTTTGTAACGTTAACACAGAATTATTTAGAGAATTGGCAATATCAAGTGATGGAAGTTGGAGATCTCCAAAGCCAAGGAAATAGGGGAGGGGGAGAATGTAGAAAGGAGGGAACAATATAGAATCCAATTTGTGAACAGCAATGTTACAATGTGGACCAGTATATTGTTAACTAACAATTAATGAACTTTAAATAGATTGTATTGCGCTTGCGTGTGTGTACATAGGTTTCAAATTAGCCAGCCACTTGGCTCGGTGACAGTGTATAGTGCATGTGTACTTTGATTAAATGGATGTCTGTTGTGTGACAAGGCTTAATCACATTGTAAGCATTTTGAAAATTGTTTTTATTTAAAGTTAATTTAAGTGAACCCCCCCCCCCCCAATCTTATAATTTGTTAGGTTTTATTTTTTTAATTCATTGAGGCCTGTACTCTCTGCCGAACCAAATTGTAAATGTTAGATTTGATTGGTGAATTTACAAAATCGTTAAATATTTTTAGCGATATTTTAACTCTTAAATAACTTTTTAAATGATAAAAAAGTTATTTTAACTCTTAAATAACTTTTTAAATGATAAAAAAGTTATATCAAAAAATATTAAATGATAAAAAATATCAGATGAGCTTAAAATATCGAATATGCATTTAATTATAACCAAAGGGCTTTTATGAATTAATACTCTTGTTTTTTTAACGAACAATAAATAAACTTATAATTTACTTTTTGATTCAGCTCTTTGTACAGTGAAACTTTAGCTTAAAACCAAAAAGAAATTTGTTTTAAACTCCACATAATAAATTATCTATATCAATATTGCACGAACAATGAGAAAATCAAATATAAAAATTAGTTTGGTTTGGTTTGGTTAGGTTAGGTTATCAATATCGTATGAACAATGAAAAAATAAAATTTAAAAATTGGTTAAGCAATTGCGCTCATATTTTAGCAAATTGTAAAAGTTTACCACACTCACTAATATAATAGGCCTATTCCAAATACTGGAGGTAAAAAAATTGCAGGTTGTAAAATTGCAATATAACAATTTTTTAAAAAATTATCTGACAGTCACGGATTAATTTTCATTTGTTTTTTCCAAATTACTATTCAACTGTAATGGACTTTAGGTTATACAATTTTACATTTCAATGAACTTCAATTTCACTTAAGCAATTTTGATATCATAGCTCAATATTTTTATATCATATATTAATCTTTTAAAATAGCTTCAATGTTAGAACTTCATACTTTAATTAACTCATTCAGACCTTTTTTTTCGAGGGGGTAGGATAGGTTAGGTTAGGGTAGGTTATATTTGTGAAACGAGAAAGTTTGATTGATTTTGAGGGTGTGGTCATTTGTTTTTTTTTTCGTTTTTAATACGTTTGACTTTTCAATTGACACATTCTTATCTATTTTCGATAAGTATTATTTTTTGTTTCCTAACTGTAGCTTTTTTGGCATCCATTATTAAAAAATGGGTGAGTTGATTGATCTATAATTTTTATTTTAATGCAGGAAAAATTTATCTCGATTTTGACTATAGATGATTTTTTTCTTATTGTTTAAAGGCTAAAAAAATTTCCGTCATCCTCGTCTAGTAAAAAAAACAAACAAATTAAAGATGACTGGACAAATTTGAATATTAATTCAATTTTGAATTTTGTGTGAAATACAATTCGAGCATTTTTTATCAAATATTGAATTTAATATAACAATTAATGTTTCCTAACCTAAAAGTTTCAAAATGGTTCTGGAAAAATAAAATGTTCTAGTTACTGACTGGTGTTTACATTAAACCTATTTTAGAAGTTACTTTAATATCCTGAATTAAAATTTATAATTTTGGGTGCCGTTTTGAAACTTTTCGGTTAGAAAATATAATTCTGTTAACTTTTAGATTATGTAATGAAAAATACATGTTAGTACTTAAAGCAAGATAAATCTGAATTTTTAATTTCTGGACTAACATTTTATATGTTATATAGTAAAGAAAATTATAACTTTCATAAAATTTTCAAATTTTAAATATAATACTGATGCCAAAATTTAAAAGAGAAGCAAATAGTAACTATTTATAAAATCTAAACCCTACATCGACTGTTATGTCTATTATATGTTTCTGTACGAAACATATACAATGAGACCCAATATATATATATATATATATATATATATATATATATATATATATATATATCAGGAGTTATATAAAATATATATAGTTATATAAAAAGTAAGATCAGATATTTGACCAAATAACTCAAGTGGTATATCAAGAGTTAGATTTTAGATGCGGTATTTGACAATAATATAAAGTGTGTAGGCGATATAAAACTTTTAATAATAATAATAAGTTTTAGATTCAGACTTATCTAAAGCCAAATCCATAACACAATCCGAGGATATATATTTATGTATTCATCCTTACGGCCCAAACGACTAATCAGATGTTCATACAGTTTTCACTAATATCTTCCTAAGGTAGACTAGTTGTACATTGTGAAACTCAATTATTTAATATTAATTTTTAAACTCCCCAAACAAAATATTTCATAAAATGCTATTAAAGCTTCCTAAGCTACCTTCCATATGGAAAAGGATAAACTCATAAATAATAAAAGTTACTTTTTATTTGTTAGTATATATTGACAACATTGTGTCTCGTGGTATGTCCATGGGATCTTTAATACTTTGGTTTCTTGTTGCCTTCTGCATTCTATAGCATGGACTATATTTGGTGCTTCTGCCTCTAGAAACATCAAATGTTTATAAATTAGAAATGGAAACATTGAAGGACAATCTATAATATAGTAATTTCGTAGGCAAGATTGTGTGCAATCCATGTGTTCAAGATACATTAGCTACAGCTAAAAACAAATTAAAGATTGGAGTGAAGATATAAGTTTAAAGATACATATATTTTTCATAGTTTAAAGGTGAAAACCTTGTGGCGGTCATACCCTTAAAAGAAAATAAAGAAAAAAAGAATAAAATAATGAATCTTCACCCTTAAATACAGTAGTAGCGTCTGTGTCGGAAGAGAACAAAAGTTAGTCAAAAGAGAGAGGAAATATGAAATAGAGGGATCTAACTCAAACCTTTATGAAAAAAGGTATAGATCCAGGCAGGCTCCTTCAGAATTGTCACATTCGTACTAACTATATTGACGTTCTAAGGAATTAGGTTATAGATAAAATCACATAATGATTTGGTTAAATAAATATTGGTTAACAATTTATTGGGTAGACAAATATTAATTTCATAAAATATTATTTTCATAAGGTTAACTAATAATAGTAATAGTATTGGCTGTTTTAATCATACCGTGGTGTCTAACATAAGTTATTTGCTAGCACAGTTTCAAATTTGTTCTGGCATCCATCTTTAGGTGTCAAGTATTAAAACGGTTCACTCACTCACACATACCCATTAGAAAATGTTAAATTATCTCAAACAATCAAAATATACTAAAAACACAGTCAGTCCTGGTATTATTAACATGATTATAAATAAATGTTGAGCTTAACTTGTGCGATAATAATAGATAGAATAAAATTTAAACACAAGTTCTCACAAATTACATTTACTTAATCAAACGCGTTTCAACGACAAAGTCGCCATTCTCAGTGATACACGAGATACAATAACTAATAACTTAAACAATAATTATTGTAGCTCATGTATCACTGAAACATGTTTGATTAAGTAAACGTAATTTTTGTTAGAACTTGTGTTCAAGTTATTCTATCTATTATTAGCATGGTTTAATTGGACATTTGTCATCATTTTTGTATTAATGTTGTAGCTAATACACAACGTTTTGAGAGCATAAATCAACTCTCATTTTCAAGTGCAAAACTAGAACATAAAATAGAAAAATACCAACATATCTTGGTAGCCTAAGATTGGAATCTTTTAAATGTTGGTATTCTTCTCTTTTATGTTCTAGATTTGCACTTGAGAAAGAGAATTGATTTATACTCTTGTAACATCATTTAGTTTTCATATACACAAATGATAACAAATGTTCGATTAAACCATGTTAATAATATGAACACTCCATCATTATCACATTAAAATCAGAAAAATCCTGGAATGGTAATTAATGATTACAACATATATTTAATACCATTATTAATTTTAACAGTGAGAAGAACTCAATTAATTATGAAATTATTATTTTTTAACAATTAATTAATCTTACACTTGCAAGTTTGTTTAGTGTAAGTTAAATAGAATGTAACTTTAAATGTCACAAACTATCTAATTTCTGAGATATGTTGAGCTACTATGGATCATACTCAAAACAATTTTTTTAATTAGCTGCTATTTTAAAGTTAACAGACCAATTTTTTAACCATGAATTGTAAAACCTAACCATATTTGATCAATTCCACACTAAAATGTACTTCTGGAGTATTTACTATATTACCACCATACGTCAGTACTTGATGTGTCGTAACTCTGATGGGTAAGATCAGAGGATATCACTTCCATATGCTCAATTGATGGTGTTTCCATGAGGAGAGATAGCAATCCCTGTAATTTATATGTATAAAAATATGAAATTTACATTAATAGCAAACTTACCATTGTCATGGTGGATGGTTTTTGTTAAATCACATTATAAGCCTAGGTTATGACACAAATAACATTACAGGATGTGATTATTTGTGTTACAGAAATCAAAAAGGAAAGAATATAATAAAAATGTCGTTAAAGAAAGATGCGAAAATGATTCAACTGACCAAGCTGAAGAACAACTGCCGTATCTTATCAAACAATCAGACATAATGGGCCGGTAAGTTATTTATGTCATTTTATAAAAATGGATAGTATCTATTCCACGTGTCTCTCAGCTATGTCTTTACTCAGACCCAATTTAAAAATTCAACTTCAAAAGAATTAGACAAGATACTTAATAAGATATTTTTAGAAAATAAGAAACGAATTACTATTCCTACTATTAGAGACTCACTTTAAATTATATATTAAAAATTTCGTTGCAAGAGATAATTATTTTTGTTAAATAATTGTTGACAGTAAATAGTGGTATCGTTGGTCCAGAATGTCTTGCTTCTAAAATGATCAGTAGTTCAACAAGTAGTAGGAACCAAAATATTAGCAAAAAATAATTTTAAATGGTTGTAAATTTTCAATCGACAGTGAAACATATAGAATATTTTTAATTTTGACTCTGTGCCATTAAGAAAAGGAATGTCTGTGCCATGTTTCGTGGACATAAATTCATTAGTTTTCAGAAAAATAAACTAGAAGAACATCCAGAAAGGTGTAACCATGTGATTTGGACCATGTGATTCGGACAGATAGAATGTTCAATTTTCAAAATTAGAGGTTTTATTTTTCTTAGTACAAAGGTTTTTCTTTCATTCTGAATAAAAATAAAACAAACTGTCAAGGTCGTTTAGAAAATTTAGTTTCTTGTTTCTTGTGTAGGCAAATTGATTTTTTACAAACTTTGGCCTAGCCCTATAAAATAAATGGTGAGGTATAAGTAGGTAAATTTGTGTGATGTCACAAAAGAATGTAGTTGAAAAATTTCTCGAATATATCAATTTAGTTACGCTTTTGTAAAATCAGTTGTCAAATTATTATGATCCCATTGTTGACATTGTATAACAAGTAATAATGTTGAGACACTTGGTAGTCACACCCAAATATAAAATCCCTACTGTTTGTAGTTTCTATGGGCTAAAAAGTGTAATCCCACTGAAATTCATGGGTAGTTAAGTGAAGTTTACAGTAAAAAAGCTTTTCCTCACCAGGCCATTATAGAATGCTGTGAGTTGTTTAAAAATGGCCACAGTAAAATTGAGGATGATTGTAAGCAAGGAAGACAATCGACTTCGGTCACAGATGGCAATGTCAAAGTGTTCAACAATTGATTCTTGCAAACAGAAAAATTCCGAGGATAAAATCACAACTGAGATGAATATTTCTCATTGAAGTATGTAAAGTATCATCTGTATCTTAACATCTGCAGTTTCGAAAAGTGTGTGCTAGCTAGGTGCCTCACTTACTCACAGAAAACAAAGATAAGCATTTTCAATCAGCTTTACAGTTCTTGTGTAGGGAAGGCAATGTATTTTTGAACAGATTTGTAACTGGAGGTAAAAGCTGGGTCCATCATTTCACTCCAGAAACAAAACAAAGTTCACACGAACGGAGTCATGGTCAACCTTCCTATCCAAAAAAGTTTCAAATGGTACCATCAGCAGAGAAAGTGATGTCGACTCTTTTTATGACAATTAAGATGTAGTGTACACTGGGTTCATACCATGGGGAACAATTAATGCAGCAGCTTACTGTGAAATCTTGAATAAACTAAGAAAAGCAATTAAAGATCACCACCCAGAAAAAGTGGTAAAAGGTGTTGTGTTCCTCTATGACTCATTCTGCCTGTCACAAGATCTCCCATAAGGCAGAAGTTCAAGTGGGAACATCCTCCATATAGTCAGACCTTGTGATTTCCACGTGTTCAGTTCAATGAAAGAAGTTCTTGCCAAACAGAAATTTGGAAATGATGAAGAAGTGAAAAATGGAGTAAGAATATGGATGTCAAAAGTTGGAAACAATTTTTTTTTATTGAAGGAGTTGAAAAATTTGTCACTTCATATGATAAATGTTGAATCAAAATGGTGATTATGTAGAAAAGTAGTTTCAGAATAAATGAAAACATTTTAAACATATTTTGTACAGTATAACTTTTTATTTTTTTAGGATAGTGCAATTTACTTTTTGGACTGCCCTTCATATTTTTATCGCCACTGTAATGAAACTTCATATTTGTTGCTTTCATTTAAACCAATCTAGGCCAATACCCAAATAGTAGATGAATTCAAAATTTTGTTTGGACATACACATATATTTTTTACAATTTATTTTTAGAATAATTTGAAAATTAAAAAAAACTGAATGTTTACCCACAGAATTTGATTCAATTATGAGTCATTAAGTGATTCTTAATTTTTTAAATGCTCTTTGGAATATACTAAAAATTATTTTGATATTACTTTCTTGTTATAGATATTTGGTAGCTTCAAGAGATCTTAAAGCTGGATCAGTTATCATTGAAGAGGATGCTTTAGTTGTTGGCCCAATCCAGAATTCTGAACCTCTCTGTCTTGGTTGCTATTTTAGTATTGAGAACTTAGACACATGCACAAGGTATTATTATTGTTAGTCATGAGAGTCTAGCTCCTTGGTTGCACTTCAGCCTCAATTCACATGCTACCACAATAATGCCTAAACTGTTCCATCTAGTGTATTATAGCTTTAAAATGTTTTACTTGTAATCATTGGATGAAATTCACTGGCAAATTAAATATCTATCTAATGAAATGTTGTAAAGATATCCATTCATTTATACTAAGGATATTCTTGAACATTCTGTAAACACAATCGGATTACTTAAGGATATCTGTGATCTCTAGTATCAATATTCTACACAGATAACCTTAAAATATTCGCTGTATAGGCATAGCTCATTGAACTCAAAAACTGGCATTTCTTCGATAGAAGATGATGAATAGAGTTTCTTTGGATCCTTATAAATTACACTCGAGCAAAATTTGATTTTTATAAAATCATAATTTTGAGATTTTTCTTTTGTTAGCTACTCCAAATATTGAGTTATTGAGGGAAAAAAAATACTATGAAAACAAATTTCCCATTATATTGACATGCAAATACAAATACCAATTTTAATTGAAAAAAAGTAATTGAAATGTCATATTTAGTTAATAATACTGTACTATTTTTTTGATAAGATAGTAAGTAAAAATGTCCAAATGGTAGCAACTTTAGTAAAATCAGAGATAACAAAATGTGGTCCTAGAGCAAAAATAACTTCAAATTGCCACCATTTTGAAACAGGTTTACTACCAATCTTGCTGGTTAAAAAACTTGTTTAAGATATTGCAAAATAAATTCATAAAAATGTGACAACAACTTCAACATGTTGTGTGGATTTGCATATATATATATAAGAGAGAGAGAGAGAGAGAGAGAGAGAGAGAGAGAGAGAGAGAGAGAGAGAGAGAGAGAGAGAGAGAGAGAGAGAGAGAGAGAGAGAGAGAGAGAGAGAGAGAGAGAGAGAGAGAGAGAGAGAGAGAGAGAGAGAGAGAGAGAGAGAGAGAGAGAGAGAGAGAGAGAGAGAGAGAGAGAGAGAGAGAGAGAGAGAGAGAGAGAGAGAGAGAGAGAGAGAGAGAGAGAGAGAGAGAGAGAGAGAGAGAGAGAGAGAGAGAGAGAGAGAGAGAGAGAGAGAGAGAGAGAGAGAGAGAGAGAGAGAGAGAGAGAGAGAGAGAGAGAGAGACTATATAAAGATAAGAAAAGAAATGGATTTAGAAATCTAGTTCTGTGATCAATGCACATTTCATGGTCTTGATTTTGAAATATGATCAGATCATTTTAATAATTTACTAATTTATCTTAATTTAATTTAGTTTACAAATTTTTACAAAGAATTCAAGTTTGTCAATTTTCTTATCAATAAGGTTCAAAGAAATTTTTTTAAATATAGTTGTAAAAAATTATCATCCCTATGTTTCATTTTATGTACTGCTTATTAAAATTTGAGAGCTCCAATAAACACTAAACTTTTAAAAATAAAAATATTCTGAATAGTTATTAATTACAGTACAACTATTATTGTTATTATTACAGATGTGATAATTGTAAATGGCCTCTGTGCGGTTTACAGTGCCCAGGTTTGTACTCTCCAAATGGTCACACCAAAGCAGAATGCAACTTACTGTCCTCATCAACTCAAAGCACATTTCAAATATCTCAGCTCAGCTATATATACAATACCATTGTACCACTTCGTTGTTTGTTATTGAAAGAAAATAACCCTACAAATTGGGAAATAATATCCAACATGCAGTCACACAATGATGTTCGAAAGAATATTCCCCATATTTGGACAACCAATCAGAGGACCGTTGTGGATCTGATACGAAATACCTGGGGGATCACAAAGTTTTCTGAGGAGGAACTTCATACTATTTGTGGGATATTAGAGGTATGAAATATGTTAGAGGGAAAGATCATTAGAGATGTGGGATATTAGAATATTGTAAGGAATGTAAGAGGTAAAGAAGATTAGATGTAAGAATCAAACATCTTTGCTAAAGCTTAAAGCTAACATTGAAAGAAACCAAGTTTCCGCCATTTGATGGGGTTTGATTCCAAAGAAATTTCCAATATAAGTTTCTGGATAATATTTTTGTATTATTTGTAAACAACCTTGTTGTTTTTAACAATTTAAAAAAAAATCAACTTTGATACCAAATTTACGTAAGAAATAAAAAATGTTTTGCCAAACAGTATTTTTGTGACATCAGACGAAACAAGAAATGTATAAGATTCCATCAATCTTAATCTAAATTAAAGAATGTACATTTTTATATACAGAAATTTCATATACATATTTTTGATGAAATCACATAAGAAGAGAAACTGAGTGTGGAGGTAATCCGGTTAATTTTCCTTTATTGTGTTTTGTTTTGTTTAACAAAAGAAATTTACTGACAATTTAATTTTTTTTTAATAGATGGTAAATTATACAAACCAAGAATAACACTACCCTCGTGTCGTACACAATTATTGATGTTTAAATATTTTAATCAAGTTTTTATTTTTACTGTTATTTTAGAATATTATTGCACCTACTTACTATTATTGTTATTGAACTTACACTTAATTGAAGATTTAAACAAAATTGTTTGTTTGAAAAGAGTTTTTTAATTACGTATGTTGAAAGAAATATTTTATAACGTTTTTGTTAAATTTCATTATATTGGAAAGTTGAATAAGTTGATATCATTTCTGCAGTTTTTGACACTATTCTTGCATTGATACTCTTGTTGCAAATCTTACTTCTTTAATTGGGGGGGGGGGGATTCTTGTACCAGATTAAATGTACAAAAACAAACTCATCACTTTACTTGCTTAATATAGGCCTATATATATATATATAATTCATCAAAGTTGTATAATTAACACAGTTAGCCTATTATTATTAATTAAATCTACATATTAAATTAAAAGACAGGATTTTTACTTCATTTTCATTTTTGTTTTTGTATACTGCTATCAATTAAACATTTGTACACTAAATCCTGTTTGTTCATCATGTAAAAGGCTCACATAATGTGGATTTTAAGAGGACTGATCAGTGCACAATAATTGGAGAAAACCTACAAACTTAACTGAATTAAATCAATTTGGATTTTACTCTTTTAGTTAATTTAACCAAAACTTTTAGTTGTTTGTTGTTAAGGTTTACAATTTCGTGAAATTTTATATTTTTTTAAATTTCTAAGAATTTTATCTTGCAATTAACCAAAACAAATAATTAGTTAAAGTCAGTTAGTCTGTGATTTAACTTGTTAAGATGCACTTTGGCCATTGAAAACATCGCATATGTCAGATTTTACAATAAAAGATTTTATGAAAATTTTGTTTCTAAATATCTCAAGAATATTCAGTGAAATATTACGCTCTCTGACTTTTTTCTAATAATATTTTGTAAATGGGAATTAATACAATTTTAGTTGATTGAAAAAAAAACATCATGAGATTCTAGATTACTGTACAAGTAAAAGTTAGTTAACACATAGAGTGCGCGGCTAGGTCACTGGCGCCATATTTCATGCCAAGCGCTGGTGGCATGTATGGCGCCGGTGGGGTAATACACTTCACTCTGTTACCAGCCCAACTGTAGCTCCGCAATTATGGGGTAGATATGATCAGCGGCATAGCCGCAGTCAATGTGTTAAGAGTTAATAACAAAAGATCTTATTCAATTTGAATAGTAGTCTATGTTATAAACAAATGAGCAGAGTTTTGCAATTATTTCCTAAAATTAGTTAAATCTTGTTGTTTGGTAAAGTTTACCACGAGGGATTGCAATTAACTGTGTTAATCGAGACCTTCCCTTAGAGTATTTTGAAATACTCAATTCGTATATTTCAGATAGATACTTTCGTGTTAGATATGGCAACAAGTTATCTGAATTAGAAAAAATAACAGCAGGAGTCCTCAGGGAAGTGTACTTGGCCCAACATTTTACTGTTTACCCTTGATGTACCTCAAAATAATAATACAACCAAAAATTGTATTAATGAATTGAATCAATCTATTTCCTGTGTACAGGTGAACTGCTTTGAAGTAGGACAAAATGAAACCAGTTTAAGAGCATTATTTCCCACAGCCTACTTGATCTGCCATGATTGTACACCTAACACTGGACATATTGATCAAGACTACCAGATGACTGTAAGAAACTCATCAGCTCTACGTAAAGGAGACTCAATCACACTGAGCTATGCGCTTACATTGCAGGTAATTAAAAAGTTATTTGAAATTAAGATTTTATACAAAATTCACTTTTTGAAACTCTTTTCCTCTGTACACTATACATGTAGAGAGGTGTGTTTGATCTGGTTTGATGATTCTTAAGTCTTCCTTCTGGTACACTCGCCCAATTATGAGTGAAATCAATATTTTTAAGTTTTTTGGAAGCAGCAACATACTTTTGAATATCCCGTATATTTAATAGTTACAAAACTGTTGATTATACTGGTTAAATATAAATTCAAATGTATTAGAATCACAATATTTACAATTTTAAATCTCAAAATTTATAATTTCATTAGCCATATGAAATACTGAACTCAAATTTAAATTTTACCAATAACTTTATTATTACAAATTGTAAACACATATTGTATTAGATAACACCAAAAAATTGTCACCAACTGTTATTTATTTACACACAAAGATCTTCTTACAGGTAACAAGATTTATTTACAAGAGTAGATAAATAAATATATACATATTTAATGTTAAATTACAAAAATAATAATGCTTGTGGTTGAGTGTCATAAGGATTTGTGTATCTGTAACAACTAAAGATGGTAACTTGTCAATTGAAACGTCTTGTTACAAATGAAGTGTTTGCTGTGGAAAATTGTTTATAATCTTTCATTTGGTGAAAAATAATAACAATATTAAAGTAAGAAGAAAAATAAACACAAAAATAAAATAAATTACGAAATATAATTAATTTCAAAATAATAATAAAACCTAAGCCATGTCAATAATAAAATATAATAACTAAACAATCATACCTTATTAATTAAACGTTCTGAACAGAAAAGTTTATCTATAGTAATAATGTCTATAAATTGATACCAAGTTATAATAGTTATAACTATATACAATATAATAATATATAATAATATAGTTATACATTATAATAATTACAATACATAAGTATATCTCATAATTTTGTTATCTGAACTGAATGCCGCAAACATAGACTAAATTATAGAAACATATAAAATGACAGCCATTCTCCTTGTAATTGTATTTTGAAAGAAAGATCAAACAGGCTTTGAAACAAACTGTTTTTTGTGACATCTTGCCAAAACCTTTGAAGTTGAGATATACATTGGAAACACATGATTAGTTTAATTTATGTATTTTTACTTTAGTTTGTATTTCTTTTAGGCTACAATGAAACGCAGGGAACATCTTAAAGAGTCTAAATTCTTTGATTGTGTCTGTGCTCGTTGTAGTGACCCAACAGAACTTGGTACATATTTGAGTGCAATTAAATGTCAACAATGTAAAGATGGCCTACTTCTATCATCAGCTCCATTGCTGGCAGATGCCACGTGGCATTGCAATTCTACTCAGTGTCCAGGATATTCTCTTACAGCAAACAATGTTAACATACTAATGACCAGGTAAAATTCATTATTGTAATTTGACCAAAATAATTCACTAGGTTACTTACCTTTTATTACTGCCATCACTAAATCACTTCTACGATAGTTCCAACCCTTCATAATCCATTCCAGAGGGGATCAACTCCAGATAAAAAACAAAATGGTTTTTAATTCATTCGTACAGATGTCGTTGAAAATATATAACTAACATTTAACACAGTGTAACACAATATATAAACAAATTAATGGTCAAGAATTAATCCAATTAAAGTGTTCTGTTGGATGAGGTATCACATACTGATGACTGGTGGCTGATCATTATCTTGGTTAACCTTGACTAGTTTTTAGATCTGTCTTTATGTTGATATTTTATAGCATTTACATATTTATGGTATTTCAAGCATATCAAAACATTACTATATGGTTTTTTACTCAACATAAGGTTTTTAATTTAAAATAACGGAAGTCTAGTCAAACTTTTTTGCGTGAGGTAGGGCATTTGGAATGCTGTATGGTATGGGGATTCCGTATAAATTTCTTGAGGTAAACAGTGTAAAAACATTTAATAAATTTCTGTTTCAATAAAAAACAGTTTATGTAAAGTCAAATAGTATACAAAAGAAGATATACATCATCACAATTTCGCCCAAAAATACCAGCCCAAGAATTAACGACCAAAAAGTAGACATGTACCATAAATGGTAGTTTTAGAAGATCAAATCTCTTCTAAAATTAATTAAATGTTTGTGAAATATGAAAATGTTTACTCCAAAACAATGTGCCAAATCCCAAGTAACAAAAAATTATAGTTCGCCAGTAATTTGAACAATATTAAAATTTACATGACTGTGGTTCATTTTCATTGATAGCTCAAGCATTACCAACTTCCAAGTAACAAAAAATTATAGTTCACCGGTAATTTGAACAATATTAAAATTTACATGACTGTGGTTCATTTTCATTGATAGCTCAAGCATTACCAACTTCCAAGTAACAAAAAATTATAGTTCACCGGTAATTTGAACAATATTAAAATTTACATGACTGTGGTTCATTTTCATTGATAGCTCAAGCATTACCAACTTCCAAGTAACAAAAAATTATAGTTCGCCGGTAATTTGAACAATATTAAAATTTACATGACTGTGGTTCATTTTCATTGATAGCTCAAGCATTACCAACTTCCAAGTAACAAAAATTATAGTTCTCTAATAATTTGAGAAATATTAAAATTTGCATGACTGGTTTATTTTCATTGATAGCTCAAGAATTACCAACTTCCAAGTAACAAAAAATTATAGTTCGCCGGTAATTTGAACAATATTAAAATTTACATGACTGTGGTTCATTTTCATTGATAGCTCAAGCATTACCAACTTCCAAGTACTAACAAAAATTATAATTCACTAATAATTTGAGAAATATTAAAATTTGCATGACTGGTTTATTTTCATTGATAGCTCGAGAATTACCAACTTCCAAGTAACAAAAAATTATAGTTCACCAGTAATTTGAAAAATTTACATGACTCTGGTTAATTTTCTTTGATAGCTGAATTACCAACTTTTTGGAGAAATTACAACAAATATATTTCGTTTAGTCGATTGAATCAAATTTGATGTTCAAAATATAAAATTTTTGAGTCATGGTCTTACGATAGGTAAAAACTATATTTCGAGTCAGCAAATGAATGAAAAAAAACTCTATCAACATTTCAAATGAATAGAAGTCATTTTAATTATTTTGGTTGTGGCATACTGAGTGAAATATAGACAGATTTAATGCCAATTTTTTTTTGTTTTTACTCAGTCCACACATAAATGCACTTAGATTTTGTTGATCAATTTCAAAACAATCACATTTAGTGGATATAGATCCATTGCAAAACATCCTCTATTGTACAAGTATATAATAGTGTATATAAATTCAATACAAAACATTGCTATAGTGATTATAGATCTGCTACAAAACATTCCCTTTACTGCATTTATATCCATTACAAAATATTCCCTTTAGTACATACAGACCATTACAAAACATTCCATATAGTACATATAGATCCATTATAAAACATTCCCAATAGTTTATATATACAGTATATACATATCCATTACAAAACAACACTATGTAATTACCACTTTTGTGTGGCAAATTTAATTGAAATCTGAAAAAGAATTCCATATACATATTCATGTGTACGTTACATATTCACCATGAAAATAGTTTCCACCAGCGCATCAAATTAAATTTAACAAAATACCCGTGATAAAAAATTAAGGAAACCTCATATACTTTGCACCAAGTTACTTGTTACACATCTCTCAGATTTTGTAATCAGATGCTTCCTGGCATTTCATATTCAAAGTGACATAATAACATGATACCTACCTGTCAACCAGGGAATATAACACAAAATTTGAGAAAGATATGGTTAATAAATATAGCAGAAAGAATGCAAGGTTTTGTAACTTTTTGTCTAGACATCTTGTTAAATTTAATTGGTTGGGAAATTTTTTTAATGTAGAGCATTTGTTAAAAAAAATAAAAAATAATACCACTACCAAAAGGTGTTTGTAACTAATGTAAAATAGACTAGCATGAAGTCAAGCTATGAGAGAATTCTTCTTTAATAATTAGAAGTTTTCTTTACAGTTAACATTTTATTTACAAAGAGCTTTAACCTAAAAGACTAATGGGTTTTCAAACAAATCAAATAACTGGAAAGTTGTAAAAATGTATATTTTAATGTAATAGATAAAAAAAAAGAAAGGGAGATAAAGAACTCTCGAGCCATTATTAACTGTACAAAGTGACTAAAATAAATGGTGATATTTCTACAATTTTTAATACTGAATTTTAATAATAGGTTATTCAAAAGAATAAAATTTTAAATTCGATTAAACATGGGCTTTGCAGATATAGCTTAGAGTATTTGCCACTGACAGTATCTCAACAATTGAATTACTTATTTATTTATTAAATCGAACATTTTATTTATTTTTTTTTTCAAAAAATATTTACGTTGTGTAAAATATAAATTGTCTGTTAAGATACTAATTTCAACTTTCTTTCAAAGGTTACAAAAGGAAGTAGATGCTGCAGGAAATGATATAGAAGCTCTTGAAGATTTTTTGAAGCGATATGAAAATATATTACATCTAAATCATTATTTTAATTTGGGCGTGAAATATTCCTTGAGTCAGCTCTATGGAAAAACAGATGGTTATCTTATACAGGAGCTAACAGATGAGCAATTAAAACGTAAAAAGCAAATTTGCGAAGAGTTATTGTCAGTGTTTGATGTCATAGAACCAGGTTTATCAAGGATTAGAGGTTAGATTTTTAGATTAATAATTATAATTAGTAAATTCAAAATCATGTTTTGCATTATTATAATATTTGAGTTCAAAATTTTATTTATTTAGAGCCTTAATATAAATTAAAGAATTAAAAAAAAATGTTTGACTATAACAATTAATTACAAAAATAAATGTAGAATGATATACAGTATTACATACACATTATCAACACAATTTAATGCCATCATATACATTGTGTCCATAATTATGATTATAAATAGAAGTGTGTTTAACTCCCTAGACACTTCAGCCTATAAGACTTTTTGTGTACTTCTTAAATTTTGCTAAGAGCTTATGTCTATTCTCTTGGTTAGGGTCAGGATTTTCCTAGCTAGGTTTCTTGTTGCTTCAAAGGTTACAACTGGGCCGAAGATCAGTTGTCTTCTACGTCCTAATGCTTCACATTTTTTAAAGTATTTGTTCTGCAGTTTTTAGGTGGTGATAACACAGTCTGCATTTCAAGTTTCCTTGGAATAATGCCATGGTGTTAAGATGCTTCTTGTAAGCGCTATGGCCTGATACGAAGCTTAAGATTTTCCTTGCATTTCATTTACTTTGTGAAGTGACAAATTTAGAGAGTTTCAGATCTGGTTGGACCAGTAATCCGTATAGTTTTCACGTGGAATATTTTGTCCAACGTCTCTCATTTTCTGAGTTTAGCCATTGTTTTAGACTATCATTTGCTACGGCTTTAGTTATTCCTCATACGGGTTCTGAGCCAATGAAATATTTATTGATCTCATTTTTTACCAGTTTATTTGCCTTTTCATTTCCTTCATATCCTCTGTGACCTGGTATCCAACTAAGTTTTACCTAGCTATGGATCGAAAGCTTGGTTAAGGTTTGGTAACAATCCCACACTAGTGATGAGTTATGTCTATGTAAGATTACAGACTGTATAGCAGCCTGTCCGACCTGATAATAATATGCTCATTGGTATATCCTTTAGCTAGACCCAGTTGTGCACATTCCAGTATTGCCATGACTTCAGCTTGGAATACAGTTGTGTATTTTCCCAAAGCTATACTTACATATTCCTTGGTTGTTTTACCATATATACCCGCAAATGCACCGAATTGTCCACAAAGTCATGGTTGAATTTCAAATACTTATAGTTCTCTAAAGAATATTAAATGTGCATAAAACAGCTGTTATTTAGTTTTATTCATAATTGGTTAATCATTATTGTGCCGTTTAATTATAAGGTCTATTTCATCTAAAAAATTAACATGACAATCGTGCAAACAAAAGTTCAGTGTGTTTGTGGCTTTCAATTTAAATTCTATAATTTCAGTGCAGCGTAAATACCATGAGGGAAGTCCACAAAAGATCATTCATAGATGGCACAAACAGTTGAAACAAATTGGTAACTTATTACATAAAAAGCTTTCAGATAGGCTATTAGTCAGTACGGAAAGTGTTGAAAACTTTTTTCCTTGTCCTTTAAAGCTAAAAAACCTTTCAGTCATAACCTGATAAGGGGAAAAAATAATATTTAAAAAAAAGATTCCTAGTTCTCGAATACTCTAATAGCGTCAGTGTCAGAAAAGAACAAGAGTTTGCCAAGAGAAACTTATAGTCTTGGGATCTAGTCAGAGATTACCTGAAAAAAAGTGTAGATCCAACTGAGTCACTTGGATTGCTTCACCAAAGTAAAATAAAGATTTTTATGAAGGCAAAAATTTTTATTTTTTTTTAAATTTGACTTAGGTGTTCTAAAAACAACACTACACAAGATTTTGAAAAAATTGACTCACATTTATAGGTTAATGTCTTTACAGTTACAGGTCTATGAGGGAGTCTTGTGAGACACCTTTTATGGAGTTAAGTAACTTTGTTTAGTATACTTACCCTTTACTCAATGCTATATGTTCAAGAACACATGCCTAAGATGTAGCTATCACAGACATGATTGAAGGAATAAATTGGATTAATGAGGCTTTTTAAACAAATTTGACTGTTTGATTGGTGGGACCTTGTTAGACTTGGTAAAACCTAAATAGACCACAAGCATATTGGTGTTGCTTTTTTAATAGGCTATCTAAAAATGCTAGACTAGTCTATCAAGACAATATACACTAGTTATAGAAAAATGGTTGAAGTGCAGGATTTTCCATAGTGTATAGGGATTAATGGATGCAAACATGAATGACTTAGTATTGTAGTCACACTGTATATTGCATTGTATATTTGTATTTATTTATTTATTTTATGTCTTAAATTACCTACTATATCAATTACAACTCTAGTTGTTTAACGGCAAAAAAAAAAAAAAAAAAAAAAGTTCTGATTAACAGATTCTGCTCGAATGTGGTATTTAGATTTGATTTTATGAATCGATTATCTAGTTCATAAACTATAATAATAGGTTAGTACATTTCATTGAATGGTTTTTTGAACATAACTTTCTACTTCTAAGTCTACAGTTGGTAATTTTGTGCAGCTACAAAACCTGCTTCTAACGATGGTCTAATGTGTTTTATATTAAATAATAATAATAAAAGTTATAACTAAAAACTAAACTTGTTGAGAATATATAACTTTCAAATTAGAAAAACTCAACAATAGGTAGTACCATATTTATACATTATTATTGCCTATAAGCGCAATACATCGCTTACTTACTTTTGGTGAATACATTTTGAGCAACAAATAATGTTCAGAGAAATATATTAAGTGATTTTAAGGTGATTCAAGAATTTTATGTCTGAATCATCTGATAGATTTTCACAATTACATATTTGGAGAATGATCAATGTATTTTTAATTTGATCTTATAAAGTAGCTAAACTGAAATTATGTAAATACTACACTAACAAAATAAAAATTAATTCAAAATAAACATTTTTTATTTAGATACAAAGCAAGTAGTACACAAGAACTAAGGAAATGTAATCTTTGAGATCTTTCAAGAAATGATAATTAGGGATATGTTTGTCTAAAAGTAAAAAAAAGAAAAAGAACCATCGATAATAATTCGAAATTGGTACCAAGTTATTTCAATAAAATGTCCATGACTCAGATTTCAGATTTTGATCTTCCAAGACGTAATCTATCAGTGACCTAACCTAACCTTCCTTTTTAGTTAGACGGTGACCAATACGTTTTCTTTTCATCTTTAGGTTATATGTGAATAATGAAAAACATGTAAAACATCTGAAAATATGACCCAGCACTTACCAAATTACTGCAGTATCTGTTTGGATCAAAGAGCACTATACAGATAAAAAACATTATTCAAACAAAAAACTTAACAGTGTTTTAACATATTATCTAACTTTATACATGTATATTTTTGAATCTAATAAAATAACGAGGAAACCTATCGATACATTTCATACTATGTTAGTCTGTGACATTTTTTTAATTCAATTTTGTTTAACAAAGATTTTGTTCTTTACTGTATATGGGATTAGCATTAATGACTGAGATATTAGCCAATTCAGTATATTTGTAAATTTTGTATAATCATATATTTCATTCACAATCGAATGTATGCACACAATGTTTCAGAGTTTATAGCTAATTTTAATTTGATTTCAGCTATAACATTGTACGAGCTACATGCACCAGTCATGATTCAGCTCACCCGTCAATTTCAAACGGAAAGTATATCTAAGAAAGATCTTAAATTTGAGTTAAAGAAAGTGGTTGGATATCTGAGGGAAGCGAGCAAGATCCTTAGTTTTGAACCGAATACAAGTGCTGAAGGCCAGATGTGTAAGGCAGCTGATGAAGCCTTAGTAAGACTGAAGGACTGGGAACAAATTATTGGAAAGTTTTAAATTTAAACAAAATATATATTTTATATTGCTATATACAAAAGCGTATTCTTTATATCACCAGATTAAAACCATACGTTCAAATGAGAAAAATATAACTTTATGTTTTGTGGGAGGAGCGAAAAGAAGACAATTTTTCTCAAATCATAAAGACATTATGACATCTAAAAACTATTACTTAAGAATTTTAAGAGATCAAAATATTTTCTTTCTAGAGGACCTTTCCTCGATATAGTAAATGAACGAGTAAACATTTTTGAAATTACCAAACACATAAAATCATCTCGGTAAATAACTAGGAATGATGAATGAATGAGTGTAAATAAACTTTTAATCCGGCTGATATAATGTTAATACACTATCCTTAATGTGTCTAAAAAGAGAATATAGCTAGAAATGTATTCTTTCCCATTTATACAGTAGTTGGGATCTTCATATAATTGAATGTAAGGACATATTTTTTGTATGATAAAAAATAGTGTTACAATTTACAGGACCATTTTATTTGGAAAAATTGTGTCATAATGTTGTATCAATAATATATGGCATGGAAAACATATTTATGTATGTTGGAATATGCAGTCACATATTTTTAATCCAGTGAACCAATATTGAATTGTTACATTTTGAAAACAGAATCAATGCTATATCCTGGATGGAAGATCTCCAGACTTTTATGGCCGAAAAACTATTTTAAATATTTTACTATTATATTTATATCAAGAAATGCAAAATTAATTCTGAATCAAACTGTCACTTCAGAAATTGAAAATATTCATTAAATTCAGAGTTATTTTCCTTTTTCTACATACAATAAATCTTGTAATGAAAGTGCTCTACTCTACACACCATACACACCATGCTGATGAACTAGCTTAAACTAACCTACAAATACTTTTAGAAAAATGGAAATAACTCCGAATTGAATTAATATTTTCAATTTCTGAAATGACAGTTTAATTCAGAATTAAATTATGCATCTAAAGATGTTAATATAAATATAAAATAAGAAAAATCGTTTTCAGAATAAAAAACAGTCAAAGGGTCATTTTAACAGTCAAAAGTTAAAATTGGTCATATTTAGCAATTAATTTCTCCGAATCTATAGAAGATATTTACAATTTGAATGAACCCAATGAAAATTTGAACTTTCTTCTTTATGAACAAAAATATTCAAATCATCCGGATTATTAGTTTGCTGAGCTATAAACGTTTTAAAAGAGGCTTAAAAGTGACAACACGGGTTTTGTTAAAAATGGACATTTTTCGTCACGTTTAAACTGATATTTCTTCTAAACTAGTAGTGATACCAAAAAGATTTTTTCAGAGAATGATCTACTTTGGATTCTGTGTCTATTGATGTATATATCATTGAAATAAAAAATAAATAAAATTTTTTTTAACTTGCTATTTATTTCTTCATATTACCTACATACATTTTTTTTTTTTTTTTTTTAATTTTGCAGGATAGGTGGAAAATCTTCAAAACACAAAGGGAGAAATCTGCTCTTCCCAATTAGTGTGAGATTCTTACTCACTAAAAACCACCTTCATTCCTATTAGTACCCCTATCGCGTGTGGAACAAGGAAACAGGAAAGGTTTTCCATGTACCAAGCTGAGAAGCTCTTTCCATGGGCATATCGAGATTGAAAATGTGGAAGAAAGCAGAACGTTATGTATCCGCGCGAAGGGCGGGGTAAAGATCTCACTTGAGAGTCCAGTCAGGTAAAACCTCGCGACAGATCATGCAGGAGCCCAGGTTTGATGGATATGGCGTTCAAGGTGAACAAATGCCTTGTTAGTGAATTTATTGGAGGTGCTACAAGCTATATTTTCTTCTACTGCCTACTCGATACTGAAATAAGCATGCAAGATTAGACTGCATGCAACTGCGTCCTGGTGACGACAGCTTGGCTCATGCTGCTGTGGTGCACCCTTTGGTCTGAAACAGAGCTAGAAAGCAAAGAGGTGAAATTTGGGTATACATGTCTTTATAGGCCCAAATGAGAGATTAAGTTCGGTCATGTAAATAAGGACAGCGGCCGTCTGTGTTTGTCAAACCTACATACAGTAAATCTTGTAAAAGAAGTGCTGCACTCTACATGCCATACTAATGAACTAACCTAAAAATACTTTTAGAACATGAAAATAACGCCGAATTTAATGACTATTTTCAATTTCTGAAATGACATTTTGATTCAGAATTAATTCTGCATCTATTGATGTACATATATATTTTGTAGCTTACTATTTTGCAAAAGTTAAAATTGGTCATTTTTAGCAATTAATTTCTCCGAATCTATAGAAGATATTTACAATTTGAAAGAACCCAATGAAAATTTGAACTTTCTTCTATACAAACAGAAATATTCAAATCAATCGGATTATTAGTTGCGGAACAATAAACGTTTTATAAGAGGCTTAAAAGTGACAAAACGGGTTTTGTTTAAAATGGACATTTTTCGTCACGTTTAAACTGATATTTCTTCTAAACTAGTAGCGATACCAACAAGATTTTTTCAGTGAATGATCTACTTTGGATTCTGTGTCTATTGATGTATATATGATTGAAATAAAAAAAAAATTAAACCTTGCTATTTATTTCTTCATATAGTAAATCTTGTAAAAGAAGTGCTGCACCTACGTGGCATACTAATGACCTACCTTACACTAACCTACAAATTGCTTTTACAAAAATCAAAATAACTCCAAATTTAATTAATATTATCAGTTTATGAAGTGACAGTTCGATTCAGAATTAAATTCTGCATCTTTTGATGTATATTTCTATTCGTGATGTGCATATCATTAGTATTGGTAGATGTTGAAATTTTTACTAAAAAATTGACTGTTTTCACGAATTAATTACTCAGAAACCATATGTAAAAGTTGATATCATTACGATGTATAGGTAGCTAGGGAGCTACAGACGTTTTAAAAAGGTATCGCAAGTGGCGAAACGTGAAATGTTAAAATCTGGTATTTTTATAATAAATTAATTGCAATAACTCTTAAACCATTTGAGATTTTAAAGTGAACTTTTCAGGGTTTACTCTCTTTTCAATTCTGCATCTTTTGAGACCTATATCATTGGTTTAAAAATTTTTTGATCTTTTTTGAAAAAACTTTAAACTGCAAATTCTCTAAACCCTTAAAGATTTCAGAGCGATATTTTCAGGGTTTACTCTCTTTTCAATTCTGCATCTTTTCATGTGCATATCATTAGTAAATGTGTAAATGTTGAAATGTTTTTACTAAAAATTAGATAAAAATGGGAAAATATTAAAAATTTTGAAATTTTGATAGCACCCCTCGACTCCAAATTTAATTCTGCTTCTATTAAGCTATAGAAACTTTCAAAATTCAGAAACTCACTTTTTTGCCTAAAAAAGTTGCATACCTTCCGTTTTTGCAAAGTTTGAAAATTGGCTGTTTTCTCGAATTAATTACTCAGAAACTATAAGAGATATTGTTAACATTTCAACTTTCTTCTTTCCTCATGTAAAATTTCTTATCATTACTATGTACAGTTAAGGAGCTACAACGTTTTAAAAAGGTATTGCAAGTGGCGAAACGTGAAATGTTAAAATCAGGTATTTTTATTGGCATATAAATTGCAATAACTCCTAAACCATTTGAGATGTCAAAGTGATTTTTTCAGGGTTTATTCTCCTTTCAAACTGCATCTTTTGATACCCATATCGTTGGTTTTAAAAAAATTTTGATCTTTTTTGAAAAAATTTTAAACTGCAATTACTCGTAAACCCTTTGAGATTTCAAAGTCATTTTTTCATGGTTTACTCTCTATTAAATTCTGCATCTATTGATGTGCATATCATTGGTATTGTTAAATGTTGAAATTTTTACAAATAATTAGATAAAAATGAAAAAATATTAAAAATTTTGAAATTTCAATAGCACCACTCAACTCCAAATTTAATTCTGCTTCTATTAAGCTATAAAAATAATCAAAAATCAAAAACTCAATTTTTCGCCTAAAAAACTATAAGATATTTTCGAATTGAAAACACCACAGTAAAATTTGAACTGCAATTACTCGTTAACCCTTTGAGATTTCAAAGTCATTTTTTCATGGTTTACTCTCTATTAAATTCTGCATTTATTGATGTGCATATCATTGGTATTGTTAAATGTTGAAATTTTTTATACAAAATATTTAGCTTTTACAAAGAAACGAAAAAATAAAAATTAGAAACTTTTGATTAACTAAAAATATCTAAATCCCACAGCTTTTCACACGTTATTTTTGCTTAACTTCATTTTTTTAAATCGATATCAATGGTAATTGTTGATGGAGAAAAGTTACATAGACATCAGTACCTATTTTTTTGTATATTTAATTAATACCTCTGAGGTTTTGTAGTGACACGCAAGGGGGATTAGGGATAACACTGTTCCAATAACATGAACACGTAGCTGTAGATTGTCATGAAACTAAACATCACGTTTTGTTTTTAAACTAAAATGCTAGCAAATATTAGAATAAACAATTAAGACAATGCATAGTTAAATTCTTCATTTCCATTAATCTTTAGGAAAATGTGAATAGTTTCGAATTAAAATATCGGTATGTTGTATTAATAACTGAATTTAATCTCTATACACATTTTTTTTACTTAATGATAAACATATAAATATACTTTTTGTGTATACTTTGTCTCTTTGTTTTTCCAACAAACAAAAAGATGGAGAGAGAGTTCAGATATAACTAAATATAATGATAACACAGAAATTTAGTTTAGTAACAATTAATCAATTTTCAAATGCTACAATTGATTATTATTAACTTTTAACAGTGTTTTGTTTCAAACTTACTATAAATAAGGTTTCCATTCCTATTTACATTTTTAACATCTTTTGAGAGATTGCGTCGTTCGGGTTTTGATTGTTTAGGCAAAAGTTCCATTTTGCTTAGTTGATAAAAATTGTTAAAGTTGAACAAGAAAACCTCTGAATTTTTAATTTTAGTCCGATTACATCTACCCCTAAAATTAAGCTCTAGTTGGTATATTTGTTTTAAGGACGTGTAGCAAACTTTGTGCTATGTTTGTACCGTTTGTGTGTGTTGTGTGTTTTGTGTGTGTGTGTGTGTGTGTGTGTGTGTGTGTGTGTGTGTGTGTGTGTGTGTGAGTGAGTGTGTGTGTGTGTGAGAGAGAGAGAGAGAGAGAGAGAGAGAGAGAGAGAGAGAGAGAGAGAGAGAGAGAGAGAGAGAGAGAGAGAGAGAGAGAGAGAGAGAGGTGTGGAAGATGGGAGGAGAGAGAGGGTGTGTTTGTGTTGGTTTTCACACTTGTAATTTTAGTTTGTGAAATTCAGTCTTGTAAAATCTCATTCCAATAAACAATCAATAAGTATTGATGTCTTCAATTTTTAATATACTATGTCGAAATATATGTAGTTTGAGGGAAAACTTTGACACATTTTTAACAGTATTAGAGAGTTCACATATTAAACCCGATATCATTGTTTTCTGTGAATCGTGGATTTATGATGATTTTAGGTTAATTTTTAAAAAACAAATGGTTACGAAATTTTTAGTAATTGCAATATAATTATTGTGCTGGTGGGGTGGTAGTGTATGTTAGACACGAATTGTCTTGTAGAGGCCTTGCTTTATCAACTGTTTACTCTGCAGACTGTGTGTTGTTATCTCTCTCTATACTTCAGACTGAGATAACAATATTGACCATTTATAGATTACATCATCAGCCTGTTTATACTTTTTTTTTATTAGGAGCTGATGTTATAAATGAAAAGGAAAAGTTTAAAATAACATAAAGTGTAAACATTTTTAATAATTAGGGTATTTATTGTGAAAATATAGAAATCATTAAGTTGTTTTATATCAGGGGTGTCCAACTAGCGGCCCGCCATGCAATTTTGTGTGGCCCGCGAATGCTTTTTGACAAAAATATCAGAAATTACTAGAAATGTATTTCTTTCGGAAGCGATCATATAATTTAATACATATAAATTATTCCAAATATGCTAGTTATTGCTGTATCAAAATTAAATATTTATTCATATTTTGAGGTATAACAATCGTCAGAATCTGTTAACTTCACCAGTTCAACTCGACAACGCCGACTTAAGTAATTGTCAGTGTAGTGTTGCTTGTGAGCCTAGCGGTTTTCCCTCCCCACCACCATGACAGCTCCCACCCGACTCGACGCCATGACAGTCTGACTTCTGATACTGGCATTGGTAGTCGCTTGTAACCTTTGTTCTTTTTGGATTGTTTAGTGTTTATTATTATTGTTAAAAGTATTATTGTTATAGCTAGCATTTAAATCAAGAATTTTATCCTCATTAATCCTTTTACAAAAGTATATGAACTTTTATTGTAATATTTATGATCTGTAAATATTTTGTTTGATAATTTAATAGAAATTACATTGGCAAAGAGTTGAACAATAAATATTGGTTCAAAAATTAGCAGGAAATCAGTAAAACGTAAAATTGATAGCGAAAACAGGAGTTACAAGGAAAGTTGGGAAAGTGGTTACTTGATAATTAACAATAATGGAAAACTGCAGTGTTTGGTGTGCATGCAAGTTGTTTCAGTGCCTAAGGAATATAATGTGAGAAGACATTACTCAACAATGCATGAAAATAAGTATGCTACATATACAGATGAAAGTCGGAGTGCTTTAATTGCAGATTTGAAGAAGAAGCTTAAACAACAAACTGGTATGTTTAGTAAAATATTGCATTCTCAAACTCATTCTTTGTTTGCGTCTTATGCCGTATCTCTTGAGCTGGCCAGAGCAAAGAAACCTTTTACTGATGGCAGTTTAATTAAAAAATGTGCTATTGAAATGGCAAAAGCTTTTGAGGATTCCAAAATAGCTGAGAAATTTGAATCCGTGGCACTTTCACATCAAACCATACAAAGAAGGATTGTTGAAATGGGTGAGCAAGTAGAAACATCTTTGATTGGCCAGGTTAAAAAAAGCTCATATTTTTCACTTTGTTTGGATGAAAGTACTGATCAAACAGATGTCAGTCAGCTCTTAATATTTGTACGTACTACCTTTGAAGACTTCTCTAGTAAGGAGGAACTATTTGATTTGTGTTCTCTTCATAGAACAACAAAAGGAAAAGACATTTATGAGGCTTTAAAGAAAACAGTTGACAGAATTGGAGGCTTTGGTAGATGTTCGGCCATTGTTACAGATGGGGCACCAGCAATTACAGGTAAAAAGTCTGGACTAGTAGGATTGCTTAGGGAGAATGGAGTAACTTGTCCGACAATCCACTGTATTATTCACCAGGAAGCTTTATGTGGAAAATCCATCAAGTTTTTAAACTTGTGATTAAAATTATAAATTTGATCAGAGGTTGGAAACCGAGCCCTTTTACACACACAACTTAAACAGTTTTTACAAGAAACAGAGGCTGAGTATGGAGACTTGCTATTATACAACCATGTAAGGTGGTTGAGTGCAGGAAAGTGCATGGAACGATTCTTTGCTATAAGAAAAGACATCACAACATTCCTTAACAAATATGTGCCATCTGACACCACTGAACTTGAAAAGAAGTTTGAAGATCCAGAATTTTTGGTTCAATTAGCTTTTCTAACAGACTTGACCAATCATCTCAATATTTTGAACTCAAGTCTTCAAGGAAAAAATTTAACCGATTTATCAGATTTGCTAAGCATCATCAATGGGTTTTGCCGTACACTAAAAGTGTTCCAACACACATTGGAAAACAAGAACTTTATACACTTTCCTAGCTGTCTTCAGTTAGCTGAAGAATTCAAAGATAGCGATTTTTCAAGCTGTAGTTCTCAAATCCAAGAAGTAATTGAGGAGTTCAATACAAGATTCGACGAAATTGAAGATCTCAAAAGTAGTCTTCTGCTTTATAATAATCCTCTTGGAACTACAATTGAAGATCAACCACCTGAACTACAACTTGAAATATGTGATATGCTAGCTGACATGTTTCTAATGACAAGGAAAGAAAGGGAAATATGTGATATGCTAGCTGACATGTTTCTTATGACAAGGAAAGAAAGGGCTCATGATTTTTTCAAATTACTTCCCAAAGAGATATTTCCAAAATTGAGAGATTTTGGACTAAAAATGTCATTAATGTTTGGAAGTACCTATTTATGTGAAAGTGTATTCTCATCCATGAAGTTTATAAAAAACCAAAATAGAAGCAAGCTTTCCGATACGTCTCAACTTCATCTCATGAGGCTGGCTACAACACAACTAGAGGTTGATATTCGATCTTTGGTTGATGCAGCTGATCGCCCACAATGTTCACACTGATAAATAATATATATTTTGATTTTCGTTAACATATAAATATTGATTGTAAAAATATTTTATCTGAATATTTTTCTTAATTGTGTAAAACGAGTGATAATAAATAATAAAAAAGAGAGATCTGACCCAAGTCTAGATGAATAAAAATGTACATTCAAATTGCAAAAATAACCTAAATTTTGTTTTACTATCTTGCATTATAATATCATCTGTATACTCCAATAAAAATTAACAATTTGTATTAACAAAAGTTTATTTTTGATTTCAGAAATTTGGGAATTGTATCGGACTGTCTTTTTAAAAGTCCTACGACTGTTGGAAGAAGCTACAGGTTCTCCTCCTACCAGCAGAGTTAGCTTTGCTTCTCCAATGTAGCAGAAGTCGAGACAATAGAAATGTAATAATAGAAATTAAATTTTTTACATTGTTAGAGATAGTTTCTATGAATTTTACTGAGACAAACTTTAAAATTGGGGTGGCTACTTTCTTGGATCCGGTGTTGTGTGGAAAATTATTGTATACGTGAAATAATGTTCCACGACTAATACATGTATTTTTACTCTCTATTGATAAAGTTAATTTAGCTAGTACACACTAGATCTAGCTTCAATACAAAAATCTTAAAACTATTCCCTTCATATTTAATGTCTACATCTGTGAAGTCCAAGTAAGCATTAGAATTATCAATGTATTTGAGTTTTACATTTCAAGAAATAATTTTACTTTTTATCAAAGTAAGGTTGGATCTTCGGAAACCAACCTTTGTTTTTGTCTAGAGTGAGAAGTAAAAGGGATAGCAGCACCACTCCTGTGTACAGTAGCACTGTGCGCGCCCAACTGTGCTAGTGGTAAGGTTATATTGCTGTTTGTTTGTCTCTAATAATAGCCATTCAAAACAAGCGCTGTATTAGAAAACTTTACGAAGTGCAAAGTACATGTTGTATTAAGATTACCGATGGCAAAAATTTGTCAGCGGCAGGCACACATCATGAACGGTCAAACATTTATGAGTGAAGATGTTTTCATCATTAGGTTTGTTTGTTTTAGAAGAACAAACATTTAAGATGAGGGAAGAAGTGGTAGGTCATTTGTAGTTAGTAATGAACTAATTCAGGAAATTGTCCTGAAAAATCAGCCTTTCACAATATGAGAACTTTCTAAACAATTCCACAGACTGTATTGTTACCAGAAGTTCGATGTTCAGTGGGTAACGAAAATTCTTTCCGAGAATCAAAATACTGGGCTCTGTTTTAGATTTCGTTAGAATTTTGTTGAAATATTTGTTTTTAAACTACGATCCTAAATAAAAAAACAGCCTATGAAAATTATTTGTTTGTTTATTTAGTTTATTGTACGAGTATGAGTTAATGTAGTTTAATGTTTTTACCTTGATTATGTTAAAGTATTTGCAGATTTTCTTATAGTTCTCAATGTTTTTGTTTCAGAAGATACGATGTGTTACACATATGTAAACAAGAACTCTTGTGTTGTGTTTGGTTTTATGATAGTGGCGAAACTAAAATTATATAGTTTTATGTCAATTGTTTAATGTAACTACAAGTGGTTATGTAGTGAGATGTATTATATAAACAATTATTATATACCAATTGCATGTACTAGGAAGAAAAAATATTTGCAAAATTGTAATCATAAAAATTGTTTAATGAATAAATGTAAAATAATAGAAAAATGCCTTTTTTAAATTTATTGAGTTATTCCTAACACATTTCCTATTTCTTACAGAAAAAAGGTTTTCTTGCAGGTAGCAAAATTTTTCAGGAAATGTATGGTAGAGTGCTGTACTTTCCAGCCATATGAACTGAGAAAATATTTGATTGGTTTGTTGTCTGGTAAAAGGCAGCACTTTCCACAACATAAAAACTGTGAAAGCTATTGCTTCGATTATTCTAAGGTAGAATGCAGCAATTTCCATAAAAAAAATTAATCCAGGCCTCTTAAAAACTTATATTTGCCTGATACATTGTAAATATACAAAAAACCTGTTATCCAATGAATAGAAGTTGTTAAGAGGTCTATTGGGATTGAAATATTCATTGTAATTCTAATAATGGAATTACAGCAGCATAGACATCTTTTAACATTATATTCTTCTGATACTTTTTAAAAGAAACAAAAAATTGATACCCAGTGAATAGAAGTTGTTAGGAGGTCTATCAGTTTGGAAATACTCATGGCAACTCTAATGTTTGAATCACAGCTGCATTGGGCTATCTCCTTTAATATTATATTCTGCTGATACTGCACTAAACTGACAAAATCCTGTTAACAGGTGAATATGATTTGATAAGAGGTCTATCTGAATTGCAAAACTGAATTGCAGTTATCTACCTCCTATAAGATTATATTCGCCAGATACTGCTTTAAACCAAAAAAATCCTGTTATCAGGTGAATATAATTTGATAGGAGGTCTATCTGAATTGAAACTGAATCACAGTTAACAACATCCATCTCCTTTAAGATTATATTCTTCGAATACGACAAAATCCTGTTAACAGGAGAATATGATTTGATAGGTCTATCTAAATTGAAAACGGAATCAAAGTTGACATCTACCTCCTTTAACATTATATTTTCCTAATATTGCAGTAAAACGACAAAATCATGTTATCAGGTGAAAATGATTTGATAGGAGGTCTATCTGAATTGAAAACGGAATCGCGTTTGACATCTACCTCCTTTAGCATTATATTTTCCTGATATTGCGGTAAAATGACAAAATCCTGTTATCAAGTGAATATGATTTGACAGGAGATCTAAGTGAATTGAAAACTGAATCACAGTTACCATTTACCTCCTTTAAGATTATATTCTCCTAATACTGCTGTAATACGACAAAATCCTGATACCAGGTGAATATGATTTGATAGGAGGTCAGAAGAAACGGGGACATTTGATTACAAGAGTGGGGGAGGTGAAAACGTGACTTAAGCACTGCCCCTTGCCTCTCTACCTCCACTCTTGCCCCGCCCCTTGCCCCCCTCAACTTTTGCCCCGCCCCTTGAAATTCTTGCCCCTCCTCTTCCACTTTTGCCCCGCCCCTTGCCTATACCCCTCTATTCATTCTCTTGCCTTTTGCCCCTTACCTTTTGATTCATGGCAACTCTCATAATTGTATCACAATTACATTCACCTCTTTTAACATTATATTCTCCTGATACCTTGAAAACTTACAAAAAAACCTGTTATCCAGTGAATAGAAGTTGTTAGGAGGTCTATTGGGATTGGAAAACTGAAACGCAGTTGACATCCACCTCCTATAACATTATATTCTCCTGATACTGCAGTAAAACGACAAAATCCTGTTATCAAGTGAATATGATTTGATAGGAGGCCTATGTGAATTGAAAACTGAATCGCAGTTGACATCTACCTCCTTTAAAATTATATTCTCCTAATACTGCTGTAAAACGACAAAATCCTGATACCAGGTGAATATGATTTGATAGGAGGTCAGTAGAAACGGGGACATTTGATTACAAGAGTGGGGAAGGTGAAAACGTGACTTAAGCACTGCCCTTGCCTCTCTACCTCCACTCTTGTTCCGCCCCTTGCCCCCTTCAACTTTTGCCCCGCCCCTTGCCCTCCCCTCAATTCTTGCCCCTCCTCTTCCACTTTTGCCCCGCCCCTTGCCTCTCGTCCTCCTCTTTTCCCCGCCTCTTGCCTATACCCCTCTATTCATTCTCTTGACTTTCGCCCATTACCTTTTGATTCATGGCAACTCTGACAATTGTATCACAGTTACATTGACCTCTTTTAACATTATATTCTCCTGATACCTTGAAAACTTACAAAAAACCTGTTATCCAATGAATATAAGTTGTTAGGAGGTCTATTAGGATTGGAAAACTGAAACGCAGTTGACATCCACCTCCTTTAACAGTATATCCTCCTGATACTGCAGTAAAACGACAAAATCCTGTTATCAAGTGAATATGATTTGATAGGAGGTCTATGTGAATTGAAAACTGAATCGCAGTTGACATCTACCTCCTTCAACATTATGTTCTCCTGATACCTTGAAAAGTTACAAAAAACCTGTTATCCAGTGAATAGAAGTTGTTAGGAGGTCTATTGGTATTGAAATATTCGTGGCAACTCTGATGATTGAATCACAGCTGCATTGACTTCTTTTAACATTATATTCTCCTGATACATCCTGTTTAAATGTAAGAAAGTGCTTTACTCTACCAGTTATCAAACTAAGCAATAACTTTCTAAATACATATACGTTTTACAGTGAAGAAAGTATTGGTATCTACTGGAAATAAAACGGATGCCAATTATTTCAATAAAAATATTTATTGATGTAACAAACTTGTAAATACGTGTACATATAAAAAAAGTGTTGTTTTAAAATAACAATGAAAAATAAAATATATCCAATTACAATATATTTAAAATTCACTTTTTCACCACTGTTTTAGTCTTTTTTTAATACAACACTCAAAAAACACTTGGATTTTTTTCTATGTTGCATGTCGTCAATGATGAATAATGTGCTGCCATAATAAATCTGCAACAAAATTAAAATAGCAATTAAAACTATATAATTAATTGTCAAACTGTTTTGAAATGTAAACATCTTTAGGCGCACCAGTTACAGAATACTATTAGCATTGGGTAAATGGGAATCAAGCGTCACAAATTTTCTAATACATAAATACTAAAACTAATTATCGGTCAAATATATTGCATTATTATTATTTTAGTATCTATATGTGAGAAGTCACATATAGATACTAAAATAATTAATTTGTCAAAAATATTGCACTAACTTTCTCATACATAAATATTAACACTAATCATCGGATATAAATATGGCGCAAACTTTGTCACACATAGATAATAAAACTAATAATCTGTCAAAAATATTGCAGAAACCTTCTCATATATAAATACTAAAACTAATAATCGGTCAAAGATATTGCAGAAACCTTCTCACACATAAATGGTAAACTAATAATCGGTCAAAAATATTGTACAAACTTTCTCATACATAATTACTAAAACAAACAATCTGTCAAAAATATTGCACAAACGTTCTCACACATAAATATTATTCAAATAATATTCATACATATATCTTAGTTTACAAATTATGGTTCATTGGAGAAATAAAAATTTCATGTAAAACTAATCATCGGCCAAAAATATCGCAGAAACTTTCTCTTACATAAATAAATAGGCTACTAAAACTAGTAATCGGTCAAAAATATTGATCAAACTTTGTCTAACATAAATACTAAAACTAATAATCTGTCAAATATTGCACATACTTTCTCATACATAAATACTAAAACTAGTAATAGGTCAAAAATATTAATCAAAGTTTCTCACACATAAATACTAAAACTAATAATTTGTCAAAAATATTGCACAAGCTTTCACACACATAAATACTAAAGTAGTCATCTGTCAAAATATTGCACAATCTTTCTTACACATAAATACTAAAACTAATAATAGGTCAAAAATATGTGTACAGTCTGTAGACCCAAGTTGAAGAGACGATAGTGACTCATGAGTATACAAAAAATTCAGGTGAACTTCAAATTTAACTATTATTTTTGACACTTATACAATAATAAAAAATGCTGGTTGCAATCAATTCTGCTGCCAAAAATTCCCTAGTTAATTGTTCTAATATTTTTAGGAAGATTATTTCACAAAATATATTTATATTTGTAAATGGTAATTCTGGACGTAAACAACACTCCTAAATGATGAAATTTGAAGTTATGTTCCAAAATTAATACACAGAAATTGAGATTTACATCTTTATATAAAAATAAGACTATCGAATTAATGGTGTGATAAGTAATATAAGTATTACTATATCCTGCTTGGTACTAGACATTATTATAAACAAATTAATTAGATTATACTGAAAATAGAATAAATATTTTGATTAAAAAAAACAAAACTTTTTAATCTCGTTTCTCGATTTGGTAACAACTGAAGATGATGATTACATCAATGAAACGTAACGTAAAGAATTATATATGTGTTTTGTAGATAATTAATTCCTACAGTGGTAGAAATATATTTAGGCAAGATTTTAGGATATTTGTGAAAGGGATAAGATTACAAAAATTATATTTTATAAAAGAATGTTTTGTTACGTTTCGGAATTAAGATGCGATTGAAAGATGAGTTAAAAATAAATTATTCCTATCATCCATCACAACAATTCTGGAAATAAGGCATTAAGATTAACATATGATGGTTCTTTTTACAATATGATTGTGATTATAATTGTTTTAAACTAATTATGATATTGATTATAAACTTTTATTGTGAACTCTGTTTTGAAAATGTTAATTATATGTTTCTATTTATGTTTTCTATATACAAGTTGATATTATTTAAAAAAATAATAAAATCGTATCAAAAGTTAACAATTTTACCATTTTTTGATTATGGATTAATGAAAAAGATTTTACACAATCGAGATGGATACTTAAATTGTAAACAGTATCATGTGTAAAAATTGTGTAAATAATTAAATTTGTGCATAATTCTTTACTTTATAAAGTCGAATTTTTATTGAATAGCTGGACATAGAAGAAGATATAAAACTGAAGGTTTTGTTACTGAACTCAGTTTTATATATCACACAACCAGGTTACTTTTTAAAAAAAAAAATCATAATTATTGGATTGGCTGGTAAAACGTTTAATCTTATAAGGTGTTCACCTTATAATTATTAAGGTGGTAAAAAGACAACAACTTACATGTTTGAGTATCCGTCTACGACAAACTGTTGAATTAGTAGACGTAACAAAAATGTAATTGAATTTATATCTACAGTATAAATATCACTAATCCGCGGGCTACGGGTTTAATTTAAAAAAACCCCAAATTAAATTATATAATAAGCTTTTTGATGATCAGCTAAACTGTCAACTTAGGTATGGAACAGTAGCAAAACGTTAGGTCTAACGTACAATGCAAAAGAAATGTATAAATAAAATTTAGTAGATCTCGGTGGAACAAATCAATTATTACAGTATATGTAACAAATACAAAACGTTGTCCATAAAGTTACTAAACTTTACAAGTGTTTCTACATGAATTGCACGAGGACGACTACCACAGAAGAATCCAGGAGATTTTTACTCTTTATTGTAGAAATGCAAATTAGTTACATAACTTGTTTTTTTAAGAAGAGTATATATTTTTGTAAACACACAAAATTGTCGATACTGGAGCCCAGAGAACCCACATATTTTCGTACAAGGTGATTCACAATGGTCTGAAAAACGTATGAGTGGGCAGGGATTTTTGGGTACACAATTGTTGGCCTCTTATTCATTGATGGCTACTTAAAAGGTATAGTGTATAATAATTTACTTGAACAGAACATCAACCTTTAATAAAGACTTATTTGAAATTGCAGTAAATGAGTAAAAGGAGTTGGAGTATGATAACCCCAACGTTTACTTCCAGCAGGATGCTGTGCCTACTCATTACAGAGAATGAATCAGAACTGGTTAAAAGACTTTAGAAAATTATAAAAGTATTTGTTAGTTTTGAGTATAGGTATAGAGCTACAATAAATGTCTATAGCTTAATTAAAAATATTTTGACATGTTGCAGACTAAAATTTTATTTTATCTTAAGTACAAAATTGAACTTAAGATCAATACGAAAATAAAAAATTATTTAGTATTGTAAGTAAAAATGAAGTTTTTGACTTGTCAAGTGTCTGTTTAACAATGTTGTCTTTTTGAATTATTTATGTTTGCAGCTGCTAAGGATAGACCAATTCGTTTATATCTCGAGAATAATTAAAATAATTGCACCACCCAACCCAAAATTGGTCAAGGTTTAATTTATGGATTTAAAACATAAACTTTTAAAATAAAATAATGTTTGTCGTTTAAATTTCAATAGAACCACTCGACTCCATATTTAATTCTGCTTCTTTTAAGCTATAATAATAATCAAAAACTCAATTTTTCGCCTAAAAAAACCTTACCATTTTGCAAAGTTTGAAAATTGGCTGTTTTCTCGAACTAATTACTCACAAACTATAAGAGATATTTTCGAATTGAAAATACCACAGTAAAATTTCAACTTTCTTCTTTCCTCATGTAAACTTTTTAATGTTGAAATTTTTACAAAAAATTAGATAAAAATCAAAAAATATTAAAAATTTTGAAATTTCAATAGCACCAGTCGACTCCAAATTTAATTCTGCTTCTATTAAGCTATAAAAATAATCAAAAATCAAAAACTCAATTTTTCGCCTAAAAAAACTGCAAGGGGACCTTACCATTTTGCAAAGTTTGAAAATTGGCTGTTTTCTCGAACTAATTACTCACAAACTATAAGAGATATTTTTGAATTGAAAACACCACAGTAAAATTTCAACTTTCTTCTTTCCTCATGTAAACTTTCGTATCATTACAATGTATAGTTAGGGAGCTACAGGCGTTTTAAAAAGGTATTGCAAGTGGCGAAACGTGAAATGTTAAAATCAGGTATTTTTATTGACGTATAAATTGCAATAACTCTTAAACCATTTGAGATGTCAAAGTGATATTTTCAATGTTTATTCTCCTTTCAATTCTGCATCTTTCGATACCCATATCGTTGGTTTAAAAAAATTTTGATCTTTTTTGAAAAAACTTTGAACTGTTATTACTCGTAAACCCTTTGAGATTTCAAAGTCATATTTTCATGGTTTACTCTCTATTAAATTCTGCATCTATTGATGTGCATAACATTGGTATATTTTAATGTTGAAATTTTTACAAAAAATTAGATAAAAATCAAAAAATATTAAAAATTTTGAAATTTCAATAGCACCAGTCGACTCCAAATTTAATTCTGCTTCTATTAAGCTATAAAAATAATCAAAAATCAAAAACTCAATTTTTCGCCTAAAAAAACTGCAAGGGGGGGGTACCTTACCATTTTGCAAAGTTTGAAAATTGGCTGTTTTCTCGAACTAATTACTCACAAACTATAAGAGATATTTTCGAATTGAAAACACCACAGTAAAATTTCAACTTTCTTCTTTCCTCATGTAAACTTTCGTATCATTACAATGTATAGTTAAGGAGCTACAGGCGTTTTAAAAAGGTATTGTAAGTGGCGAAACGTGAAATGTTAAAATCAGGTATTTTTATTGACGTATAAATTGCAATAACTCTTAAACCATTTGAGATGTCAAAGTGATATTTTCAATGTTTATTCTCCTTTCAATTCTGCATCTTTCGATACCCATATCGTTGGTTTAAAAAAATTTTGATCTTTTTTGAAAAAACTTTGAACTGCAATTACTCGTAAACCCTTTGAGATTTCAAAGTCATATTTTCATGGTTTACTCTCTATTAAATTCTGCATCTATTGATGTGCATAACATTGGTATATTTTAATGTTGAAATTTTTACAAAAAATTAGATAAAAATCAAAAAATATTAAAAATTTTGAAATTTCAATAGCACCAGTCGACTCCAAATTTAATTCTGCTTCTATTAAGCTATAAAAATAATCAAAAATCAAAAACTCAATTTTTCGCCTAAACAAACTGCAAGGGGGTACCTTACCATTTTGCAAAGTTTGAAAATTGGCTGTTTTCTCGAACTAATTACTCACAAACTATAAGAGATATTTTCGAATTGAAAACACCACAGTAAAATTTCAACTTTCTTCTTTCCTCATGTAAACTTTCGTATCATTACAATGTATAGTTAAGGAGCTACAGGCGTTTTAAAAAGGTATTGTAAGTGGCGAAACGTGAAATGTTAAAATCAGGTATTTTTATTGACGTATAAATTGCAATAACTCTTAAACCATTTGAGATGTCAAAGTGATATTTTCAATGTTTATTCTCCTTTCAATTCTGCATCTTTCGATACCCATATCGTTGGTTTAAAAAAATTTTGATCTTTTTTGAAAAAACTTTGAACTGCAATTACTCGTAAACCCTTTGAGATTTCAAAGTCATATTTTCATGGTTTACTCTCTATTAAATTCTGCATCTATTGATGTGCATAACATTGGTATATTTTAATGTTGAAATTTTTACAAAAAATTAGATAAAAATCAAAAAATATTAAAAATTTTGAAATTTCAATAGCACCAGTCGACTCCAAATTTAATTCTGCTTCTATTAAGCTATAAAAATAATCAAAAATCAAAAACTCAATTTTTCGCCTAAAAAAACTGCAAGGGGGTACCTTACCATTTTGCAAAGTTTGAAAATTGGCTGTTTTCTCGAACTAATTACTCACAAACTATAAGAGATATTTTCGAATTGAAAACACCACAGTAAAATTTCAACTTTCTTCTTTCCTCATGTAAACTTTCGTATCATTACAATGTATAGTTAAGGAGCTACAGGCGTTTTAAAAAGGTATTGTAAGTGGCGAAACGTGAAATGTTAAAATCAGGTATTTTTATTGACGTATAAATTGCAATAACTCTTAAACCATTTGAGATGTCAAAGTGATATTTTCAATGTTTATTCTCCTTTCAATTCTGCATCTTTCGATACCCATATCGTTGGTTTAAAAAAATTTTGATCTTTTTTGAAAAAACTTTGAACTGCAATTACTCGTAAACCCTTTGAGATTTCAAAGTCATATTTTCATGGTTTACTCTCTATTAAATTCTGCATCTATTGATGTGCATAACATTGGTATATTTTAATGTTGAAATTTTTACAAAAAATTAGATAAAAATCAAAAAATATTAAAAATTTTGAAATTTCAATAGCACCAGTCGACTCCAAATTTAATTCTGCTTCTATTAAGCTATAAAAATAATCGAAAATCAAAAACTCAATTTTTCGCCTAAAAAAACTGCAAGGGGGGTACCTTACCATTTTGCAAAGTTTGAAAATTGGCTGTTTTCTCGAACTAATTACTCACAAACTATAAGAGATATTTTCGAATTGAAAACACCACAGTAAAATTTCAACTTTCTTCTTTCCTCATGTAAACTTTCGTATCATTACAATGTATAGTTAAGGAGCTACAGGCGTTTTAAAAAGGTATTGTAAGTGGCGAAACGTGAAATGTTAAAATCAGGTATTTTTATTGACGTATAAATTGCAATAACTCTTAAACCATTTGAGATGTCAAAGTGATATTTTCAATGTTTATTCTCCTTTCAATTCTGCATCTTTCGATACCCATATCGTTGGTTTAAAAAAATTTTGATCTTTTTTGAAAAAACTTTGAACTGCAATTACTCGTAAACCCTTTGAGATTTCAAAGTCATATTTCCATGGTTTACTCTCTATTAAATTCTGCATCTATTGATGTGCATAACATTGGTATATTTTAATGTTGAAATTTTTACAAAAAATTAGATAAAAATCAAAAAATATTAAAAATTTTGAAATTTCAATAGCACCAGTCGACTCCAAATTTAATTCTGCTTCTATTAAGCTATAAAAATAATCAAAAATCAAAAACTCAATTTTTCGCCTAAAAAAACTGCAAGGGGGTGGTACCTTACCATTTTGCAAAGTTTGAAAATTGGCTGTTTTCTCGAACTAATTACTCACAAACTATAAGAGATATTTTCGAATTGAAAACACCACAGTAAAATTTCAACTTTCTTCTTTCCTCATGTAAACTTTCGTATCATTACAATGTATAGTTAAGGAGCTACAGGCGTTTTAAAAAGGTATTGTAAGTGGCGAAACGTGAAATGTTAAAATCAGGTATTTTTATTGACGTATAAATTGCAATAACTCTTAAACAATTTGAGATGTCAAAGTGATATTTTCAATGTTTATTCTCCTTTCAATTCTGCATCTTTCGATACCCATATCGTTGGTTTAAAAAAATTTTGATCTTTTTTGAAAAAACTTTGAACTGCAATTACTCGTAAACCCTTTGAGATTTCAAAGTCATATTTCCATGGTTTACTCTCTATTAAATTCTGCATCTATTGATGTGCATAACATTGGTATATTTTAATGTTGAAATTTTTACAAAAAATTAGATAAAAATCAAAAAATATTAAAAATTTTGAAATTTCAATAGCACCAGTCGACTCCAAATTTAATTCTGCTTCTATTAAGCTATAAAAATAATCAAAAATCAAAAACTCAATTTTTCGCCTAAAAAAACTGCAAGGGGGGGTACCTTACCATTTTGCAAAGTTTGAAAATTGGCTGTTTTCTCGAACTAATTACTCACAAACTATAAGAGATATTTTCGAATTGAAAACACCACAGTAAAATTTCAACTTTCTTCTTTCCTCATGTAAACTTTCGTATCATTACAATGTATAGTTAAGGAGCTACAGGCGTTTTAAAAAGGTATTGTAAGTGGCGAAACGTGAAATGTTAAAATCAGGTATTTTTATTGACGTATAAATTGCAATAACTCTTAAACCATTTGAGATGTCAAAGTGATATTTTCAATGTTTATTCTCCTTTCAATTCTGCATCTTTCGATACCCATATCGTTGGTTTAAAAAAATTTTGATCTTTTTTGAAAAAACTTTGAACTGCAATTACTCGTAAACCCTTTGAGATTTCAAAGTCATATTTTCATGGTTTACTCTCTATTAAATTCTGCATCTATTGATGTGCATAACATTGGTATATTTTAATGTTGAAATTTTTACAAAAAATTAGATAAAAATCAAAAAATATTAAAAATTTTGAAATTTCAATAGCACCAGTCGACTCCAAATTTAATTCTGCTTCTATTAAGCTATAAAAATAATCAAAAATCAAAAACTCAATTTTTCGCCTAAAAAAACTGCAAGGGGGTACCTTACCATTTTGCAAAGTTTGAAAATTGGCTGTTTTCTCGAACTAATTACTCACAAACTATAAGAGATATTTTCGAATTGAAAACACCACAGTAAAATTTCAACTTTCTTCTTTCCTCATGTAAACTTTCGTATCATTACAATGTATAGTTAAGGAGCTACAGGCGTTTTAAAAAGGTATTGTAAGTGGCGAACCGTGAAATGTTAAAATCAGGTATTTTTATTGACGTATAAATTGCAATAACTCTTAAACCATTTGAGATGTCAAAGTGATATTTTCAATGTTTATTCTCCTTTCAATTCTGCATCTTTCGATACCCATATCGTTGGTTTAAAAAAATTTTGATCTTTTTTGAAAAAACTTTGAACTGCAATTACTCGTAAACCCTTTGAGATTTCAAAGTCATATTTTCATGGTTTACTCTCTATTAAATTCTGCATCTATTGATGTGCATAACATTGGTATATTTTAATGTTGAAATTTTTACAAAAAATTAGATAAAAATCAAAAAATATTAAAAATTTTGAAATTTCAATAGCACCAGTCGACTCCAAATTTAATTCTGCTTCTATTAAGCTATAAAAATAATCAAAAATCAAAAACTCAATTTTTCGCCTAAAAAAACTGCAAGGGGGGACCTTACCATTTTGCAAAGTTTGAAAATTGGCTGTTTTCTCGAACTAATTACTCACAAACTATAAGAGATATTTTCGAATTGAAAACACCACAGTAAAATTTCAACTTTCTTCTTTCCTCATGTAAACTTTCGTATCATTACAATGTATAGTTAGGGAGCTACAGGCGTTTTAAAAAGGTATTGCAAGTGGCGAAACGTGAAATGTTAAAATCAGGTATTTTTATTGACGTATAAATTGCAATAACTCTTAAACCATTTGAGATGTCAAAGTGATATTTTCAATGTTTATTCTCCTTTCAATTCTGCATCTTTCGATACCCATATCGTTGGTTTAAAAAAATTTTGATCTTTTTTGAAAAAACTTTGAACTGCAATTACTCGTAAACCCTTTGAGATTTCAAAGTCATATTTCCATGGTTTACTCTCTATTAAATTCTGCATCTATTGATGTGCATAACATTGGTATATTTTAATGTTGAAATTTTTACAAAAAATTAGATAAAAATCAAAAAATATTAAAAATTTTGAAATTTCAATAGCACCAGTCGACTCCAAATTTAATTCTGCTTCTATTAAGCTATAAAAATAATCAAAAATCAAAAACTCAATTTTTCGCCTAAAAAAACTGCAAGGGGGGGGTACCTTACCATTTTGCAAAGTTTGAAAATTGGCTGTTTTCTCGAACTAATTACTCACAAACTATAAGAGATATTTTCGAATTGAAAACACCACAGTAAAATTTCAACTTTCTTCTTTCCTCATGTAAACTTTCGTATCATTACAATGTATAGTTAAGGAGCTACAGGCGTTTTAAAAAGGTATTGTAAGTGGCGAAACGTGAAATGTTAAAATCAGGTATTTTTATTGACGTATAAATTGCAATAACTCTTAAACCATTTGAGATGTCAAAGTGATATTTTCAATGTTTATTCTCCTTTCAATTCTGCATCTTTCTATACCCATATCGTTGGTTTAAAAAAATTTTGATCTTTTTTGAAAAAACTTTGAACTGCAATTACTCGTAAACCCTTTGAGATTTCAAAGTCATATTTTCATGGTTTACTCTCTATTAAATTCTGCATCTATTGATGTGCATAACATTGGTATATTTTAATGTTGAAATTTTTACAAAAAATTAGATAAAAATCAAAAAATATTAAAAATTTTGAAATTTCAATAGCACCAGTCGACTCCAAATTTAATTCTGCTTCTATTAAGCTATAAAAATAATCAAAAATCAAAAACTCAATTTTTCGCCTAAAAAAACTGCAAGGGGGGACCTTACCATTTTGCAAAGTTTGAAAATTGGCTGTTTTCTCGAACTAATTACTCACAAACTATAAGAGATATTTTCGAATTGAAAACACCACAGTAAAATTTCAACTTTCTTCTTTCCTCATGTAAACTTTCGTATCATTACAATGTATAGTTAGGGAGCTACAGGCGTTTTAAAAAGGTATTGCAAGTGGCGAAACGTGAAATGTTAAAATCAGGTATTTTTATTGACGTATAAATTGCAATAACTCTTAAACCATTTGAGATGTCAAAGTGATATTTTCAATGTTTATTCTCCTTTCAATTCTGCATCTTTCGATACCCATATCGTTGGTTTAAAAAAATTTTGATCTTTTTTGAAAAAACTTTGAACTGCAATTACTCGTAAACCCTTTGAGATTTCAAAGTCATATTTCCATGGTTTACTCTCTATTAAATTCTGCATCTATTGATGTGCATAACATTGGTATATTTTAATGTTGAAATTTTTACAAAAAATTAGATAAAAATCAAAAAATATTAAAAATTTTGAAATTTCAATAGCACCAGTCGACTCCAAATTTAATTCTGCTTCTATTAGGCTATAAAAATAATCAAAAATCAAAAACTCAATTTTTCGCCTAAAAAAACTGCAAGGGGGGTACCTTACCATTTTGCAAAGTTTGAAAATTGGCTGTTTTCTCGAACTAATTACTCACAAACTATAAGAGATATTTTCGAATTGAAAACACCACAGTAAAATTTCAACTTTCTTCTTTCCTCATGTAAACTTTCGTATCATTACAATGTATAGTTAAGGAGCTACAGGCGTTTTAAAAAGGTATTGTAAGTGGCGAAACGTGAAATGTTAAAATCAGGTATTTTTATTGACGTATAAATTGCAATAACTCTTAAACCATTTGAGATGTCAAAGTGATATTTTCAATGTTTATTCTCCTTTCAATTCTGCATCTTTCGATACCCATATCGTTGGTTTAAAAAAATTTTGATCTTTTTTGAAAAAACTTTGAACTGCAATTACTCGTAAACCCTTTGAGATTTCAAAGTCATATTTTCATGGTTTACTCTCTATTAAATTCTGCATCTATTGATGTGCATAACATTGGTATATTTTAATGTTGAAATTTTTACAAAAAATTAGATAAAAATTAAAAAATATTAAAAATTTTGAAATTTCAATAGCACCAGTCGACTCCAAATTTAATTCTGCTTCTATTAAGCTATAAAAATAATCAAAAATCAAAAACTCAATTTTTCGCCTAAAAAAACTGCAAGGGGGGACCTTACCATTTTGCAAAGTTTGAAAATTGGCTGTTTTCTCGAACTAATTACTCACAAACTATAAGAGATATTTTCGAATTGAAAACACCACAGTAAAATTTCAACTTTCTTCTTTCCTCATGTAAACTTTCGTATCATTACAATGTATAGTTAAGGAGCTACAGGCGTTTTAAAAAGGTATTGTAAGTGGCGAAACGTGAAATGTTAAAATCAGGTATTTTTATTGACGTATAAATTGCAATAACTCTTAAACCATTTGAGATGTCAAAGTGATATTTTCAATGTTTATTCTCCTTTCAATTCTGCATCTTTCGATACCCATATCGTTGGTTTAAAAAAATTTTGATCTTTTTTGAAAAAACTTTGAACTGCAATTACTCGTAAACCCTTTGAGATTTCAAAGTCATATTTTCATGGTTTACTCTCTATTAAATTCTGCATCTATTGATGTGCATAACATTGGTATATTTTAATGTTGAAATTTTTACAAAAAATTAGATAAAAATTAAAAAATATTAAAAATTTTGAAATTTCAATAGCACCAGTCGACTCCAAATTTAATTCTGCTTCTATTAAGCTATAAAAATAATCAAAAATCAAAAACTCAATTTTTCGCCTAAAAAAACTGCAAGGGGGGGGTACCTTACCATTTTGCAAAGTTTGAAAATTGGCTGTTTTCTCGAACTAATTACTCACAAACTATAAGAGATATTTTCGAATTGAAAACACCACAGTAAAATTTCAACTTTCTTCTTTCCTCATGTAAACTTTCGTATCATTACAATGTATAGTTAAGGAGCTACAGGCGTTTTAAAAAGGTATTGTAAGTGGCGAAACGTGAAATGTTAAAATCAGGTATTTTTATTGACGTATAAATTGCAATAACTCTTAAACCATTTGAGATGTCAAAGTGATATTTTCAATGTTTATTCTCCTTTCAATTCTGCATCTTTCTATACCCATATCGTTGGTTTAAAAAAATTTTGATCTTTTTTGAAAAAACTTTGAACTGCAATTACTCGTAAACCCTTTGAGATTTCAAAGTCATATTTCCATGGTTTACTCTCTATTAAATTCTGCATCTATTGATGTGCATAACATTGGTATATTTTAATGTTGAAATTTTTACAAAAAATTAGATAAAAATCAAAAAATATTAAAAATTTTGAAATTTCAATAGCACCAGTCGACTCCAATTTTAATTCTGCTTCTATTAAGCTATAAAAATAATCAAAAATCAAAAACTCAATTTTTCGCACCTTACCATTTTGCAAAGTTTGAAAATTGGCTGTTTTCTCGAACTAATTACTCACAAACTATAAGAGATATTTTCGAATTGAAAACACCACAGTAAAATTTCAACTTTCTTCTTTCCTCATGTAAACTTTCGTATCATTACAATGTATAGTTAAGGAGCTACAGGCGTTTTAAAAAGGTATTGCAAGTGGCGAAACTTGAAATGTTAAAATCAGGTATTTTTATTGACGTATAAATTGCAATAACTCTTAAACCATTTGAGATGTCAAAGTGATATTTTCAATGTTTATTCTCCTTTCAATTCTGCATCTTTCGATACCCATATCGTTGGTTTAAAAAAATTTTGATCTTTTTTGAAAAAACTTTGAACTGCAATTACTCGTAAACCCTTTGAGATTTCAAAGTCATATTTTCATGGTTTACTCTCTATTAAATTCTGCATCTATTGATGTGCATAACATTGGTATATTTTAATGTTGAAATTTTTACAAAAAATTAGATAAAAATTAAAAAATATTAAAAATTTTGAAATTTCAATAGCACCAGTCGACTCCAAATTTAATTCTGCTTCTATTAAGCTATAAAAATAATCAAAAATCAAAAACTCAATTTTTCGCCTAAAAAAACTGCAAGGGGGGACCTTACCATTTTGCAAAGTTTGAAAATTGGCTGTTTTCTCGAACTAATTACTCACAAACTATAAGAGATATTTTCGAATTGAAAACACCACAGTAAAATTTCAACTTTCTTCTTTCCTCATGTAAACTTTCGTATCATTACAATGTATAGTTAGGGAGCTACAGGCGTTTTAAAAAGGTATTGCAAGTGGCGAAACGTGAAATGTTAAAATCAGGTATTTTTATTGACGTATAAATTGCAATAACTCTTAAACCATTTGAGATGTCAAAGTGATATTTTCAATGTTTATTCTCCTTTCAATTCTGCATCTTTCGATACCCATATCGTTGGTTTAAAAAAATTTTGATCTTTTTTGAAAAAACTTTGAACTGCAATTACTCGTAAACCCTTTGAGATTTCAAAGTCATATTTCCATGGTTTACTCTCTATTAAATTCTGCATCTATTGATGTGCATAACATTGGTATATTTTAATGTTGAAATTTTTACAAAAAATTAGATAAAAATCAAAAAATATTAAAAATTTTGAAATTTCAATAGCACCAGTCGACTCCAAATTTAATTCTGCTTCTATTAAGCTATAAAAATAATCAAAAATCAAAAACTCAATTTTTCGCCTAAAAAAACTGCAAGGGGGGGTACCTTACCATTTTGCAAAGTTTGAAAATTGGCTGTTTTCTCGAACTAATTACTCACAAACTATAAGAGATATTTTCGAATTGAAAACACCACAGTAAAATTTCAACTTTCTTCTTTCCTCATGTAAACTTTCGTATCATTACAATGTATAGTTAAGGAGCTACAGGCGTTTTAAAAAGGTATTGTAAGTGGCGAAACGTGAAATGTTAAAATCAGGTATTTTTATTGACGTATAAATTGCAATAACTCTTAAACCATTTGAGATGTCAAAGTGATATTTTCAATGTTTATTCTCCTTTCAATTCTGCATCTTTCTATACCCATATCGTTGGTTTAAAAAAATTTTGATCTTTTTTGAAAAAACTTTGAACTGCAATTACTCGTAAACCCTTTGAGATTTCAAAGTCATATTTCCATGGTTTACTCTCTATTAAATTCTGCATCTATTGATGTGCATAACATTGGTATATTTTAATGTTGAAATTTTTACAAAAAATTAGATAAAAATCAAAAAATATTAAAAATTTTGAAATTTCAATAGCACCAGTCGACTCCAAATTTAATTCTGCTTCTATTAAGCTATAAAAATAATCAAAAATCAAAAACTCAATTTTTCGCCTAAAAAAACTGCAAGGGGGGACCTTACCATTTTGCAAAGTTTGAAAATTGGCTGTTTTCTCGAACTAATTACTCACAAACTATAAGAGATATTTTCGAATTGAAAACACCACAGTAAAATTTCAACTTTCTTCTTTCCTCATGTAAACTTTCGTATCATTACAATGTATAGTTAGGGAGCTACAGGCGTTTTAAAAAGGTATTGCAAGTGGCGAAACGTGAAATGTTAAAATCAGGTATTTTTATTGACGTATAAATTGCAATAACTCTTAAACCATTTGAGATGTCAAAGTGATATTTTCAATGTTTATTCTCCTTTCAATTCTGCATCTTTCGATACCCATATCGTTGGTTTAAAAAAATTTTGATCTTTTTTGAAAAAACTTTGAACTGCAATTACTCGTAAACCCTTTGAGATTTCAAAGTCATATTTCCATGGTTTACTCTCTATTAAATTCTGCATCTATTGATGTGCATAACATTGGTATATTTTAATGTTGAAATTTTTACAAAAAATTAGATAAAAATCAAAAAATATTAAAAATTTTGAAATTTCAATAGCACCAGTCGACTCCAAATTTAATTCTGCTTCTATTAAGCTATAAAAATAATCAAAAATCAAAAACTCAATTTTTCGCCTAAAAAAACTGCAAGGGGGGGGTACCTTACCATTTTGCAAAGTTTGAAAATTGGCTGTTTTCTCGAACTAATTACTCACAAACTATAAGAGATATTTTCGAATTGAAAACACCACAGTAAAATTTCAACTTTCTTCTTTCCTCATGTAAACTTTCGTATCATTACAATGTATAGTTAGGGAGCTACAGGCGTTTTAAAAAGGTATTGCAAGTGGCGAAACGTGAAATGTTAAAATCAGGTATTTTTATTGACGTATAAATTGCAATAACTCTTAAACCATTTGAGATGTCAAAGTGATATTTTCAATGTTTATTCTCCTTTCAATTCTGCATCTTTCGATACCCATATCGTTGGTTTAAAAAAATTTTGATCTTTTTTGAAAAAACTTTGAACTGCAATTACTCGTAAACCCTTTGAGATTTCAAAGTCATATTTCCATGGTTTACTCTCTATTAAATTCTGCATCTATTGATGTGCATAACATTGGTATATTTTAATGTTGAAATTTTTACAAAAAATTAGATAAAAATCAAAAAATATTAAAAATTTTGAAATTTCAATAGCACCAGTCGACTCCAAATTTAATTCTGCTTCTATTAGGCTATAAAAATAATCAAAAATCAAAAACTCAATTTTTCGCCTAAAAAAACTGCAAGGGGGGTACCTTACCATTTTGCAAAGTTTGAAAATTGGCTGTTTTCTCGAACTAATTACTCACAAACTATAAGAGATATTTTCGAATTGAAAACACCACAGTAAAATTTCAACTTTCTTCTTTCCTCATGTAAACTTTCGTATCATTACAATGTATAGTTAAGGAGCTACAGGCGTTTTAAAAAGGTATTGTAAGTGGCGAAACGTGAAATGTTAAAATCAGGTATTTTTATTGACGTATAAATTGCAATAACTCTTAAACCATTTGAGATGTCAAAGTGATATTTTCAATGTTTATTCTCCTTTCAATTCTGCATCTTTCGATACCCATATCGTTGGTTTAAAAAAATTTTGATCTTTTTTGAAAAAACTTTGAACTGCAATTACTCGTAAACCCTTTGAGATTTCAAAGTCATATTTTCATGGTTTACTCTCTATTAAATTCTGCATCTATTGATGTGCATAACATTGGTATATTTTAATGTTGAAATTTTTACAAAAAATTAGATAAAAATTAAAAAATATTAAAAATTTTGAAATTTCAATAGCACCAGTCGACTCCAAATTTAATTCTGCTTCTATTAAGCTATAAAAATAATCAAAAATCAAAAACTCAATTTTTCGCCTAAAAAAACTGCAAGGGGGGACCTTACCATTTTGCAAAGTTTGAAAATTGGCTGTTTTCTCGAACTAATTACTCACAAACTATAAGAGATATTTTCGAATTGAAAACACCACAGTAAAATTTCAACTTTCTTCTTTCCTCATGTAAACTTTCGTATCATTACAATGTATAGTTAGGGAGCTACAGGCGTTTTAAAAAGGTATTGCAAGTGGCGAAACGTGAAATGTTAAAATCAGGTATTTTTATTGACGTATAAATTGCAATAACTCTTAAACCATTTGAGATGTCAAAGTGATATTTTCAATGTTTATTCTCCTTTCAATTCTGCATCTTTCGATACCCATATCGTTGGTTTAAAAAAATTTTGATCTTTTTTGAAAAAACTTTGAACTGCAATTACTCGTAAACCCTTTGAGATTTCAAAGTCATATTTCCATGGTTTACTCTCTATTAAATTCTGCATCTATTGATGTGCATAACATTGGTATATTTTAATGTTGAAATTTTTACAAAAAATTAGATAAAAATCAAAAAATATTAAAAATTTTGAAATTTCAATAGCACCAGTCGACTCCAAATTTAATTCTGCTTCTATTAAGCTATAAAAATAATCAAAAATCAAAAACTCAATTTTTCGCCTAAAAAAACTGCAAGGGGGGGGTACCTTACCATTTTGCAAAGTTTGAAAATTGGCTGTTTTCTCGAACTAATTACTCACAAACTATAAGAGATATTTTCGAATTGAAAACACCACAGTAAAATTTCAACTTTCTTCTTTCCTCATGTAAACTTTCGTATCATTACAATGTATAGTTAAGGAGCTACAGGCGTTTTAAAAAGGTATTGTAAGTGGCGAAACGTGAAATGTTAAAATCAGGTATTTTTATTGACGTATAAATTGCAATAACTCTTAAACCATTTGAGATGTCAAAGTGATATTTTCAATGTTTATTCTCCTTTCAATTCTGCATCTTTCTATACCCATATCGTTGGTTTAAAAAAATTTTGATCTTTTTTGAAAAAACTTTGAACTGCAATTACTCGTAAACCCTTTGAGATTTCAAAGTCATATTTCCATGGTTTACTCTCTATTAAATTCTGCATCTATTGATGTGCATAACATTGGTATATTTTAATGTTGAAATTTTTACAAAAAATTAGATAAAAATCAAAAAATATTAAAAATTTTGAAATTTCAATAGCACCAGTCGACTCCAAATTTAATTCTGCTTCTATTAAGCTATAAAAATAATCAAAAATCAAAAACTCAATTTTTCGCCTAAAAAAACTGCAAGGGGGGTGGGTACCTTACCATTTTGCAAAGTTTGAAAATTGGCTGTTTTCTCGAACTAATTACTCACAAACTATAAGAGATATTTTCGAATTGAAAACACCACAGTAAAATTTCAACTTTCTTCTTTCCTCATGTAAACTTTCGTATCATTACAATGTATAGTTAAGGAGCTACAGGCGTTTTAAAAAGGTATTGTAAGTGGCGAAACGTGAAATGTTAAAATCAGGTATTTTTATTGACGTATAAATTGCAATAACTCTTAAACCATTTGAGATGTCAAAGTGATATTTTCAATGTTTATTCTCCTTTCAATTCTGCATCTTTCGATACCCATATCGTTGGTTTAAAAAAATTTTGATCTTTTTTGAAAAAACTTTGAACTGCAATTACTCGTAAACCCTTTGAGATTTCAAAGTCATATTTCCATGGTTTACTCTCTATTAAATTCTGCATCTATTGATGTGCATAACATTGGTATATTTTAATGTTGAAATTTTTACAAAAAATTAGATAAAAATCAAAAAATATTAAAAATTTTGAAATTTCAATAGCACCAGTCGACTCCAATTTTAATTCTGCTTCTATTAAGCTATAAAAATAATCAAAAATCAAAAACTCAATTTTTCGCACCTTACCATTTTGCAAAGTTTGAAAATTGGCTGTTTTCTCGAACTAATTACTCACAAACTATAAGAGATATTTTCGAATTGAAAACACCACAGTAAAATTTCAACTTTCTTCTTTCCTCATGTAAACTTTCGTATCATTACAATGTATAGTTAAGGAGCTACAGGCGTTTTAAAAAGGTATTGCAAGTGGCGAAACTTGAAATGTTAAAATCAGGTATTTTTATTGACGTATAAATTGCAATAACTCTTAAACCATTTGAGATGTCAAAGTGATATTTTCAATGTTTATTCTCCTTTCAATTCTGCATCTTTCGATACCCATATCGTTGGTTTAAAAAAATTTTGATCTTTTTTGAAAAAACTTTGAACTGCAATTACTCGTAAACCCTTTGAGATTTCAAAGTCATATTTTCATGGTTTACTCTCTATTAAATTCTGCATCTATTGATGTGCATAACATTGGTATATTTTAATGTTGAAATTTTTACAAAAAATTAGATAAAAATTAAAAAATATTAAAAATTTTGAAATTTCAATAGCACCAGTCGACTCCAAATTTAATTCTGCTTCTATTAAGCTATAAAAATAATCAAAAATCAAAAACTCAATTTTTCGCCTAAAAAAACTGCAAGGGGGGACCTTACCATTTTGCAAAGTTTGAAAATTGGCTGTTTTCTCGAACTAATTACTCACAAACTATAAGAGATATTTTCGAATTGAAAACACCACAGTAAAATTTCAACTTTCTTCTTTCCTCATGTAAACTTTCGTATCATTACAATGTATAGTTAGGGAGCTACAGGCGTTTTAAAAAGGTATTGCAAGTGGCGAAACGTGAAATGTTAAAATCAGGTATTTTTATTGACGTATAAATTGCAATAACTCTTAAACCATTTGAGATGTCAAAGTGATATTTTCAATGTTTATTCTCCTTTCAATTCTGCATCTTTCGATACCCATATCGTTGGTTTAAAAAAATTTTGATCTTTTTTGAAAAAACTTTGAACTGCAATTACTCGTAAACCCTTTGAGATTTCAAAGTCATATTTCCATGGTTTACTCTCTATTAAATTCTGCATCTATTGATGTGCATAACATTGGTATATTTTAATGTTGAAATTTTTACAAAAAATTAGATAAAAATCAAAAAATATTAAAAATTTTGAAATTTCAATAGCACCAGTCGACTCCAAATTTAATTCTGCTTCTATTAAGCTATAAAAATAATCAAAAATCAAAAACTCAATTTTTCGCCTAAAAAAACTGCAAGGGGGGTACTTACCATTTTGCAAAGTTTGAAAATTGGCTGTTTTCTCGAACTAATTACTCACAAACTATAAGAGATATTTTCGAATTGAAAACACCACAGTAAAATTTCAACTTTCTTCTTTCCTCATGTAAACTTTCGTATCATTACAATGTATAGTTAAGGAGCTACAGGCGTTTTAAAAAGGTATTGTAAGTGGCGAAACGTGAAATGTTAAAATCAGGTATTTTTATTGACGTATAAATTGCAATAACTCTTAAACCATTTGAGATGTCAAAGTGATATTTTCAATGTTTATTCTCCTTTCAATTCTGCATCTTTCTATACCCATATCGTTGGTTTAAAAAAATTTTGATCTTTTTTGAAAAAACTTTGAACTGCAATTACTCGTAAACCCTTTGAGATTTCAAAGTCATATTTCCATGGTTTACTCTCTATTAAATTCTGCATCTATTGATGTGCATAACATTGGTATATTTTAATGTTGAAATTTTTACAAAAAATTAGATAAAAATCAAAAAATATTAAAAATTTTGAAATTTCAATAGCACCAGTCGACTCCAAATTTAATTCTGCTTCTATTAAGCTATAAAAATAATCAAAAATCAAAAACTCAATTTTTCGCCTAAAAAAACTGCAAGGGGGGTACCTTACCATTTTGCAAAGTTTGAAAATTGGCTGTTTTCTCGAACTAATTACTCACAAACTATAAGAGATATTTTCGAATTGAAAACACCACAGTAAAATTTCAACTTTCTTCTTTCCTCATGTAAACTTTCGTATCAATACAATGTATAGTTAAGGAGCTACAGGCGTTTTAAAAAGGTATTGTAAGTGGCGAAACGTGAAATGTTAAAATCAGGTATTTTTATTGACGTATAAATTGCAATAACTCTTAAACCATTTGAGATGTCAAAGTGATATTTTCAATGTTTATTCTCCTTTCAATTCTGCATCTTTCGATACCCATATCGTTGGTTTAAAAAAATTTTGATCTTTTTTGAAAAAACTTTGAACTGCAATTACTCGTAAACCCTTTGAGATTTCAAAGTCATATTTTCATGGTTTACTCTCTATTAAATTCTGCATCTATTGATGTGCATAACATTGGTATATTTTAATGTTGAAATTTTTACAAAAAATTAGATAAAAATTAAAAAATATTAAAAATTTTGAAATTTCAATAGCACCAGTCGACTCCAAATTTAATTCTGCTTCTATTAAGCTATAAAAATAATCAAAAATCAAAAACTCAATTTTTCGCCTAAAAAAACTGCAAGGGGGGACCTTACCATTTTGCAAAGTTTGAAAATTGGCTGTTTTCTCGAACTAATTACTCACAAACTATAAGAGATATTTTCGAATTGAAAACACCACAGTAAAATTTCAACTTTCTTCTTTCCTCATGTAAACTTTCGTATCATTACAATGTATAGTTAGGGAGCTACAGGCGTTTTAAAAAGGTATTGCAAGTGGCGAAACGTGAAATGTTAAAATCAGGTATTTTTATTGACGTATAAATTGCAATAACTCTTAAACCATTTGAGATGTCAAAGTGATATTTTCAATGTTTATTCTCCTTTCAATTCTGCATCTTTCGATACCCATATCGTTGGTTTAAAAAAATTTTGATCTTTTTTGAAAAAACTTTGAACTGCAATTACTCGTAAACCCTTTGAGATTTCAAAGTCATATTTCCATGGTTTACTCTCTATTAAATTCTGCATCTATTGATGTGCATAACATTGGTATATTTTAATGTTGAAATTTTTACAAAAAATTAGATAAAAATCAAAAAATATTAAAAATTTTGAAATTTCAATAGCACCAGTCGACTCCAAATTTAATTCTGCTTCTATTAAGCTATAAAAATAATCAAAAATCAAAAACTCAATTTTTCGCCTAAAAAAACTGCAAGGGGGGGTACCTTACCATTTTGCAAAGTTTGAAAATTGGCTGTTTTCTCGAACTAATTACTCACAAACTATAAGAGATATTTTCGAATTGAAAACACCACAGTAAAATTTCAACTTTCTTCTTTCCTCATGTAAACTTTCGTATCATTACAATGTATAGTTAAGGAGCTACAGGCGTTTTAAAAAGGTATTGTAAGTGGCGAAACGTGAAATGTTAAAATCAGGTATTTTTATTGACGTATAAATTGCAATAACTCTTAAACCATTTGAGATGTCAAAGTGATATTTTCAATGTTTATTCTCCTTTCAATTCTGCATCTTTCTATACCCATATCGTTGGTTTAAAAAAATTTTGATCTTTTTTGAAAAAACTTTGAACTGCAATTACTCGTAAACCCTTTGAGATTTCAAAGTCATATTTCCATGGTTTACTCTCTATTAAATTCTGCATCTATTGATGTGCATAACATTGGTATATTTTAATGTTGAAATTTTTACAAAAAATTAGATAAAAATCAAAAAATATTAAAAATTTTGAAATTTCAATAGCACCAGTCGACTCCAAATTTAATTCTGCTTCTATTAAGCTATAAAAATAATCAAAAATCAAAAACTCAATTTTTCGCCTAAAAAAACTGCAAGGGGGGACCTTACCATTTTGCAAAGTTTGAAAATTGGCTGTTTTCTCGAACTAATTACTCACAAACTATAAGAGATATTTTCGAATTGAAAACACCACAGTAAAATTTCAACTTTCTTCTTTCCTCATGTAAACTTTCGTATCATTACAATGTATAGTTAGGGAGCTACAGGCGTTTTAAAAAGGTATTGCAAGTGGCGAAACGTGAAATGTTAAAATCAGGTATTTTTATTGACGTATAAATTGCAATAACTCTTAAACCATTTGAGATGTCAAAGTGATATTTTCAATGTTTATTCTCCTTTCAATTCTGCATCTTTCGATACCCATATCGTTGGTTTAAAAAAATTTTGATCTTTTTTGAAAAAACTTTGAACTGCAATTACTCGTAAACCCTTTGAGATTTCAAAGTCATATTTCCATGGTTTACTCTCTATTAAATTCTGCATCTATTGATGTGCATAACATTGGTATATTTTAATGTTGAAATTTTTACAAAAAATTAGATAAAAATCAAAAAATATTAAAAATTTTGAAATTTCAATAGCACCAGTCGACTCCAAATTTAATTCTGCTTCTATTAAGCTATAAAAATAATCAAAAATCAAAAACTCAATTTTTCGCCTAAAAAAACTGCAAGGGGGGGGTACCTTACCATTTTGCAAAGTTTGAAAATTGGCTGTTTTCTCGAACTAATTACTCACAAACTATAAGAGATATTTTCGAATTGAAAACACCACAGTAAAATTTCAACTTTCTTCTTTCCTCATGTAAACTTTCGTATCATTACAATGTATAGTTAGGGAGCTACAGGCGTTTTAAAAAGGTATTGCAAGTGGCGAAACGTGAAATGTTAAAATCAGGTATTTTTATTGACGTATAAATTGCAATAACTCTTAAACCATTTGAGATGTCAAAGTGATATTTTCAATGTTTATTCTCCTTTCAATTCTGCATCTTTCGATACCCATATCGTTGGTTTAAAAAAATTTTGATCTTTTTTGAAAAAACTTTGAACTGCAATTACTCGTAAACCCTTTGAGATTTCAAAGTCATATTTCCATGGTTTACTCTCTATTAAATTCTGCATCTATTGATGTGCATAACATTGGTATATTTTAATGTTGAAATTTTTACAAAAAATTAGATAAAAATCAAAAAATATTAAAAATTTTGAAATTTCAATAGCACCAGTCGACTCCAAATTTAATTCTGCTTCTATTAGGCTATAAAAATAATCAAAAATCAAAAACTCAATTTTTCGCCTAAAAAAACTGCAAGGGGGGTACCTTACCATTTTGCAAAGTTTGAAAATTGGCTGTTTTCTCGAACTAATTACTCACAAACTATAAGAGATATTTTCGAATTGAAAACACCACAGTAAAATTTCAACTTTCTTCTTTCCTCATGTAAACTTTCGTATCATTACAATGTATAGTTAAGGAGCTACAGGCGTTTTAAAAAGGTATTGTAAGTGGCGAAACGTGAAATGTTAAAATCAGGTATTTTTATTGACGTATAAATTGCAATAACTCTTAAACCATTTGAGATGTCAAAGTGATATTTTCAATGTTTATTCTCCTTTCAATTCTGCATCTTTCGATACCCATATCGTTGGTTTAAAAAAATTTTGATCTTTTTTGAAAAAACTTTGAACTGCAATTACTCGTAAACCCTTTGAGATTTCAAAGTCATATTTTCATGGTTTACTCTCTATTAAATTCTGCATCTATTGATGTGCATAACATTGGTATATTTTAATGTTGAAATTTTTACAAAAAATTAGATAAAAATTAAAAAATATTAAAAATTTTGAAATTTCAATAGCACCAGTCGACTCCAAATTTAATTCTGCTTCTATTAAGCTATAAAAATAATCAAAAATCAAAAACTCAATTTTTCGCCTAAAAAAACTGCAAGGGGGGACCTTACCATTTTGCAAAGTTTGAAAATTGGCTGTTTTCTCGAACTAATTACTCACAAACTATAAGAGATATTTTCGAATTGAAAACACCACAGTAAAATTTCAACTTTCTTCTTTCCTCATGTAAACTTTCGTATCATTACAATGTATAGTTAGGGAGCTACAGGCGTTTTAAAAAGGTATTGCAAGTGGCGAAACGTGAAATGTTAAAATCAGGTATTTTTATTGACGTATAAATTGCAATAACTCTTAAACCATTTGAGATGTCAAAGTGATATTTTCAATGTTTATTCTCCTTTCAATTCTGCATCTTTCGATACCCATATCGTTGGTTTAAAAAAATTTTGATCTTTTTTGAAAAAACTTTGAACTGCAATTACTCGTAAACCCTTTGAGATTTCAAAGTCATATTTCCATGGTTTACTCTCTATTAAATTCTGCATCTATTGATGTGCATAACATTGGTATATTTTAATGTTGAAATTTTTACAAAAAATTAGATAAAAATCAAAAAATATTAAAAATTTTGAAATTTCAATAGCACCAGTCGACTCCAAATTTAATTCTGCTTCTATTAAGCTATAAAAATAATCAAAAATCAAAAACTCAATTTTTCGCCTAAAAAAACTGCAAGGGGGGGGTACCTTACCATTTTGCAAAGTTTGAAAATTGGCTGTTTTCTCGAACTAATTACTCACAAACTATAAGAGATATTTTCGAATTGAAAACACCACAGTAAAATTTCAACTTTCTTCTTTCCTCATGTAAACTTTCGTATCATTACAATGTATAGTTAAGGAGCTACAGGCGTTTTAAAAAGGTATTGTAAGTGGCGAAACGTGAAATGTTAAAATCAGGTATTTTTATTGACGTATAAATTGCAATAACTCTTAAACCATTTGAGATGTCAAAGTGATATTTTCAATGTTTATTCTCCTTTCAATTCTGCATCTTTCTATACCCATATCGTTGGTTTAAAAAAATTTTGATCTTTTTTGAAAAAACTTTGAACTGCAATTACTCGTAAACCCTTTGAGATTTCAAAGTCATATTTCCATGGTTTACTCTCTATTAAATTCTGCATCTATTGATGTGCATAACATTGGTATATTTTAATGTTGAAATTTTTACAAAAAATTAGATAAAAATCAAAAAATATTAAAAATTTTGAAATTTCAATAGCACCAGTCGACTCCAAATTTAATTCTGCTTCTATTAAGCTATAAAAATAATCAAAAATCAAAAACTCAATTTTTCGCCTAAAAAAACTGCAAGGGGGGTGGGTACCTTACCATTTTGCAAAGTTTGAAAATTGGCTGTTTTCTCGAACTAATTACTCACAAACTATAAGAGATATTTTCGAATTGAAAACACCACAGTAAAATTTCAACTTTCTTCTTTCCTCATGTAAACTTTCGTATCATTACAATGTATAGTTAAGGAGCTACAGGCGTTTTAAAAAGGTATTGTAAGTGGCGAAACGTGAAATGTTAAAATCAGGTATTTTTATTGACGTATAAATTGCAATAACTCTTAAACCATTTGAGATGTCAAAGTGATATTTTCAATGTTTATTCTCCTTTCAATTCTGCATCTTTCGATACCCATATCGTTGGTTTAAAAAAATTTTGATCTTTTTTGAAAAAACTTTGAACTGCAATTACTCGTAAACCCTTTGAGATTTCAAAGTCATATTTCCATGGTTTACTCTCTATTAAATTCTGCATCTATTGATGTGCATAACATTGGTATATTTTAATGTTGAAATTTTTACAAAAAATTAGATAAAAATCAAAAAATATTAAAAATTTTGAAATTTCAATAGCACCAGTCGACTCCAATTTTAATTCTGCTTCTATTAAGCTATAAAAATAATCAAAAATCAAAAACTCAATTTTTCGCACCTTACCATTTTGCAAAGTTTGAAAATTGGCTGTTTTCTCGAACTAATTACTCACAAACTATAAGAGATATTTTCGAATTGAAAACACCACAGTAAAATTTCAACTTTCTTCTTTCCTCATGTAAACTTTCGTATCATTACAATGTATAGTTAAGGAGCTACAGGCGTTTTAAAAAGGTATTGCAAGTGGCGAAACTTGAAATGTTAAAATCAGGTATTTTTATTGACGTATAAATTGCAATAACTCTTAAACCATTTGAGATGTCAAAGTGATATTTTCAATGTTTATTCTCCTTTCAATTCTGCATCTTTCGATACCCATATCGTTGGTTTAAAAAAATTTTGATCTTTTTTGAAAAAACTTTGAACTGCAATTACTCGTAAACCCTTTGAGATTTCAAAGTCATATTTTCATGGTTTACTCTCTATTAAATTCTGCATCTATTGATGTGCATAACATTGGTATATTTTAATGTTGAAATTTTTACAAAAAATTAGATAAAAATTAAAAAATATTAAAAATTTTGAAATTTCAATAGCACCAGTCGACTCCAAATTTAATTCTGCTTCTATTAAGCTATAAAAATAATCAAAAATCAAAAACTCAATTTTTCGCCTAAAAAAACTGCAAGGGGGGACCTTACCATTTTGCAAAGTTTGAAAATTGGCTGTTTTCTCGAACTAATTACTCACAAACTATAAGAGATATTTTCGAATTGAAAACACCACAGTAAAATTTCAACTTTCTTCTTTCCTCATGTAAACTTTCGTATCATTACAATGTATAGTTAGGGAGCTACAGGCGTTTTAAAAAGGTATTGCAAGTGGCGAAACGTGAAATGTTAAAATCAGGTATTTTTATTGACGTATAAATTGCAATAACTCTTAAACCATTTGAGATGTCAAAGTGATATTTTCAATGTTTATTCTCCTTTCAATTCTGCATCTTTCGATACCCATATCGTTGGTTTAAAAAAATTTTGATCTTTTTTGAAAAAACTTTGAACTGCAATTACTCGTAAACCCTTTGAGATTTCAAAGTCATATTTCCATGGTTTACTCTCTATTAAATTCTGCATCTATTGATGTGCATAACATTGGTATATTTTAATGTTGAAATTTTTACAAAAAATTAGATAAAAATCAAAAAATATTAAAAATTTTGAAATTTCAATAGCACCAGTCGACTCCAAATTTAATTCTGCTTCTATTAAGCTATAAAAATAATCAAAAATCAAAAACTCAATTTTTCGCCTAAAAAAACTGCAAGGGGGGGTACCTTACCATTTTGCAAAGTTTGAAAATTGGCTGTTTTCTCGAACTAATTACTCACAAACTATAAGAGATATTTTCGAATTGAAAACACCACAGTAAAATTTCAACTTTCTTCTTTCCTCATGTAAACTTTCGTATCATTACAATGTATAGTTAAGGAGCTACAGGCGTTTTAAAAAGGTATTGTAAGTGGCGAAACGTGAAATGTTAAAATCAGGTATTTTTATTGACGTATAAATTGCAATAACTCTTAAACCATTTGAGATGTCAAAGTGATATTTTCAATGTTTATTCTCCTTTCAATTCTGCATCTTTCTATACCCATATCGTTGGTTTAAAAAAATTTTGATCTTTTTTGAAAAAACTTTGAACTGCAATTACTCGTAAACCCTTTGAGATTTCAAAGTCATATTTCCATGGTTTACTCTCTATTAAATTCTGCATCTATTGATGTGCATAACATTGGTATATTTTAATGTTGAAATTTTTACAAAAAATTAGATAAAAATCAAAAAATATTAAAAATTTTGAAATTTCAATAGCACCAGTCGACTCCAAATTTAATTCTGCTTCTATTAAGCTATAAAAATAATCAAAAATCAAAAACTCAATTTTTCGCCTAAAAAAACTGCAAGGGGGGTACTTACCATTTTGCAAAGTTTGAAAATTGGCTGTTTTCTCGAACTAATTACTCACAAACTATAAGAGATATTTTCGAATTGAAAACACCACAGTAAAATTTCAACTTTCTTCTTTCCTCATGTAAACTTTCGTATCATTACAATGTATAGTTAAGGAGCTACAGGCGTTTTAAAAAGGTATTGTAAGTGGCGAAACGTGAAATGTTAAAATCAGGTATTTTTATTGACGTATAAATTGCAATAACTCTTAAACCATTTGAGATGTCAAAGTGATATTTTCAATGTTTATTCTCCTTTCAATTCTGCATCTTTCTATACCCATATCGTTGGTTTAAAAAAATTTTGATCTTTTTTGAAAAAACTTTGAACTGCAATTACTCGTAAACCCTTTGAGATTTCAAAGTCATATTTCCATGGTTTACTCTCTATTAAATTCTGCATCTATTGATGTGCATAACATTGGTATATTTTAATGTTGAAATTTTTACAAAAAATTAGATAAAAATCAAAAAATATTAAAAATTTTGAAATTTCAATAGCACCAGTCGACTCCAAATTTAATTCTGCTTCTATTAAGCTATAAAAATAATCAAAAATCAAAAACTCAATTTTTCGCCTAAAAAAACTGCAAGGGGGGTACCTTACCATTTTGCAAAGTTTGAAAATTGGCTGTTTTCTCGAACTAATTACTCACAAACTATAAGAGATATTTTCGAATTGAAAACACCACAGTAAAATTTCAACTTTCTTCTTTCCTCATGTAAACTTTCGTATCAATACAATGTATAGTTAAGGAGCTACAGGCGTTTTAAAAAGGTATTGTAAGTGGCGAAACGTGAAATGTTAAAATCAGGTATTTTTATTGACGTATAAATTGCAATAACTCTTAAACCATTTGAGATGTCAAAGTGATATTTTCAATGTTTATTCTCCTTTCAATTCTGCATCTTTCGATACCCATATCGTTGGTTTAAAAAAATTTTGATCTTTTTTGAAAAAACTTTGAACTGCAATTACTCGTAAACCCTTTGAGATTTCAAAGTCGTATTTTCATGGTTTACTCTCTATTAAATTCTGCATCTATTGATGTGCATAACATTGGTATATTTTAATGTTGAAATTTTTACAAAAAATTAGATAAAAATCAAAAAATATTAAAAATTTTGAAATTTCAATAGCACCAGTCGACTCCAAATTTAATTCTGCTTCTATTAAGCTATAAAAATAATCAAAAATCAAAAACTCAATTTTTCGCCTAAAAAAACTGCAAGGGGGGTACCTTACCATTTTGCAAAGTTTGAAAATTGGCTGTTTTCTCGAACTAATTACTCACAAACTATAAGAGATATTTTCGAATTGAAAACACCACAGTAAAATTTCAACTTTCTTCTTTCCTCATGTGTAACTTTCGTATCATTACAAGGTATAGTTAGGGAGCTACAGGCGTTTTAAAAAGGTATTGCAAGTGGCGAAACGTGAAATGTTAAAATCAGGTATTTTTATTGACGTATAAATTGCAATAACTCTTAAACCCTTTGAGATTTCAAAGTCATATTTTCATGGTTTACTCTCTATTAAATTCTGCATCTATTGATGTGCATAACATTGGTATATTTTAATGTTGAAATTTTTACAAAAAATTAGATAAAAATCAAAAAATATTAAAAATTTTGAAATTTCAATAGCACCAGTCGACTCCAAATTTAATTCTGATCTATTAAGCTTTAAAAATAATCAAAAATCAAAAACTCAATTTTTCGCCTAAAAAAACTGCAAGGGGGGTACCTTACCATTTTGCAAAGTTTGAAAATTGGCTGTTTTCTCGAACTAATTACTCACAAACTATAAGAGATATTTTCGAATTGAAAACACCACAGTAAAATTTCAACTTTCTTCTTTCCTCATGTAAACTTTCGTATCATTACAATGTATAGTTAGGGAGCTACAGGCGTTTTAAAAAGGTATTGCAAGTGGCGAAACGTGAAATGTTAAAATCAGGTATTTTTATTGACGTATAAATTGCAATAACTCTTAAACAATTTGAGATGTCAAAGTGATATTTTCAATGTTTATTCTCCTTTCAATTCTGCATCTTTCGATACCCATATCGTTGGTTTAAAAAAATTTTGATCTTTTTTGAAAAAACTTTGAACTGCAATTACTCGTAAACCCTTTGAGATTTCAAAGTCATATTTCCATGGTTTACTCTCTATTAAATTCTGCATCTATTGATGTGCATAACATTGGTATATTTTAATGTTGAAATTTTTACAAAAAATTAGATAAAAATCAAAAAATATTAAAAATTTTGAAATTTCAATAGCACCAGTCGACTCCAAATTTAATTCTGCTTCTATTAAGCTATAAAAATAATCAAAAATCAAAAACTCAATTTTTCGCCTAAAAAAACTGCAAGGGGGGTACCTTACCATTTTGCAAAGTTTGAAAATTGGCTGTTTTCTCGAACTAATTACTCACAAACTATAAGAGATATTTTCGAATTGAAAACACCACAGTAAAATTTCAACTTTCTTCTTTCCTCATGTAAACTTTCGTATCATTACAATGTATAGTTAAGGAGCTACAGGCGTTTTAAAAAGGTATTGTAAGTGGCGAAACGTGAAATGTTAAAATCAGGTATTTTTATTGACGTATAAATTGCAATAACTCTTAAACCATTTGAGATGTCAAAGTGATATTTTCAATGTTTATTCTCCTTTCAATTCTGCATCTTTCGATACCCATATCGTTGGTTTAAAAAAATTTTGATCTTTTTTGAAAAAACTTTGAACTGCAATTACTCGTAAACCCTTTGAGATTTCAAAGTCATATTTTCATGGTTTACTCTCTATTAAATTCTGCATCTATTGATGTGCATAACATTGGTATATTTTAATGTTGAAATTTTTACAAAAAATTAGATAAAAATCAAAAAATATTAAAAATTTTGAAATTTCAATAGCACCAGTCGACTCCAAATTTAATTCTGCTTCTATTAAGCTATAAAAATAATCAAAAATCAAAAACTCAATTTTTCGCCTAAAAAAACTGCAAGGGGGGTACCTTACCATTTTGCAAAGTTTGAAAATTGGCTGTTTTCTCGAACTAATTACTCACAAACTATAAGAGATATTTTCGAATTGAAAACACCACAGTAAAATTTCAACTTTCTTCTTTCCTCATGTGTAACTTTCGTATCATTACAATGTATAGTTAGGGAGCTACAGGCGTTTTAAAAAGGTATTGCAAGTGGCGAAACGTGAAATGTTAAAATCAGGTATTTTTATTGACGTATAAATTGCAATAACTCTTAAACCCTTTGAGATTTCAAAGTCATATTTTCATGGTTTACTCTCTATTAAATTCTGCATCTATTGATGTGCATAACATTGGTATATTTTAATGTTGAAATTTTTACAAAAAATTAGATAAAAATCAAAAAATATTAAAAATTTAGAAATTTCAATAGCACCAGTCGACTCCAAATTTAATTCTGCTTCTATTAAGCTATAAAAATAATCAAAAATCAAAAACTCAATTTTTCGCCTAAAAAAACTGCAAGGGGGGTACCTTACCATTTTGCAAAGTTTGAAAATTGGCTGTTTTCTCGAACTAATTACTCACAAACTATAAGAGATATTTTCGAATTGAAAACACCACAGTAAAATTTCAACTTTCTTCTTTCCTCATGTAAACTTTCGTATCATTACAATGTATAGTTAAGGAGCTACAGGCGTTTTAAAAAGGTATTGTAAGTGGCGAACCGTGAAATGTTAAAATCAGGTATTTTTATTGACGTATAAATTGCAATAACTCTTAAACCATTTGAGATGTCAAAGTGATATTTTCAATGTTTATTCTCCTTTCAATTCTGCATCTTTCGATACCCATATCGTTGGTTTAAAAAAATTTTGATCTTTTTTGAAAAAACTTTGAACTGCAATTACTCGTAAACCCTTTGAGATTTCAAAGTCATATTTTCATGGTTTACTCTCTATTAAATTCTGCATCTATTGATGTGCATAACATTGGTATATTTTAATGTTGAAATTTTTACAAAAAATTAGATAAAAATCAAAAAATATTAAAAATTTTGAAATTTCAATAGCACCAGTCGACTCCAAATTTAATTCTGCTTCTATTAAGCTATAAAAATAATCAAAAATCAAAAACTCAATTTTTCGCCTAAAAAAACTGCAAGGGGGGGGTACCTTACCATTTTGCAAAGTTTGAAAATTGGCTGTTTTCTCGAACTAATTACTCACAAACTATAAGAGATATTTTCGAATTGAAAACACCACAGTAAAATTTCAACTTTCTTCTTTCCTCATGTAAACTTTCGTATCATTACAATGTATAGTTAAGGAGCTACAGGCGTTTTAAAAAGGTATTGTAAGTGGCGAAACGTGAAATGTTAAAATCAGGTATTTTTATTGACGTATAAATTGCAATAACTCTTAAACCATTTGAGATGTCAAAGTGATATTTTCAATGTTTATTCTCCTTTCAATTCTGCATCTTTCTATACCCATATCGTTGGTTTAAAAAAATTTTGATCTTTTTTGAAAAAACTTTGAACTGCAATTACTCGTAAACCCTTTGAGATTTCAAAGTCATATTTCCATGGTTTACTCTCTATTAAATTCTGCATCTATTGATGTGCATAACATTGGTATATTTTAATGTTGAAATTTTTACAAAAAATTAGATAAAAATCAAAAAATATTAAAAATTTTGAAATTTCAATAGCACCAGTCGACTCCAAATTTAATTCTGCTTCTATTAAGCTATAAAAATAATCAAAAATCAAAAACTCAATTTTTCGCCTAAAAAAACTGCAAGGGGGGTACTTACCATTTTGCAAAGTTTGAAAATTGGCTGTTTTCTCGAACTAATTACTCACAAACTATAAGAGATATTTTCGAATTGAAAACACCACAGTAAAATTTCAACTTTCTTCTTTCCTCATGTAAACTTTCGTATCATTACAATGTATAGTTAAGGAGCTACAGGCGTTTTAAAAAGGTATTGTAAGTGGCGAAACGTGAAATGTTAAAATCAGGTATTTTTATTGACGTATAAATTGCAATAACTCTTAAACCATTTGAGATGTCAAAGTGATATTTTCAATGTTTATTCTCCTTTCAATTCTGCATCTTTCTATACCCATATCGTTGGTTTAAAAAAATTTTGATCTTTTTTGAAAAAACTTTGAACTGCAATTACTCGTAAACCCTTTGAGATTTCAAAGTCATATTTCCATGGTTTACTCTCTATTAAATTCTGCATCTATTGATGTGCATAACATTGGTATATTTTAATGTTGAAATTTTTACAAAAAATTAGATAAAAATCAAAAAATATTAAAAATTTTGAAATTTCAATAGCACCAGTCGACTCCAAATTTAATTCTGCTTCTATTAAGCTATAAAAATAATCAAAAATCAAAAACTCAATTTTTCGCCTAAAAAAACTGCAAGGGGGGTACCTTACCATTTTGCAAAGTTTGAAAATTGGCTGTTTTCTCGAACTAATTACTCACAAACTATAAGAGATATTTTCGAATTGAAAACACCACAGTAAAATTTCAACTTTCTTCTTTCCTCATGTAAACTTTCGTATCAATACAATGTATAGTTAAGGAGCTACAGGCGTTTTAAAAAGGTATTGTAAGTGGCGAAACGTGAAATGTTAAAATCAGGTATTTTTATTGACGTATAAATTGCAATAACTCTTAAACCATTTGAGATGTCAAAGTGATATTTTCAATGTTTATTCTCCTTTCAATTCTGCATCTTTCGATACCCATATCGTTGGTTTAAAAAAATTTTGATCTTTTTTGAAAAAACTTTGAACTGCAATTACTCGTAAACCCTTTGAGATTTCAAAGTCATATTTTCATGGTTTACTCTCTATTAAATTCTGCATCTATTGATGTGCATAACATTGGTATATTTTAATGTTGAAATTTTTACAAAAAATTAGATAAAAATCAAAAAATATTAAAAATTTTGAAATTTCAATAGCACCAGTCGACTCCAAATTTAATTCTGCTTCTATTAAGCTATAAAAATAATCAAAAATCAAAAACTCAATTTTTCGCCTAAAAAAACTGCAAGGGGGGTACCTTACCATTTTGCAAAGTTTGAAAATTGGCTGTTTTCTCGAACTAATTACTCACAAACTATAAGAGATATTTTCGAATTGAAAACACCACAGTAAAATTTCAACTTTCTTCTTTCCTCATGTGTAACTTTCGTATCATTACAAGGTATAGTTAGGGAGCTACAGGCGTTTTAAAAAGGTATTGCAAGTGGCGAAACGTGAAATGTTAAAATCAGGTATTTTTATTGACGTATAAATTGCAATAACTCTTAAACCCTTTGAGATTTCAAAGTCATATTTTCATGGTTTACTCTCTATTAAATTCTGCATCTATTGATGTGCATAACATTGGTATATTTTAATGTTGAAATTTTTACAAAAAATTAGATAAAAATCAAAAAATATTAAAAATTTTGAAATTTCAATAGCACCAGTCGACTCCAAATTTAATTCTGATCTATTAAGCTTTAAAAATAATCAAAAATCAAAAACTCAATTTTTCGCCTAAAAAAACTGCAAGGGGGGTACCTTACCATTTTGCAAAGTTTGAAAATTGGCTGTTTTCTCGAACTAATTACTCACAAACTATAAGAGATATTTTCGAATTGAAAACACCACAGTAAAATTTCAACTTTCTTCTTTCCTCATGTAAACTTTCGTATCATTACAATGTATAGTTAAGGAGCTACAGGCGTTTTAAAAAGGTATTGTAAGTGGCGAACCGTGAAATGTTAAAATCAGGTATTTTTATTGACGTATAAATTGCAATAACTCTTAAACCATTTGAGATGTCAAAGTGATATTTTCAATGTTTATTCTCCTTTCAATTCTGCATCTTTCGATACCCATATCGTTGGTTTAAAAAAATTTTGATCTTTTTTGAAAAAACTTTGAACTGCAATTACTCGTAAACCCTTTGAGATTTCAAAGTCATATTTTCATGGTTTACTCTCTATTAAATTCTGCATCTATTGATGTGCATAACATTGGTATATTTTAATGTTGAAATTTTTACAAAAAATTAGATAAAAATCAAAAAATATTAAAAATTTTGAAATTTCAATAGCACCAGTCGACTCCAAATTTAATTCTGCTTCTATTAAGCTATAAAAATAATCAAAAATCAAAAACTCAATTTTTCGCCTAAAAAAACTGCAAGGGGGGACCTTACCATTTTGCAAAGTTTGAAAATTGGCTGTTTTCTCGAACTAATTACTCACAAACTATAAGAGATATTTTCGAATTGAAAACACCACAGTAAAATTTCAACTTTCTTCTTTCCTCATGTATACTTTCGTATCATTACAATGTATAGTTAGGGAGCTACAGGCGTTTTAAAAAGGTATTGCAAGTGGCGAAACGTGAAATGTTAAAATCAGGTATTTTTATTGACGTATAAATTGCAATAACTCTTAAACAATTTGAGATGTCAAAGTGATATTTTCAATGTTTATTCTCCTTTCAATTCTGCATCTTTCGATACCCATATCGTTGGTTTAAAAAAATTTTGATCTTTTTTGAAAAAACTTTGAACTGCAATTACTCGTAAACCCTTTGAGATTTCAAAGTCATATTTCCATGGTTTACTCTCTATTAAATTCTGCATCTATTGATGTGCATAACATTGGTATATTTTAATGTTGAAATTTTTACAAAAAATTAGATAAAAATCAAAAAATATTAAAAATTTTGAAATTTCAATAGCACCAGTCGACTCCAAATTTAATTCTGCTTCTATTAAGCTATAAAAATAATCAAAAATCAAAAACTCAATTTTTCGCCTAAAAAAACTGCAAGGGGGGTACCTTACCATTTTGCAAAGTTTGAAAATTGGCTGTTTTCTCGAACTAATTACTCACAAACTATAAGAGATATTTTCGAATTGAAAACACCACAGTAAAATTTCAACTTTCTTCTTTCCTCATGTGTAACTTTCGTATCATTACAAGGTATAGTTAGGGAGCTACAGGCGTTTTAAAAAGGTATTGCAAGTGGCGAAACGTGAAATGTTAAAATCAGGTATTTTTATTGACGTATAAATTGCAATAACTCTTAAACCCTTTGAGATTTCAAAGTCATATTTTCATGGTTTACTCTCTATTAAATTCTGCATCTATTGATGTGCATAACATTGGTATATTTTAATGTTGAAATTTTTACAAAAAATTAGATAAAAATCAAAAAATATTAAAAATTTTGAAATTTCAATAGCACCAGTCGACTCCAAATTTAATTCTGATCTATTAAGCTTTAAAAATAATCAAAAATCAAAAACTCAATTTTTCGCCTAAAAAAACTGCAAGGGGGGTACCTTACCATTTTGCAAAGTTTGAAAATTGGCTGTTTTCTCGAACTAATTACTCACAAACTATAAGAGATATTTTCGAATTGAAAACACCACAGTAAAATTTCAACTTTCTTCTTTCCTCATGTAAACTTTCGTATCATTACAATGTATAGTTAAGGAGCTACAGGCGTTTTAAAAAGGTATTGTAAGTGGCGAAACGTGAAATGTTAAAATCAGGTATTTTTATTGACGTATAAATTGCAATAACTCTTAAACCATTTGAGATGTCAAAGTGATATTTTCAATGTTTATTCTCCTTTCAATTCTGCATCTTTCGATACCCATATCGTTGGTTTAAAAAAATTTTGATCTTTTTTGAAAAAACTTTGAACTGCAATTACTCGTAAACCCTTTGAGATTTCAAAGTCATATTTTCATGGTTTACTCTCTATTAAATTCTGCATCTATTGATGTGCATAACATTGGTATATTTTAATGTTGAAATTTTTACAAAAAATTAGATAAAAATCAAAAAATATTAAAAATTTTGAAATTTCAATAGCACCAGTCGACTCCAAATTTAATTCTGCTTCTATTAAGCTATAAAAATAATCAAAAATCAAAAACTCAATTTTTCGCCTAAAAAAACTGCAAGGGGGGTACCTTACCATTTTGCAAAGTTTGAAAATTGGCTGTTTTCTCGAACTAATTACTCACAAACTATAAGAGATATTTTCGAATTGAAAACACCACAGTAAAATTTCAACTTTCTTCTTTCCTCATGTGTAACTTTCGTATCATTACAATGTATAGTTAGGGAGCTACAGGCGTTTTAAAAAGGTATTGCAAGTGGCGAAACGTGAAATGTTAAAATCAGGTATTTTTATTGACGTATAAATTGCAATAACTCTTAAACCCTTTGAGATTTCAAAGTCATATTTTCATGGTTTACTCTCTATTAAATTCTGCATCTATTGATGTGCATAACATTGGTATATTTTAATGTTGAAATTTTTACAAAAAATTAGATAAAAATCAAAAAATATTAAAAATTTTGAAATTTCAATAGCACCAGTCGACTCCAAATTTAATTCTGCTTCTATTAAGCTATAAAAATAATCAAAAATCAAAAACTCAATTTTTCGCCTAAAAAAACTGCAAGGGGGGTACCTTACCATTTTGCAAAGTTTGAAAATTGGCTGTTTTCTCGAACTAATTACTCACAAACTATAAGAGATATTTTCGAATTGAAAACACCACAGTAAAATTTCAACTTTCTTCTTTCCTCATGTAAACTTTCGTATCATTACAATGTATAGTTAAGGAGCTACAGGCGTTTTAAAAAGGTATTGTAAGTGGCGAACCGTGAAATGTTAAAATCAGGTATTTTTATTGACGTATAAATTGCAATAACTCTTAAACCATTTGAGATGTCAAAGTGATATTTTCAATGTTTATTCTCCTTTCAATTCTGCATCTTTCGATACCCATATCGTTGGTTTAAAAAAATTTTGATCTTTTTTGAAAAAACTTTGAACTGCAATTACTCGTAAACCCTTTGAGATTTCAAAGTCATATTTTCATGGTTTACTCTCTATTAAATTCTGCATCTATTGATGTGCATAACATTGGTATATTTTAATGTTGAAATTTTTACAAAAAATTAGATAAAAATCAAAAAATATTAAAAATTTTGAAATTTCAATAGCACCAGTCGACTCCAAATTTAATTCTGCTTCTATTAAGCTATAAAAATAATCAAAAATCAAAAACTCAATTTTTCGCCTAAAAAAACTGCAAGGGGGGACCTTACCATTTTGCAAAGTTTGAAAATTGGCTGTTTTCTCGAACTAATTACTCACAAACTATAAGAGATATTTTCGAATTGAAAACACCACAGTAAAATTTCAACTTTCTTCTTTCCTCATGTAAACTTTCGTATCATTACAATGTATAGTTAGGGAGCTACAGGCGTTTTAAAAAGGTATTGCAAGTGGCGAAACGTGAAATGTTAAAATCAGGTATTTTTATTGACGTATAAATTGCAATAACTCTTAAACCATTTGAGATGTCAAAGTGATATTTTCAATGTTTATTCTCCTTTCAATTCTGCATCTTTAGATACCCATATCGTTGGTTTAAAAAAATTTTGATCTTTTTTGAAAAAACTTTGAACTGCAATTACTCGTAAACCCTTTGAGATTTCAAAGTCATATTTCCATGGTTTACTCTCTATTAAATTCTGCATCTATTGATGTGCATAACATTGGTATATTTTAATGTTGAAATTTTTAACAAAAATTAGATAAAAATCAAAAAATATTAAAAATTTTGAAATTTCAATAGCACCAGTCGACTCCAAATTTAATTCTGCTTCTATTAAGCTATAAAAATAATCAAAAATCAAAAACTCAATTTTTCGCCTAAAAAAACTGCAAGGGGGGGGTACCTTACCATTTTGCAAAGTTTGAAAATTGGCTGTTTTCTCGAACTAATTACTCACAAACTATAAGAGATATTTTCGAATTGAAAACACCACAGTAAAATTTCAAATTTCTTCTTTCCTCATGTAAACTTTCGTATCATTACAATGTATAGTTAAGGAGCTACAGGCGTTTTAAAAAGGTATTGTAAGTGGCGAAACGTGAAATGTTAAAATCAGGTATTTTTATTGACGTATAAATTGCAATAACTCTTAAACCATTTGAGATGTCAAAGTGATATTTTCAATGTTTATTCTCCTTTCAATTCTGCATCTTTCGATACCCATATCGTTGGTTTAAAAAAATTTTGATCTTTTTTGAAAAAACTTTGAACTGCAATTACTCGTAAACCCTTTGAGATTTCAAAGTCATATTTTCATGGTTTACTCTCTATTAAATTCTGCATCTATTGATGTGCATAACATTGGTATATTTTAATGTTGAAATTTTTACAAAAAATTAGATAAAAATCAAAAAATATTAAAAATTTTGAAATTTCAATAGCACCAGTCGACTCCAAATTTAATTCTGCTTCTATTAAGCTATAAAAATAATCAAAAATCAAAAACTCAATTTTTCGCCTAAAAAAACTGCAAGGGGGGGGTACCTTACCATTTTGCAAAGTTTGAAAATTGGCTGTTTTCTCGAACTAATTACTCACAAACTATAAGAGATATTTTCGAATTGAAAACACCACAGTAAAATTTCAAATTTCTTCTTTCCTCATGTAAACTTTCGTATCATTACAATGTATAGTTAAGGAGCTACAGGCGTTTTAAAAAGGTATTGTAAGTGGCGAAACGTGAAATGTTAAAATCAGGTATTTTTATTGACGTATAAATTGCAATAACTCTTAAACCATTTGAGATGTCAAAGTGATATTTTCAATGTTTATTCTCCTTTCAATTCTGCATCTTTCGATACCCATATCGTTGGTTTAAAAAAAATTTGATCTTTTTTGAAAAAACTTTGAACTGCTATTACTCGTAAACCCTTTGAGATTTCAAAGTCATATTTTCATGGTTTACTCTCTATTAAATTCTGCATCTATTGATGTGCATAACATTGGTATATTTTAATGTTGAAATTTTTACAAAAAATTAGATAAAAATCAAAAAATATTAAAAATTTTGAAATTTCAATAGCACCAGTCGACTCCAAATTTAATTCTGATCTATTAAGCTTTAAAAATAATCAAAAATCAAAAACTCAATTTTTCGCCTAAAAAAACTGCAAGGGGGGTACCTTACCATTTTGCAAAGTTTGAAAATTGGCTGTTTTCTCGAACTAATTACTCACAAACTATAAGAGATATTTTCGAATTGAAAACACCACAGTAAAATTTCAACTTTCTTCTTTCCTCATGTAAACTTTCGTATCATTACAATGTATAGTTAGGGAGCTACAGGCGTTTTAAAAAGGTATTGCAAGTGGCGAAACGTGAAATGTTAAAATCAGGTATTTTTATTGACGTATAAATTGCAATAACTCTTAAACCATTTGAGATGTCAAAGTGATATTTTCAATGTTTATTCTCCTTTCAATTCTGCATCTTTCGATACCCATATCGTTGGTTTAAAAAAATTTTGATCTTTTTTGAAAAAACTTTGAACTGCTATTACTCGTAAACCCTTTGAGATTTCAAAGTCATATTTTCATGGTTTACTCTCTATTAAATTCTGCATCTATTGATGTGCATAACATTGGTATATTTTAATGTTGAAATTTTTACAAAAAATTAGATAAAAATCAAAAAATATTAAAAATTTTGAAATTTCAATAGCACCAGTCGACTCCAAATTTAATTCTGATCTATTAAGCTTTAAAAATAATCAAAAATCAAAAACTCAATTTTTCGCCTAAAAAAACTGCAAGGGGGGTACCTTACCATTTTGCAAAGTTTGAAAATTGGCTGTTTTCTCGAACTAATTACTCACAAACTATAAGAGATATTTTCGAATTGAAAACACCACAGTAAAATTTCAACTTTCTTCTTTCCTCATGTAAACTTTCGTATCATTACAATGTATAGTTAGGGAGCTACAGGCGTTTTAAAAAGGTATTGCAAGTGGCGAAACGTGAAATGTTAAAATCAGGTATTTTTATTGACGTATAAATTGCAATAACTCTTAAACCATTTGAGATGTCAAAGTGATATTTTCAATGTTTATTCTCCTTTCAATTCTGCATCTTTCGATACCCATATCGTTGGTTTAAAAAAATTTTGATCTTTTTTGAAAAAACTTTGAACTGCAATTACTCGTAAACCCTTTGAGATTTCAAAGTCATATTTCCATGGTTTACTCTCTATTAAATTCTGCATCTATTGATGTGCATAACATTGGTATATTTTAATGTTGAAATTTTTACAAAAAATTAGATAAAAATCAAAAAATATTAAAAATTTTGAAATTTCAATAGCACCAGTCGACTCCAAATTTAATTCTGCTTCTATTAAGCTATAAAAATAATCAAAAATCAAAAACTCAATTTTTCGCCTAAAAAAACTGCAAGGGGGGGTACCTTACCATTTTGCAAAGTTTGAAAATTGGCTGTTTTCTCGAACTAATTACTCACAAACTATAAGAGATATTTTCGAATTGAAAACACCACAGTAAAATTTCAACTTTCTTCTTTCCTCATGTGTAACTTTCGTATCATTACAATGTATAGTTAGGGAGCTACAGGCGTTTTAAAAAGGTATTGCAAGTGGCGAAACGTGAAATGTTAAAATCAGGTATTTTTATTGACGTATAAATTGCAATAACTCTTAAACCATTTGAGATGTCAAAGTGATATTTTCAATGTTTATTCTCCTTTCAATTCTGCATCTTTCGATACCCATATCGTTGGTTTAAAAAAATTTTGATCTTTTTTGAAAAAACTTTGAACTGCAATTACTCGTAAACCCTTTGAGATTTCAAAGTCATATTTTCATGGTTTACTCTCTATTAAATTCTGCATCTATTGATGTGCATAACATTGGTATATTTTAATGTTGAAATTTTTACAAAAAATTAGATAAAAATCAAAAAATATTAAAAATTTTGAAATTTCAATAGCACCAGTCGACTCCAAATTTAATTCTGCTTCTATTAAGCTATAAAAATAATCAAAAATCAAAAACTCAATTTTTCGCCTAAAAAAACTGCAAGGGGGGTCCTTACCATTTTGCAAAGTTTGAAAATTGGCTGTTTTCTCGAACTAATTACTCACAAACTATAAGAGATATTTTCGAATTGAAAACACCACAGTAAAATTTCAACTTTCTTCTTTCCTCATGTGTAACTTTCGTATCATTACAATGTATAGTTAGGGAGCTACAGGCGTTTTAAAAAGGTATTGCAAGTGGCGAAACGTGAAATGTTAAAATCAGGTATTTTTATTGACGTATAAATTGCAATAACTCTTAAACCCTTTGAGATTTCAAAGTCATATTTTCATGGTTTACTCTCTATTAAATTCTGCATCTATTGATGTGCATAACATTGGTATATTTTAATGTTGAAATTTTTACAAAAAATTAGATAAAAATCAAAAAATATTAAAAATTTTGAAATTTCAATAGCACCAGTCGACTCCAAATTTAATTCTGCTTCTATTAAGCTATAAAAATAATCAAAAATCAAAAACTCAATTTTTCGCCTAAAAAAACTGCAAGGGGGGTACCTTACCATTTTGCAAAGTTTGAAAATTGGCTGTTTTCTCGAACTAATTACTCACAAACTATAAGAGATATTTTCGAATTGAAAACACCACAGTAAAATTTCAACTTTCTTCTTTCCTCATGTGTAACTTTCGTATCATTACAATGTATAGTTAGGGAGCTACAGGCGTTTTAAAAAGGTATTGCAAGTGGCGAAACGTGAAATGTTAAAATCAGGTATTTTTATTGACGTATAAATTGCAATAACTCTTAAACCCTTTGAGATTTCAAAGTCATATTTTCATGGTTTACTCTCTATTAAATTCTGCATCTATTGATGTGCATAACATTGGTATATTTTAATGTTGAAATTTTTACAAAAAATTAGATAAAAATCAAAAAATATTAAAAATTTTGAAATTTCAATAGCACCAGTCGACTCCAAATTTAATTCTGCTTCTATTAAGCTATAAAAATAATCAAAAATCAAAAACTCAGTTTTTCGCCTAAAAAAACTGCAAGGGGGGTACCTTACCATTTTGCAAAGTTTGAAAATTGGCTGTTTTCTCGAACTAATTACTCACAAACTATAAGAGATATTTTCGAATTGAAAACACCACAGTAAAATTTCAACTTTCTTCTTTCCTCATGTGTAACTTTCGTATCATTACAATGTATAGTTAGGGAGCTACAGGCGTTTTAAAAAGGTATTGCAAGTGGCGAAACGTGAAATGTTAAAATCAGGTATTTTTATTGACGTATAAATTGCAATAACTCTTAAACCATTTGAGATGTCAAAGTGATATTTTCAATGTTTATTCTCCTTTCAATTCTGCATCTTTCGATACCCATATCGTTGGTTTAAAAAAATTTTGATCTTTTTTGAAAAAACTTTGAACTGCAATTACTCGTAAACCCTTTGAGATTTCAAAGTCATATTTTCATGGTTTACTCTCTATTAAATTCTGCATCTATTGATGTGCATAACATTGGTATATTTTAATGTTGAAATTTTTACAAAAAATTAGATAAAAATCAAAAAATATTAAAAATTTTGAAATTTCAATAGCACCAGTCGACTCCAAATTTAATTCTGCTTCTATTAAGCTATAAAAATAATCAAAAATCAAAAACTCAATTTTTCGCCTAAAAAAACTGCAAGGGGGGGTACCTTACCATTTTGCAAAGTTTGAAAATTGGCTGTTTTCTCGAACTAATTACTCACAAACTATAAGAGATATTTTCGAATTGAAAACACCACAGTAAAATTTCAACTTTCTTCTTTCCTCATGTAAACTTTCGTATCATTACAATGTATAGTTAAGGAGCTACAGGCGTTTTAAAAAGGTATTGTAAGTGGCGAAACGTGAAATGTTAAAATCAGGTATTTTTATTGACGTATAAATTGCAATAACTCTTAAACCATTTGAGATGTCAAAGTGATATTTTCAATGTTTATTCTCCTTTCAATTCTGCATCTTTCGATACCCATATCGTTGGTTTAAAAAAATTTTGATCTTTTTTGAAAAAACTTTGAACTGCTATTACTCGTAAACCCTTTGAGATTTCAAAGTCATATTTTCATGGTTTACTCTCTATTAAATTCTGCATCTATTGATGTGCATAACATTGGTATATTTTAATGTTGAAATTTTTACAAAAAATTAGATAAAAATCAAAAAATATTAAAAATTTTGAAATTTCAATAGCACCAGTCGACTCCAAATTTAATTCTGATCTATTAAGCTTTAAAAATAATCAAAAATCAAAAACTCAATTTTTCGCCTAAAAAAACTGCAAGGGGGGTACCTTACCATTTTGCAAAGTTTGAAAATTGGCTGTTTTCTCGAACTAATTACTCACAAACTATAAGAGATATTTTCGAATTGAAAACACCACAGTAAAATTTCAACTTTCTTCTTTCCTCATGTGTAACTTTCGTATCATTACAATGTATAGTTAGGGAGCTACAGGCGTTTTAAAAAGGTATTGCAAGTGGCGAAACGTGAAATGTTAAAATCAGGTATTTTTATTGACGTATAAATTGCAATAACTCTTAAACCCTTTGAGATTTCAAAGTCATATTTTCATGGTTTACTCTCTATTAAATTCTGCATCTATTGATGTGCATAACATTGGTATATTTTAATGTTGAAATTTTTACAAAAAATTAGATAAAAATCAAAAAATATTAAAAATTTTGAAATTTCAATAGCACCAGTCGACTCCAAATTTAATTCTGCTTCTATTAAGCTATAAAAATAATCAAAAATCAAAAACTCAATTTTTCGCCTAAAAAAACTGCAAGGGGGGTACCTTACCATTTTGCAAAGTTTGAAAATTGGCTGTTTTCTCGAACTAATTACTCACAAACTATAAGAGATATTTTCGAATTGAAAACACCACAGTAAAATTTCAACTTTCTTCTTTCCTCATGTAAACTTTCGTATCATTACAATGTATAGTTAGGGAGCTACAGGCGTTTTAAAAAGGTATTGCAAGTGGCGAAACGTGAAATGTTAAAATCAGGTATTTTTATTGACATATAAATTGCAATAACTCTTAAACCATTTGAGATGTCAAAGTGATATTTTCAGGGTTTATTCTCCTTTCAATTCTGCATCTTTCGATACCCATATCGTTGGTTTTAAAAAAATTTGATCTTTTTTGAAAAAACTTTGAACTGCAATTACTCGTAAAAAAACTGCAAAGTATTGAAATATTTGTATAACAATTGGAACAACTTACTAAAATGTATTCTAATACCATGATCGAAGCACATTTTATGGTATAGGATCTAGATCTAGTTATATTTCTAAAATGGATATTTAAATAATTCTTTAAAAACACAAACAAAAAAACACTGTGTATGAGCACATATTTATTAATTTACTCAATAAATATAAACGTTTGATGATACATAATTATACCAATTGTTAAACAATAACAATACAAATGTAATAAATGTTAACAATTTTAAAATTACTAGACATAAATTTTATTTTATAACCTGAAAATTATCCAAATAAAATATAGTAAAGAAAAACAATCACAAAAATCAATGTAAACAACATGAATTTTAAACTTAGAAAATGAAATGAATAGTATAAATACAATGAACAAGTAACAAAAATAAAGTAATACAATTTTTGAAACACGCAAGTGTAAAAAAACAATGATAGATTTACAAATAAATATAACAGTGAGTTAAGGGTTTAAAATAAAAATAATAATTATATGTTACAAATCTGTCGTAATAATATTATTCAAATAAATTTAATTAAAATAGTAACCGGAAATACAAATGATTCTGTCAACCTATCTACTAGTGATGGACAATTCAGATCATTTTCCTTTCTAAACATTTAACTTATTATAAATATAAACACAATATACACAAATAGTTGGTGTATCCAGCAAATGATTCTAAAATCACTCCCAAAACAATCTATTGTTAAAATTAAAACTTAGCTTTTTTAAACACATAAATATTATTTTCATTATCAAAATCTGTCAATAAACAAAATTTAGTAACTAGCATATTTGGGAGTTGAGTACATCAATTTTTTTGGGGTTTGGGGTCAAATTCAAACAAATTTGAAATGAGCAACATTTGTGAAAACCAAAATAAAAAAAAATTTGGGACAATATTTGTTTAAAACATTTCAATGACTCATCATCTCCAGTTGTACTCCGAAATACATAAACAATACCAGTTTCATAAAAATCTGATCATTAATATAATTAAGTTTTTAATTTAATAAATTAAAATTTATAATTAGAGACAACCTCCATCCATCGTTAGCATTCCATTCCTTAGCCATTCAAAATAAATTCAAATTTTAACTTGTGGGATACGTCTTTATTTACTTACTATTATTGTACATTAATTCCACAATGACACGTTTTTTCTACAAACAATGCAAAATACTTTTCCCTAATACTTTATGCAAAATTATTGAAAATAATTTCATTTGAAAGGTAATTACATTTTTTACATACACATATTTCAAATTTATTTTGATTTTACTTTATCTTTTAATTAGTGTAGCTATTAAAAATTCAAAAAGATAATCACATTTGGAATTTTATTTTATTTATGGTGGGATCATGCCCATGAGGAAATAGAATATCCTCATATAAGTTCAGGTTCTTGCTTCGTCAAGTAGACTCTAGACACATTTTTTTTTTTAAATTCTAATCATTCCAGAGGATACTTCACTCTAACAAAAATTAAAAATATTGAGTGAAACAGACCACCCATTCTTGAAAAACGTATAATAAAAATACCTTTATTGAGAATCACCCATCAAAAAATATTTCAAAATCTCGCACTATCTTATACATTGTACAGTAATTGGGAAGTAAATAGAAATAATGACACTCATTTTCATAAATTGTAATATTATATATAATTTCTAGTTACAGTTTCAACGTATGAACCAAAAAAAAATTAGAAAACATGATTTTTGAATCTTGTTACAGTTTCATCGCATGAACCAAAGAAAAATTTAGAAAACATGATTTTTGAATCTTAAATAAATAGCAAATATTATATTTTAAATACTGAAAAACCTAAAGCACTGGAAGAAAATTTACAAAAATAATTTTTCAACATTTTAATTACTATTACCTGATGAGAATTGTATATAGCTCAAAAGAATTTTGGATTTTAAAACTGATTGATTCTGGCCATCTTTAAATTTAATTTTAAAAATATTGTCAAAAGTGTTTGACATTTTGATTAGTATTAGATCAGCAAGAAGTGTTTTTAGCAATCTGTTAAAAATCCAAAACTTGTTTCACTTAAAACATTAGGCAGTATTAATAATGCGTTCTAATTATTCCAATGGCTTAATTCTAAAAATAAATGTTTCCTACATATAAATTCTTGAGTTTTAATGAGTTTCAAGAGACCATAAACTACATATTAATTATTATAAAAGTGTTTTTATATTATTTTTTTTTATTTACGTCCATACTTGGTTAATTCTGATTAAAAACGGCCCAATTCATAAATGAAACCTGACCCATAGAATAATTTAGATAAAACAACCTGTAAGTGGACAAAAGGAAAAATAACAGTATTAATAAAAATTGGAGTAATATTACAAAGAATGAAGCAGTTAATATTGGGAAATTATTTAGAAATACCAGCAATAAATACTTGTGAAATAAGAGCGCAAAATTTAACTAATTTACAATAGCAAAAACTACTCAATTTCAAATTGTCATCACTATGTACAAAGTTCCTGGGTCAAAGCAAACTTAGAACAAAAAAACTTTACAAAACTGAATATATAGAAACAGCAATTAGTTTCTAAGAATAAAATTTCTGACATGTACACTCATGTCATAAATATATTTAAAATATAAGAGTTATATAAGCTTGCGTATTTTTCATATATATGTATTCCATCTTATGTTGTTCCATTTAGCCTTTTGAACAGCCAGTATTTTTATATTAAGAATTATATGTAATCAACTGCTTAGTTGGTAAAGCATTTAGCTGGAGCTAACGAATTCTGATCTAGGTATTAAAAAAAAAATATATTATTAAAATACAACTACTGCTGAAGAAAAAAAGTTCAAATGATTGTCTACTGTCTTTAAACCAATGCAATTAAAACAATTTCATCAACTAAGGGCTAAAGAAACATTTTACAATGAAGGAACTTCAATATAGGAGTTACAATTTTTAAATTCCCCTTTGGCTTTGTACATCTTTCCTTCATAAATGAGAAAATAATTAGGAGTGAATTTTTATCATAAAAATTAAATTACAATATTTACAAATAAAATGGTGGCTATAATATTTCAGATGAAAAAAGCAATTGATAGAATGGTGTTGTACATATATAAGTGAATCTGACCTAGCACTCAAAATATGTTCTGGAAGTCATGACCAATGCTTATTTGAGGGCAAGGGTTTAGATTTTGTCTTTAGGGCAACTGCAGCAATAGCGTTATTCCAAATAAAACTTGCTAATAGAATAAATGATTTAAAATAATAGTTGTATAGTCAGAGCATAGCATAAAATGAAAAATGCATAACTTGGCAGATTGAAATGTAAGATTAGATTAGGATTAATGTTTATCGTTTGTTAACTTAACAAATATATTGAGCTGTTTCCCCCCTTTTTTATCTTTTTTTTTTTTTTTTTTTTTTTTTTTTTTTCGTTTTCAATTTAAAAGTGAATGATCAAGTATAAGTAATATGAATCACACCTAAGTGTAATAAGATTACAAAATATATGGTTTTTAGGTTTTGGGAATGGTTAGATGACATGATGTGTGATGAAGCCAACTGTGATTGGCCGAAGGGGATCAGGTGATGAGTAGGGGGAACGCCTTGTTGCAGTAGTAATTATAGTTATAAAGGTTATAACTTTACAGTCTTTGTATTGTGTTTTATTGTGATTCTAGGAATTTTCTTCCATTGTTAGATGTTTAGTTTAAAATAGACTGGAATACATTTTTTTAAACCTCGTAATGTTCTTCCTTCAGATATTTGTTTACATTTTATTGCAGATTTTTTGTTTTAATACAGGTGATATTTACTAGACATATGTTTACAATAAATATTACAACAGTTGAGCATACTTGAGTTTATTTTATAAAACTGTTTAACAGTCGATACAGATCTAATTAATAAATATAACAGTAAGGATTTAGTTGATCATTGATTTATTATAATTAAAATCTGTGCTATTAAAATACAAATTAAATTTGTTTTAATAATAAAGGACCTTTAAATGTTTTAAAACTAAAATGATTCAACAATATAGGATTAGACCAATTGATTGCAATCTTTAAAACTTCTACCAGCAGATGCAATGGTAATTTTTATAGCAGAAACAATTTTCAAATCTTCATATGAATTACTGAGAAGATATAATCTCAGTGGAACAATAATCTGAATCATAAATAAATTGTAACTCTGAATGCCTTGATTCTTACACTTAATTATTTAAAAAAAATTAAATTTTAAACACAATTTATAAATTCATGTTAGATTTGATGTTAGTTTGAACAGTTGGGGTTCAGTTTACAAAGCTTTCAAATAAAAAAAAAATAAAAAAGAAAAGGAAAAGACACATGAATCAAAAGATCAATCTTGATTTGGATAAGATCTATTAGAGTTCATCAATTTTTTTAAAGATTAAAAACAAAACAAAAAATTGATTAAAATAATTTGAATTTTAGAGTGGTCCACTAATAAGTTTATACACACAAGTACAGTAGAACCTCTCTTAACCGGTCTAGTCGGGACTGACACCCGGGCCGGTTGCCCGTTTGGCCGGTTGATCCGAGGTTCCCGTGAAAAATCGATTTTCGTTCAAAGAAAGCTTATTTAATCAGGTAGCGCTAAGAATTATGCAATTAAGATGTTATTGCAACTCATTTTATTGTACATAAATGTATCATATATATTATGTTATGTATATTATACATCAAACATGAAAAAATTAAACACTACAAAGTTTTTTTACAGATTTCCCTCTGTCAAGTCTTTTGACACATTTAACCGCGTCTCAAACGAAACCAACACACGCTTCCGTTTTCGTAACTCGCTCAATTTTATTTACTGTATATACTGTACGTAGATCATAACCAGTCAAAGACAAGAAGAAAACTGAAAAGAAATGTTATATTTTCCATAATGAAAAAAAGAGGCCCAACAAACGTTTTGGTGGTGTATGTCTGCTATACCACGGATGCCAATGCCGCGGTGTTTTATGCCACCGACAATGGGATACCGCTATTGACAAAATTGTTTGACTCGCCGCTGCTTTGGTGCTGCGGTGTTTTTACACCGCCGACAATGGGATACCGCTATCGATAAAATTGTTTGACTCGCCGCTGCTTTGGTGCCGCCGACAATGGGATACCGCTATCGACAAAGTCGTTTGAGACGCCGCCGCTTTGGTGTTTCAATTATAATTTATTTTCGGAAACTCTCATCCAACCAGTACACTACGATATAGGCCGGTTAATCCGAGGCCGGTTAACAGAGGTTCTACTGTATATATAATTATTTTTATGTATATGTACTATTTGAAAAGAATAAATTCATATAAATAACTACCATAGATCCCTGTTTGGACACGCAAGCAATTGTACCAGAATTTCAAACACGAAACAAGCAATCAATTTAAACATCCCCTTATTCACAAACCCTTTCTAAAATATTTGAGTTAATATTAAAAGATATTTTAAAATACTGTTTTTTATCACCATTTTGAAAATATTTTACAAGGATTTCTTATATGGTTTCATATTTTTTTGGGAAGTTGAAAATATATAAGTTATAAAAATAAGCTGGGAATAATTAATTTGAGTAGGCCTATAATATAATGAAGCTGATACATAAATAGAATGCGGTTTTATCAATTTTATGCAACTTTTACAACTATAATTAATTAGTAATTTCGAATCAAAGCAAAATATAAGAAATCAATATTCATACTTCAATAAATACATATATAACATCCGCTGGTGACAGTCTGCAATTCAGGTTAATAGTTTGTTAGTTTGATTAAAAAATAGGATATCCTTAAAAAAATCTATAAATACTGAATCTAGATGTTTAGTATTGAGCATTTGGAATGCTATATTTTGTTAAGAATTACAAGCAATGTTTATACAATCAATTCTAAAACTATATCGTATATAAACCCATACATTAGTTTCAATATATTTCCTCTTGAATAAAAATATTTTACATTTAAATATACAATATTTAGAAAACACTTGATTACATTATTGTAAATACACTCCAAGTTGTAAAGCTGACTGAATAAGAACTTTTAAACCTGGCATGAAACTAGAAATCTGTGAGAAGTCTGAACCCGAGACTAACTGAGTATGTAAGTGCAAAGCTCCCGTGTAGTCACCATTCTGTACTGCTTGGACTAACTCATGCAAGCCTGATAATGTGGCTGCTGACAACTGAAAACAAACAAAACATTTTGAGAATTAATTATTTTATTGTAGTATATTACCAATAACATATGAAAGTGTGGTCATATTGATCGTCAAATGTTTTGTCCAAATATTGGCTTCAAAGTTTGCATATTGAACATTTGTCAGTTGCGTCCAATATTGGAGCTGACATTTGAGTAAATTCTCCTAATTGAATTGATCAAACTGAAATGACTAGTTGTCTGTATGATGGAAGATGATAAAGTTGTTACTGTTTCAGCAACCACTATTATCCTGTATAGTGGTTTAAAAACTCACTTTGTAAAGATGACCACGGTTTCAAGACTTTTATAATCTCATCTTCAAGCTGTACAATTGTCAATTCTCTCCATGGAGGTCGTTATAAAGTTCACAAAACACATTTATTACATAAAAACACAAAACTAGTAAAAACTGGTTTATCCTTTGGCCAAAGATTTTTATACTATGGTGTGACGTCATTGCCGGTCATGTCTAGACTCTGCCTTTACTAGTTTTTAGACCACTAGACAGAAAAAATAGGATTAATCCTAGTTACATAACTATTGTTACATACTTCTGTGGATATTTGTAAGAAAAGAAGAAGAAAAAGAAAGAGAAACCTAGCACACAATGATGGACGGTTTCTCTCAAGATGAGAAAAGTAAGGAATTTTTAATTAATATTTCAATATTTCAATATTTCAATTTCAATATTTCAATATTTCAATTTCAATATTTCAATTTTATTAGTCCTTTCTTGACAAATATTACATCTGTATAAGACAAGTCATAACACAATGATAACCTACAAGCAGGTATGCAATACGATAAAGTACAATTATTATTGATAACACTAGCAATATAACAAAATTTATAAAATAGCAAATATTATAGTAAAATATACACATACAATTTATTATCTACAAATAATTTTATTTTATTTTATTTAAATTCTAATTTGTTTACGTATGTGGAGCACAATTTATGTGAGATGCATCAGCAGAAAACTATTACCAACAAATTAACAGTATATTCTTCAAAAATACCATTATAAACATTTCAAAAGCATACACAACAAACTATCAAAGTAAGATTAAACCTATAAACAATTAAAAAGCACCATCAATATTAAAACTTTTAAAAATATGACTGTAAACAGTACACAACAAAATAATTAAAATATATCATTGTAAATAACAACAAAACTAGTCTTTTTGTCAATTTTACATTATATTACAATTTTATTAGTCTTTTTGACAATTCCACATTGCACCCAGACAAGTCAACAGAACACTATTACCAAGAAAATGTTCAACATTTTCAACTAATAACTTCATTCAATGCAACATTTAACATTAATAACTAATACATACAATTCAACATTCAATTTCACACACCATCAAAAACAAATGCAAAAACCTACCTAGTACCATTTTTATGTACAACATGCATGACAACATCAAAATATTCACACAATACTCAACCCAGCCTGCATGCGCACACAAAGAATTCATCCACCTTATACAAACATTCTTTTATTAGAAAATGTTTTAGAATTTTTTTAAATTTAGCTAAAGGTTCCTCACGAATTAGGCAGGGTAAAGCATTGAAAAGTCTAATACCCTGTTGCATAGCACTATTTTGTGTACAACTATATTTGCATCTATTTATGACTAGGTTGTTACTTGTTCTAGTAGAATAGTTGTGTATAGTATTGTTTCGCAATAAGGCAGGTAGGCTATGCTTAATGTATAACAACACTTGGAGGACATACAAAGAGGGTAGAGACAAGACACCCAGCTTAATAAACAGTGGTTTACATGGAGTTCTACATGGGACACCACTAATTATTCTGATTGCTCTTTTCTGTAAAGTAAATATTTTATTGGCATTGTTTGAGTTAGCCCATAGCAATGTACCATAGGCCATATGACTATGCACATGAGCATGGTAAATAACCAACAAAACATTGGGACTCACATAACCTTTCATAGATCTAAGCAAAAAAAGGCCCCTTGATATACGTGAAGCAACAAGTTCAATATGATCTTGCCATTTTAGTTTGGATTGCAACATAATTCCCAGGAACCTCAAGGAACTCACATTGTGCTGTACATTGCTAAGACATACAGACAAGTCTTGTACCTTGTCATAATTTAACTTTAATTTGTTGGCATTACACCAATCTTGTATTAGGCTAGATTTGACATCAACAAGGTTTTTAGTTAAACTAATGTCTTCCTTTTGGATACATAGACCCAAATCGTCAGCAAATAAAAAACATTGGGTATTCATATCATCCAAGTTAAAAGGCAAATCGTTGATATACAATATAAAAAGAGTCGGCCCCAAGATGGAGCCTTGCGGCACTCCATATTTTACCATCCGCTTTTTAGAGAATGAGCCATTCAAGAAAACAGTCTGCCATCTGTTACTTAGGTAGGAATTCAGAAAATCAACCAAAGTATCATCAAACATATAAAATAATAACTTATCTACTAATATTTCATGAGACACAGTGTCAAAGGCCTTGGACATGTCAAAAGACCTAAAGAAGACACTGTTATTAGTTTCCAATCCCTCAAAAATACCAGACAACAGAGCCAAAACTGCTTCAATCGTACTATGGTTTGGCCTAAAACCAAACTGACTGTTGGACAGTAAATTACAGGTTTCAAGATATTTAACAATTTGAGTATGAACTAGCCGTTCCAATACCTTCGACACCGTGGGCACAATTGAGATAGGTCGGTAGTTAGAACATATGGTCTTCTTGCCCTTTTTATGTACAGGTATTACTTTACTTAATTTTAGTTTGTCAGGAAAAATTCCATGCTTTATACATTCATTAAAGAGAAAGGTTAAAACATCACAAATATATACCGAAGCCAACTTCAGCATGGAAGCATTTATGCCAAACACATCAAGACATTTGCTATTACTGAGACTATTAATTGCCATGAATACTCCTTCCACTTTAAATTCACTCAAAGCAAATTTCTGTCTACGACTAACCTTATTAACAATATAATCTCTTAGCCTATGTTCATTAAGATAAAAAACATGATCATTAATGCTAGAAGGGACACTGCTGCTTATTTCATCTACACAATCAACAAAATAGTTATTAAAGTCATTGCCATTTAAACAGTTAGGAACTGGCAGAGATTTACTACTCCTTTTCTGATTAATAAGACTCCAAACAGCCTTGGTTCTGTTTCTAGAGTTTTCAATAAAGCTATTATTATAGTCAAGTTTGGCCTTCCTTATTTCAAACCTATACCTTTTTTTAGCAGCTGAATATTTATATTTAACATAGTCAGAAGAGGTATTCTTCATAAGGTAATACAAGTTATCTAATTCTACCTTCATACTGGTTAGATTATCATTATACCATCTGTTGTTAGGCTTACTGATTTTACTTGACCCTATCTTTTCTCTCAAAGGAGCTGAGCAATCTAGTGCCCAACAGAACAGATCATGAAAAAGACTAAATTTACCATTTACATCTAGGTTAGGACTATATACATCAGACCAATTTACTGTACTTAAATAATATTTAAAAAACTGAGAACTAGCAGAACTCATAGGCCTAAACAAGATTTTCTGGCTGTGTAATGTGTTTTGCAAGGATTTCTCCATGTCACATGTAAAAATAATACAATTATGGTCTGAAACAGGTGTGTGAGAAACAGACACAGCCCATCTGTCAGAGTGCACTGAGGTAAAAACATTATCTATGCATGATCCCCCGTTGTCGTTATGTACATTAGGACGTGTTACTTCATTGATACAAACACCCAAACCAAAGCTCACTGTGAGACCAATTAGATCCAAAGATGCGTTAGAGGGAGTTAAAAAGTCAATATTCCAATCACCACCCAGAATAATGTCACAGTTTGGCATGTCATGCACGCTCAACAAGACTTCATGCAGTTTATCCATGAAAAGCACCAGGTTGCCGGTAGGTGAACGGTAAAAGGAGATAATTACTGTTTTAGTTTTAGGAATCAAGACAGCTGCTAGCTCAAAGTGAAATTCCTTACATATGTCAGGCAATTTATCTAGAACCACAAATTCTACACTTTCTTTCACAAATATTACTGTGCCACCTCTAGTCCTATTTGATCTGCAAAAATGTGCAGCAGTTTTAAACCCAGGTAGGTATAAAGATGAGAGTTCAGCACTAGTTAGCCAGTGCTCCGAGATACACACAATGTCACTACTGGCTTCATCAGCCAAAAAAACAATGTCCTTTAGCTTGCTTGTGATACCCTGAATGTTCCAAAACAACGTAGTAAGTTTATTTATATTTTTGGGGTTCTGAGAAGCCATTTTTCTAAAAAAGTACCCTTTTTACTAGCTTCAATTAAGGGAATGCGTACAGATTCATAGGAGCCTTGATTCACCGAAGTGGACCTGCCAGTCCGTAGCCATCTTTCCAATGGAGTCATCTTTGGTACACAATGTTGAAGGTTAATCTCCTTATCATTCTTTGCAGACTCCAGCCACTTTTCAAGACATGTTTTTTTTTCGCATTTAACAATCTTACTACTTATCAGATCATACAGTCTGTTACTGATCACTGATTTCCCTCTCTCGTTCAAATGACCATTTCGTGAATAATGAAATGGTGAGACTCTGCTATTTACAAAATTTATACAAATCTTTTTAATATCTCTATTACAACTGGAATTAATGTGGTTATGTATAATATTATTTGCACTGTTTATCATGTGTTTTTTAAGTAGACTGCTTGGATAATAATTCGGAATTGTGTTTATTATTAAGTTAGTACGAAAAGTAACAGGTAGAATCTCATCCAATGACTCTTTAATAGTCTGTCCATATTCTTTCCCTGGTATAATATCATTTGCTCCTCCGAAGAAAATCAAAAAGTCTTCAGAGTTAAGATTATTTGCTATTTTTTTCGCTTTTCCTGCAATGTAAGACATAGGAGCACTTGGATATACATATCCCAAAACTTTATAACCATTTATGCCAATATTTTCTAACTTATTTGCTATCTTTCTTGCATGGCTATCACCTACAACTATGATTTTCCTTTCTTTTTTCACTTTTTTATTATTACTAATGTTTCTAAAGTTGGGTCTATTTTTATTAATTCCGTGATCCTCCAGACGATTTCCATTATTTAATATGTCCTTTCTCTCTTTGTTCTGTTGCTTACAAAAAGAGGGAAAGGCAAAATTCTGCGACTCTCCAAAGTCTGATGTGGGTAACAAATCTTCTTCCACACCCAGGGGCTGAAATCTATTATATGTAGTGACGCCAGGGTAATTTTTTTGTGGAGGCAACGTTTTTCTGCGGCTACAATGTGCTGTAAAAAACTGATTGGACTGATCTTCTAATCTCCCTTCCATTTTTAATATTATTTCTTCTTTTTCCAACACTTTTAAAGCCAAATTGGTATTTTGGCATCGTAACTCATTTAGTTCTGCACCTTGGTCATGAATTATTTTGTTCAAACTATCTATCTCAGAACGCATTAGCTCATTCCGTTGTACCTCAAAGTCACTGTTATAATCGTCCGGTAGAAAATCCTTTTCATTTCCTTGCACCTGAATGCTCATTGACTGAAAACAATTTATACAAAGATAGATGTTGCAGCTCTTTATAAAATCAGAAATTTTTAATTTTTGGCATTTAATATGGTACCAGTTTAAACAATTACAGCATACAATGCCTGAAGTTCTCACTGTCCTAAAACAATCAGGACATATTTCATTATTATTAACCATTTTAAAGTTTAAGCGGTCTTAACAATGATGAACACAGATAAGATTAAATACACTTAGTCAACAATGAGAACAGATAATGTGCTTGTGTATAACTCTTCAATAAAGTTCAGATAAGTCAATTTGTTTGCACAAAGTAAATACTCCAGTCCACAGTCCAAAATACTCAGATAGCTTAAATGAGAGGTAATCCTATGTAAACTTCACGATCAGCAAGATTATTTGCTTTTGTCAATAACTTGCAGTTATATGCAATTATAAAAATATTGTTTTAGCTACACAAGCTATGTCCTTCATCAATATATAATAAATTACTTACAATTTCACTCCCACAGCAATTACGTACACACAGACACAAAACTCATAAAAAACTGAAAATCTTAACCACTTAAAATCTCCAAAGTAGCGGGAGCTGATCCAACACACAATTATTGTCTCAATAAAGTCCATATAAGTCCATATTAGCTATGCAGGACAAAATGATTAATTTAATACATTTTGTACTATTGTAATAATAGCTTTTTAAAATACAAAAATATTTTTTATTTATAGCTTTTTTAAAATAAACAAATTAATATATTTAAAGGTCAGAAGGTTGGTTTAAAAAGTTTGATGCATATGTGACCGTATCACGAATGATGGGGAAACATCCTAAAATCCGCCAATTCTTTTGATTCGGGATAATAAGATTGACAACGTGGTGAATATCAAACATACGGCCACACTGATTGGCAAGCCATAATCATCAAAATTTTGACGATCAGTGCCCCAGCATGACTTAAATGTAAACCTATTATTCTGTAGCAAATGTGGCGTATTGTTTCAGAGATGAGATGTAGGGACATGTCATATTATACCATTTATAGTTAGAGAAAATTTAATTTTCAACTTCCATTTTAATCAAATACAAATATAAAATTAAATAATAATAACTAAATCGACCTTGACAAAATAAGCTGGTTAGGAACGTGACAAAAAAAAAAAATAAAAAAAAATAAATAAATAAATAAAATAAAAATAAAATAAAAAATAAAGTACCAAATCATTATACCGAGTAAAGTGCCTCCACTCTACTTTTTCTGACAATTTTTAATTTAGATATTCTGGACAAATTTTTTCTTTCTTTTAAGAACAAAAATTATATTATTTATAAAAAATGTTGACTATCACCTTATTTAAAATTTCAAACAAGAGAGTTAGATTTTAAAATGCCTTGTCATTCTAAAACTATCCTGCAAAATATTTTCAAGTATATTTTTCAAGAGGTTGATTGCACAATCACTTAACAGCATTATTAAATTTGGTAATAAAGCCATCAAGCATTTTATTAACAGAAATCTTATCACTCCTAGATATTTTTAATTTGTATTTATTTATAAAATTAAATCAACAGAAAATTCTCAAAATTTACCTTTGCACTTCTTAGAGCATCGTATAAAACTTCTAGCTTACGAGCCACATCTTCCAGTTTTTTGCGTAGTTGCTGAAACAATAATATAAAAACAATACTGCATCATTTGTAGAAAAATGAATATAAACATAGTGCGTCTTGCAAACCCATGCCAATACTTTAAAAAATTTTTTCATGTACCAAAAAAAAGATAAAATATTTGTGCGAAAAATGTACAGACACACTAGATTTTCTTTCAGTATATTTATATATTAGATAATATATGATATCATCATCTGCTTTATAAATGAAAAGAGACGTCAAAACTGGATTAAATATATCCACACACAGCGCTAAATGTGTAACCATGGTTGTAATGAATGTTTAATTATTTCAAATTGATGTTCACCATATTTAATAATGGCGTCCATAACTACTTTATTCCCAACATTGTTTAAACCGCAAGTAGGCCCTAGACGGTCAATGACTTTGATCAAGCATGACTGACAGTTTAGAAATCCATTTGACTCTTGAGCCAACCTTTGACGGTGAGTAATGGAATGTTTGATTGGCGCAAGTGAATGAAGAGAGAATACTACCTTCCATTACAGAAACTCCACTACAAATGAGTTTCGATCAAAAGATTTTAAGGGTTGATTGAAGTGGATGTCAATCGATTGACCATCTAGAGCCTACTTTATTTTTATAAGCGTGCTTTTAGTAATATAGATTTAAATTTTATTTCTATGATCATTTATTAACACACAAACAAGATTCTCCCATGGCCTGAAAAGTTTTGGAATAATGGACAAAAAATAATTGACAATTTTAAATAATATTAAAATGCAAATTCAGCATTTGTTTTTGTAGTTAGGTTAGTGTTGTAATTATTAATTAATTGTAAACACAAAAGGGTTATTTTTTAATCTCCTTTAATTAAAACTTAGGTTAGATTATATATATATATACGTATATTAGAAGACAAAGCTCGTTATGGAAAATAAGATTTGAGGAGTGGTTACTCTTCATTGCGTATATGGTCTGATGAAAATTTACGGATGAAAGTAGTGTGTTACAAAACCAAGTAAATAAATAAAAAATAAAAACATTCATTTGATCATATTGATTAATACGGAAGTATGCCTAGGCCTAAACCTAAGAACAAGCCTAGAGTTGCACGTCTGGTGAATATTGATAGGCGAGTTATTTCTAGTAGTGACAGTAATGATGATATCCAAGATATCATTAAGGAATTATGAGAGAATTTTCCTGAAAATAATCCCTAGAATTTAATCATTTATTTCAATACAATAAAATTCCTGGGCCTAAACATATTCCGCCAAACACAAGAACCCCAATTGATTTTTTTAGGTTATTTTTTACAGATACTTTGCTGAGCCTTATTGTTAAAAAAACAAATTTATATGCAGAACAGACTATCACTGAAACAGGACATATGATTTCTCCTAAAAGTAGGCTAAGGAATTGGACTAGAGTAACTATATCCAAGGTACATGCTTTTATAATAGTAGTATTGAACATGGGACTAAATCTTAAGGCAACACTAAAAGCTTTTTGGAGTACAAGCTCTCAGGTTTCTCCATAGTTTGGGAAAATGTTTTCAAGGGCTAGGTTTGAAAATTTACTGTCATTTTTTCACCTTGTTGATAATAGCAAACTCCCTAAAGCTGGTCAGCCAGGTTAAGATCCGTGGCAGAAATTTCAGCCGTTCATTGATCACTGCAATGAACAAATTTCGTTTGCCGAAAGTATAGAAGGCATATTAGCCGTATGCAGTATCTTCAAGACAAGCACCACCATCGATGGGGAGTCAAATTTTGGATGTAACATAATGCCAAGGTATTACCTAAAACTCTTTTGTTATAAAGGAGCTAAATGTGGGGAGGACAAGAGTGAGCATCATGAGTTTGGTTTGACCTACACTGTTGTTAAAAAGCTGATGAAAGCCTCCAATTATCTGAAAAAGGGGTTATCATCTTTTCATTGTTTCAACAAGCCTCGCCAAATGGCTGTATAGTGAAGAAACATATATGACTGGGACATGCAGAACTGATAGAAAAGACTTGCCTTTAAAAATAAAAGGAAATAAGAAAAAGGAATAATAATAAGAAAGTTTAAAGTTACAGAAAAGGTGTATTATAAAAAAAGGGGAAGTTGTTGTATTAGCTTACAGAGAGAGAAAAAAAAAGACAAAAAAACCGGTGCTATTACTTTCAACAAAGGCAAAAATTGTAATAGAGAAAACTGTAAAGAGACGTTGTGGCAAAACGATATCAGAAGAAAAACCCTGTGTAATTGCTGAATACAACAAGTACATGGGGGGGGGGGGTATTAATTCCTATGACATGATGTTGTACTGCTATCTGAATGAACGTAGACAAGTTAAATATTGGAAGAAGATAATATTCAATTTTATTTCAAGGATGATTTTAAATAGTTACATTTTATACAAAAAAGTATGTCGGTGCAACAGTGTGAAGCCTATGAGACATTATCAATTAATTGTGGACATAATAGAAAATATTAGTGAAAATGGCAAAGAGAGCAAAGATAGCAGCTGCTTGGAAACCACGGCGGTGGTGATAACCCCAAGGACTGGACAAACTTCCAGGGAAGAAAGAAAAAACCTGTTGAGTATGTTCCAAAGGAGGCTCTGGGCATGCAAGAGATAGAAAAAGGGTTATAACAGTGTGTTCAACTTGTCAGGAGGGTTGCCATGCAATGTGCTTTGCGAAGCACATTTGCAAATACTGATCTGGTGCTCTTTCCTCTTGTAAATAGTGTAAATAATAATATCCATAATAAAACTGACATTTTAAACTTCAATAATACTACAATTCAACTTAACATGTAAGTATAATCAAATTATTATATTTTTTATTAATATTTCTTTCCTAATATGTTCTCAGTATACTGAATTGCAGGATTTTGCACTATTTATTAAATAAAATTTTAATTTATAACTTTTTTGTTTTTTGTCCAAACTTTATGAAATTTTGTGTTTTTATAGGTAATAATATCTGCATTTAAATAAAATACTTTCCCATGATAACAATATTTTTCAACTTTTTTCTATAGTAAAATTATTATTATTTTTTTTAAATTAGATTTTTATATTACATTCCAGTATAATAATAATAATATTATATATATATATATATATATATATATATATATATATATATATGGTGTTTTTATACAAAAATTCCAAATAATATAATTAGTTCAAAGTATTTTGGTGAAAGAATCATAATTTTATCTGTCTTAGAAGTGTAATTATAAATTCAAATAAAACTGCTTGCATAACAGGCTATTAGGCAGCTGTCTTTTTGGCTTATACTACTGGGAAAATGACAAACAAAAAGAAGTTCACCTTAAAAAAATTTAATTTTGATCACGGCCCTCAAAGGATTAAATAAGAAGGAAAGTTTTAAAAGATTACATGCTTTAGTTCAGCTATTAATTTTAGTTACTCGAGAATTTACAGTTTTAAAATAGACTCAATATCAATTGCCACCATTTTGAAAATGAAATACATACTGGATTGTTAGCTGCACATGTACACCTGTTGCGAAGTTCTTCAAACACAGTTTGTAAATACATGTGTTCCTCAGGCAGTGGAGGTTTAGGCGGAGGAGGTTCTACTACTTTTGCCATCACTACCGGACCAGGAGACATCGAAGGAATTCTAGAAGTTGGTGCTACTTGTTCTATGTTTGTATAGTTACCATAACCTGAATAAGGCTCGCCATGTTTCATCTGATTCTGAAAGACAATAAATGATTAGTAGATATTCTTTTACATAGCTACTATGGACTATAGATCATCTAGCTCTATTTACAGAGTAGATGGTGTACAGAGCTGAAAATATGACACAAATATTTTGTCCACAATTTATGTATCACATGGTCAGCCTTAAAATTAAAAATAAATAGAAATTTGGTATTTTGAGTATATAGTTATTAAACGCTGTAAATATAAAAAAAAGTTCTATTACAAATTTTTTCATCCAATATTAGGTACAAGAACGCTGGAAGGGAAGGCCCATTAATGGTCCATTTTGATTGAAAAAGCACTGGTAATTCACTGTACCAGCATTCTCTGCTAGCCAGGGATGGCTTGAGCATTGGAAAAAGTGTCATGGAATTCGTTTCGCTCACATATGTGGTGAAAAAATGTCAGCAAATGAATCAGTGATAGTGAATTTAAGGCAACCTTCATGAAAATGATAGACGTTCATGGCCTAGTCTCTCAGCAGGTGTATAACATGGACGAAATTGGGCTGGATGTGATGAAAATACGAAAGTGGAGGGATTTGGCTTTCGAAAACCTTTTAAAAATTAAAAAACAAACAAAAATTACTGATTTTTTCAAACAGTGATGTGTGTTTGTACATATTATGTAAGTTTTTACAACGTTTAAAACAGTTGTACTCCGGTTAATCCGACCTTGCTCGAGCTCGCGATAATGTGCCGACTTGCCGATGACTCACGGCCCGTCTGGCGCCATTCATCCGGTTTGTTATCGCTTTCCCGCTTCAGTGCTGTGTCATCTCTCATGTTGTTTCTATTGATTTGCTATAGTACTTGCAGTGTTTATATATAGACTTTTAAAAGTTTATATATCACTTATTTCACTTAAAAAAAATCTCTTTATATAATATGTAATAAATATTGACTTTTTTCGGATAATCCGACCTTTTTTTGCATTCCGACCATGCCCCCGGATTGCCCCCAGGTGACGGATTAGAGGGGTTCTACCGTAGTTAATTTTGTGCAGCTTTAAAATCTACATATAAGAAAATGAAACCAATAGTTTCTAAAAAATTGCCACAGAGAGATTTCCTAACAAAACATATTTTATTCGTGAACTCAATTTAACCTAAGTCTACTTCACAAATATTCCCAATATACTTTAAACAATAAAAAAGTAAGACACTTGTTATTATAAACTAAATTGTTATGAACATAACCTAAAATATTGAAGGGAAAAACAATTAAATAATATTAATGAATTATGAATATGATTGTGTAAAAAAAGTAAACAAATTTCAAAATGGTGATTGTTAAAAACACTTTTAAGGTTAGGTATTCCCATCCTAATCTAAGATTCACAAGAGCCTATAATAGTCCCTTTATATAACTCGGAAATGTACATAATATTACTGTATAATATAATAATATTAAAGTCAAGGTTAGAAAATGAGCGGACACAAAAAAAGACAAAACGAATATTAAATAATGTCTCAGAATCAGCTGTACGCCAAGTAGACCATTGAAAATTAAAATGATCAAAAGTGGATGTATATTCATAACTACGCTACACAATACCTACCATTGGATTATACTGCTGCTGTAAATCTTGATCAGGGAACTGATTGTAGTTAGGATTACTTCCACTTCCAAGCAAAGGATGTGTGATAGGCTCTGGCAAAGGAGTTGTTGTTTCCTTTTGCTAAAACAATACAAGAAACCGTTTTAAACTTTTAATTAAAAAAACTGTTTTTTATTCATCTACATCTGTAAAAAATACTCCATTTTTCAAACAATAATTGAATTACACACTCAAGAGTTTGTTTGCACCCCACCACATTAAAGGTAATAGAGGACGTTTAAAAAGAGGAGGGTGTGGTCATTCATAAACACAAAACATCTTATAGTACCACTCAAGGTATAAACAAAATTTTTGTAATGACACAAAAAGGTTTATTTTAAATTTTGGTTTTAAAATTATTTGACTATGACGGATTGTTTATGTTAACATGGTTTAATTGGACAAGTTGATCACAGTCCTGTAAAAACATGTTTATAATAATTAACACCAAAAAATAATTTAACCTTATTAAAATGTACATTATTTAGTTATTTCATATGTTTTTTACTATATTTTATCTTATGGTTAAATGTTTTAATTCATGAATATGAACAAATGAGGACAGGAAAGTTTATTACCAAAAGAAAAATTAAGAACGACATAAAAATTACACCTAAGGAAAATACAAACAACCACCTCAGTACTATTTTTCAATGTATTCAGAAGTGTATTATTATTTTTGCTTTGTAAAACCAACGTAAAATAATACCGGGTGTCCCACGAAGCCGTCACTATTTTTGAATTAATATGCCGGACATATGGAACGCTCTACAAACTTGACACTTAACAATTATGTTACATAGATATGCAAAAAAAGTACCCTCAAATTTCATTTGTTATGCTCAATCAAAATAAAATGGTGGAATAACAAAAAACAAATTAATCTTCTGGATAGCCCCACTTCCTCACAAAGTAATCTCTTGATGTGTTGAATCAGTTTATATGTGATATGAAACAATGAATTTTACAATTGAACAAAAAGTGAAATGATATTCTTGGGCTATTGTTTTTGAAAATGATATAAGGTGTATACAAAGAACCTACTCAAATGTGATTCCTCCATCAAGAAAATCAATTCATAAAATGGAAAACTACGCTTACTAGAAACTGAATCAGTTTCGAAGAAAAACCTTAGAGTTTCTAACATAGAAAATGAAGAGCTTGCATGTACCACTGAAATCTCCAAACACTCCTAATTCACTTAGAAAAGTTTCATCCACTACCAGGATACCAAAGTCATCGGTTCAAAAGGTATGCCAAGAAACACACACAAAATAAAAATTAAAAAAAATTTAGTTCATGGACTGCTGGAAGAAGACCCAAACAAACGAGTGAAATTTTGTTTGAAGGTAATTGAAAAGCTTGATGAAGATACCAAGAGGTATGAAAGAATAACATTCTCAGATGGAGCTAAATTTTACTGAACAGGATCTGTAAACAGACATAATTTTAATTATTATAACACATAACACCCACATATCTTACACGAAGAGGGCTTGAAATCAAAGAGTGTAACTGTATTGATTGCCGTCACCAAGGATTGTGTTTTATCATATGACATATCCCGTCAGACAATGACTGGAGATAGATCACATATCATAATATTGACGTTTCAATATTAACTTATCACATAGTTCCTCATCTTACTCAGCCAGAGATAAAGGATATTTTTCCAACAGGATGGAGCTCTTGCTTATTATGCTAATATGGCTAAAGCAGTTTTAGATGGAGAGGTTTTCAACCGTTGGATAGGTTGTGGCAGGAACTTCGTGGACTGGTAACCAAGATCCTCAGACTTGACTGTTTGTGATTTTACCTATGGGCTTTTTGAAAGAAAAAGTTTATTCTCATCCTATAGCAACAGATGATGTATTGAGGCTGATTGAAGAGGACTTACTGTTGATACATCAGACATTTTTCAAAAGCGCTTATGACTCTTTTTTGTTTTGATGCTATCAGTGTATAGCTATTGATGGACATCAATTCGAAGGTCAAATTTGGATAATTAATAATTTATTAATGTTATTTTTCTTTATTAAGTTTTACACATTTTCATGTTATCTTTAAATCAAAAATTCATAATGGCTATGCAAATAAAATCATTTTGGTGAAAACGTACTATTATTCTGTTTTTTCTGCTATTTTGTTTTGATTGACCATAAAAAAATAAAACTCGAGGTTACGTCTTTACATATCTATATAAAATTTTTTTGTGAATTGTCAAGTTTGTAGAGTGTTCCATATTAATTCAAAAATAGCGACCTCTTTGTGGGACTCCCCATATTTAAATATATACAAATGAAATGTTCATATAAGCTAAGCAGTCTTAACCTATTGCAAACAAATTCCACTCTATTAGAAATCAAGAAAAACAGCTGATGAAAAACAATGCAAACTCTCTCCTTCCACACACATAAACACAACACATCAAGTAATGAAACAAAATTAAAGGACTTTGTAGGCTTCAGAGTCAAATTAAAATAGCTACATATTGAAAAACTCTATATTAATTGTAAAATAGTTTAACATTATGTAATGGTTTTATTATGAATTTTTTTTTTTTACAACTCGAGTATGTAGATAATATTATTGAAATAGAAGCAACAAAGTTAACAATTTATAAAAAATTGATTAAAAAAATTAAACTAAAACATGTACCTACATAGTTATTTTTAAGGTACAATTTTGGAATCTAACAAAAGAGTTTTTATTATTGTGAAATACCTTAAATATATTTCATATGAGCTTTAAAAGAAAGTTTTAAAACAAAAAGGTAACATAAGTTGCACATTTCAGGTCTTAATCTGCTGTGAACTATAAACTTTCCACCGTACAAGGTTGTTTTAGAATTTCTTTACTTTTTAAATTTTAACACATTAAGGCTCAAATTCCATAAGGACACTTTAATAAGACAAATAAAAGTCTGAGTATTTGTCCTGTGTCAATTCAAATAGGTAGAAACCCTTTACAATATATGATTTGATATTAAACATTATTTCCAACTTCATTTGAAACTTTTAATATTATACGATGATGTGCTAAATTGGTTGTAGTTGGAACAATATGATTTTGTTGTTTAAAGGAAAAAAGCTCTTGGTCATCACTTAAAAAAAAAAAAAAAAAAAAATATATATATATATATATATATATATATATATATATATATATATACACATATATATATTATAAAATAGAGACCTCTAATTCTTGAATTCTCTAGCATCAGAATAAGAAGAGAACAAGAGTTGGTCAATAGAGAACTAATTTTAATCATTGTGATTGAAACAGTTGTCTAAAAAGTGTCCTCGTGAAAAATGAGTTCAATTAAATTTAGTAAAGGTGCAAAAAATAGTGAGGTAACATTAATAGTAATCTATAAAATGCACCATGCATGTTAGAGGGGCCTGCAGAGGAAGGGGGAGGGAGAGGTACCTGAAGATGAGAGTGAGAGAGAAGAGCATCCCACGAGCGGGTGCCAGCATGTACTGCAGACATTGATGAAGTTGCCCTAACTTGAGGCTAATTAAAAACAAAACATACTTATAACAAGGAAATAAATAAAAATGCTATACTAGTGCTGTAGTCAAGCAACTCATAAAAAAATTATACAGTAAAATATAGTTTAGACTAGGATTTTTCTAGCGAGTCCAGTACAACAGTTGGATGTGATTTATTCAATTGGTTTTTGGTTAAGTTCAAAGTGAAAATTTAAGTTTGCAAAATTCTAAAAAATAATTAAAAAGATGGTTATGTCTACACAAAAACAATTATTTATTATTTACATAGTTTAACATAAAATAATGATGAAGAAAATTGCATAATGTGTTAAGTGATCTTGATTAAACTTAGCCACCCCCCCCCCCATAATTTAACAATAGTTTATATGTAACTTCAAATCCAAATTTCAACCACATATAATATGGAAATTCATAATACTAAAACAATGAGATAAAGTAAATTAACTGTTAACTATGTTATTTTGTTTACTTTATTATGATGTAAAAAAGCATTACATTTATTTTGTTGGTAGCTGTGTTTTATACTCTAATTTATTATTTTAGTTGATTATGAGTGTGTAGAAAAATGAGAGCTTTCATACATTTAATTAACCTTTATTACAACGTACACACAAGTTTTTTATAACATTTAAATTAGCGACAAGACAATTCAGGCCTTACTGATTATAACTATTTTTAATAATCGGCGATAGCCGATTAGTGTTCATTAAAGTCCTTCAAATGTAGCCTTAAATCATTATAGTGTTTGTAGAATAAGGAATAAAGTAAAGATAATTAATAGAATTTTGAATAATCTGCAATTAGCGAATCGTAATTACCAATTAGTGCTCAACCAATTCCTTCAAACTAAGTAATAATGTTAGTAGAACGAGGAATAAAGTGAAAGTAATAAATGTTATTAACCCTTTGAAGAGTACAGGGAAATACCGATTAACGAGTACGGCCGTTCTTGAACGTTCTCTGTGCTGTTTGCGTAAATGAGTATGGACGTTCCGGAACTTTTTAGGTAACGTCTGAGCAATAAAAGTATTTATCATAAAACAAATTAGTCATGGCTTATTGTGTTGTCACAATTCAACAAGAAATAGTATTAAGAACACATGAAATCGGGTTTTTCACAATTGTAAGGCAGGACAACTCCAGGGGGCGTGGTTTCAGGAGAATTCACCATGCGTATTGATTGGTGCGTAAATGTAGGCGATGACATCGTCTTCTCCGCGGTTGTTTCCCCCCTACACACGCCTGTGCCTATGTTCCTTGTCTAGTATAAGTGATTTGTATCATTATATTATTATGTTACGTATATTATACATCAAACATGAAAAATTAAACACTACAAAGCTTTTTTACAGATTCCCCTCTGTCTAGTCTTTTGACACATTTAGCCGCGTCTCAAACGAAACCAACACACGATTCCAAGAAAATTGAAAAGAAATGTTATATTTTCCATAATGTAGGCTATACTAAATTGATTCGTGGAAAAAAAGCGGCCCATCAAACGTTTTTGTCTGTGTATGTCTGCTATACCGACGGGTGACAATGCCACGGTGTTTTTATGCCGCCGACAATGGGATACCGCTATCAGCAAACGAAACCAACACACGCTTCCAAGAAAACTGAAAAGAAATGTTATATTTTCCATAATGTAGGCTATACTAAATTGATTCGTTGAAAAAAAGCGGCCCATCAAACGTTTTTGTCTGTGTATGTCTGCTATACCGACGGGTGACAATGATTTTTCAGTGCAAATTTTTTTTAAAGTACATTTATCAGTGTAAATTTTTATTCTTACAAGTTTTTAACACAATATTATTATATTATTATACATTTGTAACCAATAAAACAACTATTTTCAAATTTTTTTTTCTTACTCCTTGACAACAATTTTCTTGTAAATACTTACTAACCAGCTGTTGGCTATTTGGGACGTTCAGGAACGGCCGCACTCGTCAAAGGGTTAAACATAATGTAAGATTTTGTTAAACATTAAGATTATTTTTAATTATTGGCGAATAGAGTTTTCTGTCAGAGTATATCTACACGAATGACTTCACAAAACTTAGAAGCAAATACTGGAAATTCAGCAGAGTAGTTCCGGATTTTCCTGAGTGAAGTTATTGATTGCGGGAACTTGCTTTTTAATAAACAAAACCGTAATACTTTGTGTTTAAAAACTATACTTGCATGAAAAAATCGCTGTTTTATGGTGTTTTAGAATTTCTATCTTTTTAGGTTTGCAAAAACTGTAAAATATTGTTGAATTTAGTAGAATATGGTGAAAATTTTGTGAAATAAATATCTACGGTTTCTGTTGGCTTCTTACCAATCAGACAAAAATAATTCCATGATTTACTGCTGTCAATATATGTACGTTAATTGAACACCAAACTGAATACAATTTGTTTAGCTGATTGACAAACATATAAATAACTATTTAAATTAAGGAAAAAATATAAACGAGAAATAAAAAAAAGGAAAAAATTGGAATAGAAAATTATACATATGCATAAAGCTATTCATTATGATTATAATAGCCGTATATCTGTTCTTATAAAAAGATGCTCGATGATACAATGATACTTGTTTGATAATCTTTCTCAAACAAATTAATCAGCGGTTGTTAATATTATCATCATAATCAGTACTAATTGTAATCGTATAGCTTAAATGTTGTGATAATGGCTAATTACTAACTATACCACCTTTCCTTCCTTAGATAAGCTATAATCACAAAGCCTGAATCAGCGATTAGTCGGTAATGTAATTGACTCATCCCAAATTTAAATATTATTTACGGTAATAACACAAAATTAACAATGTTTAGTTAAAACAGATTTTAGTTACTAAAGCAAATCTTATACAGCTTCCTAACTAATAATTCCCAAGCAGACAATATCCCAAAAGATTTAACTTTGAAAAATATCTTGAATAGTAATTCCGATTTTTATCAAATCCTAAAACAATTATTATACAGTCTTCTTGGATGTATATATATATATATATATATATATATATATATATATATATATATATATATATACTTTTCTAACGATATATTCTTTAGCGTGGTTTTGAAAAACTCCTAAGGCTCAATCCTGCTAGGCAGGTATTCGAATTTGCTTCCTCCTTACTAACTCTTAGTTATTATTGTTATTATAATACATGGGAGAATTATCTATTCGGGATAATAAAGTTTCTTTATATTCCAGAATTTAGATTGTGAAACATGACCGTGAACAACTAGAGTAATTACGAATGTCAAATATTTGGTTTTGTATAGATAAAAACAAGTTTACCTTAGTACTGTTTTCAGATTCTACCTATTATATACAAAGTATAATACTGAAAGCATGCTAAAATATTAATGAGTACTGCTCACTTTGTTAATCATCGAAGAGAAAAATAATTACTACTGTATAGTAGAATAGTCAAAAGTGGAATATAGACAATTATAAGTAAATTGGTTTTTCGTTTTTAAATACACACAAACTGTAGAATGTGAAATTATTGTTTGGTATACACAGTGACTAATTGAATAGAATATTTAAAACTACTCCAAATAAAACCATGATACAATCTACAGTTAAGTACGTTGATTTAAACCAATTGAAATTAATCCTCCAATATAGTAATTGTAAAGTAAAAGATTGATAAAGTAATTAATTAGTTTTCATAAAATATTTTAATGTACTTCTGTGTTTTAAAACTGCAAGCCAATTACTTTGTATACCTATCGGCAAAATCTAAGGACAAAAGAAAAGACTGTTTAACCGCATTTAACTCAAAATCAAATAAATAATAGGTAGGGATCTATAGTAAAACATTACTTACATGACTTTTATCATAATAAGCAAGCTGGAAAAAGAAAACAATTATTTGAAATCGCACAAAACAAAAATAATTAAAAACAAGTTTTTTCTTATTAAATAGTGATAAAAAATTTTGATTTCAATTCAAAAACTAAACTAATTTGAATAAGATTGGAAACAGAATGGTTCAATGTTCAAACCATTCAAAAATTGGGTGGTTGTTATCCCTATAAAAATAAGCTTTTTTTAAGAAAATTTAAATTTTCAAAATGTGGATTATTTTACAATATTAATGTTCACAGAAACTATACAATATGTATACTCTGGTTTTTAATCATTTTGACTAGAATAAAAATCTTTATTTGGACTACTCGCTACTCGCTTATTAATTAATGTTCAAACAATATTGAACAATCAATAATTTTGTAAAACTGGAGTACAAGCTATACAAGATAAACAAACGGTACTTATTAGTCAAGTAATGTGAATAAGTATATCTTTAAATCTAAAAACTCAAAAAATAATAATTAAGTAATAAACCATGAAACTTGTTAGATGAGTAAAGTGTACTGTTACAAATAAAATGTATTGTAATGTTTTGTTGGTTCTTAAAATAATATTTATTGGACATATTATGTGTAGAAATTATAATGGTTCTGAAGCGTGTTTAAATTATAATTCAAAATATGAAGATACCTGACAAAACACAAAATTCTTATATCTCAAAATTCGTTATCACAGTTTATATTAAACTTTTTTTTGAAATGTAGCCTGTGACTATAAAACAAATATTGGAGACTATAACCAAAAATTTCGATTCAGCAATAATCACTAAAACTATAACTTTAAATACTGAATTTCTCAGAATTGGCTACAATAGTTTTATCAAATTTTGGTATATATAGTTCAACAACAAAAATTAATGGTCAAATCACAAGAGGTTTGGTTTTATCTTAATGTATTAAACAAAAAGAAAAATGAATTTTGATCAATATCAATGAAAACTTGATGTCATACAAACAAAATTGGACATTTCCCCTCAGTAATGGTAACATTTAAGCACATTTTGGTTTCTGTTAAAATTTTTCTTTGTAAGAAGGTTTGAGCATTGTTTATTTAGTTAAATGAACGGGTGTTTATAAATGTAGTTTTTTCATGCACAATCTAATATTCAAAGTTAGGTATTCAGCTTTTATTGACATTTTGCCAAATCATTCTTTTTCGAACCCAAAAAAAATATTTTTAAATTTAACAGAAAGTACTGTGCAGTGTATTTTAATATCTCTTTAAGAGTTAAGATACAAAAGCTGAAAATAAAGTGTAGATGAAATGATGCGTATATACACAATTTAATAATATATTAACAAGGGGGCAAGAAATTGGTTATATAATTTACCTGACTCCTTGTTGTTCCGGAGAGAAATGGAGGATCATTCCAACCTGGAGCAGCTGTAGTCTGAGGAGTGAACATGTTAGGCTTGCTATCTGAAAAAAAAAAAAAAAAAAAAAAAAAAAACGGATTAGTTATTTCTATTAACACGTTCACTGCGGCAAACGCCAATCGGCGTTCAAGAGTGCTACGTCATCTGCTACAAACGCCATTTCGCGTTCACGCTCTTTTAGTACTCCCGCCATTTCGTAGTCCCGCACGTCAGTGCCAGTCAGTCAGAGGGAATCAATGCGTGTGTACGGTTGTTGTTTATAGGTTAAGCTGTCTTCTAGTGCTCCTCGTTTTTAATTTTGTAGTTTAGTGTGTAGTGGACATGGGTGACAATCCAAGAAAAAGACCTCGTGATGAGAGTGATCTTACAATTAGTGAAATCGACCGGATGTATTATTCTGAATCTGATATAGAGGATTATAGTAGCGACACGAGTTGTAGGCCTAGTGAAAGTGACTCAAGTAGTGATACTGAACCCGGAGTAGACTCCGACGACGAGGGTAATCTATTATCTGTGAGTACTCATTCAAGCCCACCTACTATACCTAGTACTAGCCAAAACAATACTCAAGTTAATAGGAAAGGTCCTAATCGTCCACAGCTAACTTGGGATGATGAAGCTAGAATGAAAACATTTTTGTTTACTGTTCAACCTGGATTACGTGTTCCTGTTCCTGGAAATAACGCTCCAATGGACTATTTTAATCTTTTAGTTGACGATACATTTCTGCAAGCTGTCATTACAGAAACAAATGCAAATGCTGAGGAGGTGTACCTATCTTCATCTTTTAGTGATAACTCCCGTATAAATCAATGGAAAAATGTTAATATTATTGAATTCAAAACTTTCTTGGGCCTTTTTTTTCATACAGGAATTGTGAAGATGCCTCAAATTCAACACTATTGGAAAACTGACAAACTTTTTAAAACATGTTTTGGAGACTTCATGTCTCGTGACAGATTTCTATTAATTTTAAGATGTTTGCACTTTGCCAAAACCGATTCAGATAATGCCAATCGCTTGCAAAAAATAAGGCCAGTAATAGACCACTTCAACAGCAAAATGCTTTACATTTATGAACCTATCAAAGAAATGTCATTAGACGAATCAATGTTGTTGTGGAGGGGACGGCTTGTCTTCAGGCAATACATAAAGCAAAAACGACACAAATACGGGATTAAGTTGTATCTTCTAACTGAACCAAACGGCCTCATTTTGAAGTTTTGTGTTTTTGCTGGGGCTCTTGACGAATTATCTGGGGTCGGACACACCGAAAAAGTCGTAATGCACTTGTTATCGGAGAGGCTCGGTAAGGGACATGCCGTGTTTGCAGACAACTTTTACAACAGTGTATCACTGACAAAGAAACTTCTAGCTGAAAAAACATACATAACAGGGACCCTTCGTAATAATAGATTGGACAATCCGAAAGAGGTCATGAACAAAAAACTCAAGAAGGGGGAATCTTGTGCAAAATATCATGAAGGCGTCATGGTCGGCAAGTGGAAGGATTCCAGGGATGTCCACTATATTTCTAACCAGTACGATAATGAAATGGTTAGTGTACACAACAGGAGAGGGCAAGAAAAGCTCAAATCCCTGCCTATAGGTAGGTACAATGACAACATGAGCGGAATTGATAGGCAGGACCAACTTTTGAGTTATTATCCCAGTGAACGCAAGACTATTAGATGGTACAAGAAACTCTTTATTCACATCTTACAAATGAGCTTACTGAACGCCTACCTTCTCTACAACAAATACAACATTGGTAAGAAATTGTCATTTTTAGAATTTAGGCTGAATATTATCGAAGGCCTTTTGACTCCAATGAAACTTGAAGAACCCCCAGTTGTGTCTACAAAACACATTCCTACAAAGTTCAAGATCGGGAACAAAGGCAGACCACTGCGTAGGACTTGCGTTGTTTGCAAGAGAAATAAATACGAAAAGACACAACATATATGTGTGAAGCCTGTGAGGAGAAACCAGCTTTGTGTCTGAAGATTGTTTCAAAAAATATCACAAATAAACTTTTTTTTGAACTCTTGTACAGTAGTCATTGTATATATATTTTTCTAATGGTTTTACTGTTAAAAGGTAAGCAAACCTAAAATAGATATTTTTCTTTATTTTCCTGATAAAAAAGTGTTTTATCATTAAACGTGGATAATATACTATATAACGCCATTTGGCGTTTCCCGCATGTTTTGTGAAAAACTACGTCATGTGCTATAAACGCCATTTGGCGTTTATCATTTTTTAAATTATATTCACTGCAAATTCACTTTTAAATGATTAAATATACATTCAACAAATATAAAAAATACTTATTTAATAAAAAAAAGAAAAAAAAAATTTCAGCATACACCATAGACCTACACTTTTTTCTAGCAGTGAACGTGTTAAAAAAGTTTTTATTTAATGTATGAGTTCAGCATTACCTGTTAAAAAAAAAAAAAAAAAAAAAAAATTAACCTCTTGGAATCCTGGTGTTCATTTCATTAATATTCTGAAGACATTGAGAGACCAAAATATCATATTAAAAAAAAGATCAATGTGATGAAATCCACATAGGATTGTTTGTTGCAAGGAAGTTTAGGATCTGAAGATGATAACAAGTTTCTCAAAAGAGCTAATCCTGAAGGATTAAATAAAAGATTTGTAAGATGGAACAACAAAAGACAATTTTTACTTTATATTCACTGTGTAATAATGATTAGTTCATATTGTATAATCTGTTATTTGCCATCATTAGTTCACAAGATTTAGGATGTAGATTTGTGTTTGTTTTTATGTTGTAGTTGTAGTAGTATACACAAACAATTGTAGATATCTATATAAACATTATTAAATAATTAGTACAATGAATAGTAATATTTAGATTTGGACAAGATTAAAATAAAATTGTTATTATTTGGTTACAGATGATGGATCTGTGTTGAGTGTTAAACCACAAATGAATGTTTTATTATTTTTAGGTTAGAGTTTAATAGGGGACATAACCTATTAGTTTAGATTTTGTATGGACAGGAGTCACAAGCTTACCTTAGAAAGTGACCAAGGACCAATTCAGTTTTATACTTTCTACTGATGGAGAAGGTGGACAGTGTGTATGAAATATTTCAGAACTTTAGTGTTTTATTGTGTGTTTTCCTATTTGTGTACTTTTAGGTAATATCAAGGACCACTTTACAAGGTAAGCCTGTGTCTCCTATTGATGCAAAGTCTAAACAAAATATTATTTTGTTGTTGTTATTGTTCCATTTTTAAAATTAATTATATAGTTTTAAGTAAATCTGCTAGGAGGGGAAAAAGGATAAAGGGTGATTTATCTAAGAGTAAGAGGGATTCTCTAGATTTTATGACCCATTGATGAGACCATTCCAATCTTTTTAGTTCTAAGGGGTTGCATTCTGGAAGGAATGATTTTAATATTTTTGTCATGGAGCAGTCATCAAAAGTGGTTGTTTCACAGTTGGTTTCTCTACATCCATGATTTTTTTACATGATGGTCTGTGGCCATTCATCCTGGTGCTTAGGTTGTCTGTGGTTAGGAGCTGGGCAAAAACTGCACTGTACAGTTGGTAGATAACATTTTTTGTATGTGATGAGCTTTCATTTAAAATTGTTTTTTACTGGAGGAACTATTGCAGTTGTTGGAGGGGGGGGGGAGATGTATTTTGCATCTTGGCCTATTGCATGGAAAAGAACTGTGAGAAATGTTATTTAGTTGTGTTGGGTTCCAGAAGCTAGGGGTGAACTTCAATAGTTCCTCCAGTAAAAAAGAATTTTTAGCATTGTAAGGACCAATAGTTCCTCCAGTAAAAAAGAATTTTTAGCATTGTAAGGACCAATAGTTCCTCCAGTAAAAAAGAATTTTTAGCATTGTAAGGACCAATAGTTCCTCCAGTAAAAAAGAATTTTTAGCATTGTAAGGACCAATAGGAAAAATATGTCCTGTTTTTCATGTAAAAGGAAAAAGTAAGATCTAGAGATCAGAAGCTGTAATGTGGTGCATAACCGTAGGGTCAATGTTTTCGAGTGTGCCCAAACATGAAATGGCCAATAAATCAAGAGGACCTTCAAAAGACAGGAATACAACAAGAATATGGAAGGTATAGGTAAGGGGAGACTTGATGATATCCTTCAACAACTCGGGACAAAAATCTAAAAAGAAGTATTGTAAATTGTTCTTCCACATTATAAACATAATAATTCTGAATACATATTACATATGTTGTAAGCATGGGACATCTTCCAACCAAAATAAATAATAAATATTAAGTTTAAATAAAGTACAAGTAATATTAATGTAGTAATAATATTCAGAATAATTATTATATATAAATAGAAAGTGTAAAGTGTTCTTAAACAATGTCACAATATAATATTGAAAGTTTAAATTTCGAAATGTGCGCGCCGATAAAAATTAACAGACATGAATAAAGGAAATATGAGACCTGGAAAAACTTTCCATGAGTCAGCGAGCGTTAGCTTCGCCAGGGAAGAATATCCCATGATGCCTTGCGAGAGCGTCTTTCTAACAAGGAAGAAGGAAGCGTTGCTAAGAGTCTTTGTCAGGATCCTGCACGATATAGTCGTAATAGAAGTTGGCTGGACAGACTCGTTTCAGTCCAAGATGGAAAATCTCCGTTAATAATGAAGTTAGAAGGACTCAAAGTTATGGACAATGGTTACTCGTGAGTAAAGTGTAAAATACTTGAGAAAATAATTTCAACGATTTAATTTGGGAACATTTTAAGAACTTTGATTTTGAACAATAACTTGCACATGTATATTTTCTATATTTCACATAATTGTATGCTAATGATGTCTTTGTTTGAATAATAATGTCTTTGTTTTTGAGTAATATAATAAAGGGAAGGTTTCTTGTTTTAACTATGTCTGGCTAAGATAATTTGTGTTAACCATGTGCCATGCTATGCTAGTAACTGCAAGTACGATTTGAGATTGCAATCCTGCCCCTTAGGATAATTAAAATAGTAAATTTAAATGTAGAATTGTAAGAACGCAGACTTACAATTAGGTAAGTTACTTAAAATTTGATAAAAAGCACTAAAAGCACTTAATAAACGTTATAAAATGGCGCCCGTTTGGTCCTCGAATCCGAAATGCAGTTACAAAAGTAGCGTGGTACATGGTTATAACACAGTTCTAAATTTAAAATAATAATGATTAATAATAAATAGATATTTGATAAACAAAATAAAAACATAATTGAGAGTTTATAACAATGGATTAATTAGATAATAATGGATAAAGATAAGTTAGTCAAATCAAGCATGGTCGGTAAGCTTGAGAATACAATAGAGGTTAAGTCGCCTAAAGAAGATAGACCGGCAACATTAAATGACCTGATAAGATTACTAAATAAGTTTAGGGATGATATTAAATTAGATAGTGAGGCTAATATTAAACAATTAAGAGTAGAACTTAAAAATGATATGAAGTTAAATAATGTAGAAATTAATGAAAAATTTGATAATAATTTTGAATCAATGAAGGTAGCTATGAATAATCAATCTGAGAAATGTGAGGCTAATTTTAAAACCTTTGATAGTAAATATGACACAGTAATTAATAAACTTGATAAAGACGACTTAGACGTTAAGAATGAAATTAATAATGAACAAGTTGTAGTAATAGACAATATCAATTGTAATTTATCGAAAGAAATTCAAATTTTGGAACAAAACAGTAATTATGACGTTGAGCCTACACTAGGGTTAAAGAAAGAAAATGATGCTAGTGTTTTAGTAGAAGTTAGTGCAATGAAAACAGATGTGAATAAGTTAGGCTATGTTGAGGTAAATAGCATAGACAATGTAATTGAGGTTAGGAAATTGGTAAATAATAATTTTGAGAATGTGAAAGTACAGTTTGATGTTAAGATAAAGAAACAATGTAATTATATGATAATGAGTTATGAGGAAGTTTTCATTAAAAAGATTAGGGATGAATTTAGAAGACAGGATCAGGTAAATAGGGGTATTGTTATAAAAGAAAGTTTAGATAAAGGTACATTTAGGCTACAAGGGTGTTATGGGGAACTATATATAAAGACATTAGTTGATTCTACGGGAATATTTAAGGAAATTAGGAGTATAGAGGGGGTCAATTATGGAGAGTATTTTAGAAAGACGAGTTATAGGTTAAGGCAGGAATATAAAATGAAATTTAGTGTTAGCAAAGTTGTTAGACTAGGCCAGAACCATAAGAAAAAGTTAATGTCGGGAAAAGTGTTTAGATTGGGTGTAAACCATAAAAAGAAAAGAAATACTGATCAGGAAGACAGTAAAATTAAAAATAAAGTAATATAATGTAACAGACAGGACAGTAACGTAATTAATCATAAATGGATGTGCAGATGTAATAAATTTTAATGTGAATTTGAATTAAGTTGTTTTTAAATAAAAAGTAGAATCTAGATAGATTTCTAAATAAATAATATATAACCTGAGATAAATAGACTAAATTATGATAATAAAATGTTATATTAACTAAAACGAGGACAGTTTAGGCTAAATTAGGAGGAGCAACCTAGAGTAAATATTCACCAACCCAATGGAAGGTGCATCCTGAAGGACATATTTACCAAATTCATAAATTAAATAATTTTAAAATGTACGATGTTTTGAGGGGGTGATTAATATGAATGGGTTGAAATAAAATTAGAAATGAACCAAAAAAGAAACTTCGGAAAACAGTGTCACAGGGATTTGTTGAACGGAAGTCATTGTGGGGTTCTTACTGAACCAAGTAGGTATGAATATTCAAACTCATTTTGACCAAAGGGAGGTGAATTCTGTAGTGACATAAGTGTTTATTAGTATGATCAGAAGGACATAGAAATGGTAGAGAATGGTTCAAGTGGTTAAACATTAGATATTGATGGATAAAATTAACACAAAATTTTAAAATTTCAACTAAAATAAATTAAAATAAATGGTAATATGTTTAAATGTAAAACACAATTAAGATTAATATTGATTATAAGCTTTAAAACCCGTTTAGGCCAGTTTTAGAAATTAATATTTGTAAAGAAACAAATATGACACTTGAATAAATAAAAAATTGAATTGAAGATAGGCTTAAAACCCGTTTAGGCCAGTTTTAGAAATTAATATTTGTAAAGAAACAAATATGACACTTGAATAAATAAAAAATTGAATTGAAGATAGGCTTAAAACCCGTTTAGGCCAGTTTTAGAAATTAATATTTGTAAAGAAACAAATATGAAACTTGAATAAATAAAATTTAATTTAAAGATAGGCTTAAAACCCATTTAGGCCAGTGTTGGAAATTGATATTTGTACACAAACAAATACGAAACTTAAATAAGTATAACATAATTAACGATTAGAGCCTTAAAACCCGTTTAGGCCAAACTTAGAATTAGTATTTGAGGAAAGAACAAATACGCAAATTTAAATAAGTGAAACATGATTTATAAAGTATATACTTTAGAAAATCAGTAAATTTTAGAATTTCGATATCTATATTTTAACTTAACTTATAAATATTCAATAACAAATAAACCTTTTAGCGATAGAATCAGAAGAAACTTTAAATTGATGATTAGATGATACATAACTTCAGAATAAAATTTTTTTAAATTAAACCGAGTTGAAAAGTGGATAGAAGCCAAGACTACTCCAAATAAAAATAAGATTTATATAATAATAAACATAATTTACATCTGACATATAATAAGAGATGATTAATAAGAATAAACTTAATGGTGATGAATGATGAAGAATGATTGTGAGTATGAGCACTAAAAATGCTAAAAAACTTAGTTTTAAGAAAAAACATCCATTACAACAAACTATGAGGACTTGTCCGATTAATTACTACTCGTAATGGATGTAGAAAATGATGGTATGTTGCCTTGTGCACATAGGAGATGCTAATGAACAATTTGGATGGAAAACCTTCCATTCAAATTACTAATTACCAGGGCGTAGCTGTAACGATCATAGTTCGACGAAGCTCCAAAAAACTCTATGTACCAATACGGTGATTTTTGTTTGTTGGTATCAAAGAACCTTCGCTAAATTAAGTAGGAGTTTTTTTTGTTTGTTGGTGTCAAATAACCTTCTTGTATCACTGCGGTGACATTTGTTTGTTGGTAACAAATAACCATCACGTATTTTTAAGGGTAAAAAACAATAACGACAGTATAGGCTAGGTCCATACATTTCAGACGGTTAGGTTGGGTTGATAATTTTTTATATACATTAGATAAATAAGAAGTAAATAAATAAATGATAATGATTAAGATACTTGACTTGATTCTTAATAATAATAATATAGATAAAGTTCAGCAAAAGAACTTAAGTGAACAATGGTAAAGTCATAGATATAACTTTAAACACTTTATAATAATAATACAGGATTTACAAATGGCTAAAAAATAATAATAAATAATTCAGTGGTAATTATATTTTAAATAAGATGAGATGTTTTTGATGAAACTTTGATGAATATTAATAAATAGATGATGTAGAGTTTTAAGGAAAGTGAATAATAAATAATTTTTTGAGGAGATACTGAGATGATGTTAATGAAATTTTTAGTAAGGAGGATGATTTCAGGAAGATAATAAATAGTTTGGATTGTGATTTAGTATTTGGTAATAGGAAATGTTAATAAATAATAATATGTAGTTTTTTTTAATAAATCAGTAAGAGTAATGAGGTTTTTGAGGGGGTCAGTTGATGATGTTCTGCGATAAGGTTCGACGATAAATAATAGACTAGGGGTTCCAATGTGACGCTAGATCTTTAAATGATGTTCTACGAGTTTTTCTACGATTTTGCTGCGATGATATATTTGATTAGGGGTTCCAAAATGGACGCTAATCCTTGATGGTAATTTTTAGAGATTCCAAAGGGAATACTCTCATTCTACGAGGTTGATGATTTTTTTATAAGACAAGAGAGTCTTATTGGTGAACTGATTTATTAAAATTTTTTTTTCTTTAAAATGAAAGTAGGCAATGTACCAAATAACTGTTAGAGATGAAGTTGAGATAGATTCCTGAAATCTTAGGTAAATAATAATAATAAAATGATTTGATTAAGAGATAAATATGATAGGGAAATATGAATTCTCAATTATGAATTTGAGGGATGGGTTTTTTGATTGGAAAAGAAATCTTCCTTTTAGCCATAAAATAATAATGTTTGTATGTTTTAAAATTTTTTTATAATGTGATATGTTTCATAAATTTGTTAACATGTAATAATAATAAAGATAGATGATTTTGATTTTTAAAAGATGTGATAATAATAATAAAGGTAGATGATTGTGATTTTAATAAATGTAACAGTGATGATGAATAAAGGTGTCTTTATAATGATGAAAGAGTTAATTATAAAAAATTGCAATGATGAAAAAGTGAATCATAAAAGATGATGATTTGAAATAATAATAATTGATTTTGTCAATGAACATGTTTAATGATGTATTTTGAAATGATGCTGATATGTGATGTTGAGTTTATGATATGAAAATTTTGAAAAATTTGTTTGTCTATGATTTGATGATTATTTCTGTTGTTCACATGTACAATGTTATACAATTTTCTGCTGTTGTAAAATAATAAAAATTAACAATGATGCTACGTTATGCACTTTTGATTATGTTTTGACATATGATGTCTAATTGTTGTGCTTTTAAATATCATTTGCATTATGATATGATTTGAAAATTATCTACTTGTTCACATCTTATATGTTCTAATATTGTCTGTTATGTCTAGTTTACACATTGAAAATGATTTTATGCTGTATACCTTGTAATATGATGTGTTACTTGATTCATTTAAAAAATTCATATTGGTTATGTCATGAATAATATACTTTGTATCACTTTCTGTAATCGAGCAGTATATTTTATGTAGTAAATTGCTAAAAAATTACTCTGTGATGAGCATTCTGTAATTGATTTTGTTTGACTTTTGATTTCTGTATTTTGATGTGTCATGAACAATATTATGTTTGTAAAAAACATGTTGAGAAATGATTTCTGTCTATGTTGAATGTACCATTTTTTGAAATTTATGATATTTTTGAGATTTATGTAATACTTAAAAATAATTGATGATGTTTTTGAAAAATCTGTAACAATGCAGAAAATTTATTATGCTTTTGAAATTTAAATGATGATGTTAAAACTTTTTGATATTGGTGATTTTTAAAAAATTGTTAAATAATAAATTTAAATTTTTTCAAAATTATATTAGAACTAATCTTGTTCTCCGTAAAAGGTGGCAAGGGGTTGGAATGTCCCAGCTTCCATGTTTTTTTTCTTCGAGATTCTTATTTCTGCGTAATGAGAATCTCGAAGGAGGGGGTTTCTGTAAGCATGGGACATCTTCCAACCAAAATAAATAATAAATATTAAGTTTAAATAAAGTACAAGTAATATTAATGTAGTAATAATATTCAGAATAATTATTATATATAAATAGAAAGTGTAAAGTGTTCTTAAACAATGTCACAATATAATATTGAAAGTTTAAATTTCGAAATGTGCGCGCCGATAAAAATTAACAGACATGAATAAAGGAAATATGAGACCTGGAAAAACTTTCCATGAGTCAGCGAGCGTTAGCTTCGCCAGGGAAGAATATCCCATGATGCCTTGCGAGAGCGTCTTTCTAACAAGGAAGAAGGAAGCGTTGCTAAGAGTCTTTGTCAGGATCCTGCACGATATAGTCGTAATAGAAGTTGGCTGGACAGACTCGTTTCAGTCCAAGATGGAAAATCTCCGTTAATAATGAAGTTAGAAGGACTCAAAGTTATGGACAATGGTTACTCGTGAGTAAAGTGTAAAATACTTGAGAAAATAATTTCAACGATTTAATTTGGGAACATTTTAAGAACTTTGATTTTGAACAATAACTTGCACATGTATATTTTCTATATTTCACATAATTGTATGCTAATGATGTCTTTGTTTGAATAATAATGTCTTTGTTTTTGAGTAATATAATAAAGGGAAGGTTTCTTGTTTTAACTATGTCTGGCTAAGATAATTTGTGTTAACCATGTGCCATGCTATGCTAGTAACTGCAAGTACGATTTGAGATTGCAATCCTGCCCCTTAGGATAATTAAAATAGTAAATTTAAATGTAGAATTGTAAGAACGCAGACTTACAATTAGGTAAGTTACTTAAAATTTGATAAAAAGCACTAAAAGCACTTAATAAACGTTATAATGTGTGAAATATATCGTAGGTAAAAAATTCCACTTCTAGATTTAAGGATAAAGCTCATCAGACAAATATTTGAATTTGTTATGTGTTGAAGAAGAAACTGGCACTGTGCCACTGTCCTTTATCAGCACAAAGCAACACCAGCTGCGTCTCTTCCCACGACCGACCCAGGTACCTGAGGAAACTACAAAGACGATGTTTTGTCTGTGTAACACACAAAAAAAAAAGTGGAAAGACAGCACAATTGAGTGTTATGAATGTAATGAAGGACTTTGTATACATCACTGCTTTAAAGATTATGATCCCATGAAAGTTTTTTAAGTTGTTTATGTTATTTTTTTGTTTTTTTTCTGTGGGTAATTAAGTTATTTTTATGATTAGTATAAATGATTTTATTTTGAATTATGTTGCAATTATTATTTTTAACTCTTTTTGACTATTAGTATCATAATGGTTACTAAATTCAACACTGTCATATGTTCTGAAGCGATGATAGTCCTTAAAGGGTTAATATCAAAGGAAATAGAGTGAGCTAAAAATGGTAAATCATAAATCTACTACTTTGTGTTGATACATAAAAAAGTTGGCATATCTTAGTTGAGCTAGTTAGTTTTAAACAATATCTGCTCCAAATTATAAGTTTTTAGTTTAACTTTGTAATAACAGATATATTTACCAGTATAAGGAGATGGTTGATTAACTATAGGGGGTGCAGCAGTCGGAGGGTTAAATATTTGCTGAGAACCAAAAAGCTGCGTAGGTACTGGAGTGTACTGTTGCGCTGGTTGTCCATTGTATGGTTGCGATGACGGAGACGAAGAGTAATTATTATATATATGTCCTTGTCCTACAGTAGGATTAAATGGAGCTACTTGAGAAGATCTATTATAAGAAGGTGCTCCGCCCACCGAGGGATCTACAACGTATTTAGAGCGTCCTGTAACACATAAACATTTTTACAGGAGATCAATATGTATAACTAAAATATAATTTAATGATGGACAAATTGAAGGAAAATAAAGAACAAAAGATAATATTTAGTCTTAAACACCAAAATACAAATATACATTTCAAAATTTTGTTCAATATTAAATTTTTGTTGACTTTGTCAGAGTTGATTTTCATTTATTGATTTTTAAAAATTTTGTAATAGAAATCAATTTAGTAATAACCCCCCCCCATCCAAAATGGTTAAAAGAAACATTTAACATGAAATGTACAAAAACATGCAATGAATAATAATAATAAAAAGAAGATGAATATACAATATATATAACTATTTTGCATTACTCTTTATATTAAATTTAATTTTGTAACAATTTTTGCCCTTACATTTTTAGTTCCGGAAAAGAATACACCGACTTTATTTGAATATGGCATTCCAAAAAGAATTAGGCAGTGGCTATTTATTTAACACATTGAACCCTATGCCCGTGTATAGGTTGGGGGTGCCGTAAATGCCGTTGTAAACGAAGCCTGAGTATATATCGGGTATCACTATTTAATTTGGTACATTATTTTAATAATTAGAGATATTTTGAATAATGATTTGTCAAATGATGAATATGAAGATAAACTTTTAAATTAGAAGCATATAGCGTGTCAAGAGAGGAACAGGTTAAAATGTATGATTCTATTTTAAAAATCTGAAATTAATGTTTATAGTCAAAACTGACATACCATCGAGTAATATTGGTTTCATTCATATTTTTACCCACATAAATGTCCAAATTTATTATTAAAGAAAAAATGTATTAAAGAACAACCAAGCCTAAACAGTATACAAACGATGAGTTGCTTGTAACTGAGGATGGCGACGTAGTTTTTGTAAATAGATCTTGGCGGTGATTATTGTGAAAATCAAGTTTTAGGTTTCTTCAATGCATCTTGTTTTTCCAAAAGCAGAGTTGAATAAAATATAATGCTTAACAAATATGTTAAGTATATAATTTGTAGGAAATCTATTCATCTTTAAATATTCTTACTTTCTTATATTGGATGCATAAGAAAATAGAAGGGGGAAAACTGATTTTTTGGCAACATTTTTATAATATAGCGAAGTAAACTAATTTTATAAGAAGACTATGTTTTTTGATTTATCCCTGTCTTGATTTGTTAAACTAAATTCTTAATTCCTTTTTTATTACCAACTCCCTAAACTTACCAAGTGATAGTCCCGGGCTTGGACTGGGACTACTCCTATGTATAGATGTTGGCGCTACTGCATTCACAGGTGGAGGTTTAGGTATGTTTTGTACTCCTGAGTTGAACTGTAATGGTGGTTGTGTCTGTTGCGGTTGTGGAGTAAACATCTTAGTTGAAGTAGGCGGAGTGAATGCGGATACCGGTGGTTTGTTAAACAATGATTGTGTGTTTGTATGAGTGTTGAATTGATTACTAGTAGGAGGGAATGATTGATTTGATTGAGGTATATATGGTTGGTTTCCAACAGGAGGAGGAGGAGGAAATCCTTGGTTGCTAGAAGGATACGTCTGGTTACTAGAAGGATAGCTCTGGTTATTAGGAGGAAGGAAAGATTGTGTCGGTTGTGCTAAAGATTTGTTTGGCTGGGTCATTCCATAATTAGGCATCTGCTGCACAGCTGGTTTTGTAAAACTAGATCCATATGTTCCTTGTCCTGGAGTGCTCTGGAATCAGTCACAAATCTTAATTAACAATTATTATAGATGACTAAAGAACTTTATTATTTTGTAAAAATATCAAGGCCTATAATGTATATTTATTAAATTTAAAAACAATAATTAAGAATGTTAAAAGTAGTAGTCGCATTAGAAAACTAATTAACATTTATTTAAACAACTTTTTTTATATAAAATTAATAAATATAATTCAATAAAACTAGTTTTAAATCAACAATTGTTACTTTAAAATAAATTTATCTTCCAATAATTTGTAAATAGATTGTGTTTATAACAAATACAACTATACTGCTTTCAAGTATGGGTATGTGAGAATCAATTTTAGATGAGAACAAGAAAATTTTTAACAAAAATTTTGAGATAGAAAAAAATCGAAAATACAAGTTTAGGGACGAGAAGGTAGTTATTATCAAGATGAGAATGAGAATAGAATTTTCATTTACTGATTTTAATTTAAAAAAAAAAGAAGAAAAAAAGATCATCTGAAGGGTTAGTTACTGCTCAAGAAAACCAACATACTTCTCTTTTGGAAATGTTTTGTAATTTGTACATATTATCTACTGGGTTAAGAAATAAATATTCATTATTACTTCATAATTTGGAAATAATCTAACCTGTTTGCAATAAATTTCCTTCATGAACAATATAATAAATAATACTGTACCAAGAAAAAAAGAGTATCACATTTTAAAAATTACAGTTAAATAAACATACTTGTTCAAATTTGTTTGCCTCTATAATAAAAACATAAAGTATTAATTTTTATTATTATATGAAAAGTACATCATTTTAATATAAGAAAAATATTGTTCTGTAAAACTGTCTTTCAATACTATGAAAGAAAAACAATATGACCGTCATAGTGTTCAAATTGATAAGTGAAATATATAACAATATCTAGTTTTCAATTAATGGACTAAATGCATTGATGAAGTCTGGTGTTCAAACTTTGAACTAAATCAAAATGTTTGATTTACCTGACAAATTTTGGAATTCATAAATTGAAAAATATTTTGTTAGGAAATTTCTCGAAATTATAGGGAAAAATCCAGGATGTAATGGATTTCTCCGCTTTCAGGTGAGTCATTCGGAAAGCTTCGGGTTCTTTTGATTGCAACTTTGATTCATTTTATTAGACCATATATGTTATTCTATAGAAAGCTGCAATACATTTGTATTTATGACAAATAAAAAATATTTGGTATTTTAAATTCAGTATATCAAAATTTTTTTAACTGAATTGAGAGAAAAATATATCCGAGAAATGAATTTGGCCTCACTAACAAGATAAGAGATGATATTGAGTTTTTTCTCCATATACTCTTGATTTTCGAGACTACACTCACCCTACTTTCAAGATTATATAATGAATATCATTTACATTTCAAATTTATAACAATATTACATAAATACTGTGAAAACAATTTATTTTCCTTTCTGATGAAGTTTAATTTCAAGAACTTCCTATAGTTATCGTAATTTATTTGTGGCTATTAATTATTAGTATATTTATCATCTGATTGCATGATATCGACTGTCTTTAAACTAAATCTACATGTGTTGCTTCCAAAACTCTAGTAGAAATAAAGAATCATGTTTTAATGTTTTAAAGAAACTAAATTCATGAAAACAAACACTTGTGTACTTCATAAATATTTAATTTTTACTTAGGAAACAGCCGACTTTTATTTTCGGAAACATTTGGCAATTGTGAGTTTTTATTCCCCAATAGTATTTAGTTCAGATTATTACTTTTTACCTTCTTTCGAACAATTGATCCCCATTTGATGATAAACTCTCGCCCGACTTTCAAGGCTTATAAATTCTCAAAAATTCGACATCCTGTTCTACAATAAAAATAATGCGTACAATATTCATAAATGTTTCATTTCTTAATTTACTTGTATATTTACTTGCATATTATTAAATATTTGGGACCATATATTTGTAAGAACTATTCTTCGGGTGTAGTAATAACATATTTGTTCTATTAAATATCTTTGTTCTATACCAAATGATTCCAACAGTTACCAGCTGGAGGCTACTTAGTGGTTTACGATACCAGGTGACATGGACTTTTATTATATTCATATATTCAACAAATTTAGTATTTTCCCCCGAAACAATTGTAGTTAAACAAATGATTAAAATTTTATTTTTTTAAAAATAATTTTTATTAATTTATAATATTTGCCTATGAGTTATTACTTTCGAACTACAAAAAAAAGAAGAAATAAATAAAAGATATGAATAATAATAAATAAAACAACATCAACCTTTTACAAGTAAAAACTCCATAATTGAAATTTGGACAGAAAATATCTTAATGCCTCTTAAAACCTATTAAATATTTTCTTTTCTAACCTTAAACATTCAACATTCTATTTTTAGACCACTAACTGAATCAAATTTAACACGCATTGTACAATTTATACACAATAATAAGAGGTAAAAATAAACATCAAGAAACAATATTTTGGACATGACAAACACGACTTTGTATATAAAATCAAACTACATACAGTAGAACCCCTCTTAACCGGTCTAGTCGGGACTGACACCCGGGCCGGTTGCCCGTTTGACCGGTTAATCCGAGGTTCCCGTGAAAAATCGGTTTTCGTTCAATGAAAGCTTATTTAATTAGGTAGCACTAAGAATTATGCAATAAAGATGTTATTGCAACTCATTTTATTGTACATAAATGTATCGTATATATTATGTTATGTATATTATACATCAAACATGAAAAAATTAAACACTACAAAGCTTTTTTACAGATTCCCCCCTGTCAAGTCTTTTGACACATTTAACCGCGTCTCAAACGAAACCAACACACGCTTCCAAGAAAAAGAAATGTTATATTTTCCATAATGTAGGCTATACTAAATTGATTCGTGGAAATAAAGCGGCCCATCAAACGTTTTTGTCTGTGTATGTCTGCTATACCGACGGGTGCCAATGCCGCGGTGTTTTTATGCCGCCGACAATGGGATACGATATCGCCAAAGTCGTTTGACTCACCGCTGCTTTGGTGCCGCCGACAATGCGATACCGATATCGACAAAGTCGTTTGACTCGCCGCTGCTTTGGTGCCGCGGTGTTTTTACGTCACCGACAATGGGATACCGCTATCGACAAAGTCGTTTGATATCGCCGCCACTTTGGTACCGCGGTGTCTTTACGCTGCCAACATTGGGATACCGCTATCGACAAAGTCGTTTTATATCGCCGCCGCTTTGGTGTTTCAATTACAATTTATTTTCGGAAACTCTCATCCAACCAGTACACTACGATATAGGCCGGTTAATCCGAGGACCGGTTAATCCGAGGCTGGTTAACAGAGGTTCTACTGTATACAAAAAAATTGTACATATACAAAATAAACTAATTATATCTTAAAATTTAAAAATCAAAAATTATAATCAGTACAGATTACATTGAAGTTCATATTGATACTACACACAATAATAATTAGAAATAGTATAAAATATATAATTTTTTTAAAAGCTACTTGGTTGGGAAATGTTCTGATCATACTGACAAAACTTGGTGATGAGCTGTCATACATTTACTAGAAAGTGTTAGGTTATTAACAATAGCATGGTGTTTGCATTTATGATTATGGCCATTTTCTTATCCTACACTACATTTATCTCCATGAAAGCAGCTCATATAAAATATTTTACAGAAATAATATGAACAGAAATTTTCAAAATTATGTCAGTATTATTTGAGAGACGAATAAAGAGAACTTGACAATAGCAAACCTGATAGTAATTGTTTTGTTTTTGTTGTTGTCTCACAGGCTGAGGAAATCCTGATGATATAGGCTTGTGACCTACAGCTACGTAAAGTCTTTCTCTCAGTTCTGCAATATCATCCTGTAATACACAACACAAAATAAAAGTGGTAGTTTTACAAAATGGGTTTGGCTAGAATAACACTCGAACAAAGGATCTCACAAAAATTACGTTTACTTAATCAAATGTGTTTCAAATCACCATCCTCAGTTGGAGTTATAGTTAGTTCATGTCTCACCGAGGATAATGACTTTGTCTTTGAAATGCGTTTGATTAAGTATACGTAATCTTGTGTTTGAGTTTTATTCTATCTATTATCTCACAAGTCACGATCAATATTTATTTTAAAATGGGTTTGGTTCAATATGATTATTATTAAATTATATTGTATAATGAGAAAAAGTTAATAGGCTGAAGTATAAAGGAAATATTAAAAAAGAAATAAATCAAACTAACAAGATTTATAATAGATTTACACTTCCATTTTTATTTTATTTATTTTTTACTAAGCAAACTCAGCTTACGGCTATAAGTATCTAGAAGATATAGATTTGGGCCCATCCAAGGCTATGAAGCTCCTTCTACTGTACCCATCAATAAGATACATATATATCTTGGTCTCAAAATCTTGTTTAACAAAACAAACAATAGAACACAAATAAAGATACATATACAATGGAAAGTATACATCATTGTGACAAACGTTACATATAAGAAATAAATAAACAACAATATTCTCAAAACTCAGCACAATATGAATCTTAAAGAAAAATAATACTTGATATTAACATTTCAATTACAACACTAAAAATCCAAAAACCACCACCAACCTTGGTCCCCCTCAACGAAAATGTAAATCAAGCAAAAACAACGAAATACACTAACAACCAAACGCACACCCTACATCTGTTTGGGCATTAGGTGTCCTCTAACAATCAATTTGAATTTTGACAAACAAGAAACTTCCACAATTTGAGCAATCATCGAATTCCACAATCTACAACTGGTAACTGTAAAGGATTTATTGAAAATAGCTGTTTGGTGAAAGGGAATTTGGAGGATCTTAGAAGAAGAGCTTATTTTGACACTGTATACAACAGATATGAAATTGAAATTTTTCAAGAGAAAGTTTTAGAAGAGAAAGAAAGAGAGGGCGAGAAGAAGGAATAATTCAGTCATACTTCAATTTAGTATACATATTACTAATGTATACAATTTAGGCATGCATGTGTAAAAACAAAAACTGACACTGGACTAATGTTTTCAAGATAAAGGATGGAAATTCAGCATTGATTTATGGTTGATTATTAGTAGGGCCTAACTATCATATGAACTTCCTGGTGTATTGTTCGGATGATTTAAATTGTATAATGTTTGTCCTTTATGGAAAGACATGATTTAATGGTGGGATAAGTGTTACTTAGTAAAAACACATCAACAAGTCAATGATCAAAAAAGTTGGGATGGTTTTTAAGCCATCCCTAACAATCACAACAAGCTTAACTATACCTGTTGTGAATCCCCCAGGTAATGAAGTGCAGTCATCAGATCACCCTGAGCGGCAAGTAATTGAGCATAACGTGTCAGAAGATGTCCTGTTTCTTCTTCTTCTCCCACGCTTCCTCCTTGAGCAACTAATACCATCTCCACTAGTTCCTATACATAAAAAATATTGTGACAGCTTTATATTTTACAAAAATGTGAATCACTGGAATATACTATACAAGTTAAAATTGTAATCAATGTTTTCACCCTATTACAAAATATAATGATAGATTATATTTTACGCCAAAACCATAATGAAAGGTATTTATTATAGACTGCACTATGCCCAAAATATATAAATGATGAGCAGAATAAAGTTAGATTTTGAAAAGGCTGTAAAAAATATATAACCAATTTTTCTGAATTTTATCTTTACAATTTTAAACTACATAAAAAAGCATTAAAGAAAAGTAAGTACGCTAAGTTTTTTAAATCACTCTGGTAAGATGACATCTGTTCAGGCATATACATTCTTCCAACCGAGCCCTGAAATTATTCTACAGATTCTGAAGCATTGCCGATAATATTTTGTACCACTTCATGTTGGATCCTTCCTTCAACACATATAATCCATTTCTTAAAGAGCTTAAAGGATTTTGATTTTGTACGGATGACAGTGTAGATCGTTGTGTAAAATCCATCTAACCTTCCTGTTGAAAATCCAAGTGTGGTGATATTACACTAGCGACTTAGCGACATAGACTTCTATTGATCACAACTCTTACACACTTGATGTTTTCGAGCAAAACCCAATCTTCTTTATTGTCGTTGACAAAGTCTCTTCAAAGTTCTCAACCCAATTTTAATCGCACAGGAAAACTGCAATGGTTGATTCTGATGAATATTAAAATGGAAACGCGACACACCTGCTTGTAAGAACTACCATTTTGATAAAACACTTTGGTAAGTGCGATTTTGAGAAGTCCACCTCTCCTTGTTATTAAATGCTAATGGGCGTGGGACACAGCCGTTTCCTCACAGCATAGCATGTCTCATGCGTTTTTCCTTGCTTGAAAAATGTGTACGCCTGAACGGATGTTATCTTACCGGAGTAATTAAACAAAATTAATGTACTTACTTTCCTTTATTGCTTTTTAAAAATAGTTTAAGGAGATGAAGATAAAAATTAAAAAAAAAATTATCGTACTTCATTTTACGAACTTTTCAAAATCGTTCTTTATTCTGTCCCACCTTGTATTTACTAATTTGTATACTTTGTAATAATTCAAAAATTTGATGGGTGAATTTAAGATTAATATGATAGTTACTTTTGTTCATCAAAAATGCCACACGTTGAGCGACATTTGTGACAATTCAAAAATTGAGGTGAAGTTACTTTTAAAGTTATTAATTTGTTAATTTGCTCGACTATAGGGCGCCAGGTTTGCTTTAGCATACCAATTTAGAAAAAAGAATGAATTTAATTATTTATAAGATCTCTGGGGTCGTAAGTTCTTTTCACAGTGTACTTACAGTGGATTTTGGTTTTTTAATGAGAACACTTTGGCTGAAATGTTACAAAGAAAACATTTATTAAACATTCAAAGAAACATCCTACAAATATTATTAACCACAAAATCATATTATAAATACTAGTTATCCTTTTAGTTTCAATAACTAATTATGAATTTATATTTCCTTTATTTCTTTCTTTCAAATTAATTAATTTTATCTTCAAAAATGCTTCTACAAATAAAATTGTTGCAACAGGAATTTAATCTATGAATTTTTTAGTAACTTTGTAGCTCTAAAAGAAAAATAAAAAGATTCTATTTTCATTATTTAAAAGTTTCATTTTTTACTAGTATCTCTTCTAGTAATAATCTACTAAATTTTCTTTAAATAGATAAACATTTACAAAAAATTAATTTAAAACATAATACAGGTTATTAATCAAACAGATAATATATAGCGTCTATACCACAACGCCGATCTAAATAAAAAACATTGTCTGTGTCCGAATGGAAAACTGATGTCCTACGAGTTGAAGTTCTACGGCTCGCAGTGGATTCTCCCTCGTTCAGAAATTGTTTTCTCAAGTTGTTGAGAATGTTCATAACTCGCGTATATAAATCATTGTCTTTTATGTTCCCGCGTTATTGTCACTGAAACACGCTAAATATGGATTTTTAAATACTTTCGATCACTATTTGAGATAAAAAATCAAATGTACATTGTTCTAACAGAACCTAGAAACTCTTTCTACGATCTTATCTCTCCAAACACTGGATTTTGACTTTTAAGAACACAACCTGTTCATTTTAAGCGGTAAACTCAACTCTTAGAAAACACATCTTGTCCCTTCAATCGCTGGACTTCGACTTTTTAGAACACAACCTGTCACTCCTAACGCTGGACTTAGACTGACTTTACCATGAGGCAAATTCCTACTTCCGAAAGCGTTCTTTCCGGTTACTGTTCACACATTTTACCGCACTGCCGTAAAATACAAATAATTTACATTTTATAATAAACAAACTAAATTACATTAAAATTAAACATAATAATTCATACTGTTGTCTTGAAAATCCATTTTTCTTTTATAAATGACGTTACTAAATTTAATTATTATTTGAATCTCTTATCTCTTTGGCTTAACCGCGTCTTTTAAATGAGTCTATTTTAAAATCTGACTTTTCACATTGTCACAAAACCCCACAAGGTTTGTATTTCAATACAGGTATTGGAATACAAAGCTTTTATATATATATATTTCAAATCAAAAAAAAATATTAATGGATGTTCAAGACATTTCATTTCAGAAGCTAAGGACCTCATGAAAGAAAATAAGTATCCCTAGTATACTTAATTTTAGAAAGATTCTCTTTTTACATAAAAACTAAAAAATCTATTTGCTAAAATCCTATTTCATTATTTTAATTTGTTAGCGTTATATTAACTCATTGTAAAAAAAAATATTATATGAATCAATTAGTGCTAAGTCTTATCTTTATTTATACAATAAAACCCATCATCAGTTTCCTTTCCAACCTCGTTGGCTGAAACTTTCCATCAACATTTTTTTGTTGACAGGATCCCGTCACTCAAAGCTTATCTCCCAGACAGCCGTCTATATACTTTTTCTCGTCTCATCCTCTTTGCCAAGACGACATTTCTACATCCTTTGAAAATCTACCTTTGACTCTAGATATTCATCTGAATAATTCCTTCAACTTAATACAATTAAAATTTAAAACTTCTCATTATCATTAACACCATTACAAAATTATTTACTTATTACTCAACATTACTTCAATTTACTTTAAAAACTTTTCAATTATCATCTTATATTATTATTCATTTTAGTTTAAATCCAATAATTATTTATTCTTTATCAATTCTCAATTACTCTTTGTCTTGCTGGGATAACATGTTAACTACTGATTTTACAATTACCAAAAACTCCTCTCTTCAACTAAAATTCAAAAGTATAACATCATTATTATCAAAAAAAATATACTTACAAAACTCATCTATTTATTTCAAAATTACCTCTTTACAATTGTTTCATCTTTCAGTATCCTATCTTAAAATTATTTCCATCTTATCTTTCATATTTTAATAATCAAAGTTGCATTAATCACCAAACAAAATTCTTCATAAAATAAAAAAAAACTCCTTATTATTTACCTATATATTATTTCATAAATAATCTCCTTATTTCAACGTAGCTTCCTTCAAAAATCATAATAATCGTCGTTTATCCGCAGAATTCCTTAAATCTCCCTTTATTTCATTAAAATCGTCGCATATTTCCTTTATTTCATTAAAATCGTCGTATATTTCCTTTATTTCATCGCAGTACTCAAAAAACCTCTTAAAAACTAAAAATTTACCATTAATGCAACCTAACTACCTTTTTTATAAAAGTTTCTTAACAGAACAACTTCATTTTAAATACCACTTTACTCAACAATTCTGTAAAGTCATCATCTTCATATAAAACTCAAAAATTCTTTCATTTAAATTACTTCATATTAAAATCTCCTTAGTCATTTATTACTTGTATACAAAACTTCAAAAAAAATAAAAAAATTATCATTGCTTTCCCAGCTAACACCTTATTTCATCAAAATCTTTAGACACCTTTATCAAATAACTTCTCACAATCATCTATTGTTTTAAATTCAAACATTATTTATTAAAAATCGTTAATTCTTTTATTTTATTTATAAATTTCATCAAAATCTCTTCATATTATATTATTTATTACTCCTTCCTTTAAAAAACAAAAACTTAACCTCCTTTATTCATTATTTAACATCAAAAAACTTAAAAAACTTTATTATTATCTGTCTTGGCAAAACTCACATAAATTCTCCAACTTTAAACAACTATTCTTCATATTCACAAACCACAAATCACTTAAAACTAACTATTTTTCATCTTATCATCTAATCAATAATCCTTAATATTTATAACATCAAAACATACAACTTATCATTTTACAATTTAACATCTAATTACCTACTCTAATCAGCTAATCAACATTTTTACAATTTTATAAAACTTTTCGTTTTATTTCATAAAAACTCTCCTTTTGTCACGTCCGGTTTAATCTCATATATACAGATCGATCACTTCTATATATCCTACAATTTGTTTTCAGTCAACATCTGTCTAAATTTTTTATTACATGAAGTTTTTTCATGTAATAATGTCACACTTATTTATGCATTTTTCTTCCTAACCTCTCCTACATAGGTTCTTCTAACCGTCTACTTTATACCGTGCATACTTCTAATTGCTCTTTAGACTCTTACATAGAGTAACATGTTGTGACGTTGAAATGTGCAGTGGTTGAATACAATATCCCTACTTGATTCAAGATAAAGCCCAAAACACATCCCTATTTCACAACACGCCCTCTTATGCAGTCTCAGAATGCCTTATTCTTACGAATAAAACATTCTATTTTGACTACACAAACGCCTACCTCCTCCCAAATGTTCATGTACTCCTTAAATGCATCTACACGAAGAAAATTTTAAAATTCATAAAAAATTTCATTCAAATCGTATCATCCGAAGTTGAAATAATGTTTATTTTTACCAAGTTTATTACTAGCATCGTCGATTTTCTGTTTATGTAATCCTTTCTAGATGTTATTATTCAAATTCAAAAAGAAAATTTTATTTTTTAAAATTTATTCTAAGTTCTTTACTTAAAAAATTTACCTTCAATACTATTAAAGTTATTTAAGTAATCTACTTTTGTTCTTGTTTACTTTATTTAAAGCCAATTATCCTTTATTTAAGTAAATTTTATTTGAAAACACAAGTTAAATTAGAATTATACGTCAAAAGTTTTTTTATTTTCCTAGACAGCATTTTGGTAACACCCTATATTTCGTCTCAATGTCATGCATAGGAATTTATACCTGACTAAGGAATAAACAATCTCCCCTAGCTGTATGAAGCAATATATCTGTCTACTGATAAGAAGTGAACCTTTTAGCTCCAACTAGATTCTATTTCTCTCGTCATTATTGAATATTTTATTGAATCCACCTACTTAATATTGAATATTATTTCTTCAACACTACTCTGAATCCTTGCTTCGAACTAACTATCTTATCTATGTCACGTAAAATCAATATTTATCTTAGAGTAAACAACACTCGGTTATTTACTAACAATCTTGCATCTTTCACTTAGCAAATACCTAAACGTTTCTAAATATTATTTCTTCTTAATCATACTAGCTTGGCATATAATTATTTTCTATATTTCTGTCTTAGCTTACAAAATTTATCAGTACACACAAATTATTAGTATTCATAACTCTTAATTATTTATTTTCAAACTTAAACTTACTTATTAACAAAATCTTAACTACTTTTTATTAATTATTTTAAAAATCAAGTCCGTGTGTTTATAAAATGTCCTTACATTTATTTATTCATTCCAAATTTCAATTGATTACAACTCAATTATAAATTATATATTTTTTACGATGGTTCCCAAATTGGTGAAAGATTTTAAAATACATGATTTGATTTTTGTAAATATCTCTAGCGTTAAATACCTCTGTCCACAGGGACAGTTTGTCTTGCCTAGTCATCACAACAGACCCTTTCCTAACAAAAGATCTCCCTTTGTTATTGTCTCGGAGTGTTGACAAAATACCTTTCTCTTTCTCCCTCTCAGGCATACCATCACCCCTCCTTCTCTCAAACAACTCAGAATCTACTGACCTAATTTCAACATCCGTTAGTTTAGGAATTCTAACCCCACCATTCTTATACATCATCACAAAGCCTTCTTTTAATATTTCTTTTTTAAACTTGTATTCAAAGCTACTCTTTTCCCAAAAACTTTTAATTATCTGTTCTTGTATTCTAAAAACATTTCTAAATTCTAACATCGCGTATTTTTCAAAACCTACAGTCTTATGGTAAACTCGTTTTTTAAGATAAACAGCTGATTCCTTTATTATTAGATTATTTACCTTTACTTTGTTTTTTGAATTAATTATACCTATTCCAACCCCACCAAACTTATTCACTTCAACATTACTTGTTATCTCTAGATTTACCTTGTTACCTAACCCATTATTCATTATTTTAGAAATTTCTTGAACACAATCATTCACACAATTGTCTTCAATTATTATTAAATCATCTGACATCTCTTTTGTTTCATTAAAACTGTTAATTTCTACTTCAGCTACTGCTTGATCTAAATTGTTATCCAAATTATTAACATTTTCTATCAAAACACCTTCTACATTATTTATCCATTCAAATTCTACTTTTTTCTCACAATAGCTTACTTCAATTTCTACTTTATTATTAGTTTCCATTACATTACTTTCCATTTTAAGATTCTGTTCTAATTTTACATAATCTGATTTTATTTCAACCCTAATTTCTTCAAATTTTTTACACATTTCTTCTTTTAAATCTAAATTATCTTGTCTTAACTCTAACTTGCTTTGTTTTAAATCATTGTCTATTTTATCCAGTTTAACATTATTTTGTTCAAGTCTAATATTAAAAACCTCCAGTTTAGCATTGATTTCTATCTTGTTTTGATCAAACTTGTTACTTATTTCTTTTAATTCTAAACTACCTTGATCAATTTTATTGTTTAAAACTACATTATTTTGTTTTGTTTCTAAGCTATTTTGTTCCATTTTTTCCATCATTACTTTTAACATACTCTTAATCTCTAAATCCTGATCATTATTTTCCCCACTCTTACCTACCCTAACCTCTTCGGTTACACTAACCTGCTCAATTACCCTAACCTCTTCAGCTCTTAATTCCCTATCTGAATTTTCTTCTACAATTTCTACCCCTAGTGTTTCTACTAATTTTTTGTTCATATCTTCACACTTTTCTTTACTATTTAGAATCCCATCACTATCAAACCCATTAAAATCCGAACCTGAACTACTAATTTTACCCATACTTGAACGTCTACTATTACTATTATTGTTTATTTCTTGATCTAGAAAATCTTGCGCGAATTGTTCATCTAATTCTTCATTACTTTTTGTTATTTCTATTGGTAGTTGCCCTATGTTTCCAAAAATACTCTCTGTATACTCCATTGGTTCTAAATTGTTTAAAAAATTATGATTTTCTAACCCTACCTGTTCATCATTATTATTAACATTTACAATTTCTGACTCCATTTTTTATCTTATATTTAACACAAAAAAATTTTTTAAAAAGAATCTTTCTTATTTTATTTAGAGAGTCCTTACCTTGATTTTAAGAGTTCTCATTACCAAAATCACTGTACTTTCGACTAAAAAGGCCCACAGTTGCGGCGACATTTGTAATAATTCAAAAATTTGATGGGTGAATTTAAGATTAATATGATAGTTACTTTTGTTCATCAAAAATGCCACACGTTGAGCGACATTTGTGACAATTCAAAAATTGAGGTGAAGTTACTTTTAAAGTTATTAATTTGTTAATTTGCTCGACTATAGGGCGCCAGGTTTGCTTTAGCATACCAATTTAGAAAAAAGAATGAATTTAATTATTTATAAGATCTCTGGGGTCGTAAGTTCTTTTCACAGTGTACTTACAGTGGATTTTGGTTTTTTAATGAGAACACTTTGGCTGAAATGTTACAAAGAAAACATTTATTAAACATTCAAAGAAACATCCTACAAATATTATTAACCACAAAATCATATTATAAATACTAGTTATCCTTTTAGTTTCAATAACTAATTATGAATTTATATTTCCTTTATTTCTTTCTTTCAAATTAATTAATTTTATCTTCAAAAATGCTTCTACAAATAAAATTGTTGCAACAGGAATTTAATCTATGAATTTTTTAGTAACTTTGTAGCTCTAAAAGAAAAATAAAAAGATTCTATTTTCATTATTTAAAAGTTTCATTTTTTACTAGTATCTCTTCTAGTAATAATCTACTAAATTTTCTTTAAATAGATAAACATTTACAAAAAATTAATTTAAAACATAATACAGGTTATTAATCAAACAGATAATATATAGCGTCTATACCACAACGCCGATCTAAATAAAAAACATTGTCTGTGTCCGAATGGAAAACTGATGTCCTACGAGTTGAAGTTCTACGGCTCGCAGTGGATTCTCCCTCGTTCAGAAATTGTTTTCTCAAGTTGTTGAGAATGTTCATAACTCGCGTATATAAATCATTGTCTTTTATGTTCCCGCGTTATTGTCACTGAAACACGCTAAATATGGATTTTTAAATACTTTCGATCACTATTTGAGATAAAAAATCAAATGTACATTGTTCTAACAGAACCTAGAAACTCTTTCTACGATCTTATCTCTCCAAACACTGGATTTTGACTTTTAAGAACACAACCTGTTCATTTTAAGCGGTAAACTCAACTCTTAGAAAACACATCTTGTCCCTTCAATCGCTGGACTTCGACTTTTTAGAACACAACCTGTCACTCCTAACGCTGGACTTAGACTGACTTTACCATGAGGCAAATTCCTACTTCCGAAAGCGTTCTTTCCGGTTACTGTTCACACATTTTACCGCACTGCCGTAAAATACAAATAATTTACATTTTATAATAAACAAACTAAATTACATTAAAATTAAACATAATAATTCATACTGTTGTCTTGAAAATCCATTTTTCTTTTATAAATGACGTTACTAAATTTAATTATTATTTGAATCTCTTATCTCTTTGGCTTAACCGCGTCTTTTAAATGAGTCTATTTTAAAATCTGACTTTTCACATTGTCACAACTTCATTTACATTAATGTTTCTGATAAAATATTCATTCAGGAATTAGTTTTGTGTACATGTTGTTCATAGGAGCATTGATATTTGGAAGTTAAATTGTTCCAATTTCACCACATCATCCAGTATTTTGTTCCTCTATTTACTTAAGTTTTAGCAAACAAACTGCTGCAATTTTCAAATAATATTTTTATTATTACACTGTAAATGGTTAAGTAGTTTTTTTAATGTTTTCAATTTCGGCATTAAATATTTCTGGAACTAAAGGCGGCAAAATAGGAACTGTAACAACCTACAGCCGATCAGGTAGACTAACTCCCTGACTTGGATGTATTGCGGTAACATACTGCATAAACTGCAGGGGCATTTGATAAAATAAAAATAGTTCCTTTTCTAGGTCGCTCCAAGCGCTGCATACTTCTTCATCAAACCTGTACAACTAGAGATTGAATCTAGCCATTTTTGTTTTGGAATATAGGCAAGCCAACATAACTTCTTGAGCATCAGTACTTTCAAAATATTTTTGTTGTAAGTAATACTGACTGCGTGATACTTTCGATCACATATTGTTTGTGTCAAGTGATAAGTGCTTTGTTTAAATGCAAGATACGTAGAAATCCAGGTATGAACAAATTTATTTACTCGCCTAGTTTAAAACATGCAATATGAATTTTCCAAATGTCAAATTATTCATGTCTGTTTTTTAATTTTTTTAAATTATAATGGTGAAACAAATATTGTAATTATTTCATTATCACAGTAAATATGTTGTAAAGTCAAACCAAATTAGCTTGATTTCAATATATAAAAGCCTGATTAGATAATACAGTTTCAATAGCCTAACAGAGCCATATTAAATACAAATTGTAATCACATATATTTTTCCTAAAAGGACAATATCTTTTAAAATATATTAATAGAAGCCTGAAGTTAACGTAATGTCTTAAAGTTAAAGTCAAGTCATACTTTACAAACTAAAGTTTGGCAAGTCAGAACAATTTATGACATGAATATTAAACAGCATAACACCATTATAGCATAGCTAAAATGCAATCTCAAACTTGTTAAATATTGCATTTGGCAAGGTCATGTTAACAAAACTAATGCCTGTCTGTTTTGCTTTCAGTATTTAGTTTTTTAACTGGTACATGATTCTGACGATTGATTCTACTATTACAAAACATTCAAATCTCACACCAGCCTTTGCAGCTAAACCAACGATGTTCCTATAAGTGTGTTAAGTGTTGTGAACTTAGAATAGTTCAAAGTTACTAAGAGTGAAAATAGCTTATAACATTTAAACATTGACGTGGCTCTATAGTACAATATTTTTTATAAAACAGGCCCATAAACAATAAAATTTCAAAATCAATAATGTTACTTTTACAAGAAAAGGCTTAAGAATTTTAACATAAATAAAATATTTATTTTCTAATTGGGAGAAGCAGCTGTAGCAATTTTTGATAATCCAGTCTCTCAGAGACTCATTCCAAATTTTCTATATAAGTGACGTCACACATAAATTAAATTCAATATAAACAAAATTCACTTTTTTTTAACTTCTGGAATTATTCCTATTTTTATTATATAATAATAAATATGCATATTTACCCAACAAAGTATATATATTTAAGTACATACATGTAACGCAAGTGGATTTAGTTGTATGATCTATGAACTTCAATGTCTTGTAAATATAAATGTTAATGAAATTGTCAATGATATAATTGTAAATTTAATTAATTAACTTCAATAAAAGGGTGGGGTTTTCTTGTTTTATATTTTGTAAGGGAGGGTTTTTATCTGAATAAAACTTATAAATCTTGTTTTTCTGTTTAAGGGCATATAATAAGGGCATGTCATTTTTTTTTTTACAAAAGTATTTAATAAACAAATTGTTTATTACTCCATTTAATGGTATTATTTGTCATTGCCTGTAAATGGATAATTCAGATTTCTAGGTTTTCACCAACTAAGGTAGGTTAATAAATATTTGTCATCATATTATTTTTCTTTTTTTTTTTTAAATATGTGTAGTCTTTATGTGCTCCAGTACGCTTCCAAAATTTCGTAGGCTGGCACAAAACACAAGTTCCAGCAACATAAAATGAAAACATTACTTTATAATGTGATCCACAACATTACTTGAATCAATGTTTTTTACAAATATGTAGAGTTTACCTGCAACTTATCCGTAGAGCTTTCAGTCTCAGCTGTCCGCCTTTGTACCACTTTGCTAATTTTTCCTGCAGCCACATAACAGATTTCAGCATGTTTATTGGCTTTACTGTGTTCTCCCTCAGACTCTAATCTTTGCCCCAGCCTTTCTGTATAATAAAACCAAAACAATTACATCATACAAAGAATATTGATTTTAAAAACATTGATCTAGTTGATAACTTCAAAAATAAAACTTTGGCGATAATAGGGCTTTTAACTGGCAACCCTCTTAACTTCTCAGACTTTGTGAGTAGATACTAGTGGCCATCAAATCTAACGAATACAGCAATAAAGCTGCAAGGTTTGTTAAATGATTTATAAAAAATCACATCAACAAAGTTCTTGTTTTTAAAAAGTTCTGCAAGCTTAATAAAAAATTTTATAAAAAGAATAAAACTGTAAATGGAGACTCACAACTAGTAAATATCTAAAGACACTAACTATGCAGTGCTTATGTGCTGTGGTTCCAAAAAGACAATAAAAGAAATAAACAAGCAAAGTGATAGTGTATGATAAAAAAAACTTCCATAACTAAAAATATGTATCCTCACCACAGAGAATTGCAACCTCATCATCTTTAGCATATGTAAGAATGATAACAAGTACTTCAGCCCAACTATTGAGGTCGCATCCAATGACGACTTGATCCCAATCTTCGGTAACAACGGCTTTTATCAAATGTGACAAGAAGCCCTTATTTTGCTAAAACAGACAGAAATTTATAAGTATTTTTTAATAATACAATCAAAGTGATTTTTTTAAAAATAATTACGTATATAAAAACTTAGCAGCTATTTTAGCTAAACAAAAATTGTTACATAAATAACTCACCATTTTTTTTTTGTGGACAGATTACTGTCTATACTGTGTACTGAATTATGTTAATGGATCATGAAAGTCCACATTTAAAAAAATACAAGTATCTAGATGAAAAGGATTGGTCTGAGTTATAATTCAGAGAGATTTATGTATTAGTGAAAACATCCAAACTTCTGTACAGCTTCAAAATTCTAAAAATAATAGATTGAATAAATAACCTACACAACATTCATCAATAAATTAACTTAATTTATATATAAAATTACCACTTACGAAAACAAACTCCTTCTTAAAAATTTGACCTGTGACCAAAGAAAGAAGGGGAAAAAAAAATCCCTCTGCCAATGTGTTTAAATTGATTTAACATATCCTAATCATCACAACTTATAGTGATTAACCTATTTAAAATAAAAAGTTTTAATAATAGATTGGAAACTTTAAAAAATACAAAATTTCAAACTCAAAGGGACTTAAATTTAAACAATTAAACAGATTGAATAAACTGTGCATAAATATTGCACAAAATTCCTTACTCATTCATCCCTAAAACCAAATAAAAACTAATCATTATATAAAAAATGTCATTTCGAAGTTACAATTAACAAAAAGCAAAAACGAACCAAGGGCACTGTCTTTGGACAAAGCATCTGAATATCCTTTCCTTGTGCCATTAACTATGCACTAAATCTAAGTTGTGTTTTAGTAATTTTATTATTTTTTTCCCCTTCTTACAATTTTTCACATGGTCATTATTCTTTAATTTCATTAAAAAGTTAATTTTGAGAAAGTTCATATTTTATAACAGCATTGTGGCCAATTTTTTATATTTTTTACCGATAACTCGCAAAACTGGCATTTTTAGAGAGATGGTGACCAATGTGTTTTGTTTGGGTCCGTAGAGATTAAGAGCTGATTTTGAGAAAATTCTAATTTGTGTTTTCAGATATCTCCAAATTTTGAGTTATACAAAAAAACTTTGTCACGATATGCCTAAAATATTCACATACAACAGAGAGAATGACTTCAATAACAAAAAAAAAACTTAAGTTTTTTTAAGCTATTGCATCTTTCCTTATTCATATGTCGGAAAATAAAAATGAGACTAAATAACAAATGTCATAATTTTACAATTATATATTATGCAATTATTATTGTTAACAATTTTTGTGGGGATCTGAGGAAAGTTTAGATCACAGTTATGTCCCACTCTAAGAGGGTCGAAAAACAAATTAGGCCTATGGCTTTATTATTCACTGATATGATCGAACTTTAAATTTTTATAAGTCATTTAATTAAAATTTGATACTATTTTTACATACCATACTTGTGTCCAACTTGGGGACAACTTGGCATGTATAAATCTCACTTTACACAGGTTGATATTTGTTTGAATATTACTCTCTATACAGGGTGTTCAGAAAAGATAATGCCAAACTTTAAGTGGTGGTTATATGGGCAAAAAATAAAGAAAACAAGTTTATAAACATGTGTTGGGTAATGCATAGTTTTCCATCTGTTGGCCATATTGTTTTTTTGCGTGAAAAATAATTATAGTTTATGAAATTATTAAGATTTCGAGTATAAATTTGGTATACACATTTTTATCAGTACATCAACAATGAAATCATTATCTTATAAATATTCAAAATGGTGATCGTTTAAAATTTTAAATGATGGATATTTCTAAAATTTATTGATGGCTGTCATTTAAAATTTATGAGATAAGGTTTTGATTCTTGGTATACTGGTAAACCGTTGTATAAAAAAATGTATAAATCAAATTTCAACTTGAAATCTTAATAGTTTCAAAAGCTAAAATTATATTTAAAAAAACAACATAAAATGGCCGACAACAGATGGAAAACTAAGCGTTTCCGGAGAAATGTGTATAGGAACTTAATTTTAAATTTTGGACCATATAACCCACCACTTATAGTTTGGGACAACATTTTCTGAACATCTTGTATAGATCTAGAATAAAGACATTTGTGAAAGCTTATTTGGGATTTATCATAAATGCAGACCATATAAACATGTGATCTGTTTAACAGTTAGGATATTTTCTCATATTTACATTTGCAATAGAAATAGGTTCTGAAGATCACTAGATGTTTAAAGAAATTATGTATCAAAACAAAACAAAAAGTTATTATTTTAGTATATCTATAATTAGATTAAATTTTGCTACCTGAGTTCAATTCTTTGCCTCCAAAAGCCAAAACCAGCACAGAAATGAAGTGATTTACTCTTCTATAAACATAAAGAACAGAGAAACCAAGGGCACAGAAAGCAATTCAGGGTGTCTTATAGTGCATACAGACCAACAATAATTGTACCGTACCTGGAAATATTTTTGTCGTGTCTTGGCCAAGATTTGAGGACCAGCCGAAGCAGCCAGTATGATGGCATCAGACATACGATCTTCTTGTAAACATAACTTTACAGCTAGTTCAATATTTCCACACAGTAGTGCTTTACTAATAATTCCATCTGCATCTAAACATGAATACACCAGATAAGCATCACTAAAGTCTTGTAGACATAACAATAAACATTTTATAAAGTATAATGTGTTGCCTTGGACTGTTTAATATATAATATAGTTAATTACAGTACCATACCTGCAGCTGGACAAGTAAGACCTTATAATGTGGCCACAAACAATTTTATTATTTATATACGATGAGTCATACTCCGATTTTATATGTGTTAGTGTTGTGTTGTGTTACGTGTTTATGTGTTAGTGCGGGCCTGACGAAGCCGACAGTGTTTGGCGAAACAGCGCTGTAGCCAAACAATAAACAAATGGAGGATTTTTATTTCATGACAGGATTAGGATTGCCCTGGCTTCGAAATCAGATTGGCAATTTCAACAAAACTCGAAACACGTATTACAAAATGTTTGAGAAGTTACAATATATAAATCAAAATATACATTATCAAAACAATGTCATTGCTATTCTCAAAGGTCAATTTCAATATCAAAACCTTCCCCGATTTCTGAATCACACACATCCTTAAGATTTAATTTCAAGTATTTAAAATCAAATTCTACTAGTATAAAACTTAGAAAAGTGTAAACTTAAGATACTTGCTGCATCTAAAAAGGAAACATTTCTGTTATTAGTTCATTTAAAAATTTAAACGGCTTTGTGTGTTTACCATAGTATTTACTTTGGATTTGTATATTGATTAATAAAATTGTGAATGATATCTGTAGAAAACTCATTTGTTATTGTAACATTCTTAAACTTAATTTCTGTATTGAAATATTTTGAAAGCTAATTTCAGAGATATTTTGAAAGCTGGTATAAATATATATGCTCTTAATTTTGTATTATATATATACATCCAAATATGTCATTCAAATATTAATTACAAGACAACGGTTAAATAAAACGTATGGTATAGTATTAACCCCAGATAATCACAAATACTGTACCAATATCACAAATTGGTCTTAGAAAACAAAAAGTTTGGTTTATATGTTTCATATCGCAATAACACACTTTGTCACTGTGTAAATTAAATCTTAAAAACTAGGCCTTCAGAAATACGACTTCTTCACAATAGAACTACATATTTCCAGTGAAGTTAGTATTTTATTCAACATATTATTTTGACTTTTACTCCTCGGTGGGTTGTTTAGCACAACCTCTACTCTTGCAGACTACTTCTCCACCAATCTAGTCTACACATTTGGCCTGCATATTCCCATGAATTTGAACCTTTCATGCCTTTTCTATCTCTCTAAGTTTGTTTAGGCATTCTGGTATCCATTTTAATTTAATGTTACAACAGTCGGTACATGATGGAATTCCATGATAATGGAAATAATGAGACGATTATTGTTTTGTGGAATTGAATAATCGTCTCATTATTTCCATTCTGGTTACCTCTATTCTCATTTCGTGCCCAAACTATTACACACGTTTCCTCTTGATTAACTCTTTCAGAGATTCAACCTTGAGCCTATCCTGAAGGTTAGTAATTACTTATTCTGTCCCTTCTTGTAACATTGTCTATTTCTTTAAAAAAACACATCTCTGTCAACTTCAGTCTGCTCAGATCTTTCTTCATCCACATTCATGTCTCCGACTCATACATTAAAATTGATAGTATATTTTATATACCATTGTTTTGGCTCCTTTCCATATGTCCCATTGCTACATTAGACGCTTCAACATGTTGTAAAACTGGGTAGTCATGTATATCTTCTGTCCTATCTACCATTTGTGGTGATTTTGCTTAACACGTTAGCTACCAGCTGCCGCATATATGCGGCAGCCGGGTCATTCCCACAGCCCACGAAAAAATTCATGAACTTCCCTGTAGACTGGTCCTAATGGTTGTGACCGTCGCCACAGACCACGAATAAAATTTGTTCAAAATTAGTATGTCCAGTGACGTCAGCGATAGTCCTAGCTACAGACTAAGCGCCGCATATATGTGGCGGACTATCCTGTAGACCGTGCCTAAACGATCTAACCTTCAAAATAGACTGTTGCAAAGAAATTTCTCATTTAGTATCAAGAAATCAACGCCGCAGATCTGCGGCGGCAGTCTATTTTAATGGACCCAGCCGCCGCAGATCTGCGGCGTTGGGCTAGGAGTAGGACACGCCCGCAGCAAAATTGCGGCGGCAGTCTGTGGTTACGATTTTTTTTTAACATTGTGGTAGCGAACGTGTTAATAGATAATTGAACTTTTCTATTCTTTTGAGATACAATCCTTCCAGTGTCACTTTCCTTTTTGGTTGTTTGTTTCTTTGTCCGTCTTCATGTCTTACTTTTTCTAAATTTATAACCAAACTATGCTTCAAAATTTCTTTGCACATTTGGCTAATTTTTTTCTCCAGATACTACCAATACCACGACATCATCTGCTATGCTATCACCTTCAGTTCCTGTTTATTCAGAGATCCTAAATCTAGTAATACACAATAAATCCACGACACTCACCACTTCCTGTAGAGATCTTGAAAGGTGATATTTTATCTTTATTTGTTTTCTTCTTTCCAATCATAGCAAAAGGTTTACTTTGTTCCAGATTAAATGAATCAAAAGGAGACTGCAAGAAAAATAAAAGTTATATTAATTTATCATATTACTGATGTACAGTATTGAAGGTAACTTCATGCATCTCAAATCTTATACTGTAAATACACAAATTATTTATACAGGGTGTTTAGCGAGAGGTTGGCACAACTTCAGGAGAGGATAGGAGACCTAAAGAGAAGCAAAATTGTTCTTATGAACATACTCGTAGGTTTGGAAAAGCTTAGTTTTCCATCTGTCGGCCATTTCGTGCTAAAAAAAAAATAAATAAATGTAATTTTTGAAATTATAAAGATTATGAGTTTAAATTAGGTATACACATTATTTATGTTATTTTTTTATCAGTATACCAAGATCTAAAACTTTACTATTTATATATTCGAAATGGCAACTGTAAAATGTTTAAAGCCAAATATCTTGGACACCGTAAATTTTACAAAAATTTATATTTTTTAATGTATAATTTCAATACTTATTAATTTTTAAAAAACAAGAAATGGCCGACAGACGGAAAACAAAGCTTTTCCGAACCTATGTTCATATGAACAGTTTTGCTTCTTTTTAGGTCCCTTATCATCTCCTAAAGTTGTGCTAATCTCTCGCGAAACACCCTGTATATATATATAAAATATGTAATAAATTCCATAACAAGTACTGTAATGGTTTATCTCATTAAACATGAAAAATGGCTAAATTATTCTCTAATAATTGTAATGAGATTTAATGTAAGAAGATTTGTACAAATTAAACAAATATTACTAAGCAATCAATTGGGACATGCAAAATTTACATCTATGGCAGTAAATTTGGCTACTCAAGTTATAAGAAACTTTTGTTATTAATTTAAAAGTGTATAATTAATAACTTTTTTATTATTATAAATTTTTCGGACATTTGCCATCATTTGTGTGTTAAAAATCTTTTTTAACACACAAATGATGGCAAATTTCCGAAAAATGTATAATAATAAAATTGAACTTCCATCATTAACAAATAACTTCAAACAGAGAATTAATAACTTATTACAGTATAAATTTGAGTTAACTTTATAACTAAGGTAAAGATAAAAATAAAAATATCTACCAAATGAGTAATTCCCTCTAACATTCAATTGTATTTTATATAAACAACTAAGAGGAAGTACTTTTAGATAATCTCAACTATAGGACTGTCTGTGGCCCAGCCAAGGAGTCCACTTAACAAAAACTATAATAAGTATAAATTTGGATGTAATGGGAAGGGATTCTAAATAATAAAATATCAATTGGCACTTGCAATTTTGTTGAGCAGTGCAAGATTACATAGAAGGGGGGGGAGAGACGAGGAGTGGAGGGGTTGAACCAGTGAGCCGGGAGAGAGTCTGTTCCGAGAGCCGCGAGAAGGAAGTTGAATGGCAGACCACTACGGGATGAGGTCAGTCCATTTCGGCCACGTGCTATCTAAATAAATCGGTATGCTTTTCGGCCACTATTAAGTTTTTATCTAGCCGTTATGTCTTTATTATAAATTAAAATTATTACTGTATTCTACTTATTCGGCGCTAAAATAAAAGATAACATTAATTTTAACTTGCGTTGCGTGCGTTCATTAGCATCCTAACCCGAATCATCCTGACAAGATTCGGCTAAAGTGTACGCTGTCTCCAGTCAGCTGGAGCTTCCAACTGGCCAAAAGAAGTGGGGACGGTCACAACTGGTGTCAGAAGTGGGATCCGTGGCCGGGCCACATGTCTGTTTTGGTAGCATACAAATTGGAATCATGACTTATAATATAGTCTTGGAAAATATGTAAATGATTTCAATGTTAGTTGTTTTATTTTTGTAATAATCAACCAATCAAGTTTATATTCAGGTAAAACTGTAAGAAATTTGGAATTTTATTTTTGGTTGATGTGGTGACCTTAAATAAGCAATTAGTATGTATAGACACTCTCTCAATTTCCATCATTCATAAGGTAATATGGTAAATTAGCAACAAAAAACACATTGCATTTTATGGTAGGATTCAAATATGTGAGAACAGTGCAATATCAATTTCGACAATATCTACGGACAATAAGCGCCAGTTTATATAATCTGAAATAATAAAAGCATAATATCAAATTCCACAAAGGTAGAATTTTGGGGATGTTTATGACTCTCCAAAAATAAACATATTGTGTAAACTAATGTGATTCTAAAGTGTTGATATATGAGATAACAATTACAAACCATTAATTTGGTTTTAGGTTAGAATTTAATAGGGCACATAGCATATTAGATTGGTTAGATTTTGTATGGACAGGAGACAGGCTTACCTTGGAAAATGGTCCTTGGTATTACCTAATAGCACACAAGTAAGAAACACACACAAAAAACACTAAAGTTCTGAAATATTTCGTAAACATTGTTCACTTTCTCAATCAGACAATCAGACAAACTCTGAAGACTGAAGAGTCTTCTTCTTAACTCTACTGATTGAGAAAATGAACAGTGTTTACGAAATATTTCAGAACTTTAGTGTGTGTTTTGTTACTTGTGTACTATTAGGTAATACCAAGGACCATTTTCCAAGGTAAGCCTGTCTCCTGTACATACAAAATCTAACCAAACCATTAATTTGGTTATCCCAGAACTTCATGTTTTCTTTTCAATCGATTACATGGCAAGATAATAACAGACATAAAACATTTTTTACCAAGATAGAGTACCATGTGATTAATCTTAATGTGTTTCCTGACCATAGGATTGGGTTAGGTGATTCTGTTTTTTTTTATTATTACTCTACTATTAATAGTTAAATGCAAAAATGAGTTTAGTGACTTTATGGGTTTGTAAACATATAATATTACAATGATGAAGTCCCCTAGTTTGATTAAAATTATAGGTAATTACATATTCTTACATATTGAAAGAGTTAAATTATTTTTAAGGGGATCGTATCATTGAAAGTACTATAAATATTCTGAATTAATAGTGGATGCTTTGTATATATATGTATTATCTTACTGCTGAGTAACTTGAATCTTCTTCTTCATTTTCTGGACCATTCTACAAAGAGATAAATACAAGTACAGTTTAGTTACAACAATAAACTAGGGTATTTATCTAATTCAAACTACTATATATTGTGAAATAGCACATACAGGATATATATACAGCAAATAGTCTAACAAATTACACATACTGACTTGATTTTATAGTGTTGTTTATTAGGGACGAGACAATTCGGAGCTTACCTTTATTTTTAATGAGTTCGTTTTGTAGAATGAGGAATAAAGTAGAGATAAAAAATAAATGTACTAGTTTATAATACAGTGTTAAATTAATTCAACTGTATTCAGTTAAACTATCATTAAACATTACTATTGTTTTCAATAACCTCACTAAACTTCTTGTCTTCAAACTTACCATTAAATTGTGTTTACAGAATGAGGAATAAATTTAAATTAATAAATGTATTAATTTATTAATATGTGTCAAATTAACTCAATTGTAATCAATACAGTACCAGTTACACAAGATGTCTCCGGAAAGCTTCAAAACAAATATTGGAAATTCAGCCCGACTAGTTGTGTAACAAACATGTACATAAATATTTAGATCAGAGAAAAATATATGTTCTATCCTCTTATGAACGTTTTATTACTATAAATACATACTGCTTGGTTTTAAAAATTGGAATTAAAAAAAGTTTAAATAAAGCATCAAACATATGTGCGCCCGCGTGAGAAACTTAACAAAGACAGGGTTCAGTGTTCTTTCATTTTGAGCGAAAAACCAAATCTAGTAAATAACAGATTAGTTCCGTTTAAACTTGATTAAAGTTGTATTTCCTTTTAGGAAGGCAGGTGCATGTCACCTCAAAAAACTTGTCATTTAAATGCATTACTTTCTTGCATATGCCTAGTATAAAACATTTATATTTTATAGTATGACTGTTAATCGCTCAGCTTTTGTTTGATAATATTCCTCAACTAAATAAAATGGAATTTCTTTCATAATCGTGTAGTATTATTTTTATTTCACAATTGGAAATAACTCAGTATTGTCAAACTGGAAACGTATCGCCTTGAACATTGTTTTGTTAAGGTTTTATTTGTCATATTTTATTAGTTTTCTTCTAATTTTGTTTAGTAAGTAAATTTTTTGAAATGCATGTTGTTTCGCTTTTGCTTAACTATACAGAAGAAATTAACAGATTTTTGATTTTAAAATATATAATTTTGCCTACACAATGAAAATAACATGGAACATATTGGTTGTGTTTGTGACAATGTGAAAAGTCAGATTTTAAAATAGACTCATTTAAAAGACGCGGTTAAGCCAAAGAGATAATAAATTCAAATAATAATAATGAATTTAGTAACGTCATTAATAAAAGAAAAATGGATTTTCAAGACAATAGTATAAATAATCATGTTTAATTTTAATGTAATTTAGTTTGTTTGTTTTGTTATGTAAATTATTTGTGTTTTTTACGGCAGTGCGGTAAAACGTGGGAACAGTAACCGGAAAGAACGCTTTCGGAAGTAAGAATTTGCCTCATGGTAACGGCAGTCTAAGTCCAGAGCTTGAAGGGACTGGATGTGTTTTGTGGAGTTAGAGTTAACCGCTCAAAATGGACAAGTTGTGTTTTTAAAAGTCGAAGTCTAGTGTTTGGAGAGATAAGATCGTAGAAAGAGTTTCTAGGTTCTATTAGAACAATGTACATTTGATTTTTTGTCTCAAATAGAGATCGAAAGTGTTTTAAAAAATCTATAAAGAGCGTGTTTCAATGACAATAACGTGGGAACATAAAAGACAATAATTTATGTACGCGAGTTATGAATATTCTCAACAACTGGAGAAAACAACTTCTGAACGAGGGAGAATCCTCTACAAGCCGTAGAACTTCAACTTGTATGATATCAGTTTTCCATTCGGACTCAGACAATGTTTTTTATTTAAATCGGCGTTGTGGTATAGACGCTGTATATTATCTGTTTGATTAATAACCTGTATTATGTTTAAATTAATTTTTTGTAAAAGTTTATCTATTTAAAGAAAATTTAGTAGATCATTACTAGAAGAGATACTAGTAAAATGAAACTTTTAATTAATGAAAATAGAATCTTTTCATTTTTCTTTTAGAGCTACAAAGTTACTACTAAAAAATTTCATAGATTAAATTCCTGTTGCAACAATTTTATTGGTAAAAGCATTTTTAAAGATAAAATTAATTAATTTGAAAGAAAGAAATAAAGGAAATATAAATTCATAATTTGTTATTGAAACTAAAGAGGATAACTAGTATTTATAATATGATTTTTTTGTTGTTGATAATAATTTGTAGGATGTTTCTTTGAATGTTTAATAAATGTTTTCTTTGTAGCATTTCAGCCAAAGTGTTCTCATTTATAACCAAAATCCACTGTAAGTACACTGTAAAAAGAACTTGCGACCCCAAAGAGATTTTTTCTTTCTTTTAAATATTTAAATTCATTTCTTTTCTTTTTCTAAATTGGTATGCTAAAGCAAACCTGGCGCCCTATAGTCGAGCAAATTAACAAATTATTAACATTAAAAGTAACTTCACCTTCTTTTTTGAATTATTACAAATGTCGCCGCAACTGTGGGCCTTTTTAGTCGAAATAAACAGTGATTTTGGTAATGAGAACTCTTAAAATCAAGGTAAGGACTCTCTCTATCATAATAAGAAAGATTCTTTTTTAAAAATTTTTTGTGTTAAATATAATAAGATAAAAATGGAGTTAGAAATTGTAAATGTTAATAATAGTGATGAACAGGTAGGATTAGGAAATCAAAATTCTTTAAATAATATAGAGCCATTGGAATTTACGGGGGATATTTTTGATAATTTACAGAAGGAATCGCAAAGTAATGAGCAAACAAATGAACAATTTGCACAAAACTGTTTAGATCAAGAAATAAGTAGTAGTAGTAATAGTAGACGTTCAAGTGTGAACGCGAATAGTAGTTCAGGTTCGGATTTTAATGGGTTTGATAGTGATGGGATTCTAAAGAGTAAAAAACAGTGTGAAGATATCAATAAAGAAATGGTAGGAATGTTAGAAGTAGAAACTGTAGAAGAAAATTCAGATAGGGAATTAAGAGCTGAAGAGGTTAGGGTAATTGAGCAGGTTAGTGTAACCGAAGAGGTTAGGGTAGGTAAGAAATTGGAAAATAATGATCAGGATTTAGAGATTAAGAGTATGTTAAAAGTAATGATGGAAAAAATGGAACAAAATAGCTTAAGGTTTGAACAAAGTAGCTTAGAAACAAAAAAAGAAATTAATCAGAGTAGGTTAGAAGCAAAACAAAATAATGTAGATTTGAAACAAGATTTAAATAATAAATTTGATGACTTTAATAATAAATTTGATCAAAATAAGCTAGAAATTAACACTAAGCTGGAAAATTTCAATGTTAAACTCGAACAGAATAATGTTAAACTTGATAAAATAAATAATGACCTGAAACAGAGTAAATTAGAACTAAGACAAGATAATTTAGATTTAAAAGAAGAAATGTACAAAAAATTTGAAGAAATGAGGGTTGAATTAAAACCAAATTATGTAAAATTTGAACAGAATCTTAAAATGGAAATTAATGTAATGGAAACTAATAATAAAGTAGAAATTGAAATAAGCTATTGTGAGAAAAAAGTAGAATTTGAACGGATAAATAATGTAGAAGGTGTTTTGATAGAAAATATTAATAATTTGGATAACAATTTAGATCAAACAGTAGCTGAAGTAGAAATTAACAGTTTTAATGAAACAAAAGAGATGTCAGATGATTTAATAATAATTGAAGACAATTGTGTGAATGATTGTGTTCAAGAAATTTCTAAAATAATGAATAATGGGTTAGGTAACAAGGTAAATCTAGAAATAACAAGTAATGTTGAAATTAATATGTCTAGTGGGGTTGGAATAGGTATAAGTAATTTGAAAAACAAAGTAAAAGTAAATAATCTAATAACGAAGGTATCAGCTGTTTATTTTAAAAAACAAGTGGGTCATAAAAATGTAGAGTTTGAAAATTATGTAGTGATAAAATTTAAGAGTATCTTTCAAACCCAAGAACAAGAAATTAAAAGTTTTTGTGAGAAATCTAACTTTAAATATAATCTTGAAAGTAAAAATGTAGAAATAGTAAAAGAAGGCTTTGTACTAGTATATAAGAATGGTGGGGTTAGTATTCCTAAACTAACAGATGTTGAAATTAGGTCAGTAGATTCTGAGTTGTTTGAGAGAAGGAGGGGTGATGGTATGCCTGAGAGGGAGAAAGAGAAAGGTATTTTGTCAACACTCCGAGACAATAACAAAGGGAGATCTTTTGTTAGGAAAGGGTCTGTTGTGATGACTAGGCAAGACAAACTGTCCATGTGGACAGAGGTATTTAACGCTAGAGATATTTACAAAAATCAAATCATGTATTTTAAAATCTTTCACCAATTTGGGAACCATCGTAAAAAAATATATAATTTATAATTGAGTTGTAATCAATTGAAATTTGGAATGAATAAATAAATGTAAGGACATTTTATAAACACACGGACTAGATTTTGAAAAATAATTATTAGAATAAGAAGTTTGTTAATAAATAAGTTTAAGTTTGAAAATAGATAATTAAGAGTTATGAATATTAATAATTTGTGTGTACTAATGAATTTTGTAAGCTAAGACAAAAATATAGAAAATAATTATTAGCCAAGCGTAAAATATTAAGAGTTTAGTTTTAGAAAACGTTTAGGTATTTGTAAAGTAAAGACGCTGGATTATAGCAGTAAACAACTTTATATGTTTATTAAGATCTTAATATTTAGAAAACGTGACGAAAACAGATTAGCTAGATGAGAGGATCATTGGAGCTGCAAGATTGTTAGTAAATAACTCTGTATGTTTATGAAAGGAATAAATATTGATTTTACGTGACATAGATAAGATAGTTAGTTCGAAGCGAGGATTCAGAGTAACGTTGAAGAAACAATATTCAATATTAAGTAGGTGGATTCAATAAAATATTCAATAATGACGAGAGAAATAGAATCTAGTTGGAGCTAAAAGGTTCACTTCTTATCAGTAGACAGATATATTGCTTCATACAGCTAGGGGAGATTGTTTATTCCTTAGTCAGGTATAAATTCCTATGCATGACATAGAGACGAAATATAGGGTGTTACCAAAATGCTGTCTAGGAAAATAAAAAGCTTTTGACGAATAATTCAAAGTTAACTTGCGTTTTCAAAATAGAAATTACTTAAATAAAGGATAATTGGTTTTAAATAAAGTAAATAAGAACAAAAGTAAATTACTTAAATAACTTTGATAGAATTAAAAGTAAATTTCTGAGTAAAGAATTTAGAATAAACTTTAAAAATAAAATTTTCGTTTTGAATTTGAATAATAACATCTAGAAAGGATTACATAAACAGAAAATCGACGATGCTAGTAATAAGCTTGGTAAAATAAACTTTATTTCAACTTCGGATGAAACGATTTTAATGAAATTTTTTATGAATTTTAAAATTTTCTTCGTGTAGATGCATTTAAGGAGTACATGAACATTTTGGGAGGAGGTAGGCGTTTATGTAGTAATAATAGAATGTTTTATTCGTAAGAATAAGGCATTCTGAGACTGCATAAGAGGGCGTGTTGTGAAATAGGGATGTGTTTTGGGCTTTATCTTGAATCAAGTAGGGATATTGTATTCAACCACTGCACATTTCAACGTCACAACATGTTACTCTGTGTAAGAGTCTAAAGAGCAATTAGAAGTATGCACGGTATAAAGTAGACGGTTAGAAGAACCTATGTAGGAGAGGTTAGGAAGAAAAATGCATAAATAAGTGTGACATTATTACATGAAAAACTTCATGTAATAAATTTTAGACAGATGTTGATTGAAAACAAATTGTAGGATATATAGAAGTGATCGATCTGTATATGTAAGAATAAACCGGACGTGACAAAAGGAGAGTTTTTATGGAATGAAGTTAAAAGTTTTATAAAATTGTAAAAATGTTGATTAGCTGAGTAGAATAGGTAATTAGATGTTAAATTGTAAAACGATAAGTTGTATGTTTGATGTTTATAAATATTAAGGATTATTGATTAGATGATAAGATAAAAAATTGTTAGTTTTAAGTGATTTATGATTTGAGAATATGAAGAATAATTAGTTAAAGTTGGAGAATTTATGTGAGTTTTGCCAAGACAGATAATAATAAAGTTTTTAAGTTTTTTTGATGTTAAATAATGAATGAGGGAGGTTAAGTTTTTGTTTTTTAAAGGAAGGAGTAATAAATTAAAAATAATAAGAGAGATTTTGATGAGATTTATAAATGAAATAAATAATTAACGATTTTTTAATAAATAATGTTTGAATTTAAAACAATAGATGATTGTGAGAAGTTATTTGATAAAGGTGTCTAAGGATTTTGATGAAATACAGTGTTAGCTGGGAAAGCAATGATAATTTTTTTTATTTTTTGAAGTTTTGTATACAAGTAATAGATGACTAAGGAGATTTTAATATGAAGTAATTTAAATGAAAGAATTTTTGAGTTTTATATGAAGATGATGACTTTACAGAATTGTTGAGTAAAGTGGTATTTAAAATGAAGTTGTTCTGTTAAGAAACTTTTATAAAAAAGGTAGTTAGGTTGCATTAATGGTAAATTTTTAGTTTTTAAGAGGTTTTTTGAGTACTGCGATGAAATAAAGGAAATATACGACGATTTTAATGAAATAAAGGAAATATGCGACGATTTTAATGAAATAAAGGGAGATTTAAGGAATTCTGCGGATAAACGACGATTATTATGATTTTTAAAGGAAGCTACGTTGAAATAAGGAGATTATTTATGAAAGAATATAGGTAAATAATAAGGAGTTTTTTATTATGAAGAATTTGTTTGGGGATTAATGCAACTTGAATTATTAAAATATGAAAGATAAGATGGAAATAATTTTAAGATAGGATACTGAGAGACAATACAATTGTAAAGAGGTAATTTTGAAATAAATAGATGAGTTTTGTAAGTAATTATATTTTTTTTTGATAATAATGATGTTATATTTTTGAATTTTAGTTGAAGAAAAGAGTTTTTTGTAATTATAAAATCAGTAGTTAACATGTTATCCCAGCAAGACAAAGGAGAATTGAGATTTTAAGTAAGAATAAATAGTTATTGGATTTAAACTAAAATGAATAATAATATAAGATGATAATTGAAAAGTTTTAAGGTGAATTGAAGCAATGTTGAGTAATAAGTAAATAATTTCGTAAAAATGTTAATTAATAATGAGAAGTTTTTAAAATTTTAATTGTATTAAGTTGAAGGAATTATTCAGATGAATATCTAGAGTCAAAGGTAGATTTTCAAAGGATGTAGAAATGTCGTCTTGGCAAAGAGGATGAGACGAGAAAAAGTATATAGACGGCTGTCTGGGAGATAAGCTTTGAGTGACGGGATCCTGTCAACAAAAAATGTTGATGGAAAGTTTCAGCCAACAAGGTTGGAAAGGAAACTGATGATGGGTTTTATTGTATAAATAGAGATAAGGCTTGGCACTAATTGATTCGTATATATTTTTTCTTCTTACAAATGAGTTATGATGACTCAAACAAATTGAGATAGTAAAATAGGATTATTAATAAATAGATTTTTTAGTTTTTATAAGAAAAAGAGAATCTTTCTTAAATTAAGTATACTAGGGATACTTATTTTCTTTCATGAGGTCCTTAGCTTCTGAAATGAAATGTCTTGAACATCCATTAATATTTTTTTCGATTTGAAATATATATATATAAAAGCTTTGTATTCCAATACCTGTATTGAAATACAAACCTTGTGGGGTTTTGTGACAATGTGAAAAGTCAGATTTTAAAATAGACTCATTTAAAAGACGCGGTTAAGCCAAAGAGATAATAAATTCAAATAATAATAATGAATTTAGTAACGTCATTAATAAAAGAAAAATGGATTTTCAAGACAATAGTATAAATAATCATGTTTAATTTTAATGTAATTTAGTTTGTTTGTTTTGTTATGTAAATTATTTGTGTTTTTTACGGCAGTGCGGTAAAACGTGGGAACAGTAACCGGAAAGAACGCTTTCGGAAGTAAGAATTTGCCTCATGGTAACGGCAGTCTAAGTCCAGAGCTTGAAGGGACTGGATGTGTTTTGTGGAGTTAGAGTTAACCGCTCAAAATGGACAAGTTGTGTTTTTAAAAGTCGAAGTCTAGTGTTTGGAGAGATAAGATCGTAGAAAGAGTTTCTAGGTTCTATTAGAACAATGTACATTTGATTTTTTGTCTCAAATAGAGATCGAAAGTGTTTTAAAAAATCTATAAAGAGCGTGTTTCAATGACAATAACGTGGGAACATAAAAGACAATAATTTATGTACGCGAGTTATGAATATTCTCAACAACTGGAGAAAACAACTTCTGAACGAGGGAGAATCCTCTACAAGCCGTAGAACTTCAACTTGTATGATATCAGTTTTCCATTCGGACTCAGACAATGTTTTTTATTTAAATCGGCGTTGTGGTATAGACGCTGTATATTATCTGTTTGATTAATAACCTGTATTATGTTTAAATTAATTTTTTGTAAAAGTTTATCTATTTAAAGAAAATTTAGTAGATCATTACTAGAAGAGATACTAGTAAAATGAAACTTTTAATTAATGAAAATAGAATCTTTTCATTTTTCTTTTAGAGCTACAAAGTTACTACTAAAAAATTTCATAGATTAAATTCCTGTTGCAACAATTTTATTGGTAAAAGCATTTTTAAAGATAAAATTAATTAATTTGAAAGAAAGAAATAAAGGAAATATAAATTCATAATTTGTTATTGAAACTAAAGAGGATAACTAGTATTTATAATATGATTTTTTTGTTGTTGATAATAATTTGTAGGATGTTTCTTTGAATGTTTAATAAATGTTTTCTTTGTAGCATTTCAGCCAAAGTGTTCTCATTTATAACCAAAATCCACTGTAAGTACACTGTAAAAAGAACTTGCGACCCCAAAGAGATTTTTTCTTTCTTTTAAATATTTAAATTCATTTCTTTTCTTTTTCTAAATTGGTATGCTAAAGCAAACCTGGCGCCCTATAGTCGAGCAAATTAACAAATTATTAACATTAAAAGTAACTTCACCTTCTTTTTTGAATTATTACATGTTATAAAGACACACTATATTGAATAAATGTTTGACTATTGCTACCACATAAACTACTGTTCTATGACCTACTGCCATGAAGAGAAGGGGGATGCCAATATATTATCAATATCAACTTCCAACTGAAATCAATTGACTAATGAATACATAATAATTTTATTTTAAAGATGAACAGATTTAGATGAGAGGTTCTATCCCTTTTATTCAATCTTTATTCTCATATTTAAATATTACTCATATAACCCAAAGAAGGCTAAAAAGAGAAAAAACAACAGTACAATGTATGTAGCCTTAATAACAAAGGAGAGAAAAACTAGTTGACCTTGAATGTGTTTGTTGTATTTTTGATCTTCTAATCATAAAAAAAAACATTCAAATTTACTTTCTTATGTAAATACTCATATCAGTGAAATCATAAATTTTTTTTATGTTTGAATACAAGATAATAGATGGTTATTTTAGTTATGTATGTAAAATGCAGAGACTTCATTCAACAGCTAACAGAGTTTAGTTAGACAGCCGATTCTTTAATTTATTAAACAGGCCTATTCATTGTTGCAGCACATCATGCCTACAATGATTAATGTTTGTATGAGACAGACTATCTTTGTTGATAAGACCAATCCCCCTCACCATATCCAGCTTTGTAGACTAGGGAAGGACCAACAAAGGTCTACAGTTATTGGTCAACAGATAAAACTTGTACTCCATATTAATAGAAAGTACTGTTCTGCCTCCAGTCTTCTTATTTATTCTAATGTGCTTCTTTTTTGTCACATAGATGTGAATTATTTATTATTTACAAAACTATAATTATAACTCTAATGACTTCAATGTGTTTTTATATTTTAAAATTATTATTTTTTAAATTTTATGCAACTCCCACATTTAAAAAATGAATACAGTAGAACCCCTCTAATCCGTCACCTTCGGGACTGGGGGTATGGTCGGAACGCAAAAAAGGTCGGATTATCCGAAGAAAGTCAATATTTATTACATATTATATAAAGAGATTTTTATAAGTGATATATAAACTTTTAAAAGTCTATATAATAAAGTCTATATATAAACTTTGCAAGTACTATAGCAAATCAATAAAAACAACACGAGAGATGACACAGCACTGAAGCGGGAAAGCGATAACAAACTGGAAAGAATGGCGCCAGACGGGCCGTGAGTCATCGAGACAAGTCGGCACAATATCGCAAGCTCGAGCACGGTCGGATTAACCGGAGTTACGGACCACCCGAGGGCGGATTAGAGGGGTTCTACTGTAATCATATTAAGTTTCATAAATTTTTGATGTTTATACAATTTGTAACATTTATATTTTTCAAAATTTTGCTAACATAGCATTAAATGTTATAGTCTACAATTTTTTTTAAACCTCTCGTCAACATCAACTTATTCAATATTTGTATAGTGTAGATCAAAATTTACGTCATAGATATGTGCCAATTTATCAAATGTAAATGAAGGGAAACATTTTATCATCTGTTTTTCAAAGCTTCTTCTCCTTTCCTTAAACCCTCCACACTGTCTTTCCATATTCCGCCCTTCCTTGGGATAATTTATTACTTCTCCTCCAATTCCCCCTACTATCTCTACAATAACTTTTTGGTTTACCTCATCCCTTCCTAGTACTGGAATCGATATAGGTATCAGAGTTATCAATCTCAAAGAATCGGTAACCGGCAAAATTCGACATTCTGGAATCAGTTCAGCCTTACAAAAAATTTTAAACACAAAATACATGCATGTGTACGGATTACATTTCCATAGTACGATTAGTCCATTAACTAATTATGTATTAAACAACTATTTTGTTCTTATTTCTTTTAAAACTAAGTATAATTCCTGGTGGATTAGAATTATTTATAATTTACGAAATAATTAAATCAAATTCGGCGATTTTATAAAATTGATTACAAAATATTTGATCAAAGGCTCACATAATATTTTGCCTTATTATAATAAAAATAGTAGAAAACAAATTAAAATTGGTAAAACATTGAAAAGTGGTAAATAAAGACGTTTGGTTTCCAATTTGACAATACTCAATTATTTTTGATTTCAAAAGGGAAAAGAAATTTCAACAATTCTTAACAAAAAAATCGGTTTGTCCGTTATTTAGTTAGAATCATGATCAAACAATTATAAGAATTGTATTATAAAGTTTGTCATAAACTGTACCTATGTTTCCCTACTATGGCATGTAAAAGGAAAGTCCATACCTGAAAATAAATAAATGCAAACTCCAGTTAAAGGCCAACTAGTTCCCCACTTCATTATTAGGCTTAACATCAGTATGTTATAATATTGACTTGAGGTGATAACACCATGCCATCTTTCTTTGGATAATACACACATACTGGATGGGTTGTAATTGTATATATAGTAATTAAATTCTATATGTGTCAAACGTATGAGCATATGTACGTGACACTTCAAAAGATAGATAACAGTGTTCTGTCACTTAGAGTGAAAGAGCATAACTTAGTAAATGTTATTAGGGAGAAACTGGTTAGTCTTTAACTTATTTAGAGTTATATTTTTTCAAGACTGTTTTTTTTTTGTTTGTTTTAAAATTAGTAAATTGTACATTTCCTAGAAATGCCCTGTATTTTGTTTAATAGTTTAAAAAAAAAAAAATCATAAATGTAAATTATGATGGTATATTAATTTGTTTTCCACAACTTCCTATGCCAAAGCTACCTTGATAGGTGAGCTCTAATCATTTAGCCCGAATCGGTGAGAAAAGTCTAAATCTGTGATTAATCGTAATCTCTGATTAACATAATAATTGTGATTACAAATAATCGATATATTAATTGTCTCATTCCTATCGTTTATATCTGTGATTAATAAGATTATTTACCGGAGAGAGATAATTTTAACCTTAAGAAGGGAACATTGGTTAGAAAATTTAACCGAGATCTTTAAGACGATAATTTTTTTTAAACAGTTTGGAGAAAATCAAACAAATGTAATAAAGCACAGGTAGTCTTTTGCACCGTTCTTTCCTAAAGAGTATTTTAATTAATAAATTATAAAATCAAAAATCTTTTTTATTATTGTTTTACAATAAGTTTTAACTTATTAAAAATAATACCATTTCTTTTATGTATTTTTATACAGTTTATGTTTAACTTTGTAAACCATGAGCGAAGTAATATGATTAGTTTTGTAATAAATTATAATTGATGTATTTAAAAGAAGACAAAATAAAAAGTCAGAGTTGTTTCTATTTAGAGGGGGATATATTCAGTTAGTTTCTAAGTTTCATTTGTTATTTGTGAAGTGACATCACTCAGTTGGTTAAGGTGTGCCTATCTTGTGATCTATAAGCCCGATTGATGATGATTAGTTTTTCAAACACAGCCCCCACCCCAGTCTTCGTTAGTCTAACAGGCTTAAAGTGAGATTGTTAAGCATAACTCCACTCCACAAAAATATTTTTTGTGTTTATTATGTTATTATTTATGTTTTATGTAATGTTTTTAACATGTAAAAAAAAGAAAAAAATAACAACCATAAAAAAAATGCATAAAAAGGTATAAATATTTTTTTAAATCTACATGATTTATTAATACTGGTTTCTAACTACTGTGATATTCTAAAAACATGTTACACAAAAATACACACTTATCTGCAGTATAAGCCTATGTACACTGTCAGAGACAAAGGAAAGGTTTATATCCTAACACTTACATGGTTGAGTCCTGCACAGTCTTCAACCACTTCTTCAGTATCCGACATCTCTCCTGCATATTTATCCAACTGTAATAACACGTCAAGTTTGTTAAATATGCGATAAATTCATTACTTAACCAAGTGCACAAATTAATACATTTCAATTAAACCTATTAACGAGATTTGACGGTCAAGTCCGTCTCTGCTATATTTATTATGGCAGGCACATACACAATGTGATTAGTATTTATTGTTCCAAATAATGTAAAAGTTATATTCTTTCACTGTATTATCCTAACACAAGAGAAGTGCCTGCTATAAACAATGTCATCTCATATAATTGTCATCTTTATTATTTCATTACATATCGTCCCATCAATATATTTTATTCGGTATTCACAATAAAATATTGTTTGAGTTATTGTTAAAATTGTTTTCAATGACACTTTCTCAAAATCTGATTAACACTGTTCGTCATTGTAATTTCTTTATTTACTACCCCCCTCCCCCATATACATAATTGTGAGATAACTTTGAAAAGTTAATATCTAAAACCATGGATTATTAGCAAAAGTCATATACTGTATTACAATACAGTATGCAAGGACTATGGAATTTTTATTTTGAGTCAATGAAATTTAATTAAATATAATTTTTAACATAACCTAACTTTTGTGAAGTTTTTTAAAAAATTAGCTTCAAATTTTACCCTAGCTATTGTTTGTTCCACAGTCACATGACATTTCTTTTTTGAGATAACAAAATCGGTAACTTAAATTTGGCACTACTGATGACGAGTGATACAACTTCATTGAATTTATAACTTTACTTTAAAATATTAATCTTATAGTGGAGTACAATGTAAACATAAAACATACAACCTCTATTATTTTTGCCAACAACATTTTTAATCCAGTAAGAGCATGTAAATAATGAACACAATTATGGACAGGACAATATGGTAGTTGTGACATGGACCTTATCCATTTTCATGCTTGTTTTGTAACTATAATAGAGAAAACTAACAAAAATAGATTTTTATACAATATGATACAATAAATGTCAACTTTTAGTGTCTCTCCAACACACATTGAAAGACATGTACCAACTATTTACATTTTCCATACGAACCTGTTTTTATTCAAGTTTAATTCAGAGTAAAATTAGTACATGAAAGGATAGAGAAAGTCTATTTTCATGAAAAAAAGTACAGTAAGTCATTTTAAAAACTACTCTTTAGAAAATACGAGTATTCCCTACAATGGATATAACATGATCGTACCTCGAGCTGTTCTGGTGTAAACCCTAACAACGTCCTCATCGCACTTCTTGAGTCTGGTTGTAAAGTAGCAAAAACAAATTCCCAAACAAGATCTGATCCCGTTGTACGTAATTCTTCGTATTGTCCAGCACTTAACGCTTGCTGTAAGTTATGTGATCTCTGAATCAAGGTTGGTTCTGTCACTACTTGGGATATGTTTACACTGCGACACTCACTGTTGTAACTTACTAATTTACCTCCAAACTGAAAAATAAACAAACATTTTACACAACTAGAAAATAACACAAAAATATGGTGAAAATTGGACACTACTAAAAAAACTCTGCACACAACCTATTCATTTCAAGGTGAGTTTCTTTTGGTCTTTTTTGTGTATCCACACATTTATTAATCTCAACCGTGATAATAATAAATAAATTTCACCAAATTACATCAAAATGAAGAATGGTAACCTAGATAGATCCTATAAATACGATAGAACTACCAAAATACCATTTCAAATAGGAGACCATTTTGAATTTTTCTAAAAACAATTATATTCAACAATATAGTTTATGTGAAAAATTTATCCAAAGTTCAACTAAAATTGAGGCTACTACATCAATTATTACTGATTTATTATAATTTTGAGGTTATAAGGATAACAAAATTATCTCATATGTTTTACCATTGAAAACACATTTATATTGTACAATGCAGAATTTAAATGTGTACAAAATAATTATTGTTGGACATTTTATATAGAATAAGCTAATCCCTAAAACCCATTTTTTTTTAAATTTGAAAAACAGACACATTTTTTAATATACCACATAATTTTCCTTGTCCAACAATTTGTAAGAGTGAACCGTACATTCTAAGTTTGAATAAAATAAGAGAAAAATTGTTACCTCGAACACCCCGGTTCGCATACATGGGATTTTAAATTTTTTACAGTTCCACAAGTGTCAGTATTTCCATAAGTGAAATCACAGTAGTTACAATTTATATTTTAAACACTTATTATCTATATTAAGCTTATTTCCAAATTCTGTATTACAAATTATTGCGGCTTTTATAAGACCTGGGTGGCTTGACATATACACTAATCATTTGAAATACTCTGACATAGATTTACAAAATTATAAAACCATTCAACAGATTTTAATCAAACTTTATGCATGTATGACTTGCTTTATGTTGTTAAGACTGTCGTAAACTTAAAATTCTAGAAATGTACTTTAAGGAAAAATGTATCTGTCACAAGAAAAACTCTTCTTAAAAAAAATTGTTTATTGATAATTAACTATAGAGAACACTAAAAATGAATTCTCAGCTGATTAGCTGATGTTACAGCATCATCTATAATTTCTTCATATACATTTTGTTCAAGGATTTAAAATTTTAACTTTGGGAAGATAATGTCGAAAATTTATGATAATTTTGATTTTTTCAATATAGAAAATTTAGGTTTACAATCTGTCTTCATTTAGAGGATTGTATATAAATTATTATGAAAATTTAAGTGAAGATGAAAATGTCCATGATTATGAAAGGGTTTGGCCAATCTAGTTGTGCAAATTACTTGTGCTACCTACTTATCTGATCAGCTACTTGTGTAAATTATAACAAAAAGTATATTTGAGACAAAATTATGATTTTATTCCTGGCTAGCATTTGTTTCAACTAGTGTACTTCCTAGCAGTAGTTAATCAAGAAAGAACTAACTTACAGCAAAGGATGCTCCTGCAGGTCTTCTTAACCACTTAGGAGCTTTCCGTAGTTCCACAGCAACTTGCGAGTGCGGTGGTTGTACAACAGGAGCTTGAGCATACTGATCCACACCAGGAAAAGAATCTGCAATCTAGAATAAAACATATAAACAACTTAAGATTAAATTATTTTTAAACTTAAAACTAAGGATGTCATCAAAATAATAATGTCATCAAGAAATTTTAACGTGAATGATAATTGCACATGGCACTTATAAAACATCATTACCGTCTATATAAAAATAACGGATAAGATTTATAGGGATGAGACAATTCTGGGCTTACAAACAATAAGTTGGAGGCCAATTAATTCTCCCCCTTCATTTCTATTAGGCTTAACGTTAGTCATTATGTCACCTGTCACATTTACTTGAGGTGATCGATAATTTTACTCAGACAATATTTTTTAAAAAATAAAGCATCAAACATACGTAATACGTCTTCCTATGCCAACGCCACCTTGATAGGTCAGCTCTAATAGTTAAGGCTGAATTGGCAAGAGAAGTGTGAATCTGTGATTAATTGTAAAAATTAGCTGATTATAATAATCACAATTACGATTAATCGGTAAGCTAATCATCTCATCTCTAAAGATTAATTTCCTCATTAATTATCAGGGATTTTGTGACAAAAGGAGCCGATAAGTATTTAAATATCAAATTATAATAAGTATTTTTCGAGAATATATGACATGAAAATATCATCTAAAAAGTATAGATATTTAATATATGGTGTGAAATAAACTATATTCTGTTAAATATTCCAAAAATAATATAAAAAACAAATAAAATTTCACTAAACTTTGCTACCATTGTTCAACCAATCCTTTCTGGCGATGAACTAATCTTAGACTCAACTATATACAAATTCATTTATTTCTTAATTGGAACACTAGGTTAGAGCAATGTAACTTTGGTCTTACTCATAACAACATTAAAATAATAATAATATAATTCTTAATTTGAACATAAGGTTACAGCAATATATAGACTAACTGTTCAGCTGATGTTGGTGTATGGAGAAACCTTCATTTAAGTTAGTGGAATATTCATTTTGTCTATAGAATTCAGATTCAAATTAAGGGTGTCTCATGTGACAAACGATGGTCCACACCAACTTGTTTTTATTGACATTTAATTATAGTTTACATGTGTATTGTTAAGTGTTTACATCCTATTGTTATTGATTTTAATGTGTTTATTCACTTGACAACCCAAAGCCAGTATTTTTTAAATTGTCAATTTATGATGGAATTGAGGTCTCGAAATGTGTCTTACGTGTTTCAAATTAAGTCAGACAGTGGACTATCCAGATATAATATATCTTCAAATAATATAATTTCTTCATGTCAAATTACAATTAGGTCTCTCTTGACCACCTCTTGTTCTATTCTGATGCTGATGTTATTAGAGTGTTTGAGGATTAAGGGTCTTTATTTTATGCTATTTTCTTCTCTTTTTTGAGGCGATGATGTCTGAAAGGTTTTTATCATTAAATAAGAAGGGAAAGACTGTGTTAAAACAATTTTAAAAACCCTATATTATTATACTAACCTTTAAAACACTAAGCTAAAATTTGAGCTACTTAAAAAAAAAGACATTATTAACCCTTAGCACGCGTATGACGGGATTTCACGTAACCCTCAACTTGACTGGTAACGCGTATGACGGGATATCTCGATTCAACACTATTTGACTTCTGCAGGTATTTTTAATTCGTTTAAAGTCCAATAGAGTGCAGGGAAATGTCCTATTGGTGTAAAGTGACACTCCCACTACAGTATTTGTTCTCAATCACCTGTCATTGGACTTTATTTGGTTGTTATAGCAACCAGGCACCATTTTGTGCTCTGCCCCAGCGCGTATACCGTGATTTCTCGTTCTAGTAAGCTATGACTGTCAGTTGTGAAATGTTTTGTCAGCGTTATCACTGCTATAGTTGTTCATTGTTGATTTGTTTAGGCCGTATTATTTATATTTTAGGTTATAATATACATTTTTATTTTGTGTAAAATAGGCTAGTTATAAAAATGGCAAACCCTGACTACCATGGATTTGATCAATTTATCGATGAAATAATGAATGCATCTTTTTCAACTACAGAATACATTTTGAAATATAGACAGTTATTATCGGCAAATATTGTTTGTGTGTTTATATGTATATTTAATTTACATCAGTAATTTTTTGATGTCCTGACTGTAGGTAATTATTATGAGGAGTAGAAAGATATCTTTGATACGGTATGTTGATTTTTCTCAAAATCGTTTTTTAGTAAAATTTATTTGTTTGATGAAATTCAGGTTATTTTGAATTAAATAGTAGGCCTACTTTTATATAAAAAAAATTAATATGATTTATTTGTAAATATAAAAAAAATAAATAATCTGTTTCATAGGGCGGTAAAAAATGTGAAAATAAGTATTTTTTCTTGTTTTAATCTGGAAAAAAAATAAAAAAATAATTTTAAAGCCAATCTACATTTTTTTTTTTTTAGCAAATATATCTGTAAGAACCCAAAATCAAATAGAACTTTAAACAATTACAAAATTTTTTTTTTTCCTAATAGCACGTTATGAGTAAATAGCCTAAATTGTTATTCAGCGTGCTAAGGGTTAAGACATTTAGTAAAAAAACATTAATATAGTTGAAAACTCGAAGATGCCGCACCACAAGGTGCTAGCCGCATTTTAAGGTTAAAACACAATATGAAAATAACAGTAATAACGTTTATGCTAAAAAATATATATAATCCATGATTTATGTAAATTTTGCATTTATTATAATTTTATGTCCTAGTTTCATGTTGGGATTATGACATCTTTAGACTTTATTGTTTTCTTTTGAAGAGAACATGTAAACTTTTAACTATGTGTCTTAGTGTATTGTAGATACCGTATTACATTTCATGTTTATAATGTTGTATGTAAAGAATAAAGAGTGATACATACTAGATTTGTTTTAATTTGTCTACAAAGGTCGCACTTAAATGTAACAATTCACTTGAAATGAGGAACACTTTTACAAACCAAAATCATGAAATGAAAGAAAACACAAATTTCTTAGACAAACACTCTAGCTTGAACAAGACACCCTTTCCATGAATAAGTCATTATTTTTAATTGCTTTAGATATACAAACTTCATATCACTAAACCAAAAGAGACAAATATTTTTTTTGGTAAAGTGGAACACGGTTTGTGTACATGTAATAATTTTAAGATGATGACTCGGTCTTGTTCAAGAATAAAGTGGTTGTTGTAGAAATTTGTGTGTTTTCTTTCAATTGGTGACGTAATTATTCATTTTAGTTGTGAAATTTTGATTGTTCGACTAAAACACAAAATAACCTTGTTACTAATTTATACTAAAAAACAACAATGTGAATGAATTATTAATCTTTAAATGAGATAATTATTTATTCTCTTTTCATAGGATAGTTGGAAATGCCTCGCACAATGGTTAAACGAGCAGAGACTTTTTTAAATTTTTTAATTAAAGTGAAATCCTAAAGGTAAAATATTCATTAATGAATTTAACAATATAAAAAACATCTAAATGTTCGCCTCACAAAATGATCATAATTTCAATGATAGTTATGTATATTGTTTTTCTTGATTAAAGGTCAAAAACCTTTTGGTCATCATTACTTTCTAAAAAAGAAGAAAAGAAAAGAGAATCAAATAAAATCTCCTAGCCTTTGAATACTCTAATGAGAGGGATCTAAGCCAAGACTACATGAAAATCCAACCATCGTAACACACCTTTACTAGCAAAATTTAGCTTAACAAAATATTCAAAATAGATCTAGATACACATCAAGTTAAAATCCTCACAATTTACTCAACTCAACATTAATGAACTCTTAGTATTTAATAATTAAATGTTTTAAAATCTAAAGCTGCAACATTCTTGCGTTAATAGCAGCAAGTGTAATATATAAGTTTAAAAAATTACCTTGTTTGTAGTCTGGACTTGTTGTTCTCCACCCATCAAGGAATAAACACTGGCATGACCATCAAAACTTGATGTGGCAAGTAAGTTAGGATTACGTGGACACCATGTCACTCCAAAGTTATACTGGTTGCTGGATACAAGTTCACATACTATTTCCTGACCCTGAAACCAAATAATATGATAAGCTTAGGTATCAATACATCACATAACTAGTAAAGTTGTAACTTTATTTTTATTTATATAGACTAGATGCTCAGTTATAAATCTCTTGCATCTACAATGCCGGTTTTGGATTCTTGGCCGTGCCTAAAATACCAAAGAAAAAGCACAATAACTTTTGCAATTTATTTTTACTGATGAAAACATCAAAGATTTATTAACATTTTAATTTGTTATTATCACACTCAGCATAGATAAACAAACTGCTGTAAAAAACTCGTCATGTAACAAATTATTTATAGAAAAACTCACTTTATTATAATAATTGTTATTGACATAAGCACAGTACCTTCAAGTCGTAATAATGCAATAATAGAGAGCTAACATACTACAATATAACACAAGGAAGATATTTTTCCAGCTCCTAATTAAAAAAAAAAAAAAAAACTCGATGTAAATTCAAATGTTTCCAATCGCCTCAAAAATTTGCATAAATAAAAAAACTAAAGAAAGTTATAATTCTGATTATAAAGTGTGAAATCTTAAAAACTGAAAGTTTTTATCAAGGAAAAATTTAATATTATCTCTATCAAACCATGTGCACAAGTTTGTTACTCGAAGGCATTTTTTCCGATTTGGTCAAAAAATTTCTGATTCGAGGTAAAAATAAAAATATAGCTCCAGTGTAATTATGTATGTCTCAGAGATAATGTTTATTCATTTTTCCAGTTTGTTAAATTGTGTTGTCAAAAGATTGGGGTGAGGAACTAACTTGGACGACGAAAACACCGGTAATGATATGATTTCATCGAAAGTAATAAAAACACTAATGAATCCATGTTTAAACCAAAACCATACTATTTACATCGACAATCGGTACTCAAGCCCTGAGTTATTTGACTGGCTTTAAGAAAAAACACAGGAGCTTGCAGGACATTAAATGCAAAAAGAAAGTTTGTGTCATGCCTCCCGAAAAAAATTAAATCAGGTGAGGTAGCAGAAAGCTAAAATGATAGTTATAAGATGGTGACAGGTGTCCAGTTACTACAATGCTTTCTACAGTAGATAGGCATGAAGTTGTTACTACTGAAAAAAGATCAATAAAAATAAAGTAAAGACGAAATTTGTGACAAATTATAACGTAAATATGGCCGTAGTAGACAAATCGGATATGATGATATCCTACGATGACTCAACTAGAAACATGGCTAATTGGTATATCAAATTATTTTTACATTTATTGGATGTTAAGTGTTCTGAATTCTTATTACATATACAGACTAAAAACGAAAGAAAGAAATCGAAATGCAAAAATGCATTTAATGAATTTTAGAATAAACTTAATCCCACAACTATTAGAGGCGCACCACACTCCAAGAAATGTCTTGTCATGCCCTGTAGGCGAAGTCCTAAATCCACTGCGCCTCTCGGGATGGTATTTTTTGAGACATCTTCCTACTAATGAACCGGGAAAGAGGAAGGTGTAAAGGAAGTGTTAGATGTGCAAGCATACAACTCATTAAAAGAAAAGACACATCTTATGAGTGTTCTACATGTGAGATTGCGTTATGTGTATACCCTTGTTTCGATAATTACAATACTTTAAAATATTATTTTATGACACAATAATTTTTTTAATTATGTGTAATTTTTTTTCTTACTCCTCAGGGTGTGTTATGGCTAAAGCCTTACTCAAATAGGCACCTACAATGTACAATGCAGGATGACATATGACGTCTGTATTCGTCAACAGGTTAAAAGACGGTTTTTCAGAACATTATTTGCTTTGCCAAGAATATGGATATAGTTTTTTATATAATCAAAAAATAATACTATATTTTTAACAAAAATTTAAGATTTTAACAAATAAATGTATATTTACAATATTTATTTTAAGAGTAACTCTATAATAAATTACTGTCTTTTCTTGGTATTATTTAATAAATTATTTAATTTATATTGTTCATAAAAGAAATTTACCAAATCAAATTATTTTCAGATTTGGTAAATTATTCTGAAGTAATAATACATATTTATTTCTTCACAATCTAAATAATATGTATAAATTACAAAATACCTTGAAGAAAAAAGTAATATACTTTTTTCTTAAGCAGTAATTAACCAATTAATTAAAGGCCTACACAATCCATTTAAAAGATTTTTGTAGGCCTAGTAACCAAACCAAGGCAGTTTTGCTCGACATTAATGAATCAGGTACTAATTGTTTTTCTTAAATGAATTAGATTAGTAAATGAAAATTCTCTGTCTCACTCCCGTTTATAGTGGAAATGAAAACTATAACCTAAGAAAGGAAACCAGGCTTTAAGCTGGGCCAGAGCAGTCAGAACTAAAACTAAATATAAACGTGATCAGAAAAAACACAGGACATAGGACAGAAAGAATAGCAAACAACTAAATAATAATGGGTCATAACAGTCAGGAAAAGACAATATTGTGTATGCAATTGATTGAAATAAGTAAAATAAAAGATAACAAAGGAGGGAAATGTGCATTCATACAATATGAGGGAAAATGATTTTGTTAAAAAGTAACATGTGCCTAAAAGATTTTTTGGATGAATATATTTATGTCTTATAGACTTATGAAGATAAGGAGTGACAATGTAACACACAGAAGAAACACAACACCAACAATCAGGATCAAACCTGTGGAACATTCGACAGATCACTGCAGTGTGATAGAGTTATACTCCTTTACAAACTGAGACTTGTGCATACTTGTACCGTATCTAAAAGAAATAAATATTCTAGGGAGTAAATAAAATAAGGGAAGTTATTTGGAAAATATAGTAAACAACAGAATAATAAACATTTGATATAATACTTCCCTCATTTGGGAGAAAAATATCAATTAAAAGATAATGTAATGTATATTTTGTTAAATTTAATTATAACTTTATATCTGAGACACCATATTGAAAACAATTGATGGATTCTACATGGTATTTAGTCCTACAAATTTCAAATGCCAAACAAATGGTGCAAATATAAAATTTTCTTGAGTAGTTCAGAATCAAAATTTTGATTTTTTACAATAAGGTTAGCATTTTTTATTGAAAAGATTTGAGGTTAGTACCACAATCGTTAAAACATTTTTGTAAGTGTGGAAAGTGGCAAAATTGTGATATTTTAAATATTTGTAAAGAGACGTAAATATTTTACTAGGAACCATGTAATGTTGCATAGAGAAAACAACTCCCTTTTATAGAAAAGGAATCAACAACTCAATGGAAGTTGTGAAAAAAAAACTTAAAAAATTTATTTACACATATTTTGAACTATGAATTACATTTATAAAGGAAGTATTAAAGACTATACCTGTTCTGCAGTGTTGGGATTCCAGCAAAGTATTCGATTGTCCTTCCCACAACTTATCAGTAGGTCTGGATCTTGCGCACACCATGCTATTGATAGAACTCCTCTGCATCAAACGAACAAAAACTGACTTTGTTTTGCCATAATATTTACAAATCTATTTTGGAAATGATCTGAAAGTAGTGTATGTTTCTACGGTAGATGAGAGTTTGTTCAAGGAATACCGTGGAAAATACAGTTAAGAATCAAATGGATCTACATGAAACCAGATTTTCAAATTTTTCAGAAGTGTAAAATATAACATAGCATACCCCCCAAATGGTATGCTATGTTATATTTTTCATAGATATAATGAAAATGGATTTATTTCTTAACACTGATTGCAGTTAATATTATGTAGACATAACTAAGGAGTTATAATTTAGCATTAATATAAAAAATAAACTTTGCCATCAATCAATGCAGAATTAAACAAGGCAAAGTATGGTATAATTGGATTTGTTTTAGGTCACTTGGATAATTTTATATTAACGTCTAATCTCGAGTATCCATAGTTTTGCAACCGACAATAGGGAAAAATATTCATTATAACACCTAAAATAATGATAATCATAAACTACAACAAGTAATAATATTACAGGAATTACCTTCTTATTTATTTATTTACTATAACCATGAACAAGTGTAATTTGTGTAGACCTAGTCATAATTAAATTAAAACACAATAAGATTAACCAATTAAATACAATTACAATAAAATGTACAATGATCAGTCAACAGAGATAAAACAATACAATAGAAATAATAAGAGTTTAATAGGGCACTTAAAACCTAATATGTTTAGATTTTGTATGAATAGGAGACACAGGCTAACCTTGGAAAGTGGTCCTAGTAGTACACATAAAAAAAAAACATTTAAGTTCTGAAATATATTGAAAATACTGTTCTTTTTTTTAATCAGTAGAGAGAATAAAAAGAATAATTTTTAACATTCTTTAATTCTTTACAATGATTGAGAAAGTGAACAGCGTTTACAAAATATTTCAGAACTTTAGTAATTCTTTTATGTGTGTTTTCTATTTGAGTAGTACTAGGTAATACCTAGGACCATTTTTCAAGGCAAGCCTGTGTCTCCTATCCATACAAAATCTAAACACAATAGAAATAATAAACGAGTTAAAATACAATAATGAAAATTTGGATTGATGAAATGTAAATAATTAATCAACCTTCGTGAATTCCAAAAATAATATTAGAACAATTCATGTTTATAAATTAAACTGCACTGAGTGAGTTTATCAAAACACCTAACAATAAACAGCATAAATAAACAACAATACACACATTACAATAAATTATTACCCCTTCCACAAAACTTTAACAATAGTCACAGTCATATAATTCCTGGTATTAATAATAACTATTTGCCCAGTTGTGGCTGAGAAACTCTCCAACGAATGAAACCTTCCAGAGTAAAAAAAAAAAAATTTCTCTACACTTATTAGCATAAGTAATAGAGATAATTATTTCTCAGTGGTTTATAAGTGGATATAGTATATTCAAAGCATACCTTTGATGTCCTTCAAAAGTCTTGATCGGCGTTGTAGCAAATCTAAGATCCCACAACTGTATGACAGGGTTTGCATCTTCTTCCGATGCCAAACATAACTGTGTAGCTATGTCAGGATGCCAAGCTACTACCTTCCATCTCACCTGTGCACAAAAACGTTTTATTAACTTATTTTTTTAAACAGAAAAAAAAAAAAAATCAGTTAGACAAAATTCAGGATATGTTGAGAAATTTTGAATTTTCTTATTCAATTTTTCTCTATACAAATTAAACAGAAAAAAAATTAATTGGGCAAATATAATTTTTTAGATAATATATATCCACTAGCGTCATCATGAGATATAAGTCATGATTAATTATTACCTAGAACAAATGTGTGTATATACAAGGTGTTTCAAAAAGGACTTTACAACTTTGAAAATTCATATAAATTTAATGAAACAAGGTACAGAGCTGGTTTTGGTGTTGTTTTAAAGGAAAACACTTCAAGTTTTTTACCTTAAAATAAAGATGTTCCATGTGGCGATTTCTTCCCAGACTCGCACTAGCATTTCAGGTGTAACTTGCTCAGTGGCAGTGTAAATTCTTGTTCTAAGTTCAGGTAGAGTGGCCGGCAAAGGAGGTACGTACACCATATCTTTTATGAAACTCCAGAAAAAAAAGTCTAGCGTGGTCAGGTCTGGGGAACGGGGGGGAGGGGGGCATACAATTGGCGCAGCACGGCTAATCCATTGACCTGGAAAGCGGTCATTGAGAAAATCCTGGACACCAGTCAGATAGTGTGGTGGTGCGCCATCTTGCATGAAGTAAACATTTTGTTCAAGGTCATCCTCATCAATCTGTGGTATCAAAAATTGTTGCAACATATCAAGGTACACTATCCCGTTGATGGTTGTCTCTTGGAAAAAAGGGGCCGTACATTTTCCTCTTGCTCAACGCACAAAAAAGTTCACTTTAGGGCTATCACAAATATGTTGCAATGTTTCATGTGGATTTTCACTGCCCCAAATCCTAAAGTTATGTGTGTTAACTTTGCCACTTAAGTGAAAAGTTGACTCGTCAGAAAAGGTTATGTTGTCCAAGAAATGTTCATCATCATCCACTCGATTTAAAATATCCACACAAAAGTTCTTACAGGTAATCTTATCAATGTCTTTAATTGCTTGTAAAAGCGAATATCGGTACGGTTTCAAATGCAAACTTTTCTCAAGACACGCCAAACCGTCGTATGTATGTGGGACTTGCAACTCACGAGATGCACGCCGGATCGATTTCGTAGGACTGTTGATAAAACTTTGTCTCACTTGCTCAACGACTTCGTCAGATGTGCTTAGATGATCTGAGGATTTCTTATGTTTCACTGACCACCCTGTTTGTACAAAACATCTATGCCACTAATAAATTGTAGGCCTACTAGGAGGATCTTTAGCGTAATAGGTACAAAAACTACGCTGAACTGTTGTCGTCGACTTCGATTCTTCAAACCAAAACACACAGCTAGCACGCTTGGGTCCAGTGAAGGTAGCCATCTTTAACGTAACTGCCACTAGTGCCTGTGCGGCACGATTAGGCACTAGCGGACTACGCGAGTTAAAACTTGATGTGTTTCCCTTTAAAACAACACTAAAACGAGCTCTGTACCTTTTTGGAATAATTTTATATGAATTTTCAAAGCTGTAAAGTCATTTTTGAAACACCCTGTATTATACATTATATAAAAAACTCTTCTGCTGCTATTATAATTTTTATTTTAGATTAAAATATATTCAAACATAATTAATTATTAACCTTTCGGTACTCGCGCTGTTGTAAAATTTACAACAGTTGTAATTTTTTTAGTTTTGAATACATTTTTTCCCTGTTTCGGTGCTTGGGACTGAGAGCTATTCCTTTGTTTACCTTCTCCCCACCACTCTCTCAATGCTTGCCACTTTTTTTCAAGGTCAGTCAGTGTCCAGCGAGCATTCAAGTGGTGCGCGTCATTTATGTTGTACTTTTTACAACGCGCGAGTGTTAACGTAGTGATTTTTTTCAGTTATTCAACGAATTTCTTTTATTATTCTTGAACTTTTTTGTGATTAATATGTCTGATATACTTCGCACAAGTGAAATTGATGCTATACTACGTGATAGTTCAGATGATGAGGACAATGAAAATAGTTTATTTTTAGAAGATGCTTCAGATTTGAGCGATGAAGTGATTGAACACAATGATTTTTCTGATAACAGTGAGATTGATGTTGATGAAGAAGTTTTTGAGGAAATAAGTGATGATGTTGAATTTATTATTGGAAAGGACGGAGAGACATTTTGGTGTACTTCAGAAGTGGCTCAAATTAGTAAAAGTAGAAGAAAGAACATTATAAAAAAACTTCCAGGGCCAAAAGAATGTGCTAAAAATGTAAGTACTGAAATTGAAGCTTTTTTGAAAATGATTACTATTGAAATGATAGATGAAATCTTACAATGCACTAATAAACACATTATCTCTATATCTATCAATTTTCGTAGAGAAAGGGATTGTTTACAATCAAACAGATCAGAAATGATGGCATTATTTGGAGTCCTTTATTTGATTGGAATTAAAAAAGGTGCTCATGCAAATGTAAAAGAGCTTTGGGCAAGTGATGGAACAGGTGTTACAATCCTTCGAGCAGCTATGAGCTACAACCGGTTTTTGTTCTTACTTCGTTCTATAAGGTTTGATGATAAAGATACTCGTAATGATCGTAAAAAAGTAGACCGACTAGCACCAATTAGATATATTTTAGATTCTTTTGTTCAAAACTGTAAAAATTGTTACAATACAGGAGAGTTTGTAACAATAGATGAAATGTTGCACCGTTTTCGGGGGAGATGCTCATTTGTGCAATATATGCCTAATAAACCGGCAAAATATGGCCTGAAGTTGTTTGCTATGTGTGATGCAAAAACGTACTATTGTAGTAATTTTGAAGTGTACTGTGGGAAGCAACCACCGGGTCCATATGAAGTTCAGAACAGTGCTCTTGAAGTAGTAAAAAGGCTGATTCATCCCATTGAACGATCTAACAAAAACGTGACAACTGATAACTGGTATACCAGCTTACCACTTGCAGATTGTTTGCTAGAAAAGGGGTTGACGTTGATTGGAACGTTGAAAAAAAATAAGGCAGCAATCCCTCCATCTTTTTTGCCTAGTAGAACTAGAGAGGTTGGAAGCTCAGTATATGGTTTTCAGTTTGACAAAACCTTAGTTTCATATGTAACAAAAAAAAATAATTGTGTTGTTCTATTATCAACAATGCATGACTCAAAGGTTACAAATGAATATTCAGGCAAACCTGAAATAATAATGGACTATAATATGACCAAAGGCGGAGTTGATACATGCGATAAAATGTGCGCATCATATTCTGTGTCAAGAATAACCCGGCGTTGGCCATTAGCCTTGTTTTATGTATTGATGAATTTGGCAAGTATAAATGGAAGAGTAATACTGATTTTCAATAAAAATGATGAAATACCTGAACGAAGGAAGGTATTTCAAAAAAACCTTGCATTGAGTTTGATGCGAAACCACTTAGAGGATCGAGCTAAAATCAAGTCACTTCCTCTTGATTTATATTCTTTTTTGGCAAAATATAGAAAAAAGGCCCAAGAAAACCAAGTGGATGAAGAGCAGCCAGCCAAAAAGAAAGGAACTTGCTGGATGTGTGGGAGAGCAAAGAATTCTTCTGCGTCAATGAAATGCAGCTTCTGTTCAAGATTTGTTTGCAAGCAGCACGTTAACAAACAAATTGTTTGCCTATGCTGCGGTGGGGACGAATCTATTGAAAACAGTGAATAATAAACTGTAACGTAGTTAAGAAGAACAGTTAACAATAATAACGAAATTTTTGTTTTTCTAATCAAGTAAATATTTGGTATATTTTTTCTTGTAATTAAAATGTTTATATAAAAATTATTTTATTATTATTTTAAACCTTTGAAAAAATATAAAAAATTATTTATATGTACATTAGTTTATAGAATAACTTACAAAAAGTCATATTTGTAAGATAAAAGTTTAAAAAAATAGCAGAAACCCTGCGTTGTAAAAAGTACAACGCGCGAGTACTGGTGTTATACGTTTGGGCGCGAGTACCGAAAGGTTAATGACCTATTTTAGTGAATATACATTAACAAATATTTAGCGATATCCTTTTCAATTCATGTGTCAGATTATCAAGGTTTCCACTACCCTATATTCATTGAAATTTATTTATTATTATTTTTAAATGTAACTTAGGTGGTTCAAGATTACCTTTTTGATATAGATATTATAAAACTTTATAACTTACTCTGGAGTTGGTGTCAGTCAATTTGATGATGGGTTCATTCTTGCGAAGATCCCAAACAATGCACCTTGTTGCAAATGTTGATGCCAATATGTGTTGCACTGTAATTAAAAACATTGTTAAGTTAATAACCAGTAATACAATTTATACATCATCAGCTTTTATGATGGTATCGATGGTTAATTTTTCCTTTTTGGATAACCTCTATTGCCTCAGAACTTTCATAGAGACAATGACAAATATGATTTGTAGTTTTTCAGAAGTTATGTTTTGAGTCAATTTTCATAAAAATTATAAAATGTGGTTTTGATAAAATAAAACTTTTGATCTTATGTCCAGTACAATAAAATTTCGAGTTATGACAATTACACTAAATATCCATTAAAACTCCTAGATATATTTAGGAAAAAAATCATTCAAATGGGTTCTGAAAATTTACAAATTGTAACATAATTCTACAATTATATCCCACAAAAAATTTCTGAAAATTCAAGATTGATAGACATGATCAAGACATAATAAAGATGAGAAAAATAAACATGTAAATTACAATTTTATTCATATAGTTTTCAATGAAATCAATATATCATTTTTATTTTAAGAATTTCCAAGTTATTTCACAAGGTTTTAAACCTGTCAGAACAGATGATAATACAATATTATTTATGTAGTCTTTTATGAGTCTATAACTATAAAACATTAGTTCCACAGTATTGTTGCTGTCTTTAAAAATAATACAGTGATAATATTGGTTATATTTTTTCACATGTAAAAATTACTAGTAACTCAATCTTATATTATAAATATGAGTATAACAAAAAAAAAAGAAAAAGAAAAGAAAATAAGTTGATGGGTGCCATCATTGTATATATCCAATCCCATCATACAATCTAATTCAAACAGATTTTGTAAACCTAAGATTAATGATAGTTTTCAGTTGGATCAAGTAAACAAAAAAAATACAAAAAACAAAATTGAGCCAAGTAAAATAAGTAATTTGAGTTATGTAAATAATAGGGGGGGGGGGGAATCATGAATATGTAAAATTACGGAGTGTGAATTTTAGTAAACCATAAAAAATATAATATCAAAATTTATATATATATATATATATATATATATATATATATATATATTGTTAAAATACAAAAATCATTTTATATAAAATACAAATTTATAACATCGGACATAACAAAAAATATTGTCAAATGATCGACTGTTAAAAGTTCCTTTGTTTAAAGGCGAAACATTTCTCGGTAATCATCGTGAAGGAGTAGTGTTGAACTATTCATTTGTTATCAAGTCTTAGGATCAAAAACTTCTCATACATACTACACATTTTACTATCTTTCATAGTAGTAGTAAATAGTACAGTTTATGACTAACTTTACAATACAATTAATTCTGATAGTTGTTTGATCATGATTAAAAATCTGACTAAATAAATGTGAGAATACATATATATATATATTTTACAATTGATATAATTCCCCCATCTTCTTATTTAAAAATTGAAAATAATTGAGGATTCTCAATTTGAAACCAAACGTCTTATTTCCATTTTTAATTAATTTTCAACAGTTTTTATTTTATCGGCTGAAACAATTCGAAATGTTTCTATAAAATATGTAAATAAAAACAAATAGAGAATGACATTTAGAGAAATAGCGATACCTAGCGTAGCCTAGATCAACTTGAAATGTAATGATTGACTATTACCAAATTGGCCTAGATACGATCAGAAAACTATAAATTAAAACAACTTTCCGACATTTAAAGACAAGGTTACCCGTATCAAAATTACATAAAATTAAATAATGAACCTAAGACAATCCTTAAATCAACACGACTCGACTTTAAAAGAGAAATATTTAAATTTTAAAAATACACATTGAGAGTTTTGGCAGATGTCGATAGACGAGATGCCGCGAAACTAATACGATTATAAGAAAGGGAAAAATAGCAAGAGAAGGTAACATCGCTAATAAATTAAATAGAATCTGCTGAATCCAAAAGACATTGCCGAAAATATATAGGATATACGAGTAATTTAAGATAATTAAACAACCAAACCAATTCCCAAATTAATATGGAAGACATACTCAAGATTTTAAAGACTCGATTGAAAGACACACCCACTTATGAAACTAGCGCTCTGATTGGAGGAATAAGCTTTACCGTGTAAAACCTAAAATCGACAGTACAAATTATATTTTAAGAAATATGTAAATTAGATATTAAGATTAATGTACTAAAGAAGTTATTTGTTCGTTATTAATATAACTCAATATGTTTGGAATTTTACATTTATATTATTCAAAATGAAATAGTTAGATCTTAATAAAAATTAATAATAATAATAATAATAATAATAATAATAATAAATTTTATTATTTGTATCCACACACCACCCATTAATAAGAAAACACAGCGATACAGTGAAAAGTGATAAAGAAGGTGGGTATTTTGAAACGCTTTGGAATTTGATTCTTGAAGAATTATTGTTGGATTTTCTCTGTACCAGATCAGACGTATTTCTTCATGCTAAAAAAAAATTATCTCTGAAAAATCACCAAGAAGATATAATATGATTTAAACAGTGCGACATTGAGTAATTAAAAATATCAATTAGTGACGATCCCTTGAAGAATACCAAAAGAATGAAGAATTGAAGAAGGAATTCTACAAAATTGGTGAGACCTAACCACAAAAGACAATTATAAACCCATAATTATTTTAAATATTTTACACCATAAAAACTTTCTATCAAAGAAACAAAAGAAACTATACTAAAGTGAGACTATTGATATATACAATTTACACTATTGACCGAAGGTACTTGGTAGAACTCCATTTTAATGAAAAAACAAGCACAATATTTAGTAAATTCTACAATTTAATTGAGTCTTGCCGACCATGGTTTCGCCAGCAACAGCATTTACAAGGCAGCTTAACAAAGACTAAGGAAGATATTGAAAACTAACATATATTACAAAAAGAAGAACAGTTACTTAGCTAAGAGGGGAGGGGGAGTAGAAGGGCACGAGAAACATGTGGTCATAAGGAAGACAATGGTTTTAGCAAAGGTGAGTTAGACAAAAATTCTACCTGATCATTGAGTATCAGTTTGGAGTTTTTACAAAATATTCTCCTAATCTCTAACATTTCTAATGAATTTAATTTCTTACTTTTTGCATTTACATGGAGAATCTCAAACTTAACATTATTAAAAAAATCAGACACTAAATGAGTTTTTAAATGATTGGAAAAACTAGAGTCATTATGACCCAACCGCCAACTTATTTCGTGTTCACTTAACCTACATTTAAAACTACGGCCTGTTTCGCCAACATAAGCTGCATTACAAATATTACATGTTAATTTATAAACACCACTTTTTATCCTAAATTGTTTTTGCAGTAAAACATTGTAAATCAGTAAAATCATTGTAAACCAGCTTTTTACTGCAAAAACAATTTAAGAAATATGTTACTAAATTGTAAGGATAAAATGCAAAAAAGTGGTGTTTATAAATTAACATGTAATATTTGTAATGCAGCTTATGTAGGCCAAACAATTTTCAAGTCTAAAAATCAATTAATATTGAAGAAACTGACACTGTTTGACACAATGAATTAACGCTTATTTGGGTTATTACGAATGTGTACAATGACAATGTGAGTCAACTTTGTGATTGCGTAACAAGTCTATGTTTACAAAGGTCTGGGAAGGTAGTTAAAAATATATATAGTTACCTTCCCAGACCTTTGTCTTTTAATTTACACTAATGTAACTTATAGCGTATAACATAAACAAACTTGATTCACATTTCATTGTGCACATTCGACATAACCTGACAAAGCCTAAATTCCTTGTGTCTAATATTGTCAATTTCTTCAATATTAATAGATTTTGAGACTTGAAAATTATTTCGCGTTATTAAAAAATATCAGATTAATGACAAACAAGGTAAATAGTATAATTTGCATAATTTTTAGTGACTAAAAAATAGGGTGAGCTTCAATGCATAATTACGTAGGTAATGAAGAATATGAACTAGTATGAAAAGGCATGGACATAATATACAGAGCAATAATATTTAAAAAAATATATAGTTGACATTTAAAATAAATTCGCATTCATACCTAAAGAAGAAAAAACAAATGCAGCAGCAGCGGAGATGTTAAAGAAAACAGTGTTTAAATAATGAAAAGACTGTGGTAAAATTAAAACTAACTTTAAAAGAATCTGACACGTTCATCACGAAAGGCAGTATAGTTAATGAAATAGTTGTAATAAATCAAATAATTGTAAAATGTAGAACTTTATTATATTGATACCACAAAGATATATTAAAAAATCACCAAATTTGATTAATGGAAATGAGTAGAAAAGGCCATTAATAAATTATAGATTTTCTCTAGCGTACAAAGTAGCAAATATTTTTGTGCATCTTCTTCCACCTCCAAATAAAACTGTTGATTCACTGTAAGAATAAATTCTTAACGAATGATTCATGATTCTATTCAAATTGTTTCCTGGTCATAACTATAGCAAACAATTATGATTAGCAACTATAAACAAAACTGTAGATTGTTTTGAATCATGACACCATGCAAACAATTGTTTTATCATAATCAGTAAACAGGGCATGACTTTTATGAAAACCTGTTTCACTTTTAAATCTTCTGTTAACATTTGTTTATACGAACTCTAAAATAATCCAGTCACTTTAGAAATACCATTAATGTCTGCATATGTTTGGGATTTTCTTCTTCCTTGTGACAATGTAAAAAGTCAGATTTAATATTAAATAATTTAAAAGACGCGGTTAAGCTATGAGATAAGAATTAAAATCATAAATTGTATTTAATAAATTCATTTATAGGAACAAAATAGATTTTCAAGACAACAGAATAAATAACCATGTTTAATTTTAGTATAATATAGTTTAATTAATAATATATGTAAATCTATGTGTTATACGGTGATGTATGTGAAATGATTGGAACAGCCAAAATGTTTAACCGGGAAAAACACTGGAGGGAGTGAAGGAAGCTTCATGGCAACAGGTAGTCTTAGTTGGGAAGTTGGACTGAGAAGATGTGTTCTGTGGTCAGTCGAAGTCCAGCACGTTTTCTTTTATATAAAGTAATCGTTCTAAAACGGAACTTAAAATGTTGAAGTGTATAAGAGAACAATTTGAACGTTGAGATAAATTAATTTTGTGTGACGAACAGTATTGGTTTTGTCTTAATTGGACAAAGTGTTCAATAAATGACGTGTCACGTATAAAGACAATAGACTGTCACGCGCGCAGAGTTATAATGGTCGAATAATGAACAGTTAAGGAGTGCGGAAAATGAACTAATTACGCTGAAAGACATTCGTAAAATACAAATGCAAGGTGTGATTGGAGCAATTTCAATCAAACTAGTTCTACGTGGACTACACAAAAGGACTTATCTTCGATGCCACGTTTTACACATCATTACAGGACAAAAGGATCGACGTCAACGGACTGGTAAAAATGTGTTATTCAACACAAAGAACTTAATTTGTATATTATGTGAAATTTAAAATGTTTTATATTCTAAAATTTATAATCAGATACTTTAATAATTACGTTTACTAAATGAATAGATAATAGATGTCTATTGACATAAATTTTTTTTATAAAGTAAATTCAATAATAAGTAACAGATGTTTCAATCTGTTTTGATTTAATAAAATACTTAACAAGTTGCAACTTAAAAATAAATTCATGTTTTAAAAAAGTAGACCTTCTTCAAAGGTAACAATAATAATTTTAATTAGGATATATATATATTGAATGTATATGTATAATTTAAATGATTTTATGCTTAATAAATCCATGTTAATATTTCAGCAGAATTGTTTTCATTACAATACCAGGTTTCACTGTGAGTACACTTTTGAAAGAACATGCGACCCCAGAGACAATAAATTTAATAAATTCAATTTTTTTAGATAAATAATGACCACAAGGTCTGGCACCCAATAATTAATTAAATAAGCATTATTAAATTCAATTTAATCATAAAATAAACAAAATAAGAACTCCTCAAGTTCAAGGAATTTTTCATTTTTAAAAATAATCTCATCTCTTCTTTATTGAATTACTTCAAATTGTCGCTCAACGTGTGGCATTTTTTAATGAATAAAAGTAACTTTCTTTCTTTTAAAACAAATAAAATAAGCCCCTTCTTTTTTGAATTACTTCATCCTTCTTCGTTAAATATATGTTGTGTATATAAGTTTTTTTAAAGAAGGGAAAAAATGTTATTGTTTTTGTCTTTCATACGTTAGACATATGTAATTGTAGGTGAAGTAGGTTGGATAAGTTCCAAATTTCATCCATCCAGTTTTCACAAAGATTTTTGTTATTTATTTCCATCCCACAACTTGTTTGAATGCTCTTAAAATAAAATAACAGAAAATTAACAGAGAATGGTGCGATTTGGTAGACGGACAATAGTGTTGAATAACAACATTTAGTACAGCATTGTGCAACGATGTCTACTTGGAGCGTCATATTTGAATTTCTGTTATTTTAAATAATATTTACAAAATATATTAAGGGCTATAAATCTAACATTTCTCTTGAGCGTTTGACTAGTCTATTTAGAAAATTAATTTTTAAAGCACAGACCATATAAGGTAAGCTACCAGATAATGCTTCTTTCATCCAATATTAATCATTATTGGACTTACCCTGTCTATTCCATGATAACCAAACCACATCTTCTAATGGTTGAGACTTAGCACCAGGTGTCATGGGAGTGGTTGTATTGTTTAAATCCCAAATAAATATTTCACTTTCAGACGCACCAGTTGCCAAGAGATTAGTCTGGAAAGCAAATTTAATAAATTAGTTTGACATTTGAATAATAAATGGAGTGTATAAAATATTATAACATAAAGCGATAATATCTGCTGTTTCTTTGTTACATAAAGCATTTCTTTCTATAACATAATTTTAAAACCTATCAACAAGATTCGTACACAAAAATAGGATAGTCGTCGGTTGTCTATATGTATATATTTAATCACTACGGTCTAAATTACTGAATCGATTTCATGCTGTTTTCACTAATCTCTTTTCTCAAGTGGTCTAGTTGTGCAAAGCCTGATTTTTAAATTGAAACAGATAAAAAAGTGCATGATTTTATATATGCTCATAATATACCTTCTAATTTAATTACATATACATTCTAAATATGTAATTACGCAGCACATTCCAACTTGTCAGTTGCATTACTATACATATAGGTATAACCTATTTGTTTAACTTTACCTAGTTAATGTCTATAACATGATAAAAAATCCCAGAGGTTGGGTAGTTTTGTTTTTGTGGAGACATTTACCTAATTGTTATTATTCTTTTTTTCTTTTTTTTTTTAATATAAAAAACAAGTATTAAAAAATATTATTTAATTGATTATATTAATATTTTCCACTATAATAAATAACAATTTATATTTAGTATTCAAATGTAAATACATTTTTAATAACCTTCTTCATAAAACATAAAGGACTAAAAAAATACCTATCTATTTGGATAACATGTATTTTAATAGATGAATAAATCAGATGATCAATTACAATGACAATATTTACAAGGTTTCTGCAAGAAGAATGTATCTACACTATTGTCATACGCATCTAAAACTAGCAAGGGACTGACTTTCTACAATGCGTTTTTATACAAATGGAAGATAGGACATACTGTTATATTAATAATAAGCATTTAATATTTTAGAAAATTCTTTTCCTAACACTATCAATACGTTCCCAGTATGCGAGCCACAATAAAAATTCTTCTGCATAATAAATTTAAAGTCTCTAGGTTAAACCATGTAGATATAATTTCTTACCCTGTACAAATATGAACCATAATTTACCTGAAATGCATTAAAATCAATAGCTCTAACTGGACCAGTATGTCTATCTTGTGATATGATAAGACTTTCTTCTCCTGCTAATAATCTAGAAGCACTATATATCTGTAGACGACCGCCTTCACAACCTCCAACTATTATTCCGTTCTCTGCTTCTCTTCCACCACTCCAACCACCCCATGCCACATTATGAAACCTAAATTAAAGCAAATTTTATTGTTAAAATATATAAATAACAATTTAAATCATAAGTAATACAAACGTATTATGTTTCTAAATGTGTAAATATTGAATTCTACCATGGTTGTAAAGAAATTAGAATTTAGTATAAGGAATTTACACAAGCGATAGCCAAATATCTGGTTTAATGAACAGTGTATTTTTAATAATGTGATGCCGACATTTGTCAGAATCAACAATAAAATCATTTTGCCAGGAAGTATTTAATAAGACAAACGAATTGGTTAAAATTGGGAAGGCGGCTAGATTGTGTTCATTTGGGTGTATAGAATTTACATTAATTACATTATAAGTTCATTTGCTAAAAATTCCAAATTGTTTAAAAAACTGACTCATCTTTATGACTCATGTCCGATGTAATCTTCCATTAAAATTAGCGAATCATCTATATATCCGATATATATTCTGAACAATTATATTATTTCCAAGATATTGGCTATAAAATTTTACTTCTAAATGCTGAATAAACATTTCACTTATTATTGCCAATAAAGGCAATTATCTATCCCTAATCAATCTTTTGATTTTTAAATGATGTTATTTACATTTAAATTAATTCTGTTGCAATGTAACTGATAACACATTAAATATATCTTTTGTTTAATTTGACATTATTTTCTGTTTCTTCTAAAAGCGCCTCAAAAATCTGAATGGTTTTATGTATTGAAATTGATGGATACAGATTCCTGATGTAAAATTAGATAAGTTTAAAATCGTCTGCAATTTTAACTTTCTCAAACCTTCTGATGAATTTTTAACCATATATGTATTTTTTTGCGAATTCCATTTCTTTTAAGATATTTGCTACTTTGTACGCTAGAAAAAATCTATAATTTATTAATGGCCTTTTCTATTCATTTCCATTAAACAAATTTGGTGATTTTTTAATATATTTTTGTGGTATCAATATAATAATTTTCTACATTTTACAATTAGTTTGATTTATTAAAACTATTTCATTACCTATACTGCCTTTCGTGATGAATGTGTCAGTTTCTTTTAAAGTTAGTTTTAATTTTACCATAGTCTTTTCTTTATTTAAACACAGTTTTCTTTAACATCTCTGCTGCTGTGTTATCATTATGATTGAGTTCAATAGTTCAGTTTGTTCTTCATTAAAAAGAAACAACAAAATATGAGCATGGCTTGTCATCTTGGAAGTAGTGCAAGAAAAGTTATACACCAAAACTTGTTAAAAATGAAAGCACTTAAAATGAAGATTCATAAAAATTACATCAGAATGGATTATGGTACATTTCAGATAACACAAAATTAGTATTTTCTTAATTAACATTTATTTATAACAACTGCTGCCAATAACACCAACTTTGTATTAGTTTCGTGTTAATTTTGATAATTTTTTAATCAAAGTCAATATCATATTTTCATCTTTCCCTGTGATTTGGTTTTTTAAAGATCTATTAGCAAAATTGTCATTGAAAAAAAATCCTATTTGTCAAAATGCAAAATAAATTATCATAAAATTTGTATCTTTTCAAAATGAATATGACTATGTACAAAAATTAAAAAAAAAAAAATTATGGAGTATAATTGGAATTATTAATTACCAAAAATATTTAAAGCACTCTAGATTGCATACAGTAGAACCCCTCTTAACCGGTCTAGTCGGGACTGACACCCGGGCCGGTTGCCCGTTTGACCGGTTAATCCGAGGTTCCCGTGAAAAATCGGTTTTTGTTCAAAGAAAGCTTATTTAATTAGGTAGCACTAAGAATTATGCAATAAAGATGTTATTGCAACTCATTATATTGTACATAAATGTATCATATATATTATGTTATGTATATTATACATCAAATATGAAAAAATTTAACACTACAAAGATTTTTACAGATTCCACTCTGTCAAGTCTTTTGACACATTTAACCGCGTCTCAAACAAAACCAACACACGCTTCCAAGAAAACTGAAAAGAAATGTTATATTTTCCATAATGTAGGCTATATAAATTGATTCGTGGAAAAAAAAACGTTCGTCAGCGATCAAACGTTTTTGCTGTGTATGTCTGCTATACCGATGGGTGTCAATGCCGCAGTGTTTTTATGCCGCGGACAATGGGATATCACTATCGACAAAGTCATTTGACTCGCCGCTGCTTTGGTGCCGCCGACAATGTAATACCGCTATCGACAAAGTCGTTTGACTCGCCGCTGCTTTGGTGCCACAGTGTTTTTACGCCGCCGACAATGGGATACCGTTATCGACAAAGTCGTTTGACTCGCCGCCGCTTTGGTGTTTCCATTACAATTTATTTTCAGAAACTCTCATCCAACCAGTACACTACGATATAGGCCGGTTAATCCGAGGACCGGTTAATCCGAGGCCGGTTAACAGAGGTTCTACTGTAATTAATTAAAAAGGGAATCCTGTAACATTACTTTGAAATTAAGGATCAACAGAACCATCCCTCCCCCCAAAGAAAACAATGCTTAAACTTAAAATTTTAAAAATTATGTTAATTAAAATTTTTATAGGTTTTTAAATTAACTTTTTAATAAAACCAATAACTGTATAATGGGTTGAAATATTATATGCATATTCTTCGATGGTAGAATAACTTCTATAGAGAGAGGGCAAGGATCTATTTGTTTATTAACATTTATTTATACCCTTATTTTTACACAAAGCTTTTTTTATCTTAGCTGATCAACAATTTAAAAAATCACTTTCATAATAGAGGTTATATGACATTTTATAAACAACAGAAACATTTTTCTAAGGATCCTAAAAAGTTATTTTATATTCAAGAAATAATAAAATAACAATACTGTGTATATTTAAATTTTATGAAGTAAAAAAAATCTAATTATAATAATAATAAAAGCCACAGACTCCTTGATATTGAGGACAATTTTATATATCCTCAGAATCTTATGGGTTGTCCTAAATTTTAGCATTATAGAAGATTTTACAAAAAAAATTAATTATTGTAAGCCTATTTAAGCCATAGTTTTCAGTAACCATAATCAATAGACTAATTAGTTCTTAATGATAAATAATTCAAATAGTATTAAAATTAGCTTCTAAATTAGATAAACTTAAATTAATTATACAGCTTACATTTTCAATGAGTTTCAATGTTAAAGAGATAAAGTTAAATCAAGAGTTATTTCTCTTCATTCAACTACTTTGCGACAATGCACAATAAGGTAGGTCTAATCAACTTTACTGATAAAATAAATAATTAAAAAATTACACTACCTGTGCTCACTAGGTGTACTAGCTCGCAATTCTAAATCCAAACCAGGATCACTCAAATTCAAAGCATAAAGCTCTAATGCAGCTGAAGTGCTGAATGAAGCATCCAACTGTTGTGCAGCAGTAGCAGCTGCTAGAAGTATAGGATGCTGTTGAGAAGGTGACCAGGCGAGGTTCACTGTCTTGTCTAACTCTTTAACTTTCATTCTGTAACAACAAATTTATTCTATTATGTATTATTATATTCATTTCTAATACCTATCTAAATAATGTAATAAACTTAACATAAAGGGTTTATTGTGAAAATTAAGTTTTTTTCATTTTGTGAAATCTCCACAAGTGTTGTTCTTGGTGATTGAGGCCTACATAAATCTAAATCCAATCTATCAAACTATAATACGGTTTTAATGAGTGTTAATTTATTTAGGACTAGAATGGCCGGTGAGCTTCGTACCATTGATTTGATTGTAAATCTTGATAAATGATTATCAATCCTAATCAATTCCAATACATTGAGATACCGGTAGATAATTAGCCACTTCGGGTAAAGTTTGAGTTTTGTTTGGTTATTAAATGAAACTCTTTGTAAATCAAATTAATTAAATTTTTTTGTTTATTTACAAGAAAGATTAATTCAGTTAACATTCAATGCAAAGCTTTGTGGTAAACTATGTGTTTGGTTTTGTTTTCCGGCGCGTAAATAAACAAAGATGATGGCTTTCCAACACGGGAACACGCGACATACAATTGTCTATGTGCGGAACACGGAAACTCCAAGTTAATTCCGCAAACTTCAAACGACTGGAGTTAACTAAATTAGGAAATTTAAAAACTAGAGAATATAGACACTGTGTATAGTAATAGAAGCATGATCCCCTTCTCAATGTTTTCTTTTTTAGCTGAAATAGTGAAATTTAGGTTAAAAAGAGAGAGGACACAAATGATGATATTATATTAACTCTGACTTTTCATACCAATTTAGCAAAAATTAATGTAATAAAGTGGTTATGCTTGTACGAGTTAAATGAAGACATAATTATGTTAGACCAAGTAACAAATCTAGAAAAGGACAATCAAACTAACCCCCTTATGGAGTATTAGAGAGTTTCTATAGGTCCAACTCTATATCAATACAGATTGTAAGGTATTCTTAACCTATTATTATTGTTCGTAATAATTAAAGTTAAGCTGGTAATTCTGAGCAATTACTTGGTCAACCCCAAACTTTTTCATATTTTACTACGGTCATAAGGATGTTCTCAGAAAGCAAGAAACATATATTTCAAGGCCCGCAAGGCCATCGTAATCAGTTCTAATGGCGTCGTGTTCCGGTTTCAATCCGTTTACCAACGAAAGGTTTGGCCAGGTGGTTATATATATAGCTACCTGGCCAAACCTGTCATGATAGCCTATATAATTATCTCGCAAAGTAAGCATGGTAATTCCGAGCATAAAAAAGGATTATCGGAGGAACCACTAGCTATAACGGTACTGTCACAACTGGCCTTCCGCGTGTCTCCCGCAAGCCACTGTTATCGCGTGGACTTTGAACCTTCTTATCGCTCGGCAACCTGTACGATGGCCTTGCGGGCCTTGAATTATATGTTTCTTGCTTTCTGAGAACATCCTTATGACCGTAGTAAAATATGAAAAAGTTTGGGGTTGACCAAGTAATTGCTCAGAATTACCGTTAAGTTAAATTAACACAATAGCTGAACATCTCCTGGGTGGGTCTACTATGATAACGCCTATCCCAGGATTTAAATCTTGGTACTGGAGGGATAAGTTTATATGTGACTACCAAGCATTCAATCTTCTGATTGATAAGTAATAAATGGCTTCTACAACTTCATAGAACACAGCCTTCAAATTACTATTTGTGCTTGTCACCTCAAATCTAAGATCAATTAATAATATATAAAAAGGAAGTCTCAAGAAATCTTGCATCAATCTAAACAGCATACAATTTACATGAACTCCCTTTCATAACGAGCAACATATGTAAGTATATACAATATTCTTCGCACTTATTATACCTGAATTCACACTACTGAGGAATATAGTTGCCTTCCATAACACAAGTTTCACAATAATCACTTTTCAACCACTCTCCAGACAATATTTCTTGTTGTACCTCTACCTATCAAGCTAAAACCTTGCCTTAGTAACCATCAATTAAGTTCACTTCTTGCCTCAATGATATAAAGTTCATTCTAAAGCGAGATGTTAGGCTATGTCTTGAACTCTCTCATCTTTCAATATAGCCCATTTCAAGATATATCATTACTACATTTTCCTAGTAACAGCTTCAATACTTACCTTAAAAACAGCTAGTGACAAGCAGCAATAAATATAGCCAGTAGCAAGCAATAACTCCATTTTACAAACAATATAAGATTGGAATCTTCTAGGTTTCACAATGAAAAACATAAAGTCATAGTAATTGTAGTCTTCTTTAAAATGAGCTTCTGCTCGTTCGTATTAGTTTTTATTGAAATACAACCGTTTCAATAGGTGTAATATTATTTTGACATTTGAGCTTTAACTGTGTAAAGAATCAAACACTATTAAGAAGGAAAATAGTAAACACTGTAATCCAATAATTAGTTTGTCACTTGTAAATAACCATTACATGTTGAAACCAGTAGTGATTATTAAACTGATTAGTGAATTATAACAGTTTGGAATGTTTTTCCTTCTCACATATTAAAATTTATTTGTATATATAAATATAATCTAAGTAGCTTTATCTAATGTGTCCTAGATATAAAGTACTTATTCAACTTGCAATTGCTGGACCTGTGCCAAAACATCAAAATATTTTTTACTTTGAAGAAAAGGTATCCTTTTCAAAAAACATATAAAGAAGCATGCACAGTCTTATCAAGAGTTGTAACATCAACCTAGTTATGTAATATCTCGTTAACTGTAGCAGTTCAGTGAAAGCAATTTACTATAAATATCTACAACTTTACATAACCCAGTTTTCTATGATTCTCGTTTTTTTATGAGGAAGAAACTGAATTGAGCACTAAAATATTATTTTTCCTAACAAACTAAGTAATGTAATATTTTAAAATCTACACTCGAATTAAAATCAGACAATTGACGTATTCTTAAATGATTTGAAAAACTGGAATCGTCATATCCTAACCGCCAACTTCTTTCATATTCACTTAATCTAGAGTTAAAATAAATTGAACATGAAAGAAGTTGGCGGTTAGGCTATGACGATTCCAGTTTTTCAAACTATTTAAGAACACATCAAGTGTCTGATTTTAATTCGAGTGTAGATTTAAAAATATTACACATCTTGTAATTTGTTTTATTTTAAATCAAAAATCTTTATTTGTAATTCTTTATAAATTTTTATGTAGGCTAATATTTATTTAAGTAGTTAACTAAGAAAGTATGAAGTACAGTACTGGAGCAAATGACATTATTGATTTTTGGTCCGTCTCTTACTCCAGGAAATACAGATGTTCTACTGAAGTAAATTCTGTGCCTTACGAAGAATATAGAGTTAAGATGGCTAGATTTGAAAGTAAAAGTATATAAAAAGTCTTATGCTGAGGTCCCTATGGGGTAAAACTTGTTTCGTAGATCATTTTTTAAATAGTCACACACTATACCTATTCACAAAATATTCCTACCTCCTTCATATATAACAATTAAACTGTCTATATGCAAATTTTATGTATTCACAGTTAAGGTGCCTATTCATACATTTTTAGAAAATGTCAGCATGAAGTTCGTAATCTAAACAATGAATATTTCAAACACGTTTGATTAAATTGGTATAAATGTTAGTAAAATTTATAGGCCTATTTGGGCCTATATACTAAAACTTTATCATGTAGTATATAAATAATAATTTAATACTGAAAAATTCATATGGTGTGTCTCATCGTGCAATGTAGCCTATATGTTCGTCCGCACAAATAAGTCTGGTTAGGTAATTGATCTGAAATTATATAGCATATTAATATTTTTATTTGAAGTTTTAAGGCGAAAAACCATTTCGGTCATTATCACATTCTGCCTAGTAATATTTACCTGTTGTTAGAAGACAGTTAATTCGGACACATCTAACGACACGGCATAGCTATTCAGTTATCTATGCTTGACTTAGGAACCTAGAAGCACAGGCTCATTGCATGTAAACTTGTAAATTGTTTATTTTTGATAGAAATATGGAGTTTTGGTGCCTCAAAAGTGACTTCCGACATGAAATATGACAAATTCCGACAAGTCATAAAATCAGCAATACAGCACAATCTATAAATACCCTTAAAAAAACCTATTCACATAGGTAAAACTCCTAAAAACAGAAATCCGTATGCAAAACAATGCACATATTCAACTGTCAGATGTAAACATAGCCACATGACATGCGTTAGTTTATGTTGTTACCACTAGAGTTCAGAAACATCCATATACTAAAACTGGACATTTTTATTCAATAGGCTTAGAGACTATTGTCAATTAACATATTTAAAGATAAAGTTTTTCTGATGCCATGGACTAAAGTCAATTTACCCACTCAGCGCCAGCGATAAAAATGTCAAGTCGTCTTACACAGTGAAAGGGTTAACATTGGAATTTGTCTGATTATCATAATATAGGGCCTACATCTTTAATGCATAATATGAATGCACTGTGAATAACAAAGACTGTTAACATTACAGTTAATTTATTATTATTTTACTTTGTAATTTACTTCAAAGATACAACAAGAAGGCAGATCATTAAAACTAGTACTAAATTGTAAGCTTTATTAATATTTTTTTGACAGAAGTAATGAAAAGTGTTTGTTAAAGATTCAAGAAATATATATATGTCAATTTGAGATAAAACATTTGGCTGAAAAAATCTTAACACAATAAGATGTGTTATTATGACATAACTAAGGGACAAATAAAACTTAAAAATATAGTCAATTGGAGCACTACCTTTATAAGAAGCCTACTGTAAATTATGATAGAAAAATATAGGTTATGATGCATTTTAAATTGAAAACCAGGACAATTATAATACCCTAATCAGTTGAATGAATATATATTGAACATGTGGAAATAGTTGTATTTACAAACCTGATTAAATGATACTATAAAGTAACAGAACTTAAAGAAAAATATGTCAATGAACTATTTTTTTCCGTATCTATCCCGGCATAAACAAGAGATATGCCAACGCCTCAAAAGGTGACTTGGACCAAAGTATAAAGTAATTATAAGGATTATTACTATGAGAAATACTGACTTACCTGAGAACAAGATTTAATTACTTCAATGTATTTAAATAAACCACTACAAAATTCTTACTAAACGATAATTATTAACAAAAAGGTAAATCTAAGACGAAACGAAAATAACAACGTCCTTAGCTCCAACGTGGCGACTGGTTGTGGTTGATGGATTGAGTTTTGGATCAGCTGTTAGTGGCATGTAAACAGTAAAACTAGATTATACAGTACATGAAAACAGAAACATAATATGACGCATTATATATTCTATAAACATGAATTTATTATATTATTGATATTAAAGCCTTCCTATTAAGAAAATCACATACTTTTAAAATTAAGTATATAACGACATCATGACTTTTTTAATCTAGAAAATGTAACTAACCAAAAGAAATGGATTACTTGAAAATTTGTGATTTCAATGTTGGTTATTAATCGGTAATGTTCCTGGAAAAATCAGCTGAATTAAATTTATTGAATTACAGCAACTATTTGTACTTTGTAGCACCATTCAAGTTAGTTACAAGTTTTACATACGCTTCAGTCACATATGATTGTAAATTCCTATGATTCTATGGTACAGACAGCTTTACTAGATTGAGCTAATAATTGTATCCTAACCTTCAATATCAAAAATACGATACATTATTTGGGATTATATCTTCAGTTTTGTTAAAAATAATGTTCGTCTCAACTATTCTTTATTAGTGCATATGCTATTATTGCACTGGATTATATGCAAGAGTTACAATAAGTTATAACTAAGATAAATTAAGATGGTGGAAGAAACTGTTTATGCTTCTAACAAACCAAAAGTAAGTAGGACTTTAAGTCTAAGCATTGTTAGCGATGCAATTGTGTTATTTTACTAGAAGCTATTTCCAAAATCTTCAATACACCTTGTCTTGAATGAACATAATTTATAAAAAGTTTAGTTAAACAGAAAATATTTAACTCCTGACTACTGACACCTTCAGGTCAGTAGGTTATGAAATTTGAAAAAATAATTGCTATATTCTCTGCCAGGAATGATACATCAAGAAAGTTGTTGCTATATATTTCTTCATTGTGTCAATGTCATAAGAATAGCGAGTTTGATCAATATAAACATAAAATGTCATTTATGTTTCAATATCTGATTCATGTAACAAAACTTTCTGTGTTTCTGTGGGGAGGGGGCAGTTGAAATGCTACCACACATTCCCTTATATAAAAGTTAATTGTACATGGACCAAGGCTTTTAAAAACGGTAAAATATCTATAGCCATTATCATTGTTTTTTATTATTAAAAATTATGAAATCGTTAACTATTTACCTTGTATTTAAATAATCGTTTCATAATAGTAACTGCAACCACGGTTTTTGGTGATTTTTTTAAATCTTGTTCTACATACCTTATTTTTTAATAACAAAATAAGTTTTTAATGTGGAGCTAACTTTTCCCCCAAAAAATCACGATTTCAAAACTACTAAATTCATTGCATTTATAGATCACAGAAGTTAAGCAACATTGAGGGCGGTTAGTACTTGGATGGGTGACCACTTGGGAACAAACGAACAATTTTTTTTTTCAAATTAACGTGTAGGTCAAGTATAAGGTAAAAATTCGTGTACAAACCCATTTCAACGCGTAATTCACTTATGTACCTTAATATAAGAAAGTTAAATTTATGTTTTTTTTTCCGTGAAAAAGTTAGCTCTGTGGTGAAAACTTATTTTATATTTAATAAATAAGGTGTGTAGACATGGTTAAAAAAAAATCGCCAAAAAGACCGGTTGGAGTTAACAGTAGACAATTACCCCAAGGGAACTACAATCAATGTTGACAAGTTCAAATTCATCAAATATCATAATTATTAAGCCATAGAGAGGTAATTATCGTCACAAAGCTCTTTACTTGATTAAGTAATTACATTATATAACAAATAAATATTTTAAATCTAGGACAAGTTAGGTAAAGTTGCTTATTTGTTTTATTTATATATTTTTTTAAAATCATACAAATACTGATTTAGATTACCTACAAAATAGAATCTGTCCTTGTTTTTTGTTTGAGACTTATAGTTTTGTAGACTATAGTGTATCATCTTTGATATTAAGGTTATGAATTAGGGAAGAAATTATAATTTTTTTTTTAAGCATGTAAATAAAAATAATTGCTGAAGAATTGAAACTTAGTCCTGTCGTCCAGTAACTTCTACTTAACTGAATTGTTCTGCAATAAATGTTAACAGACTAGAGCAGCCAGGCCTAAACCTGTTTACCTTTGGAGTGTTTTTGAAGTGCAGAAATGGCTTCGGAGGCATTGTAGTGAGTACTATCCACTGTATGGAGACAAATTTCAATATGTAAGTATTTTACAATTAAGCTCATGTAACTTTTCATTGTATTAGGCCATAAATGATTTACTTTGTCACAAATATGTAGTGTAGCTTATATAGAAGGTTTTGTGATGATGCTAGTTTTGGCTATGATACAGTATCTGTTATTTGTCTTATGTTCATTTTGTTACATATTTTGGTAATACTGGATCATGGAAAAATTTTGTGGGAACACACAAAATTTGAGTTACCTGAAAAGATTAAAACAACATTTCAATTAGCTTAGCCTATAATTGATTCTAAGATTTTATTAAATTTTAATTAAATGACTGTGATCCCCACAAAATGTTCCATTTCCTATCACTAGATCTCTCTCTCTCTCTTTCCAAAAAAAAAGAAAAAGAAAAAGTGCTTTGGGGTTATTGGCCAACAAGTGAAAATGAGCCATTAAAGTCATCTTAAAAGGTAATATTTTGTTTTGGCTCTATTTTATTAAAGTTTGAACAAAATCATTTAACTTAAGAGATCCTTAAATTCTCTTAAAAATTTGTTTTGAGTGGTAAAACACAAAGTTATAGTCAAAATATGCCCACTCGTTTGACTGTAGCATTATTTCACAGATATTATTTTATGACTGACATTATTTCAAAAACTACTTTTCTGGATTCAGTGGATCCTATATATTTCAGTGCAAAACTTATATATCAATTTTGATATAATCATTATAGCCTATATTTTGTATCCTAGAAATTTGATCTATAATGGATCCGTCTGTGTCAAAATGTTCAACACTGCTCAGGGCAGTTCTGGGTATTCCTTTCTAATACTTATTCAAAATTTGTTGGCACAAGTATTGTTGAAAGTTAATTTTATTACATGATCACTTGATAGCTCTGCCAGTTCATCATGAAGACGAACTCTTACCTCAGCATTTTGTACGGCTTGCTTATTGAACGGATTGACTACCCACAAATATCCTTAACTGGAATATAATCTGTTGTGACCGTCTCCACTTCTTTTGACCAGCTGGAAGCTCCGGCTGGCTGGAGACCGCGTACACTTAGCCGAATCTTGTCAGGATGGGCCAAGGAGTCGGGTTAGGACGCTAATGAACGCACGCAACCAGTGAAATTAAATATTATATTTATTATATGCCGAATTAAAGAATACAGAATTGATTATAATTTTTAAGAAAAAGACATAACGATAAGACTAGGCCTTAAAAGTGGCCGAAAAGCATACCGATGAATTTAATAGCACGTGGCCGAAAAATGGACTGACCTCGTCCCGTGGCGGTCTTCCGTCTAGCGGCTCTCGGACAAGACTCGCACCAGACTCCAGACAAGACTAACTGTAGGCTCGCTAGCTCAAGGCCTCCACTCCTCGTCTCTCCCCTCCCCTTCTTCTACGTCATATTGCACTGCTCATCAAAATCGCAAGTGCAATTCATATTTTAATTAAAAATTCCTTTTCATTATATTCTAATTTATTATTATTAGGATTTTGGTTTGGTGGGCTCCTTGGCTGGGCCACATCACCCCCCTCCATACAATTCGAGCCGCACCACTCGGCTCGCTGTAAAGTGGTGGCTAATGTGACACTCCACTCATAAGAAAAAATAAATTTTAAAAAATCGCCAAAAATATACTACAAGATTTCCTTAAATTTTGAAAGAAGAAAGAGAAAATACGAACGTGAGGTCAATTCATTGCTGCCAAATGCTTTCAAAGTCCCCATGCGCCTTAATTAAAATTTTGAAATCAGTTAGCAATCTGCAAATAGGTGAAGACAATATAGTCTCCTAGCTACTATTGCCCCTTCTTATTATAAAAATTGATTGATGTAAAACGAAATGAGTGTCCATTTAGGCATTTTTTTTTTTTTAATTTTTACACTGTATTTACCCCCCTTGAATCAAAAAACGAAAACCAAAATAAAATTTTGTTGTGTTTTACCACCTGGGGTGCGCATCTGCGGTCTTAAAGAGAGAAGTGTTCTTCTGTTACTTTCTTTTGATTGCTTTGCTTACAATCATTAAAATTTCAATATTTTATTCAGACTTAAATGATGTATTCAAAATGTATCTGTTATAGGATTAAAAATCACCATGGCTTCATTGTGGGGATGCTCGGTTTCTGCATGGGCAACCTTACAGCACTTTGCTGTTACTCTAAATTGGTGTTTGGTTTGTTAACAATTGAAGGGCACCCTTTGGGTCCCTTCCGTGCCTTGTCCTTTTGGACAAAAGGCACTAGGCCTCTATAACAACTGTTGCTGGCATGATGGTGACATCTTTACATCTATTTCCCCACTACAGACCCGCCCCCGAAATCTACCATGGTGTTATCCTAAGAGAGAAAAAGAGAAAAAAAAAAAAATAAAATTCTACTGTGAAATAGTAACTTAATTATAACAGAAGCACACTTTCTCATGACCCCAGATGCGTTCACAACATTTTGGTTGCGAACATAAAAATAAATATTTCTAATATTATACTTCCCCCTTGTTTTTCTAACTGAATTCTCATTTCGTGTCCCATGATCCCGTTATTAAAAATTCTTCTTAAGTAAAAACATAATTCCTCTTTACAGATTGTTAACTATCTTTTATTTATTTATTTATTATTATTATTATTATTATTTATTTATTTTTTTAATTTGCAACTATCACTTGCTTAAAAAAAATTCTTATAAAACATAATTTTCCATTCACGCGCGTCCCATAATTAATTATTGTACACCGTTATGTCTTTTCTTTTTCAATATTACTAATGGACTATTCCATGGGCTTTGACAAGGTTCAATTATTCCCTTTTTTAGTTGGTCTTGTATTAATTTTTCTACTATTGGTCTCTGCGCGTGTGGTATCCTATATGGTTTTACAAAAATGGGTGGGTGATTGCCCGTATTTATTTGTAGTTCTGCGTTTTTGATTGCCTTCAGGTTATCGCTTGATTCATCGCTAAATATTTCTTTATTTTTCAATAACATTTCCATGAAATCCGATTTTTCTGGGTTCCGTAAATGAGATAGTTTTTTTTCCAGTTCTATTCCGATATTGGAGCCAGTAATGGTTTTGTCCCCTGAATTTAGAATTGTGTTTACTTTGCTTGTCGGTAAAGACATCTCATCCGCGATTTCCAATTTCGCGATAAGTGTACCTTTAGGGATGGTAATGTCCACGTTCGCTAAATTTGCTATTTTATAAATACATTTATTAGACGTCCCCATAGTCACCACAGCAAAGGCGCCTAAAATACCTTTTGAAATGTTTTCCATCGGTTCAATATAAACTTCCCGATTTTTAAGTTCCCTTATGTTTTTTGAATCTGTATATGTCTCATTCCTAGACCCCCGTACCATTAATCTAATAATCATTTCACTGCGCGCCGGTATAATCTCGTTCGCGCTACAGAAAAGTGTATATTTCCGTGATTCTAGGCTTTTATTCAATTTCGAATTTAAGTGCAATAATTTATATATTCCAAATGCTCTTTTTGCCCTTTCAAAATTTCCGATTTGGACGATTTTTTTGGTGTCCGTTTTCCACATTTTTCTTGTTTTCCGTTCCTTTTATTATTTTTAAATTTCGTATTAATGAGTTTCGTCCCCCCGTTTGAATTACTAACTTCCCGTCTGTCCGATTTTATTTTCTCCTCTCTTGTCCCTACCGCGGGTACTGAATTGCCCTTCGAGTTATGGTTTCCCCTTATTTTCCGGCCGTTCGCATTATCGAATCCCGCCATACCTATCGTCGTACTTCCCATAATAATCGTGTTATCTCTCATATTAATTATTACGCCCATTTGTCTTAAAATATCGGTCCCCAGGACAGCCATGTAACCTCCTGGTAATTCGCAAATTTGGAATTTAGCTTTGATTTTGTAATTAAGAATTTCTACTTCATTAGTTTGAGTTCCTATAATGTTTAAAGTTCTTCCCGTTACCCCCTCTACTGTCACCTCTGGATTGTATATTTTTGACTTGGATACGTTTCTATTTACCAGGCTAACCTCGGCCCCTGAGTCTATTAAAATTCGTCCAAATTTCCCTTCGATTTTTCCGAAAACTGCGACATCCGTCCTTTCCCCTTTTTTAATTTTTGTGACTGGGACTATCGCGTGCGCCTTGCTGTGGGGTTCGTATGGGTACCCTCTTAATTTTGGGGATGAGCATTGGCGCGGTAGCTCATCCCTTGCCCATTTAAATTACCCCTATTCTGAGCATGCCCTGTTCCCCGATAATTTTGAAACCTCCCTTGATTATTTCCTTGAGCTCCTCCCCTGGGCCTAAAATTTTGTCCCCACCCTGCATACATTTGATTACTTTGAACCGGGAAGGGTGTTAATTGACCATATGGTACACTCATATATGGCCTAAAGTTTCCCATCTGAAATGCATTTTGGTACGGTTGGAATTGTCTCGGCCCTCCCGCGTTTTGCTGGCGACCCCTACATTCTTGCTGTACATGACCCCTTTTCTTACACGACTCGCAAAATTTCTCGTGCCTACTTGAGGGTTGTTTTATGTCTGGTAGATCTAGTCCCTTATCTAGCAATTGATTCTGGACCTCGTCCATGGTTACCGCAATGTCGAGGGCCCTATTAAATTCCTGTGGGTTTTTACTTTTAGTATAATCCGCGATTTTCCCTCTCAACCCGTTCAAAAAAATGTTTAGTGATCTTTTGTCCGCCTCGCTTTTCGTAAAACGGTCTATTGAATCATTCCCCGTTATTGTGATTAATTTGTCGCTTATGGTTGTTATCCGCGCCGCAAAATCTTTTACAGCTTCGTATTTTCCTTGTTTCAGCTGGCCTAGTTGCTCTAAATAGTACGTTTTGGGCCATGTTTTAGAAAATTTTGCTACGAGAGCCTCCGTAAGTTCCTCGAAAGTAGTAGCGTTTACACACGTCTGGTCCGTCGTCACAAAGGACTTAGCGGGTCCTGTTAATTTAAATTTCAAAACTGTTATCTTCTGGAGCGGATTCCAGTTACTCAGGACCGCGGCCGAATTTATTCTGTCGATAAATTCTGTAATCGACTCATTATCCTTATCCCCAAAAAATGTCGGTAAACCTGAAACTAGTTCTAACCGCGTATCTACTAATTGGATAGACCTATCCGTCATGGAAGCATTTGCCACTTCCATTCCCCCCAATCTTTCCGTTAGAGTTCTATTTGCCGCGGTCAAATCTCGAAGTCGCTCACAAACGACATCAAAGGCCCCTTGGGGTTCAAATTCCTCTCCATCGATTCTAAATTGAGCCGCCATTTTTGCTTTATTTTAATCTATCTAAATTAAAATATTCAAGTAAAGTCTTATGCACTAAACCCTAATTGGTTGCCAGCATAACCATATAAAATTAGTCTACCAACTAAAAATCAATCAATTATAATAACCACTTAAGTTTAATCAAAATTTAAACTTTTTTTTTTTTTAATAATCAATTAGAACAAAAAATTTTTTTTTGATTTTTCCTTTCTCCAAACTTCGGGGATTTGTCCTGAATCATGGAAAATTCCTTGATACGCCTTTCCCCTTATGAATGATCTCTACATTCATACGTTTGGAAGAAAGAGGAAAAAAAAATTAGCCTTAAAAACTTAGACTTAAAAAAAAATTGTACATAGGAGACGAGGTCAGTGAAATATATTTACTTAAAAAAAAATAAAGGAATTTAAATTTTATCTCTTTTTCTAAAATACATAATTTAGAGCGTTAAATTTAGTTAAAATTCAAATAAATATTTGTAATTTCTTACCTGAGTTGCGCTCGCTGTCCTCTCCAAAAACAGAGACGGTCGGATCCCACTTCTGACACCAGTTGTGACCGTCTCCACTTCTTTTGACCAGCTGGAAGCTCCGGCTGGCTGGAGACCGCGTACACTTAGCCGAATCTTGTCAGGATGGGCCAAGGAGTCGGGTTAGGACGCTAATGAACGCACGCAACCAGTGAAATTAAATATTATATTTATTATATGCCGAATTAAAGAATACAGAATTGATTATAATTTTTAAGAAAAAGACATAACGATAAGACTAGGCCTTAAAAGTGGCCGAAAAGCATACCGATGAATTTAATAGCACGTGGCCGAAAAATGGACTGACCTCGTCCCGTGGCGGTCTTCCGTCTAGCGGCTCTCGGACAAGACTCGCACCAGACTCCAGACAAGACTAACTGTAGGCTCGCTAGCTCAAGGCCTCCACTCCTCGTCTCTCCCCTCCCCTTCTTCTACGTCATATTGCACTGCTCATCAAAATCGCAAGTGCAATTCATATTTTAATTAAAAATTCCTTTTCATTATATTCTAATTTATTATTATTAGGATTTTGGTTTGGTGGGCTCCTTGGCTGGGCCACACTGTCAATTGTTCACTGCTTCAATATGAGATGATATGAGTCGGAGAGAGATGAAGTGTCAAGGGATGTGTCACCACTACTCAAAACAAATTCTTTAAATTCCAGAGTAAGTGGAAAATTTTCAAAGTCTTCTTTCTTAATTCGTGTGTTCTAAACAGTAAATTTTTTTATAAATGTTTTTATTCTGTTTTGAGCATACAGAACAGTTTTGTCTGTTCCTTGTAAGTTCAAAATATTGAGGTGTGAGAAGATGTCAACTAAATAGGCAAGTTCCCCTTTTCATCACTGAAAGAACTGGAAAGTTCAGGTTTACTATCAACCAAAAATAGCAACTTTTTTTATTCTAATCCAAATAGCCTACTTAACACATTAGCACGAGATAGCTATCATACTTAGGTATGAAATAGCAAATGTTTGTGCGAATCCATGTGTGATTTTCATAATTCCTCCATATGAAAACAGGACATTTGTTTAATCATGGCAACCGAGCTGGCAGAGAAACGACAATTCAGTTGAAACAATTACGAGTCTTATACCAGAAAATAAACCTCAACCTTCATTTTTCTTTCCAGGGTCTTATCAATTTATTCATGCATTTAAAGTTTGTCCATGAGGCGTTTCTGTTTTAGGTTTCGCTGAGTTTTCATCGTTGAGTTAAACCCTCTGCCTTATTGACAGAATGTTGCTGCAAGTGGTGAGAGCCAGTTTCAGCTTAATTTGTTGCACAAACACATTAAAAATTTGCATCAATTTAAAAATGTTATTCTTGATAAAAATCACCCCCAATAATTAAAATACACCCAAATAATCTAACAAAAAATTGTTAATATGGAACTTGTGTTATGATACCCCTTGTATGGACCACTGGTTCATCTTTTGTCAATCCTTTCCACGAGTCAAGTTCATCTTTCTTTATAGGTTTGCTGAATGATTTCTGTAATTACTAAGTACCTACTCAATTACAAAGTGCAGTTATTACGGTTTCTAAATGTGATATTACAAAGTGAATGTGATATTTCAGTAGAAGAATGTACCTATGACCCAAAATGAAGACTTTGCTATAGATGTGTCATCCTTGAATTAGATTAATAATCTATTTCATGCAAAAAAAAGTGTATCTACCTCACTCCTAAAGTGATTGGAAAGAGTAGGGTTACTAATAATATTTAAGATGTGTAGGTTGTTTAACGTAGTTTTCTCGTGTGTTTATGTCAGTACTTTTTCAACAGATGTGGTAGTGGAATTTGGCTATACCATCTACCAGGATCTATTGTTCTTCTGCAGTATGATCAACAGTAGTTCCAGGTCTCTAGTTGAAAGAGATATAATGGCATTGTAAAGCAGGTAAGGACAGAGTTCATCACTAAACTCTGACCTCCACTTCCATCTTGCCCATTTCCATAGATGTTCATTGTGGTAATAATCTTCTGTGAAACAAAATTCCACTAACTGCAAGCTTTAAAATCCATTTCTAACTAAAAGTTCTACTGTTATTGACGGAATTGCAGTAAATAAGCTTATATTTCTCATCTTCCTAGTCCTGCTATCCAACCTTGGCTAAGCACCAGGTCAATGCTATATTTAAATAAATGTTTAATATAAAATAAAATCTTGTTGAGCACTGTGGTGAAATTCACAATAATGATTCGAATTTGCCCCTAACCACAATCACTATCCACTGATCTGTGGAGTGGGAGGAAGACCAACTACTTGTAAATAAAATTAACTTATTTCAATAGTGACCTAAATAAATGTTTATATTTTAGTAGACATAAATAAAATAAATATAATAATAAAATAAATAAAGTATCAGATCTTCCTTCTAGTTTTAATTTCAAATTCAATGACAACACTTTTTTGAGTTACAGTAGTCGTCCTGCTATAACTTACAACAATATTATTATATTTTTAGCCTTAGTTACATTCACTATAACCATCTGTTTCTTGCAGCATGAAATAACCGGTCGTGCTTTATTTCGTATCAACGAGGGAACACTTCTTCGGCTTGGCATTGAAAACTCTAACCACAGGCAAGAAATATGGAGGGAAATCATGAAATTAAGACTTAAAACTGATATTCTAGAGATTCGCGACTTGGAAAGAAAAGACATCGGAATGTAAGGATGGAACATCTAGTTATTGCAGACCAATAAAACATTTGTTTCACAATAATTATTTATTTGGTTATAAATAATTATTGTGTTAAATATAATAATTTGTGTACATATTTGAACTAATATTTATTTATAAGGTGACTAGTTTACTTTGAATTTTAATATGATATATGTTTCTCAAACAGAATACATATTTAATATTATAAAATGTAATGTTAAAGAAGTCAAAAGTTATGAATTATTTGAAACTTTTGAATCACACTGATGAAATGTGGATACTTGATATGTTCTGTTTCTTTTGTCTCTGACCTATAATAAAGTTACAAACATTGGCTAAGGCTGGGTAAGACATCACTCACTTTATCAAGCTCAGATATTTGGTGATATTTTAATATATCTTTAAAAAAAGAAATTACAAGTTTTACAGTTAACATACATGCTATTTAGTCATTTCTATTCTAATCATTAGTTCCAAGATCCAGTACAGATATTACCCAACAATAACAATCGGTGTACTAAAACATGACATCTATCATAAACTCATTTAATTAAATGTAATCAGCATACCTAATATGAACTGATCTAGTCACATCAGCAGCCAGATCTGTTGTAGTCACTATTTATAGCACCATGGTTGGGTTTTAGATAACTCAGGATCCCTTTGTGTAGGACACAGGTTTATGCTTTGATCATTTCTTGGAATTTGTATATTTTTTAAAGAAAGTTTGATTTCGGGAAACTTCATTATGTCTTCTTGCTGCTTAGATAACTCATTTGTTCATTTCTGACACTGTAAAAGGACTTGTCTCAAGGAATATAGTTGTTAAGCTGATGCTGTTTTAAAAATATTGGCTCTTCCACTCTCATTGTGCAAAGTCTATTATGTCTTTTATTTTTAGGATATATTGCAGGATTTAATATAATTATTTATTATTAATCTTTTTTTTGAGTATTTTACAATGTTAATAATTTCTGTTTGAACAAATTTGTTATGTATCTAACCCACGTTTTATTTACATGGAACATTTTTATTATTATACATTTTTCGGACATTTGCCATCATTTGTGTGTTAAAAATCAAAACATGACGTTTCTTAGTAAAATTAATTTTACTTCTTACATAGGCTTAGTTTCTAGTTTCATGTTTCTTTAATTTTTAGTCACTTGATAACGGGAATTGATTCTTATTCCCGAAACGTCATGTTTTGATTTTTAACACACAAATGATGGCAAATGTCCGAAAAAATGTATAATAATAAATTTGAACTTCCATCATTAACAAATAACTTCAAACATAAACATGTTTTCTAGCCTATGCATTACAGAATATTCAAATTATTCTCCATACAATATGCGATTAAGTCAAATTTTGGTTAATCTATGAACAGACTAATGCTGGTCAGATTGCAAAAGTGTGCAAACATTGTCAATTCTACAAAAACATTTTATTTTCTCAGGAGACTATTTAACATTTTATTGAAACACATTAGAACTCAAATAAACTTAATCTGTTTTATAAAATTATGATATTGGCTCTTTTTGCTAGTGAATGTTGGAACAAGTGTGTTAAATGATATTACATTAATATAAATTAAGCTGTGTGTGAATAGATCTTCATTGTATAGTAATGTAGCAATTAAATGTTACATATTTATTTATATGTATAAATTGTATAGGAAATGAAAGATTTAACATATATACATTTTTATTTTTAGCTTTAAACAAATAATTTTAAATTTCTTTTGAATTAAAAGAGGAAGAAAGAACCTGCTATAAATAGATTTCAAAAAGTAGTTGTAAAACACTTCAATATATTTTTATTATTAATATAGTTTCATATTATCCATTGTACTTAATGTTTATGATCTGGGTTTTAGCCATTTGTTTAATATTGTTTCTCATTTTTATATATTCTAGGCGGCTACTGTTTTAATATACTATATATATACACCGGTTATTGTACAAAAAGAACCAACAATATAAGGAGAAATTAATACATGAAGTGAAGTTTGTATAAATGAGATAGATGATTGGCTATTTGTTAATGGTTTAAAATTGAATATTATTAAGACAAACATAATGAATTTTTAGACTTCAACGTCGAAAGTTGATTTGTTATATGTACAATTTAAAAAATAACTTCTTAATTGGAAAAAACTGATGCCAGATTTTTGGGCGTACAGATCACGATACAAATTGGAAAACATATATAAAGATTCTAATTAAGAAATTGAATATAGTCTGTTTTCAAATGAAATTTTTTTTTTAATGTCACAGATATTAAAACCAAAATAACTGTGTACAGTTATTTTTTCCCGCAAATTAAATATGGGATTATACTCTGGGGAGACTAAGGAAGCAAACAATATTTTTATGATTCAAAAGAAATATCTTAGAATCATGTTAAAAAACCTAAATTTCACTCTTGTAAAGAATTATTAAAAGATTTCGAAATTTTAACGTTACCATCTCTTTATTCGTTTGAAGTCTTATGTTTTGTGCACTGTCACAAACAGTTATTTGCAGAAAATTGTATGCACCATAATTATGGCACAAGGAGCAGGGAAGCAATTCACAGGCTTACCCTGCTGGAAAGGAGTCCTTTATATAAGGGCATCAAATTTTAAAATCAGTTAAACTCTACATTTGACACTAGAAATATCACTATTCAAAAAAAATCAACTGTTGCTGGAGAAAACATAACACAAATGATATCCTACAAGATAGGAATCTTTTATAATGTGTAATGTATTTTATAGGTAAAATTATCAATCATGTATATATTTGTTACTGTTACATTTATTGCTTTTGTTTGGTATTGTTATGTATGTGAATGCAATGTGCTCTTCTGTATGTATGTGTAGTTTTAATGATATTTAATGTTTATTTCTTGGACAAACTAAAAAAAAATGTAGAAACGATTAATGGACTGATATGATCTATTGTGACTAATTTTATTCTTAGTCATAATTTATCACATTAACCCGTAATATTGGTTATTTTATACAATAACCTGTGATTGTGCATATTAACCGGATTTATTAAATTAACAGTAATTATTGAGTTTTTGAGATTATTTTTGAAAAAATGTATAGGTAAATAAATTTAAAAAATTAATAAAAAGATTAAAAACATCAACTATATTATTTGTCTAAAATTTACTAATTGTTAATAATTATTAATTAACAATTATTGAAGTATGCAGTTTATAAAATGTATTTTAAAACCAGTGTTTTATATTGTTGGTGATATTATGTAAATAAATTTTTTATATATTATATTCTTTGTAAGTTTACCTTTTATATAATAAACAATTATTGTTTTATGCTTTGCTCTTTTAATTTTATAAACAAAGTTGATTTTAAATCATACGTAATGTGTTTGTGAATCCACATGATCAAATCTTAAGTTTATGACAGTTTTAGTTGTTTTATTAATGACTATATTAAAAAAAAAATGCAGAATGTATTGTTTAAAAACAATATTGTCTGAACACAATAAGCGTTTAATCAATTGACAGTCTAATCGCATTTAGTGCTGTATAGGACATTTTTATGCTTTCCAGTAGGAAGTAGTTTTGATTATTGATTTTCCACTAAAGTGTACGGTAAATTTTCATGCTTTTAAAAGTTTTTAGACAACCATTTAAATTTAAAAAGTTTTTTTTTCTTAAACCTTCCTTAAATCAGATTTATACAAAAATACAGATTATCCAAATGTAATTTATTGTCTTTACAGTTTAAATGGCTGAAGTAAATTTTTCATGCAATTTTTATTAAAGATACGGTTTTTATTTGAATTAAAGGTGATCTAGTTGTGCAGTTGAATCTCAATGTTTTAAAATTTCAAATAAAATAAAAACCTCATTAATATTGTACAAAAATTGATAATATATATGAATAAAAAAAAAAGTTTCTATCCGATTTCTAGTAAACTTTCTATTTTATTTCAATGATTATTTAGACGCTGGACAAATAATTAGTACTAGCTTCATTTTTACTGAAAAAATAGCTGCATTAATAATTAGTAGATTCCAATCCTGCCTTATTCACTTTTAACACAATTACTGATTGTGTTAACATTGTTGGTGATATATATATATATATATAAGTTGTTATATTATTATTTATTATATATATATATATACAGTATATATATATATATATATATATATATATCAAATAATAGTTGTTTAGAATTATGTCTGCTAGAAAACAAAATTTAATTTAATCCTTTCTACATCTTGTTTTGATAAGGAGTTATCCCATTCTATCTATGCCGCCTTTTTTGTGTGCAAATTTTAAAATCTGAGGAACAGATAGAAATATAAACTCAATTTGCTGTGAATGCTTGCTAATTGATGTACACTAATTGGTTAATTAATCCACCATGGTAGTTTTAAGAAAGTGTTCTAAGCCTGTTGGTTTTAACTTTAAACGTAATTGTGGGTGCCCTTACAATTATATATATTTTTGACTAGTGCTTATACTAATTATGTTTATCAATTTTAGTTCTACTTTGACTAGAAACAATGTAAATTGGCTCCATCATTGTCTAGACCTTTGGGTTACAATTGTTTCTGTACAAATAAATCTAGTATCAGTAGTTTGCTAATAATATACTTTGGTGAAAGCTGTGGTAGATGGGGGTATGTGTTTAATTTTGAGTCATGTTGCACAATACATGTTATCAGCTTAAACCTATTGATGTTAGTACGCTCTGGTACTAGAAGTGAAAATTTAATATAATACTAGTCCAACACACAGCAAAGAAACGTATGAGTAAAGACAGGTTTGTACACATATTGCACAATATTTCTAATCAGACAAAATGATTGCTAGACGATGGTGCAGATTGGCAGCAAGGTCATAAATCAGTACACTTTATATGATAATTAAGCTAACTATCATAATTCACTACAGTAAGGCCCCCCCCCCCCCACATAATGTAAGGCCACTGAATTCAATTTAGATGTCTGTAGATATCTAGATTGTTATAATAATATTGTGATTGACACTCACTGTCAGGTTATCATTTTGAAAATAGGTAAAGCAATTTTTTAAAAAACACTGTTACTACTTACTTCATGGAAGGTGTTTCTGGCATCAAGTAATGCCAACTGCATGATATCTGTCATATCTAGTTTGATTGTTTTTGTGCTTGGTTCTCCATTTTTTCTTTGGCAATGATGACTGCAAGATTTTTCACTTTTAAATAAAAACAACCTTAACATGACTAGGTCAACAAAGTAAAACAAAAACTGAAAATATACGGAACATTATACTAAAGACAATTTTGAATAAGAGAGAAAGCGATGGTAGATGGTAAGTAAACTTTTGTTTCTTGTTTAAAGGTGAACAATTTGCAGACTTCATCACCTTATAAAAAAAAAAAATAAATAAAAAAAAAAATAATAAAAAGAATACAAAATAACAATTCCTAGCTCTTGAATAGTCTAATTGTGTCAGCATCAGAAGAGAACAAAGAGTTGGTTAAGATAGATCTAATACGAAAGATGAAAGAGGTGTCTAACCAAAAACTAATTAGATAGGCTATAGCGCTTTGAATGGCCTATTCCCAGACACCATCAATTTGAAGAGTTCTTGAGAGGTATTAAATTTAATGGTGTGTTAATTTAAAAATATTGAGTTTCTTTCTGGCGATATCGTTCTTTTGATTTGTTGTAAATGATGAGATACTTCGAGAAAGTCCCACTATCTAGTATATCTGGGATGAATGTTTTGTGTGTGAAATAAAATGAGTAAAAGTCGTTATAACACACATCTGATATGAGATTCATGACAACTTCCATGCATACTGCTTTTGTAGAAAACAAATAAAAATACATTAGTAAATTTTAATTGGTTGAAGACAATATAGGGAGAAAAGATTTTATCATAATATGCCCTGCATTATTAGTTTTGTAATTATGAAAGGAGGAAGAAAGTTAACTAAGTTTATTAAAACATCTCTCATTAGAGAATAGGAGAGCTTACGTTTACAGACAATAAAAGAAAATACATTTGAAAATGTGAGATCTGACAGTTTATGACAAGAAAAAATAGAAATTTTGATAAAGCTGAGATTGGAGTTCTTGTGAACCATGGTGCAAATAAAGCTTTTGGTAATGGACAGTCATAATTCAACAATATAATGGTATTTAGGGAACAAAATAGAATGTTTTAGTATGCATTGAAAAGAATAATGTCTATGTTAATCTTCTAATTGTATAAGACTTGAGAGTCTAAGAAAGACATTGCAATGACGATTGTTAAGGTATTTTTTAAAATTAATTTCTTTATTTCATTGTTAAAACATTTAATGTGGACTATTCTGTATCTTCAAATTTAGTAAAAGTTACCCAGTTGTTGCCTAAAATTAGTAATAAATCTTAGAACTAAAACCGTAATATACTGAAAGATTGAACAGAAGGAAAGCTTTATAAGAATACTCGTGTTCATGGATGTCAACTGTGAGTGAGATGTCCACTAGTTTTAAGATCTGGAAGGGAGAGAAGATGATATAGGCACATATATGGATTTATACCATTCTTTACAATCTTTCTTTTTACATTGAAGACCTGACCAGTATAGAGTGGAGAGTGATAAATGAAGATTTAGAAAAGACTGTCACAAACTCAGGATTTTGTCTGAAGGTAATCCAATTTTAAACGTTTGGAAGAGTAAATTTTTGTAACTCTACCACTCTGTTGGCAACACAATGATACAAAGGTGAGTGCAACCATGTAAGCACAATAGTGGTATCACACCAAGCAAATACCTATGCCATCTGGGGACAATATTGTGAAATAGCGTACAAAAGTTTAGTCGATACAGAGCTCTAAATGGAGGAGTGAAATATATTTGAGGTCCTCCTTTAATAATAAGGAATAGGTAAATTTTTGGTAACATTATTTTGTGAGTCAGCATATCGTAAAAATAACACCTGTATAGCCTGTTTCACTGCTATTGCAGAAGCTATGAATGTGTATATTTAAAGCTTTGAAGAGTTTAGGAAGCCAAGGGATTTTGAAGTGTAGTAATGATGGTAACTGCTAAAGAAAAAAATATTTCCATTTGACACTGTTAGTGTTTCAATCTATTGTACGAGGATATTGGTTCAGAGTACTACAGGTGTAATCCATCCAATTGGATCATAGTTATGTGCTCTCAGAGAGAATGGAGGTTTTTGTGAGATTTATTGAGAATATCTCAATTACAAATGACAAAGTACCTTCATTAGGAATCCATTAAACTTAATAATGACTACCACCTAATGATAATCACTACTACTAATAGTGATTTACTAGTAAAGTTTGATCAGAATTTCTAAAGTATAGAGGGGGTTTCATTTAATTAATTTTGGTCTTTTCTAAAATTTAAGTTACTTAATTTTTTTTGACCCATGATGTACAAAATATATTTTTCAGCAATGTAAATACATAATTGTAAAAAAAAAAATATTGGAGAAGAAAAACAATGTGCCAATACCAATGTCATAAACTATACTAAATACCACTGCAACCGAGAAGACAGCACAAGACTGAAAAGAAGATCTTACCCAAAAATGTATATTCAAAATGAAATTTATTCTTTTATAAAAAATAAACAAATTAAACATTAAATTTAAAATGTTTTGAAAATATTTACTAAAATCATATTATAATAAACACATTAAATTGTAGAAATTTGTAGAAGTGCTTGTTAGAAAAAACCTTTATACAAAGTTTAAAATTTTAGACCAAATGGAGTTTAGGTAAGGTGTATTAAAAAACAACAACTTAAAGAAAATAACTAAAGAAAGGTAACTTCGATAAAAAGGAAAACAAAATTCAATACTTAAATATTAAAAAATACAAATTAACACTGGGAAGAAATAAAACCATAAACAGAATCAAGTAGTTTACTGTACATCGCTAAAGTCAAAATTGTTTTACAATAGCTTACATTGTAAGCATTTGATATTACTTAAAAATAGGTGTAATATGTACTCATGTCATTCTACATTATTGCATTAAACAACACACATGATTCATTGAATTAAAGACATAATCTAAAGGAAATCACAAGAACATGGTACAACTTCAAGTGCACATAAAGTCACTCCTTTGGATATGACTTAAACTACAACCAATACCTGTAGATCTATGATAGAATTTTATTAACACACTGAAAACCACCAGCTTTGATTTTTAGTTGTTGAAAAAATGCACGATGATTATAAATTTTATCTCAAAGTGTAAGTGAATATGTTCTTGAGAATCACTGATGATGCTGTCTATTAGGGCAGTGAAACATGCTAGACGACTGATTAAATTCTGTAAGTACATAATCTAGAAATTTGTATAATACCACATGAGGAAAGCTGATTAAACAGTTATTTACAAATATCTACAAAAAAATATACAATATTACAAAATATTACATTAAATTCTTTGGCATCATCACCACGACTCATTACAAAAGATTTGATACACATTTTTGAAAACTACTCTTCATACAAAGTTAATGGATTGTAAAAGAGATGCACCTTAGAATATAACTTATGTTTAAGGAAAGACCAATATTGTTTTATTAATAAAAAAAAAGACTATCATTTGTGTTTAAATGATATTGTCAAATATTCAAACTGGTAATGTTTTTGAAACTGAATTTGAAACCGCTGAGGAGAATATCCTGGTAAAAAATAAAAGTCCAGTGTGTCCTCCAGGAATGTAGCTTATTAAGAACCAGAGTAAAGCTATCAACTGAGCGACTGCGCTCAAAACTGTTAGCGGTGTGCTACTGATAACCAGTGAGAAATATAATGTTGCTCCCAGAGTACCAATATAACTTGCTGTGAAACCTAACCTTTGCCTTGAGAACAGATGTTTTAAGTGGTTCATTGGTCCCCATAGAAATGAAAAACTAGAAATAAAACTGAACAATATTATATAGAAAAGCACACTTCATATTGTTATAAAACTAAGTAAGGTTTTATTATTTTTTTTATATTAATGGCTTTCAATTTTTGTTAACATTTCTATACATTAAAACTGTTATTTGATACATCATTTGAGTGTAAAAACTGAATGCTCAAAAATACTGCAGAAGTACAAATCTTCTAAAGTGTTTTATGTATAAGTTTGGAAATGTACACACAAGACACTTGTTTCATTTTTAGCCTCCAACCCACTCTTAATTTATACCTAAAGTAGTTCTTATATTAATTTTATTTGTTGCAATAACACTAAACTTTATATTTTTCAGTTTTTAGAATGCCCTCTACTTTCGTCTTCATCAGCGAATAATTTAAATAAATGATAAAACAACATTACACTAATCTTCCCACACATTCATCCTCAAAACGAAAACATAACATTTGTCGTTATTATAACAAAAAGTCTCTTATAATATTTCATACATAAAAAATAGTAATTTTCCTTATTAGCAAATTTCTCCCCATGTATTTTTTATTGGAGATAAGTTGGTACAGAGGCACCCTCCTCCCTATCAACTTTTTTGAATTAAAAACCAAAATGTTGGAAAGATTTTTATATATTGAAATAGGCTTGCTTCAATTAAAATTGTAATTAAGTTTTTAATGTTAACAGTTAAGGTTAATTCCTGAACTGTAATTTTATTTTATTTTCGATTTAGAACGAAGATATACGTCATTAATCTTAATATATCATATAAATTTGAACAAAATTAGTAAAGCCAATTTTGAAAAATTAGATCTTCAACAGCTCTATGCGCAATGTTTAGAGTTTTTACTAATTACTCTCAAACTGGCATTTATGGGAGATAATGACCAATAGTTTTGGTTAGATTCATACAGGGAATATTTTAGCTAAATTTAGATAAAATCGTTGGAGCCAATTTTTAAAATTAGTCAATTTGATTATTGAAAAAAAAAGGAAGGAGGAAAAACTTGATAAAATATACCCACATACAAAAGTTGATAAACATCGATCCATTCGTTTGGACTATAGACAGACAAACCGATAACTTTCAAAATTTCAATTATCATTTTCCCTAAATTTCGTGACAGACAGACACTATGAAAGTGGTTTCAAATTAAAAAGAAAAATTCAACAAATTTAAAATGTTTAATCTACAATAGTATTGGAAATTTGCCAAACACACTACATTGTTGGGTTCTGCATAGAGTGTAACAACAAAATAAAATCTACTTCATCATCGTATGCTTGAAAACATCTGCATAACTTAATAAACTTTTAATATTTATTGCTATTATTTTCTCACAAGAAAGTCTTGAATATATCGCATGAAAACTAAGAGATTATGAAGAATTCAATATAAATAAAACGAAATATTTCCCCATTGAAGGAGACATGTTTAATATGCACTGACAAAGTAACTGCATGTAGTGAATATATTTACCGAGGAGTAATAATAGTTAAAAGTAAAGTGATTGAAATTTAGGAAATTTGAACAAAAGTCAGCAGAGCAATAATAGTAATAATAAATTGTTTGAACAGTACATTCTAGAATAAAGAAGTAAGAAAACAACAGAAAAGTATATATGACACCACAAGAAAAAACAGTTTATTGTATTGGTTCAAAACAGTGTCATTCAGAAGAAAATTAGAAACAGTACGGATAGATATTTTAGATCAATGAGGATATCAAGAATGGGAATGGAAGGAATATTATTGGATGATGATGATGATGATGAAGGGATACAAGCACGTTCAAAGAATATTTATAATATTTCTTAGTTATTAAGAGAAAAATTGTGTTAAGAAATAATGGACCTATAATGTACAATGTATTAGATGGGGTTCAAATAACTTCTCACATAAGAATTAATTATATCTAATTTACATATTTAAATTATATATATATGTAAAATATGTATATTAAATATGTAAATTAGATATAATTAATTCCTATGTGAGAAGTTATTTGAACCACATATAATACATTATATATATAAGAAATTTTATTTGAATAGGCATTGGGAGAGTGTAATGAAATTTCATGACCAATTGGAGTTACCGTTTCCCTTCGTAGGCGTGTCTCCCAATGTTATTATTTTGGCAGCGGAAATATTTTCACAACGTTACTGTCCCTTGATTTTGTATTCTAATAAATTCTTCTGAATTTTGTATGCATTTGTACAGACCTTCCGGATGCCTATAGTTTCATTTTATACTTAAGTCCGTTTGTTCGCTCAGTTAAGGTTTAGTACATTTATAATTTGTTTTGGTGGCTTCTGTCTGGAACGTGTTAGATTTTCGCCTATACTTTTGCATTTCAATGTTGAAAATAAATCTTGAATCGTCGTGTCATGTCTATAATAAAATTTTCTGGTATATATTATTTAATTTAAAATGATTTTGAAGTGGTTATCAGGGCCGAATATGTCAGGAAATATTTCTAATTGATCATTTCGAGGTGAGGAGTCTGGAAGCGTCGTGATGGTCAGTTGTTGGACTTTAAATAACTCTGATGGAAAGTCAAATATTTCATTGATTTTGGTATTCGCTATTTAGATGAAAATTATGAAATGTTGCATACTCTATATATTTGTTATAAATACATTTTATAGATACCATTTTTTAAATAATTAATAATAACTGACTAATATAAAAGATGAAGTTATAAATTCATATTAAAACTACAAATGTTGTAAAATTATATCATTTCCAACATTTGGCTTGGACAAGACATTGTTAATTGTGATAGATTAATAAGTCTAAGGATAGACTTGACTTACCTACAAATTAAAAATAAGCTGCCAAGAGTATAGAGTAATGCAAACTTCCTTGCTTTGAGAAGGAGTACTGGAATGTAGAGTGAAGAAAGACCAAAGCAAAACATACCCATTACCACACAGAAACAGAAACCAGTAACTCTCTGCAGTTTGCTCTGTATCAAACAAATTAGATAATACATACTATAACAATTACCAAAAATGTAGGTCTATTTAAGATTTATCTAGCTTACATAAAAGATTAACTATTCACTGCAAATAAATAAATAAATATATATTTCAGTCAAATACAGAGTGGCACACGAAAAACCGGCACTATAAAAAGTTATTGTTTAATAGTTTTACCGCTAATCTAATGTTATATTTTCGTAAGAGAATAAAAGTTTGTATAGTTGAATAGATAACATTTAGTGTTTACTATGCTTACAAAACTGTACAATTATTACTTTACACTAAATGAACTTTCAGAAATTATTTAAAGTCAATGTTCCATATGTTATCTATCCGCATCCAAGTAGAGTTGTGCATGTCGAAGCATGTTTTGAAAACACTTTTTCCAACACATGCTGAGGGATGTTAGCAATCTCATCATTCATGTTAGTTTTTATATCTCCAAGAGTTCTTGGATTGTTATGGTAGACTTGTGCCTTTAAAAATTTCAAGGAAGTAGTCATAAGGTGACAAGGCGAGAGAACGGGGAGACCACAAACCCTTGCAAATGGTTCTGTCTTGTGTAAAATCTGTACATATCCTAGCCAGTGACCAATACGACTTATGTCAAGTTGTTCCATCTTGCCGTAAGTAGGCCCAACACAATTCTTGTGGAGTCAATTGAACAGAAAATTCATTATAAAGTTACAAGTAAACATTGGTATTAACAGTTTAATTAAAGAATATGGGACGGATTATTCTGTTACCAGAAAGAACATAGCCTACCATACACCAACTTTCAAATTGTGCAATGCTTCTGACACAACTCATGTGGATTTTCTGTGGCCCAATGTCTTGTGTTTTGGGAGTTTACATATATATTGACATATGGAACCAAGCTTTGTCCATTGAAAAAAAGATGGATCAATATTTCCCTTAGCAACCAACATCCTCTAGCCAACCAATTACAGTAATTTACATGTCGTAAGGATTCATTCCTAAGCCATGAAGTTGACAACCTGCAAGAAATTTTACATTACTTAGTTAGACTTCGTGATGACTTGTTGGACCTTCTTTCAAATTCATACTACTATGTCTGCCACAACTTCCGGTGTTTGTACAGTCGGGTTGCTATTTTTCTTTGCGTCAACAACAGAACCAGTTACATGCCACTCTTTAAATAATTTCTAGATTGTTAATTTTGCTGGAAATTTCCAAGAAACATTCCATAAAAACTGCCATGAACCACTTTAATTGAAGATTGTGATCAAACATATTCTTCAACAATAAACACCTCTTGGTCAATAGTTTCTTTAGACTTGACTAAGAGCCAGATGCACACTGATCATCTGAGAGCATGCTACACAGTCACTATAATGCAAGAGTAACAACTATTGCGACTCAGAAACCAAAGTTGGTTAAAGAGATTCAGGTTACTCTGTACTATATTTGGGCTGTGTGCCACTCTGTAGGCTACTATTTACGGTTCATACTCATGGACATACATAGTGCTTGTAAATTTATTGACAATAATGATGCCACATTTGCATATAAAAAAGACTAACATCTTGCATGATAAAAACATTTATTAGTTTAACTTTTCTTTGAAAAGGAAAAATATTTAATGTACGTCTTGTATTTGGTTAACAACTAGCAAAACATGTAAAGATATGATAAATGTAAAAAGTGGAAACAATTAATTTTCACATCTTTATTAGTTCATGAGAAAATTGTACATAAATAGTAATGATTTACCAATCTGTTTTCTTACAGATATTATACAATATCTGTTATAATCAGTGATTTCATCCCTGTGTTGATCTGAGATGTGATTCTCACCATTTTCGCTATAGGCAGGTTTCCGACACTGTAGCCAACATGTCTCTAACAGTGATCTAGCTCTTATTTGAAAAGCTGTTGAGTTTGTCTAGCAATGTGGTAATATAGAAAATTGAATGACTATTGTGATTGTGTTCTCAACTAGTACCTTTCACAGTGTTATTCTTTTAGATTATGTTAGGACTACATTGTACAAAAGAAGTTTGGTTCCGGTTTCAATTAAACATGATTTTTGCTAGGAACTGTTTAACAGAGGTCAAAGTGGGGCTAGATATATTAATGCAACAAGAAATCATAAATAAAATACCACAAAAATAGGTTAATTTATACAAATAAAATCAGAACATAACTAAAATTACATGACTTACTTAATGAAGTAAAAATATGAAACAATTCTAAAGCATAAAATGTGTACCATAACAAATATTTGGTGCCCAGGACAAGTTAGCTTGGTTTTACTTACATTTCGAAGTCATCATTTAAATTTTATGGGTACCTTAATATGTATGATAATGTGATATTTTTACGATGCTATGATTATGACTCGGTGACTATTCAATTTCAGTCTTGTATTGAATTTAGCAAAGGATTAAATCCTTCCTTTCCATAAATATAGGAAGAAAACAAGCAATATACATTTACGAATAAAAATAATCTCTGTTTAATATAAGGTAAAATATACAATTTGCGACAGGGGTGCTATTGTCAGTTAGAATAATATCTTAAACAAATTTTGGTAATTGTTAAGAATACTGTGATCAAGATAATGCCCAACTTTATTATTTTCTTAAAGACGTCAATTCTTAGGTAATTGTTTACTGTAGCAACCCAATTTTGATTTTTGTTTTCTTTGTTATTTAAGGTTTATATAGGTTTATTTACACTTATTTACACGTAGGTCAAGTAAGGTGGCATATATATATATAGCTACCTTACCTGACCTTGTAAGGTAAAAACAATTTGTGTACAAACATTATTGGATAGTTCCTATATACTATTATTGGAATAGGTTTTAATGTGTGTGAACCTTAACCTAGAAAACTTGAAATTATGTTGTTTTTTCCATGGATAACATTTTTGCTAAAAAAAAAAAGGTTACTATTCTTATGAAGACAGGTGTGTAGTAAAAAAATAAAGGGGGAAAAAATATCTAAATAGGGATGCTACAGTAAACAATTAAACCTACCCCTAATTCTTATATCCACTGAATAAGAAAATTAAAAATCATGTCCATAAATAAATAGGTGAACTCAAAGTCAAGTAAGTGATGTTAACTTACTCCTTCACATGCACAGAATACATAACAACTTGGCCAAACCTATTCGTGGAGTGATAAACATTACACATTTAACTTAACTTGACCTGATTAACCTTCTAAACACGTTTCCCTCAACATGTAGGATATATAGGCTACTAACATGGAAAACATTGACTTTAAAAGTAATAATATGGTCTCACTGTTCTTAACAATTACCCAAATTTATTGTTTTATCCTTACAGAGGTTGATTGTACATGGGTGGAAGCTACTGATTTCAATGTTTTATAATTTCATTCATAGTTAGTTGCTGCAACCTTGTTCTCACATGTGTGGCTTGTGAATATTAGTTTACCCCAGTTAAGTTAGGCTGAGTTTTTACGGAAAATGGCTTTGCAACTTTCTTCTGCTAAAACTAGTTTGGTTCAATCTAAGTTATGTAGGTAAATATCGGTTGAAGTACCTCGTCCTCGGATTTTTCTATAAAAAAATATGAAAACAAGTATTTACCTCGTACTCAAAGGATCAGATCATATTATTTGTCGGAAGAAATGTTTCAAGTCCCAAAATGAATAGTTAAAAGAAAATGAGATTTATAAAAGTACGAAATCCAGCTAAGCCTACGTAGTAATGTATAGAGCCGAACTAACCTCAAAAGGCCTGCAAATCGTCATTTTAAATATCTTGTTTTCGACAGAAATAACGGATTTCTGTAATTCAAAAGTGAAATGCGATTAAAAGAATGATATAATTATTGCAAAAGGAGGTAGGAAGAACATGAATTGCTTACATTTAGTTAGTAAATAGCAATGACAGGAACACTACATATTTTACCAAAACTTGTAACATGTTCTCAGCAAATTATATGGATTGCAAAATTGTTGGTTTAGATAGTTTTGTAAAATCTAAATACAATTAGTAAAGATCATTAATTAATTACAAATAAATAAAAATATAACTGTTGTAAAATTACCAAATACATATTTTAAAGACATTTGATTTATGTTAAGTTTACACATTAACCATTAGGGGCCTAGAACAGTTTCTGTTAGTTTGGTCCCTATATTACAGTAGGCCTACATATAAAAATTGAAAGTGTGAATTGTAAGATAGCCTACTTATTCCTTACAAATAGACTTTATTTAATAGACTAAGGTTAAAGATATTCCTAATATATCCCCACTCAAGAACTCAGATTTTTACACGTGTCCTTTTGCAGAGTGGGGGGGGGGTAAAATAAATTAATGGAGCTGCTTTTGACATCAACAAATTCTTAAGCTTGTATACAAGCCTTAGAAAAATTAACCATTCAAAACATAACCTACCATAGCTGGACAACAATCTTTTTCTGCTCTTGAGTACCAACCATCTGGATCATCCATTGTTTCATTTCTTTTAAACCAATTACTCACTTTCGGGAGTGACGCTGAAATAGGATTGACAGTTTTCAATAATGGTTTTGTATCATGATTTCTAGCAAGATATTCATCCAATTCCAGCTTTATACCAGCCATGTCTTCTCAAGTTCAACTTTAAGACTGACAGCTCATAGATAATAAAATGTACTACAATTTTGACAGCAATCAAAATATTTCGTTACTTCTTTTTCATTCATAAAGTGCACTGAGTTCTGGTACTACAAGTATAATCTTTTTTGATTGGTTGGTTATTCATAAAACACGTCATTTTATTTACCCTCGGCCCATATGATAGGAAGTGAATTTCGTTTGTTTATATTTTACGTATATTATATGCTCGATTACGACCTCAAACTTATATTAAAATGTACATAACACTAAAATAAACAAATAAGAAATCTTAAACATTCATATAAGTACATTATAAGAAGAAATAATTTCAGAAGGACTCTTTTATATTGCTGCAATATTGGAAGAAAATATATTTCCACAAAATGATCTGCTTTGGGTTCTGCGTCTATTGATGTATATTTCGTTAAAATTAAAATGTATTAACATTGTTAAACCTTGGTATTTGTTCATGTTACTATATCCAGTAAGTGCTGTTAATTAGTGACCGAAATATCAACTAAATTCAATTTTTTGAGGTTTTCCCTACCTGGATTCTGTCCCAGGTAGGGATTTGCTTCGCTCTTCGTGCAGTTCTGTTTTTTTCCCCATATCTTCTCGACACGTCCATGGAAAAAGCTTTCCTGAATCCTTGTCTTACGCGATAGGAGTACTAACAAGGGGAAGGTGGTTTTTAGTAAGTAAGAATCTCACAACTATGGGAAGATCTAATGTCTCCCTTGGTCTTATAAAGATTTTCCACATTTTCTACCAAAAAAAAAAAAAATAAATAAATAAATTAAAAAAAAATAATAATAATAAACTAAATACTCCATGTCAAGGAAGTGCTGCATTCTATATTCACACAGCTGTACTAGCCTAAACTCTATCCCATAAAATGTATTTAGAAAAATGAAAATAACTCAGAATTTAATCAATATCTTCAATTTAGAATTAAATTCTGCATCTTTTGATGTAAATATAACATACAATTCGAAAAATATTTTTTTGGCGTTAAATAAAAGACACTCCTTGCGATTTTAGAAAAGTTTTAAATTGGTCATATTTAACAAATAATTTCCCAGAATCTATAAAAAATATGTTCAGTTTGAAAAAAACCCCAAAAATCTGAATTTTTGTCTTTATGAACAAAAATATTCAAATCATTCCGACTAATACTTACTGAGCTATAAACGTTGTAAAAGAGGGTTGCAAGTGACAACAATGATTGTTAAAAACAGTCATTTTTTCATCGAGTTTAAACTGATATTTCTTCTAAACAGAGATTAAAAAAGATTTCTTTAGAGAATGATGTCCTTTTCATTTTGCAGAGATTAACCACAGCTCTTTGGGTTAAAATAAAGAAGTTTTTACTTAAAACTACCAAGCCGTACAATTTGGACGGAAGACGAGCAATAATTTTTTCTGTCCTTAGAAGTCACATTTTAACAAATTTTCATTAAAACCGTTAGAACCATTTTGGAGTAAATAGATATTTTTATTTTTAGTCACATAGCAGCTATGCATTGTTATATATATATATATATATATTGGAGTAAATAGATATTTTTATTTTTAGTCACATAGCAGCTATGCATTGTTATATATATATATATATATATATATATATATATATATATATATATATACACTGTACCTCTAGATATGACAAAAAACCTTGATATATGGCAAAGTAAGTCCACATTACAAATTTCAACAAAATTGGTTCATTCGTTTAAGCTGTTTGAGTGCTGTACTAACAACAAGCGGACTTGATTAGAAAACCAATTTTTTGAACCTCAAAACAGTAACAGTAATCCGTGAAAAACGTAACTTTCAATTTTCCCCAGTCTTAGAATATTTAATAGAGTAAAACTAGACGATTCACAGCTGATTTCTAGAATAGTCAATAAATTATTTAACCCATCATTAAACTTAATCTTTCATTAAATCATCAATTTCAGTTTCTAAAATATTTATTTCTGCTGATCGACTGTTAAACTCTCATAATTTAAAGTCCTAATATCGGCCAATTAAATATTTAATTATGGATTAAAGTTGGGTTGTGTATTTTTTGTTGCTGTAACATATTTTAAGTTCTTTCTGATTTAATTACAATTTCAAAATATTGTTTTGAATTTTGCATGTGATTTTATTTAGTGTTTATTTTTAAATATTTATGAATAAATTGTATTTATTGCACTTTTGGTATTCACAAGTATTTTTAACCAAATTATCTACTGACATAACCTAAAAATTAATTCACGAGTATTTAATTATCATAGTACTGTAATAGTTCAGATGAAGTATTAACAGAAGTTATTTCGTTATTTCAGAACTTACAATTATTCATTTAATCATTTTTCGTGTGAAGAATTTTTAAATTTAGGTTCATTACGCCTAATTTCAAACTCTGTCCTACACAGCTGCCAGAATGATGTCCCGTCTCCCAATGGATAAACTGTTGATTATACTAAGATTTTATGAAACAGGAAGCTTTCAACAGATATTTAGAGACTTTGTATATGTGCATAAAACTTAGTCTCTACTATTTCCAATATTATAAAGAAGGTTACAAGTCATGTAGCCTTATTCTGTAAACATTTCATAAACATACCTCAAACTGAAGAAGAGTTAGTAATAACTCAAAATAAATTTTAAATTAGTTTCTCCTTTTCAATATCATTGATGTTCTGTAACTGAAAAAAATGATTCATTGTTAAAATCGTCTGTTTCAATAGCTCACCCTGTAGATTGATAGGTTAGGTTAGGTTAGGTTAGGTCTCTTCATGTCAAGTTATGTTAGGTTAGGTTAGGTCAGGTTAGGTTAGGTTAGGTTAGGTTAGGTTAGATTAGGTTAGGTTAGGTTATGTTAGGTTAGGTCAGGTTAGGTTAGGTTAGATCACGTCAGGTCAAGTTAGGTTAGGTTAGGTTAGGTAGGTTAGGTTAGGTTAGGTCAGGTTAGGTTAGGTTAGTTTAGGTTAGGTTAGATTAGGTTAGGTCAGGTCACGTTAGGTTAGTTTAGGTTAGACTGTTAGCAGATTGTTCTTGTTTCTATTTTATAATCAGACTGTGTATTTGTATTTTATTCGTATAAAACAAGTCATTATGTTTCTTTCAGGCTTTGAATCTGTATTAACAAACGAATGTACGGTAATTCTGCGAATTAGCTTAGAGAAATGTATGGTGGAAACGTTAAAGCTATTCCCTTGAATGTCGTTAAAAGCTGGAGTGCTTTTATCATTTTGTGGCGTTGAATACAATATCGTGATATGAGAGGTAAACATTTCGAGACTCTTGAACTTTGAATGTCGTCGCTTCAAAACACTCCTGTTGACAATATAAAAGTGAAAACATCTTCATCCCCGCCTTCACAATTCCGTTTTACCGAGTTTCCTTTAGAAATTAATATGTTTTGAAATTACTTTCCTGTCATAAGAGTGAGTCAAGAATAATTATTAATGCTAGCCTTTGTTATTTCATTGCAGTATGTGTTTCATTTGAACTCTCTACATTCAACTGTAAAGTTCAATTGTTATACAAAATATCAGTTTATGTATACAGAATGTCCCGGGAAAGGTTATTCAAGTGGTAAGATTAATTAAGATATTTAATGTTAGGTTAATTTAGTACATTGTAGAAAATTACAAAAAATTGAGTTTATTAGATTTCTCTTTATTATCCTTAATACTTAGAATTTTTTTTTTGAGTAAGCCAATAATAAAAACAAACTATTATCTTAAAAAAATTCAAAATAAAAACAGATCATTAAAAAACATCTTTTAAATTTCACTAACCATTTTACAAATCGCACACATTTTTGCATTTAAAGGTTACTTTAGAAACTGTAGTTGTGAAATTTAGCTATAAAAGTGAAACAAAGATTTTGATTTATCGAAGATGTCAAAAGCGAAGGGCATATAAAGTGGGCAGTCTCTAGTCAGTCGTAAAATGTTTTATTGGCGACAGCGTTAAGGCTTACATTAAATCCATTTCCCAACCTTTCTGTAACTTCGCTTGCTCTTTGTACATTTACTTGTTTCTTCACTGTTTGAGACTTAGAAACAACAGAAGTTGTCTAATTAATTGTAAATGAAAACATCCACTACTTTAATCACGCAATTCTTTACATTAGAATGCTCTACGTTTGATTAGGTGAAACATTTCGAATAACTTTTTTTTTCTCTACTACAGAATCTATTAAAGAAGTTGGTGGGTGCATTGTTGCAAAAAAAAAAAAAAAAAATCGGCCTAGGTTAATGAACGTAGACCTCTGCCGAGTGTTGTCTCTTTTTTGTATTTTTAAATATAGGCCTACATAATTATTTTCTGACCAATATATAGACAAATAATGAAAATAAAGATTACAATCAGCTGTTTTTAAAATAAACTTTTCTAATCACATGTATACTCAGTTAACTTTAGTCTCCATTTACCTATTTTGGCTTCACAGTTACAATTTATTGCTTAATAGTCACAAATTGATATATTCATTGATAAGTCTTCGTGATTTGTTATTCTGATTCGTGTGGATTAGCTTTGTTATATTTTAAAAGTTCACCAGAGTAATGTGAACATTTTTAACGTAATAGGGAAGAGATTTCAAACGGTTTGTTTTACAAACCGCATGATTTTGTGATTTTTACATACAAATTAAGTTACCATAGCAACCGTTTAACAATGCATACTTAAAACAGCTGATTAGTTCCAATATGTATTAATAGTGACTGTGGTGTGATTTGTGACATGCAAATGATGACTACAGCATCATGATTTTATAGAAAATTGTATTAATCGGATCTGTAAGAGAGATTGAGTTCGGGAAGGAAATTTAAGTGTGGGGGGGATTAACCTGACATACCCTCGACTACTCAAATACTACAGCTCAGCCAGCCATCTCCATGCGATTAAAACTATGTTCTTAAATATAATAAACTAAATTAACTATGAATAATATTAAGGGAATGACTCTATTTAAAAACTAGAGGTTTAGGAAACAGTAGGCCCTAATGGCCGTTAACTACTTATCACATATTTAATTTATACTGAATTTGGAGACGCACTGCCGAAAACCCTGGGCAGTCTGACCCATCCCAAAAGGGGCTAATTAACCATTATTTGGTGGGAGAACAATTTGGGAGGTACCTGAAATATCGTTTATTCTGTGGACTAGAAGACATGCACTTTCTTGAATACATCCGGTCTCTCTTGCAGCTGTTGAAAACTCGTTATGCGTTATAAGGATTGGCATCGCCGAGGGAGGGGATAACTGACTTGATGCAAAACAACTCCCCTGCAACTTATGATTCAGGCAACCCGCTAATAGGGCTGTTAGAATGGAAGTATCACTGTGGGAAAAGGGAGGTGGTGAAAGGAGTTTTGTTTTTTAAATGAGTTTTAAATTAAAAATAGAATAAAACCGACACGTTATAATCATTTTGAAATACCGGTAAAATGTTTTTCATTTAATACAAACGGCATGGAAATCGGCCAGGAAGAACTCCATAAATAGACGTTGTCTTGTCGCAAAAAACAACATAAAAAAGCAGCAAAAGTGCCGTTGTGACTGCAGATTTTGTCACACGGTTACGTTATATATACTATTGATCCTGAGATCCTAAGCTTTCCAATGAGTCCATCCCCATCTCTGTAGGTTTAGTGAGCGTTTTTTATCGCACAAAATTAAGTTAGGCCTAGCATACGATAGGGAACAATTTGGAAAAGTGTTTTAAACTCGATTTTGTGATCTTACATTCAAATTAAGTTACCATAGCAACCGTATAACAATGCCTACTTAAAACAGCTGATTAAGTCCAATAAGTATTAATAGTGACTGTGGTGTAATTTGTAACAGAATAGAAATGGTAATGACGTTTAAAACAAAATGTTTATAAATAAAAAAAAATTAATAAATTTAACTTATCATTTTATTTTTGCAAATAATGGTAAAATGTTCTTTCATTTAAAACAAACCGGATTAAAATCGACCGGGCAGTAATAGGGTTGTTGAAAAAAGCAACAACATCAAAAACAACGACATGCCCTTGTGACAGTGGGTTAGGATCTATTTATACTATATGGTGCAGAAATATGGGCGGACACTGTCACTACACACCTAAATTCTATGCACCTTTCTAAATATAATGATTTATGGAAGTTGTGTGTAAAATATGTTTTACTATTTTTTGTGAATTTTTGAAGAAAAAAAAGATCATTTTACCTTTTTTCGTAAAATATTTTTTTAAATTTTGAAAATGTAACAAATTTATTTTATTTTTTTCTAAATATATCCACAAATATTACACAAAACTTTTGTATATCTTAGACAAAGGTGGTAAGCTATTGATTTCGGATGATACAGGTTTTTCTGAAAAATGATAACTTCATTTTTGACATCTAACATACTTACTCCAAAACCGTTTCAAAAATTAGTTTTTTTTTATTACATAGATGAATTTTATTCATCTTTCTGAGAAACATGATGTCTTATAAGTTTGGTTTTGTATAAAAATAATATTTTTTATTAATTTTTAAACAAACGAAGAACATTAACATGCGTCGCCTATAGGGTTAAAAAGAAATACAGACATAGTTTACTATCCATCCAGAGAAGAGGTGCAATATCTATAATATCGTCTTCCGTACAGTGTCTGAAGCAGCAGTCTTAGCCATCGCAGGAGCGATCCCCATATATTTGCTGGCTATAGAAAAAAAAAGGATATACGACAGGGAATCACACGTTAAAAGGAGTACAGCAGCCCTTACCGAAAGAACACAGACTCTGAAAAGTTGGCAGAAAAGATGGGATGAAGAGATTAAAGGACGGTGGACATACCGTCGCATCCCCGATCTTAGAAGCTGAGCAGAGAGAACGCATGGTGACGTAAACTTCTACATCACTCAACTGCTAACAGGTCATGGTTATTTTAGAAGTTTCTCTTTAAGATCGGGAAAGTTAATACGTCAAGCTGCAAGATGTGCGGAGCACTAAGAGATGATGCTGAGCACACCTTCTTCGAATGCAGTAGATGGAATATGGAGTGACAAAGACTGTTCTCCTTCACGAAGGTGGTGACAGCGAGCAGCATAGGGAAGGTTAGGTTAGGTTAGGTTTGGTTAGGTTAGGTTAGGTTTGGTTAGGTTAGGTTAGGTAAAGACTGTTCTCCATCACGAAGGTGGTGACAGCGAGCAGCTTAGGCAAGGTTAGGTTAGGTTAAGTTAGGTTAGGTTAGGTTAGGTTACGTTAGGTTAGGTTAGGTTTGGTAGGTTAGGTTAGGTTAGGTAAGGTTAGGTTAGGTTAGGTTAGGTAAAGACTGTTCTCCATCACGAAGGTGGTGACAGCGAGCAGCATAGGGAAGGTTAGGTTAGGTTAAGTTAGGTTAGGTTAGGTTTGGTTAGGTTAGGTTAGGTTAGATTAGGTTAGGTTAGGTTAGGTAAAGACTGTTCTCCATCACGAAGGTGGTGACAGCGAGCAGCATAGGGAAGGTTAGGTTAGGTTAAGTTAGGTTAGGTTAGGTTAGGTTAGGTTTGGTTAGGTTAGGTTAGGTTAGGTTAGGTTAGGTTAGGTAAAGACTGTTCTCCATCACGAAGGTGGTGTCAGCGAGCAGCATAGGGAAGGTTAGGTTAGGTTAAGTTAGGTTAGGTTAGGTTAGGTTAGGTTTGGTTAGGTTAGGTTAGGTTAGGTTAGGTTAGGTTAGGTAAAGACTGTTCTCCATCACGAAGGTGGTGTCAGCGAGCAGCATAGGCAAGGTTAGGTTAGGTTATGTTAGGTTAGGTTAGGTTAAGTTAGGTTAGGTTAGGTTAGGTTAGGTTAGGTTAGGTTAGGTTAGGTTAGGTTAGGTTGGTTAGGTTAGGTAAAGACTGTTCTCCGTCACGAAGGTGGTTACAGCGAGCTGCATAGGCAAGGTTAGGTTAGGTTAGGTTAGGTTAGGTTAGGTTAGGTAAGGTTAGGTTAGGTTAGGTTAGGTTAGGTTAGGTTAGGAGGTGATACTAGCAAATAAGGATAACTGCAACGCGATCTCCCAATTTGTAAGAGCTGTTCTAGTAAGTTAAAAAGAGGGAAATGGCTTGGAATAAGGAACAAGAAAGAATGTAAATAGAGAGAAGTAAAGACAAGAAGAGTCCTGGATTGAAGTAGTGCGTAAGCGTTCCCAGACCAGGAACTCTGGAGGAAGAGGGGGTTTATTCAGTTTGAGTCTGAATCGTGTGTCTCTGGGTAAGATAACGTCCATGAAGGATTTCCCTCTTCTCTTAAAAAAAAAAAAGAAAAAATTGATCCTAAGACCCTAAGCTTTCCAATGAGGCAGTCCTTATCAGGTGGGTGCCGAGGAGGTCTTAAGCGAATATATTTAGGCTCTGCTGAATTATATATATCATTAGTCATGAAAAACGAATCTGAGGTACCTCTCAAGGACTAAAGAGAAGTAAAATTAAAACTCAGCCCAAATCGGTCCAAAAAATGTAATAAATGTTACACAAACTTAACTGAGATTCACACAAAGAATCCAACACAAGTCTGAGCAGAACTATTTGCCAGAGATGAAAATGAAAGAAATCGGATATTATTCTTAGTTTACAAGGTCATGTATAAAATTTCAGATATTGTATGGTTAGGTTTCAATGCAGAGAGACAGAATGCCACCTAATTACCCTGGTCGACGTCAGATATAGGTATCATGGGGGCAATTCAACGGCCTGCCAAATCACCCGATTAATGACTTGACACATCATTTAACACAAGAAACTATAGCTAATTACATCCGAGTCGTTACTACGCGTAGATTAATAGCACCTGCTTTAAGCACCTAACTGTAGCAGAAGCAACAAAAGTGTGAATTAAGCTAACTAACTTGACTATTTTGCTTATTGTCTATTATGTGTGGGTGTTAGGCCTTTAAAGCCAAACAGGTGTACCCAGTCGTTATGAAATTTACAAATAATTTTCTATACAACGTTTTTAAAAATCTTATTTTCTGTTTTTATAATGTTTAGGTATTCAAATAAAATGCACAAATCTACAAGAATGCTAAATTAAATATATTTCACATACCGAAACTTTGTTAAGTTACAAGGAACAGCTGTTTTAACTGTGTTTATGTCTTTTAAAGGGATACATTTGAGGTAAAATGTGATAAAAAAAAAAAAAAAGGTATAAGTTACAGAACAGTGACTAATATATTGTGTTGCTGGACCAAGTAAAAAAACTTTAAAATGTAAATAAATATAATATAAATTATAAATAAATATCAGTGATGTATTAAAATATTTGGGAACTTCTAGACGCGGTATAGTTTTTGAAGTCTCGTATAAAGGTTTCTATAGTGGAACCACACAGAAAATTTGGAAATAATAGATTTTCTAGTTTCTGTGGATAAAAAGAAATGTATGAGAGAGGTTGACGGTCGGAACTGAACTAAATCGTTTTCTAACATTACGAAACTGTAGAATCATCCGATTTTAACAAAATCCTTCGTTTCGTTTTTCAAATAAAAGTACAAATCTACAAGAATTGCTAATTTAACAATATAACTAATTTAAGTTATACTCTTACAATTAAATAAACAAAATTGAACTTGTATTTTATGATAAAATATGACGAGGTTTGAACGATAAATCATGCACCTACAATGGCACCTATTAACTTGTTTATGATGTTTTATAATGACACTAACAGAACTGCAGTACAATGTTGTTAGAATGACAGAAGTATTTTTGTGATTGTTGAAATGTAATTGTTTTAGTATTTGTCTAAGGAAGCGATACAAGATCTGATTGTATTGATAGAAGCCTCTTCAAAACAAAACAAAAATACCGGAAATTAAATTAGTCTCGCTTAATTGCTTTACTCATGCCTAAAGTATAACGTTTTATAAATCTTTACTTTCGATATTGCTAGTACTTGCGGTAACAATACATATTGCGGTGATCAAAATAAAATAACTTATGATTCAAACCTTTCTTACAATGAGTGATCGATTGAATTACAGACGTTGATAAAATAAAATGGTTAACATTCTCCTATTGTATTATTGTCGTAAACTTAAAAATCTAATAATATCTAATAATGTTATTGGATTATAAAGTATAATATTTGTTTTGAAATTAAATTAATTCTTAAGAATGGTTTTGATGCCGTCGTCACTAGGAAAGTAAAGGCCCTTGCATTGAAAAATTCAGAACTTGAAAATTAGTGATTTTTGGCATTTTTAATACAGGGGGAAAGGGATAATTTTTTTGAGGTGATAAGAAACACGAAAAAAAAATTATTTAATCTTTAAGGAGTGGTTCATTTCCCTCCTTATTGCCGTAAATCATTCTTACTTAATACTGTAATCCATACTTACCTCATGCTGTACTTCATAATCACCTCATACTTACCTCATGCTGTACTTCATAATCACCTCATACTGAACTCCATACTTACCTCATGCTGTACTTCACAATCACCTCATACTGAACTCCGTACTTATCTCATGCTCTACTTAATCCTTACCTCATACTGTAATTCATACTTACCTCATACTGTACTCCGTACTTACCTCATGCTGTACTTCATAATCACCTCATACTGAACTCCATACTTACCTCATACTGTACTCCATACTTACCTCAAGCTGTACTTCATAATCACCTCATACTGAACTCCATACTAACCTCATACTGTACTCCATACTTACCTCAAGCTGTACTTCATAATCACCTCATACTGAACTCCATACTTACCTCATGCTGTACTTCACAATCACCTCATACTGAACTCCGTACTTATCTCATGCTCTCCTTAATCCTTACCTCATACTGTAATTCATACTTACCTCATACTGTACTCCGTACTTACCTCATGCTGTACTTCATAATCACCTCATACTGAACTCCATACTTACCTCATACTGTACTCCATACTTACCTCAAGCTGTACTTCATAATCACCTCATACTGAACTCCATACTTACCTCATACTGTACTCCATACTTACCTCATACTGTACTTCATAATCACCTCATACTGAACTCCATACTTACCTCATGCTGTACTTCATAATCACCTCATACTGAACTCCGTACTTATCTCATGCTCTACTTAATCCTTACCTCATACTGTAATTCATACTTACCTCATACTGTACTCCGTACTTACCTCATGCTGTACTTCATAATCACCTCATACTGAACTCCATACTTACCTCATACTGTACTCCATACTTACCTCCAGCTGTACTTCATAATCACCCCATACTGAACTCCATACTTACCTCATACTGTACTTCATACTTACCTCAAGCTGTACTTCATAATCACCCCATACTGAACTCCATACTTACCTCATACTGTACTTCATACTTACCTCATACTGTACTCTTTACTCTGATGAAGAAAAGTTGAGTATCAGTACTCACCTCTCTTGTTTGCGTTTTTATTTATTCTAAATTATGTCCATGTATATTGTTTTAGATCACAAACGAATATGGATGTTATGCAGAGCGTGTTTGTAAGTGTAATACAAATTAAAATGAAAAAAAAAAACAACAAAAGCTCACCTAAGTAATTCTTGAATTGCATTACCAACTTGTTAGCAAAGATGTTATTAAAAAAATAATAATAATAACATCTAAAGGAAACTGGAAAGTTAAAATGAAAGAGCGTGAAGATGTTTTCCCTTCTAAGTTGCCTACTTGTGTGTGTTGAGTGTTTGAAGTGATATTCAAAGTTCAAGAGTCGGAAGATGTTTGCTTCTCGTATTATAATATTGAATTCATTGTTCCAAAATGCTAAGTGCAGACACTATGTTTTTAGTAACATTCAAGGAATAACTTTATTTCAAACGTTTGTAAGACGATAAACGTGCGCATGTTTAAATCTCTGAAAGTATTTTCATTACTTTTCATGAACTAATCTAAATTCAACCCGGTGTAAAATTTAATAATTCACAACTTTCGAAAATGTATATACAGACCCACAAACTGTTATAAAAATATATATTTTTAGATCGAGTGTTTATTGAATTAGTCAAATTCAGTTGTTATTTTCGTTTACTAATCCCGAACTTTAATTTTCGATTTGGAACTTAGTTTACGTTTTTAGTTTTTATTTCACAAACATTTAATAGAACTCGGTTTCTGCTTGTTTTAGGTTTCGAATTGGATTCTTGGTTCTAACCCTCCCGTATAGTTTTCATTTCACAAAATAACCTCTTCACAGGTAATGTCTAATTAACGTGAAAACTCGTTTCATTAATTCAGGAATATACGTATATTGAGATCTTATCTGTATGCTGCACCAAAACTATTTAATATGATTGGTGTGATGTTCTTAAAAAAAAATCATAATTTTTTTTTTTTTAACGGAACAAAAAACCTCGTTATTTTCTCTAGAGTAATTATTAAATGTTACTGAATATTGTTTTTTATTGGACTTGTTTGTATTCTTTTTCTTTGGTTTTTGAAATAGGAAGAGAATATCAATATAATATCATTGTAGGCCTACTCTGTAATAATTATTCGCGGAAATTTGTGAATTATTTCACCTTTTTCAAATTATATAGTGACACTTTTCATATATATTTTATTTTAAACCACTTAAGTTTTTGGTTAATTTTGTTTTCTGAAAACCCAAAACAGCCTATAAGGGTTTCCTAAAATATTCATGGAGAATTTGTTTAATATTAAGTTATGTAGTAGATGTTTTCTTTTAAGTTTATTTATGTGCCTCAGATAATGTATATATAAAGATTACTATATTTTATTTTTTGTTTTTAACCTTCTATATTTTAGCTAGTGAACCTTTCGAGGTCGGGTTTACGGCATTGTGTTCTAATCATAAAGGCCTTTAATTCGATGTACAACTCGACCTTTGCTCTCATTTAAGATTTCCTACTTACTCCTTGTGGGCTGTCCCACCTGGAAAGGTAGCGGTTCACTAAAATAGGTTTTTGTGTGCATTAACAACGTGCAAAGCTTTCTATCTTTAATGGTTATAAAAATATTAACCCGTCTTAGGACTTATTTAACACGCTGTGTAAGCTAACAATGTCTATTAGAAGCAGTTGCTCAATGACAATAAATAAATAATAATAATAATAAAATGTTTTTCTTATTTTTAAATAAGTTCCTATAAGCATTAGTTTTACAATTGATTACACAACAACAAAATTGAAAAATTGAAAATCTATTTTTCCGATTATTGTTAATTTTACCGATTATTTGCTCTAGTGGTATCCATTTTTCTTTTATTTCCCCCGCATTTTTAAACACGTTTACTCTTAACCCGACAACAAATTTCTAAAATTGGAAATCTATTTAATAGTCGATATTTGCCAACTTTTCAATTTCATTCCCCAAAATTTGTTATTTTTCTGCTCTGAATAGAAAAGGTTGCATAACACATGGAGATGTTAAGGAAAATGTGAAACAAATTAGCGTCAAGTCACGTAGGCTGTTAAGCTGCGTGTGAAGAATTTGTAAAAACCGACCGTACTGAATTTGAATAATGTTTTGGTACTTATATTGTTATTATCATTGGAAAAGGATTGGGCGAGGTTAAGAAATGAGAAAGAAGGATAGTGAATAAAAAATCGGCATCCCAAATGTTTATATTAACTTAAGTAAAATATTACAAATATATAACAAGTAATCAGATTCAAATAACAAACTTATTTAATATTTATTTATATATTTATAAACTATAGGTACAATCTTGTTGAGCACTGTGGTGAAATTCACAATAATAATTCGAATTTGCCCCTAACCACAATCACTAGAAACTTAATACAGTAGAGTCTCGCAAACTCGGCACTCGATAACCCGGCAGTCCGGATTACTCGGCGACCCCGACGGGAAAAAATATATATTTCTAAAAACAGCGATGTTCATAAAAGTTCGGCTGATCCCAAAGCGGGCATTAACTTCGATCGCTCGAATCGTTGATGGTACTTTTCCCACGTTAAACTCGTCACAAAGCTTTTTTACAGATTCCCCTCTGTCAAGTCTTTTTAACACATTTAACCGCGTCTCAAACGAAACCAACACACGCTTCCGGTTTCGTAACTCGCTCATTTTTATTTACTGTATATACTGTGCGTACCTGTCAAAGAAAACTGAAAAGAAATGTTATATTTTCCATAATGTATACTAAATTGATTCGTGGAAAAAAAGCGGCCCATGAAACGTTTTTGCAGGTGTATGTCTGCTATATCGACGGGTGCCAATGCCGCGGTTTTATTATGCCGCCGACAATGGGATACCGCTATCGACAAAATCGTTTGATATCGCCGCCGCTTTGGTTCCGCGGTGTTTTTACTTCGCCGACAATAGGATACCGCTATCGACAAAGTCGTTTGATATCGCCGCCCGCCGCTTTGGTGCCGCGGTGTTTTTAGGTCGCAACAATGGGATACCGCTATCAACAAAGTCGTTTGATATCGCCGCCGCTTTGGTGCCGCGGTGTTTTTACACTGCCGACAATGGGATACCGCTATCGACAAAGTCGTTTGATATCGCCGCTGCTTTGGTGTTTTAATTACAATTTATTTTTGCCCTTATTCCCGATAACCCGGTATTTCACAAACTCGGCACACTTCCGGTCCACATTACGCTGAGTTTGCGGGACTCTACCTTAAAACACAATTATTCTGATTAAGTGGAAATTAAGTGGATTAAGTGGAAACACAATTTTATTATAGAAGGCATTAAGTGGAAATAATTAATAAGGGCATTAAGTGGAAATAATTAATAAAGCACAATTAATCAGAATAATTGTGTTTTATTAAGTTTCTAGTGATTGTGGTTAGGGGCAAATTCAAATTATTAACTATAGGTAGTTTTATATTCAGACTATTAGGTTCTATCTGGTATCAAACTCAATATACAATTTAAATGGGTTTCATTGCTTAAATCACGTTGTTCTGCAGTTTAACGTAGATACAATAAATTAGATCTTATTGTATGATAAACTAAAGTATTCCCAAGTGGTATTGTCACACACCTGACCTGAGCACTGCAATTTGTTTTAGACTTCTGGATGAAACGAGACTATAAGTTATTTATTAAAGTAGTTGGTAATAGTTAGAGAGCGTATCAAGTTTTTTGCTTTCTTCACAATATAGAATTATTGTAAAATGAAAATTTCGATAGATTTTTTACAACTTCTAGGAAAATATTTATACAATTTTAAAAATTATTCTTCCCTGTACATATTGGATAATTTAGCCTGACTTCTAACATTGAGATGCGCAGTCGTCTCTGAGCCGGTTGGTGTGGTGGGGGAAACATTGAGTCCAGTCTTGCAGTGAGTTTTGTACTGTGCTTTGTAGAGTTATAAGTGCATTTCAAAAACGTTGGTTTGTTGTGTTGTGATGGAAAGTGAAAAGAAGAAAATTGGTAGGAGTAGAATCCTCCATATTCAATCTCACGAAATAGTTTTATGAAAGAAGAAGCCTAGAACGGAAGAGCTATTGATTTAATAAATATGAGCCTAAACAGGAAATTTAATAAAAAATCAAACCTACTACTAAAATATTAAAACTTTTTGTGGAAATTTGTAACAATTTTGAAATTTATATAATGTTTTTTCTGATTAGAAAGTTTTTCTAATTGTTTGTAAATCTGTGCTTAGTAATAAAATTAAATATAATTGAAAAACTATTATTATTATTTTTGAAAATAGGCAGAAAGTTTAAAATTTATGTAAGTTTTTTTCTGGGTAGAAAGTTTGTCCAATTGTTTGTAAACAAAACAAAGACGACAAAGAGACGAGAGTAGACGGCAAAATGGCAAAAGTTGACAGCTGATGGAGCTGAGTCAATGTCTTTATCAGCAGTAGTAATTATGACATCACTTCTCCTCCCTCCTGCAACTTCCCCTAACGCGCATTATGAAAGTTCAGGCTACAGTTTACATACCGTACGTTTGTGACATTAATTCGAGGAAGGCTTATCTAGATAGAAAGAAATCTGTAGGTTATTTAGTTATTGGGGATTTAATACTTGAAAGTCGTGTCGATTTGTTTCCTTCTTTTCTTTACATATATTACTTATTCTCTACAAGTAGGAAAAAATGACAAATTTTGGGAATGATTTCACGATGAAAAAAATCCAGAAATGTTTTCTATTTGGTATCGTGTATGATTTGACTAAAAGATGAATATATAAATAACAGACAATAGATAATTAATATAAATAAAATTTTACCTAAACAACACTTTTTGATTATCAAATTTTTCTTCCAGCACAAAACAAAATATCATAATTTTACTTAGCTTTTTGAAAGAGTCGACTATCAACTACATACAGAGTCCTAAAAATCATTCATTCAAAGTTTTTCTTAGGAAATAATTTACAGAGTCTTAGCATTTGATTTTTTTTACGTGAACACTAACTGCAGTGACAATTACAGTTTTATAAACTAAAATTTGTATATAAATTTTATAGTTATTTCTTATAATTTTTCTTTTCTTTTTCAATAATAGAGATGAGGAAAAGTTTGCAGACAAGGTATAGGGTGTGTCACCTATAAAAACGATTTACAAAAAACAGAAAAATCCAAAGGATAAAATCAAAGTACAGTTGAAATTTAAATAATCTTTTAAATAAATACATTACAACTGATATTGGACAAATACCAATGAGAAGACAAAACTGAAACATTTAAAGGTAATTTCGGAAACATTTATATATAATATTATGTTGACTATATTTGAGGCACTGTATATAATAAATGGCGAAAAAAAAAACTTTTCATTCAATCCAACTGATAACCTAACAACATAACCTAACATAAACTAACCATAGATTGTCTTTGAAAAAATATTTATATTAGTAAAGGCCTAAACTTTGTGTTATAAATCGAGGCTTTAATGTCTGGGAACAACCGTTAGTTTCTTTTCCAAATTATTCTTAATCTGGAATATTTTTTTATTTTGCAAAAATGTTTGAATCATTAATTTTCACTTTTAACTAAAGTTTGAACTAAATTGGTAAATTTCATAAATTACGTCTTTTATGACATCTTGACAGATTTTTGTTATCATAACTAATAACTCACGAAGTTGAATTTTCGCAAAAATGGCGCAGAGTTTGCATTCTTTGAATTCCTAGAGGTTACAACCAAAATTTGATCAAAATCGTTAATGGTAAAAACCGATTTTGAGAAAATCATAATTTTGTATTTTATTGCAGCTACCTCCACATTTTGAATTATCAAACAAGATTATAAATCGTCCTTAGATGTGACCAAAATATATCCACATATCAATTTGATTACAATTTTGTCGCGTGTTTGGGCTGTGGAGCACTGCACATTTCAGAGAACAGATTTAAAAATGACAGGTTTCGACAATCAAATTATCATCATTAGATTTCATCCTTCAGTTAATAAGCTTCGTTACTTTGTATAAAACATTTTTCATCATGTATTATGATGCAACACTATCCTAGTGGCCTACAATTGTCATGGTATTAAAATTCCCCGGTGAATATTGACACATACCAAACTCGTTGGTGAAAGACAGTATATTTGTTAATACATTTCGGACTTTAGCCGGTGTTTGTTGACATACACAGATAAACTCTGGTTGGTGACTGAACTGATGTAAATTGAATTGAACGTTATCGACGAGTTAGGTTAGGTATAGGGTTAGGTTAGGTAAAGTTAGGTTAGGTTTGGTTAGGTTAGGTAACAAATAAATAGGTTGATAATAATTATTTTTTTTTTGTTTCGTTCCTTTGGATGTTAGTAGGCTAGTATCTATTTATCTGTATACTATAACAATATATTTTAATAATAAATTATGATAAAAACGTAATTCTATTTGTTGTAATTTCATAAAATACAATATGACTTAACTTATTATTTTTCAACATTTAACATATAACGTCAACATTCGCCTGTGTAAGTCATAAATTAAAAATACTACGGACAACACCAAAATACTTGTGAATGTCGGCATTCATTGGAGAATGTTGGCATCCGCTAAATTTCGTTCTTTCCACAGTAAATCATACATAATTCTTACACACACAGTGAGGATATTATGAAGCCACTCTGACAATATATTAAACATGAACATATAAAATTATTTACAATCACTAATTATATAAAACTAAACAACAAAATGATGATAAGAGATACAAAATATAATAACTAGGTTATATAATTAAATACAATTAAACAGTTACATTATTTTACAACTATACGTAATCTTTTTATTGCCCTTTTAAAAAATTGTTTTAAATTATAATAGTAAAAAAAATAATTTGAATTGCATTCTTCGTGTGAGTAAATATTTACTATAAAACTTAAATGACATTTTGTTTTATCTTTGACGTAAGTCTTTGCGTTGCTAAGACTATATCATACTATAATTAGTTGTAAACAGTTTTCATATAGATGTAATAATAAATACAAGCACACCTTTAGTTGTTAACACGTTACGTAAATATTGTATTATTTAATAATATCTATTACTGTCTTAAAAATAGCGACAAATTATTATTGTAAGTTATGAAGTACATAAATATAAATAACTAATACTACATTAAGTTGGTTTTTTACTAAATTTGTATACGATATCAAAAACAGGAGTTATAAGCATTCTTTTCTTGAAAAAATAAAACAAAAGTTTTATATTACTAAATTACTTACGTCTAGTAGTAATCTTGTCCTTAGTATTGTCTATTAAGTACTAGTAAAGTAGTAGTACTAGACGTAAGTAATTTAGTAATTTAGACTTATTGTAAAGCATTCATAAGGCATTAAGTTTTATATTTAACATTATATCTAAAGTTATGCGATTATAGCTAAAAATTAATTGTGTATATGTAAGTTGTATAACGAATAAACAAATTCAAAAATTAGATGAAAAAGGAGACAATAATTTCGCTATAATGTTTGGTTGTTGTCATTTTGAATACCGATTATAATAAACTATTATTTTACTTCCGTTTCCAGTTATATGATTTATGTGTCGTATTGTACCGTTTCGGCTAATCAGTCATTTTCAAGTTTAAATTTTTTTCCCGCAGGATAGTCCTTTGTCAATTATTAAACACAAACACTTAATGAATGCACTTCAACAATAACGTAACCACAAGAAACATCTATACAAAACACAGGAATGTACTTTTTTGTTGCACAACAAATTCATTTCTTATGTTGGATCCAACATTCCGTCGATGGAGGGGGTTGTTTTATAATGCGTTAGCTTAAAATTAACTTTTTCATTCAGTACTATGTTGCTGTTATTTTTAAACAACCTCCTCCATCCATGCGTTAATTAAAATTTGTATTTAATAATTGACAAAGGACTTTTATGTTAAAAACATGTTGAAACTTGAAAATGGCTGAATAGTCGAAACGTCCGTCGTATACAACGATAAATCAGAATACTGGAGACTGTGAGGGAAATAGTTGTTTATTAATTTCGCCTTCATTATTTGACATCCCATGTAAATATCTAAAGAAATTTAAAATGGGTTTTGTAGTTGTTTGTATTGCTGGGGTTACTTTTCCTAGGTTTATTGATTGGGATTGAATCAATATGAATTTGAGATTTCCTATTCTGAAAAATCACTAACCACAGAAGTTACTAATTTAGGTATTTTTTTTTAACTGTAACAATAAATCAAACTAAATAAAATACATAACAACCAGCTAAAACCAACGCAGTTCATCAGTTGGATACAAATTTTAAAACCATTTTAAACTTTGTGTTTTTTTATAGTTTATTTAAATGTTTTTTAAAGTTTGAATGAAATAGATGTTTGTTCTGATGATTCCTGATAGGTTACTTTAAACAGTAAAGTTTACAATTGAGATTGCTCAGGAATGTAAAACACTCTATAAATATTTTAGCAAGTAATTCGTCTAACCTAACCTAACCTAACAGCACAATAAAATGAATAAAATCAAAATATCCTCTTCAGAAAACATTAAAATATTCTAAAACTGTAAACAGAAATATACACTGAGGTAATATTTTTAATGTTTTTATTAAAAATAAAATAAATTTCTATAATTATTTTTGTTGAATTTTTTGTTAACAAAAAAGTTATTTAGTTTGTTCTAAAATTTTGATGCTAAACAAAATTTTGTCTATATGTTACGTCACCAAATTTAGCACTGGATTCTAAATAACTTGCAATTGAATATACATTAAAAATAGTAATATTATTTTTTTCCATTCTATATCCATCAAATCGTCTCCTTACATCATCCATTTTGTCTGTCAAATTAAATTTTCTAAGAAGCTGTTCAACCTCATAGTTAGTTATACCATAAAATTTAGAAAAATTATTGTCTCCTAAAATAGGTACAACTTCAATGTTGTTTGCTACTGTTGTTACAACCCTTTCCAGGTCAGTAGAAGAGTTTATAAGAGCTCTTTCGATGTATGGATTGGATTTGAAAAAATTGGAAATAAATACCTTAATAAATGTTAGAATTTCGTTTAATTTGGTACCAAATTGATGTATTGCTTCTTGTATAGGAACATCGTACTCGTCTATGAAAACGATTACTTTTTTATTAAAGTGTAAGTATACAAGTTTCGATAAAAACCTTAAGCTTCTCTGTAGTTCTTCTTCGTTTAAATTAAAAACTTTATCACTGTCATAAAACTTTTTAAATGTATTTTTTTGTCTTTCATTTAATAAATCACTTTTCAATAAATATTCATGGGATACATACACGTCTTCTATCAAAATTCTAAAACTGTTTAAAAAGTTGTTGAAAGATTTGCCACTTAATGATTTAAAATCTAAGTAAATAACAGGATACTTCCCAAAACGTCTTTTGAAAAATGATTTATATCTATATACGTGTAAATATTTAAGGCGATTCAATTTCTTATAACGTTTTGAAAAAATATTGAAATTTTCTGTTTTGTTTGTTTCTATTCCGTTCCCTTCACTATCCACTTGAATTTCACAAAATCTTCTAAGCATGTCCATGTTTGTGCTTTTTCCAAATTTGCGTGGTGCACAGATGAGAAACCCACATCTTTTTGGTTTAAAAAATTCTCTTATCAAAAGGGTTTTATCGACGAAATGTGGTGTTTCCATAATTGATGAGAAATCGTTCGAAAATAAATCAAAATCATCTCTTTTCCCGGTTATATCCTAAAAACAAATCAATGTTAATATTATTTAAAATGAATCCACAAATTATTTTACCAAATTAGTTTTCTGACAATACAAAGTTATTAAGATATGTGATGTGACAGTTTGGACGAGAATATATTTTGTAGTTAATGCCTAAAAAAAATAAAAACATGATTTGAATAAAATTAAAATAATATTAATATAATAAAATTAGCAAAGTTTAATAGTTTAGAAAGCATACAAAATGTTCTTGTAGTACAAATTATTCTTTTCGGTTTACTAGAAATATACAGATAGCTACTACCATAAATTTTTATTTTTTTTAAGTTGCCAAAAAATACAACAAATAATGCAAATATAATATGGAGTTTCAACAAGAAATATTTAATTTAACAGCAGATATTTCTTGTTGAAACTCCATATTATAGGATTAAATAAAACAATAAAGCTAAAGTTTTTTGTAGGTTTATTTAATCCTATAATAAACATTTATTTGTTATAACTCTTTTGTAATATTAGTAGACTAATAAACAACTGAAATTTAGAGTAAAATTCTTTCCACTTACTAGAAATCAGAGAAACCAAAAAAAAAAAAAACCAGTTAATTGAATGAACTTTAAAAAATTAAATCAGTAAAATAATTTACAACAATGAAAGTGTATTACGTATACAAATTTTCAAATGTAAAAACGAATAACTTACTGTATTGATTCCAGTGACGCCAAGAAGAAAAACAATCACAATGTATGACATTAAAAAAAAAGATTATTTACACTTTATCAAAAAATAATAAAACTTTCAAAATTGTAAATCGATTGTCTAAATCGAATTAAGTAACTGCCTAAATTACTTAAATATGTCTGATCTAGTAGTGATTCGTTCTTATCTGTTAAATTTCTTTTTTAAAAGCCAATTAGATAAATGTAATAGTTGGTGTAATACACAAATGCATTCTTGAAGAGATAAAGAAGATAACACATTAAAAATTAGTTTGACAGTTTACATTCTATATAACATACTGTCCTATATTTACTGCAAAATTAAATCAAATTTGAACCTTGCTCTGATTCTTTATGAGTTTCATTAACATCAGAGAATAAACAAATACAAATTTAAAACATGATTACATGAAGTAAGACTAATTTCAACAATATAAAATATATTCAAATTTCTTCACAGTATTTCGTGTATTATTGGTAAAAAAAACCTTAAAATTTCCGTTTCGTGTATTAGGCCTATTGGTAAAAAAAACCTTAAAATTTCCGTTTCGTGTATTATTGGTAAAAAAAACTTAAAATTCCCGTTTTGTGCGTTCTTGGTAAAAAAAAAAAACCTTAAAATTTCCGTTTCGTGTATTATTGGTAAAAAAAACCTTAAAATTTCCTTTTCGTGTGTTATTGGTAAAAAACAAAAAAACTTAAAATTTTCGTTTAGTGTATTATTGGTAAAAAAAACCTAAAATTTTCGTTTAGTGTATTATTGGTAAAAAAAACCTTAACATTCCCGTTTCGTGTGTTATTGGTAAAAAAAAAATAACCAATACAACGTGTGTTACGTTTTTTTACCAATAATACACTAAACGAAAATTTTAGGTTTTTTTTTTTACACAATAATACACTAAACGAAAATTTTAAGTTTTTTGTTTTTTACCAATAACACACGAAACGGAAAATTTAAGGTTTTTTTTACCAATAATACACGAAACGGAAATTTTAAGGTTTTTTTTTTTTTTTTTTTTTTTTTTTTTTTTTTTTTTTTTTTACCAATAACACAAGAAACGGGAATTTTAAGGTTATTTTTTACCAATACCACACGGAACGGAAATTGTAAGATTTTTTTTTTTTACCAATAATACACGAAACGGAAATTGTAAGGTTTTTTTTTACCAATAATACACTAAACGAAAATTTTAAGGTTTTCACGTAAGTTATGTTTTTTCCACCTTATTTCTTTCTTTTTACGTTGTTGTTGAAAGGCGTAAAACATTGAAATTATTGTCAATAAAAAAAAGAATAAAAAGAATATAAAATAAAGACCCTTAGCCCTTGAATACTGTAATAGTGTATTTTGGTCGAAAAAGAGCAAGAGTAAGCACTTATCACTTGACACAAACAATATTAGATCGAAAGTATCACGCAGTCACTATTATTTACAACAAAACACATTTTGAAAGTACTGACGCTCAAGAAGTTGTCTACATTCCAAAACAAAAATAGCTAGATTCAACTCTAGTAGTATGTACATATTCCATGAAGTACGCAGCGCTTGGAGCGGCCAAAAAAAGAACTATTTTAATTTTATCAAATGCTCCTGCAGTTTGTGCAGTATGTTACCGCAATACATCTAAGTCAGGGAGTTAGTCTACCTGATCGGCAGTAGGTTGTTACAATCAAGAGATATCTGATGAGAAAAGTAAAAGAAAGGGTTAAGAATACATAGAAAAAAGTTGTATTTCGAGGAGAGTCTGTCGGTATTAATACGTCCGTACTTAGCGAGATCCTTAGGGAATTTCAACCTTACGATCGTTTGAGTATTAGTTTAATTCCTGTAAGTTAAAACTTTGTAAGGTTTTATATAGGGGATGTGGAGGGGGGGGTACTGTAATAGAATGTTCTTTAATAACTTGTTAACTTCCCATTTTCAAAGTACGGTAAAAAAAGGAAAGTATAACTTTGATTAACTTTATCAATGTAAGTCACATGTACACTTTTTGAATTACTTTCATTTGTAAACAATAATAATATAACTTTTGCAATTGTAATTCCATTGGTGAGAAATCTAGAAGTGAGTTTTAAAATCAATTTTTATAATTTGGAAAAGTGCCCTGATAGGATCATTAATTTTCCTTTGCAAGTCAGTGTTAAACAGTTAAGTTGTTTTAAATGCGTCATGAGAAACTTAAGATCGGTGTCATTAATTCCTATAAACGGAAATTGTATTAAAGTAAGAAACATGACAGGAAGGGTGTTTGTTATGCAAGGAGCAAGTGTTGCCAGTTATGTTTGTTGTCTTAGCATTTGTAAACATACAATGTATTAACATGTTCAACTGTCGATGTTTGAAAATGTCATTTATATAGAAAAAAAACTATACAGTATAACAAACACACAGAACACAATTCTCATAAAAAATACGCCTAAGTATCAGACGCGTTTCAACGACAAGGTCGTCCTCCTCAGTGATACACGAGCTACACCAATCAAACTATAACTTTAATATGAAAAAAAAAAAACTAGATTATATTATTTCTCAATTATGATATTTTCCATTGTATAATTGGAAACAGATTACACGCCTGTCGTTGTATAATGAATATCTGTTCTGGGTTTCATCTAAATCTGTCGTTATCACGAAGTTATAACACTCTAGGTATTTACCAATTGAAGTGCAACTTATTTAGCTTGTCTCTGCATTTCCTCTAGATTCAAATGTATACATAATTCAATTTAAAATGTATGCATTACTATAGGGTGTTTCATGAGAACCCTGACAAACAATAATGTATGTTGCATCATACACCAGTTAAAAGGTAATTTGTAATTTGTATTAGCTTACAGTTTATTAATACACCAATAAAAGTTACTTGTAAAACTAAACATATCTAACTAATAACTTTATTGTACATCAAATTCTACAACTTTTGGTAAAGTTGCAGTCATAATGGTCCATCGGATCTCTCGTAAAAGCCATTTAAAAATTGAAAATAATTTTTGAGTACTCATTGTTTTAGTAAATTTTAATCTTTAAAGTGCTGTTGCCGAATAAAAGACCTCATTTTAGTACTTACAACTAATGATATATCTGTAGAATTTTCTCCACTAGCTAACCATATAGGTTTTCTTTCAAAATATTATCATAATTATTGATCCAGAGGTCAAAAAATGCCTTAACTACAAGCAAAACTGAAAAAACTCTATTTTTGGCTGTAAATATGAAACGAATAGGTTTTGGACCTATCTTTATATAACATTTTTTTTCTTGTATTGACGAATGGAACCGTATCCCGAAGTTTGTCAGGGTTCCCATGAAACACTTAGCTCTGTATATAGGCTAAGTTAGTCCAAGTAAAGATAATATTCAAAATAATTTTATGTAATTAAAGTACCCATTATTCAATCTATTTCTGTCAGAATAGGAAACATTTCAAAAGCTTTAGCGTTGTAATATTAAAATTGGTCTTCCGTTTTTTTATTAACCAAAGAGCTGGTCGTTTACTCAGTATTGGCCGGCTGAAGCAATTACTGAAACCTATTTTTTATTGTGCCTAAGCAAAAATGATTTTTAATTAAAAAATTTAAAATTGATACTTGAAAATAGAGTTAAGTGTTTCAAAATTAGTTAAACATTACCCATGGTTTTACTTGTTAATGTTAATTAAACAATTAAAATTCAATAAATTATAGATGGAAAAAATTACCAGACAAATTTGCTATAAAAATATAAAATGGGTCCATTAAATTTTTTTTGTGTGCAGATATTAATTTACGAATTTTCCTCATGTTTTTGAAACGTTGTGCCTTAACGATTTTCAACCGAAACATCTTCGCATTTATTTCTCAAGGATATCATCGTTCGGCTGTTATCAGTGTAAAAATAAAATAAAATAAAGATTTGAAATTCGATTATGTTACCTAACAGTTATGTAAAAAAAAAATATATATATAATCAGTATAGTAAAGTAAACCCATCGTTTGTAGGTAATAATAGTAATTTTGTTCAGGGATAACTAAACATAAAAAATTTTTTTGTGAACATTTGTTTTGAAAATTGGTTAGAGATTAGAAAAGTGCCTACAAATTATAAAAACTATACCCGGTAAAGTGCTAGGACACAGACACACACACACGCTCGCACACACACACACACACACACACACACACACACACACACACACACACACACACACACACACACACACACACACACACACACACGCGCGCGCTCGCACACACACACACACACACACACACACACACACACACACACACACACACACACACACACACACACACACACACACACACACACACACACACACACACACACACACACACACACACACACACACACACACACACACACACACACACACACACACACACACACACACACACACACACACACACACACACACTGAGGCGGTTTGGAAAAAGCCAAACGTCTCAAGTCCATTTAAAACAAGTTAAATTGCCGCGCTAAACCTTGTAGAGTGGGGACGAGGTGGGGCGATGACGTCACGCCAGATCGAGAGCAAACTTGCTTGTTCAGACGTGAAAAGTCAAACTGCCTTAGTTCCTATTTTATTAAGAAACTAAATTATTAATATAAATAAATATTCAGTAGAGTCAACCGACCAATAATATCGAAGAATAAATTTAAAATCACATAAAACAAAAAAGTTATTCAAGTTTTTAGAAGGGCTCAAAAACCTAAAATTTGGAAAAAGAATAAATTCAAAATTCAAAAATCATAGAGTCATAACCAACTGGGGAAGTAACAATAATCACAAATAAAAAATAAGAATTAATAATAATTAACAGGTGAGAATGGACTTAGAAAGTCATTCTTGGGGAGTTTTTTGGAATTTTTGAGTTGAAGGGGGGATCATTTAAAAAAATAATAATAAGTACTATTGTAGAGACCACAATAGGGCACAATAATAGGTACTTAGAATCAAATTTGAAAATAAAATAAGGGAGATATAATAATTACAAAACGTAAAACTTCAAAGCCCAAAAGTGGGTAAAATAAAAGTTAAAGGGGTAAAGTAACATGATAATTATATGTATTTAATATGTAAAATGGTAACACACCAAAGCAGAAGTAATAATATATAATGGGGGGGTTTTTATGAACATAAACTCATACGACACAAACTTAAGGACTTCAAAGGCGAATAACTCGACAACCAAACGAGTTATGGTAAAAGTACAAACATAGTTTTTCGTCGTAGTAGAAGAGGAACAAGATTTCGTCAAAAGAATTTTGAGAAAGGACTTATCTCAAAATTTGAAAAGGGGAAAAATCAAATTTCAGGAAAAGGGCGATAACTCGCGAACGAAGCGTAGTAGAGCGATGAATCAAGTTCCACAAGACCCACAAGATGGAAAGGAAGAAGAATCCGAAAGGAACTTTAAAATCGGTTCGAGCGTTCGAAAGTTATAGCGAGTTGAACGAAAAAACGTCAAAAGTAGAGATTTTCATGCCAAAACATGAACAGTTGCGCGCGCATCTTCAAGCAGAGTCTAAAGTCAGAATCATCATGTTGCCAACATGGATCAAAGATAACGTTAAAGAAAAAATACTATAAATTATTAATTAAAAGGTGTTTTAATTAATAATTAAGGAAGAAAACTATTCATTAGTCAAAAAATAGGACTAATAAAACATATAGTGTAAATATTTCAGACCAAAAGGGCCTGAAAACACATAATATATGGAAAATACCTTTTTCCCAAAAAGGGAGGAAAATTGGCTCCAGAAAAGTGGATTAATTCCCACTGACAGGGAGACCGAGTTTTAATCGTCGAAAGACGATTACTTTTGATTTGGAATCGACGCTTAAAGGACGTTTCTTCTGCAACCGACTCTGAGCTGAGAGGAAGATTCAACTGTCACTCTACTAATTGGACTTAGAATAATTTCAACTTTAATCGATCTTCAAGGCGACTTAGAAGAATTCGAGACCAGCATTCAACTACTTAGCAGCTTACAGACTCTGGATAGAAAACATCACATCACTATTATCTTAATAATACAACAAATTCCAAATCCAACTAGAACTTCTATTAAAGTGTGAAGGTATCTTATACTTAAGGAATAATTCGCAAATATTAACTTCTTTTCAAATATAACGTCATTAGGGGAATTATTAAAAATTAAATTCATTTTTAAACCTCTGCTTTGGTGTTGATAATAATTAATAATTTAAATACGACTTTTTCAGTACAGGAAAAACTGTTTGTGGTTCTGTCTGGAAAGTCAAGCGCTTTTATTTTTGTTTAATATATAGATAATCTGACATTAATTAATGTTGTTAAATAAATAAATAGTTGTGTTATTGTTCAATTAAATTGTTTTGTGTGGTTAAAAAAGTTTTGAATATAAAATTTTTCTGTGGAAAAGAGGAGATAATATACAAATAATTCATTTCTAAATTTTGTTGTGTCTTTTAATATAAATCCATTCTGTGTATGCTATTAACTTTGTTTTAACATAAATTTTATATATATGTGCTCTGGTAATATAATTTGAAAATTTTAAAAAGTTATCATCAGAATTTAAGAGCCGATTTCTCCCAAAAGGCACGACCTTGGAGAGAGAGAGAGTTAATCTTAAAAAAGTTAAATAATCGAGCATTGAGATAAAATTCAGGGAATTTTGCGTTAATTAAAATTTAGTAAGTTTATGAGGACAAGCTCATACTTATTAGAGCCAAGAGTTGCAAAATCTTTGATTTAAAAAAGTAAAAGTGAGCATCTTGGCCTTGCCCGCGTCTGCTCTGAAAAGAAAGGTGGTTCGCCCAGTCGGTGGTGATCGTACAGCGAGTTTAAGAATTCGTGAAAATAGTGTTCCAAAAAAGGGAACAAGAATCTTAAATTCGCGGTGAAGTCAGACAAGACTTTCGGCGTGGTAAGTGGCGTTCCAAAGTGGGGCAAGAAGAACCCTACTCGAACACACTAACGCGGTGAGAGGCGGCGTGGCAAGTGGCTTCCAACGTGGGGCAAGAAGAACCCTACTCGAACTACACTAACGCGGAGAGCGGCGGCGTGGCAAGTGGCGCCCAATAGCGTGGAGCACGAAAAAGCAAAGTTTTGGAACAAATTTTCAAAATTTTGAATTTTTCAGTGTTTCATACGAACGAGAATATCTTAAGTTCTGATATAATTTATATGTACATGTGTGTTAGTAATAAGTTGTGCTGGTAATTACAACGACAAATATACTAAATTGCAAGAATAATAATAATTAAAAGTAGAGTCCAAATTAAACCGAAATTTAAATTTTTTAATTAAATAAACCAAGTGAATAAGTGAAGTGAAAATGGGACCAGCGAAAGATCCAGCAAAACCGGAAGGTTCAAAAGAACAGGAGACGGAAATGCAGAAAATGGTGAGGTACCTGAACCAAATGGAGGATAGAAGAAAGCAAGAGAGGGAACAGGACAAAGCGGAACAACAGAGAAAAGAAAAGGAGAAGGAAGATAACGAACAGATAAGAAGAATAGAAGACAGAATCGAGAAAAATAAGGAGAAAGAAGAAATGGAAGCCAAATGGATCCAGATGGAGGAATTACGGAAGCAGGAGAGAGAGGAGATGGAGGCCAAGCAGTTGAAAAGAGAAGAAGAGCTGGAAGCCAAGCAGAAGAAGGAAAAGGAAGAAGCGGAGGCCAAGCAGATCCAAATGGAAGCCAGATGGATGAAGAGAGATGAAGAATTGGAAGCCAAACAGAAACGAGAGAGAGAAGAATTGGAAGCAAGATGGAAGCAAGAAAGAGAAGAAGCAGAAGCCAAGAGAATAAAGAGGGAGGAAGAAATGGAGACAAAACGGATCCAAAGGGAAGACGCCCGTAAACAGGAAATAGGGAAATATATGGAGGAAATTAAGGAATCTATAGATAGTAATATGGCTGAAAATACGAGGCGAATAGAAACTTGTGAAGAAAAAGTGGAAGAGTGCGTAGGGGAAATTAAAAAAATGACGGACAGTTTAAAGGAACAGGGAAAGTCGACTATAGAAATTGGGGAGAAAGTTAAAAAATTAGAAGTTAAAATTAGGGAAGTTGCCAAAATTAAAGAAACCGGTGGTAATGCTAAAAATATAATTTATTTAGATAGGGCAAATTTAGAGTCAAAAACTATAGAATTTTGGGGAAATTCAAGAGAAAATCCTGTGCAATTTTTGAAACAAATTGAGGAGGTATTCCAAGAAATAAATCCCGTGATGGAAGAAAGTGATAAATTGAAAGTAGTGGAGAAAAAATTGAGAGGAGCTGCCATGGAATGGTGGGAAATAATCAAGCGAGATACAGAAGAATATAGCCAGTTTAAATTGTTATTTTTAGAGCATTATTGGGGTTATCAAACGCAACAAGTAGTTAGGAATCAGATAGAAAACCATAGATATAATCCTAACGGAAATATGAGTAGGGTTGATTATTTTTGTAAAATGGTGCGAAAGGCCGAATATTTGGAACCCAAAATTGCGGAAGAGTTCCTTATATACCAACTAATGAGGCATTTCGACCAAAAAGTTCAATTAGCGTGTATTGGTAGGGCTAGTGAGCATTTGGAGGACGCTATCAAGTTTTTGAGGACCATTGAAAACGTAGACGGAATGACGAGAGAAGTTCGTTGACCAGATAGTTTCGAAAGGAGGGACGGACCACAAAGAGATCAAAATTTCAGGCAAAGGAATCAAGACTACTCAAAACCATCCCAAAACCCTAACCCTCGATCCTATGGTCAAACCCAGAATAAACCTCAACCACAAATACCTCAAAACCCTGGTCCTTCAAATCAAAAATTCCCGCCCAAGGTCACAAAAAACTAAAATACGAGATCTCAAGGCAAAATTTTTGGCAGAAAAAGGATAATACAAACGGAATTGAGATCGACGATAAAACCAAATTTAGCAAACTTAAAAGGGGGGATCAGAAAATAAATAAAATTAAATTGGGGATTTTAAACACAGAAATTAAGGAAGATTTGATGGAGGAAAGAGATAATAAAATTTTAAATAGTGAAGTTTACGAAAAATGTCCGGAAATAGGGATAGAAATCGAAAATATAAAAGTAAATATGTATATTGACACCGGAGCTCAAATGTCCTGTGTTCAAGAGGATTTTTATAAACATGTGCTTAAAAATAGGAACGATAAAATCATGGAATTACCAGTTGTAAATACGGAAATGGTGACAGCGATAAAAAGCCAACGACAGAAGATTAAATTACAGGCATTATTGGAGATTAGAATAAGTAACCAAGCAATAAGAGGGGTATTTATGGTGGTACCAAAGCTGGAAAGCAAAATTATAATGGGTTGTGATTTAATGTGCAAATATCGAAGTCGCATTAATATGGAAAAGGGTTTCCTACAACTGGTAAAGGAAAATGAATTTATTGTTGTAGATTTTCTTAAGGAGAATAAGGTATTAAGATTGAGCAAAAGCGACGCGCAGACCGAACATCAAAAGGACGGCGAAACCGGTAAAATGGTAGAGTCGTCAGCAGCGAATAATGGAGGCTCAAATTCGCACAAGCGAGCAAAAGGGGCTTGTGTGTTGGCCGTTAAAATGCCTACGGACCTAAAACAAAAAGCAAAGGACGTGTCTAGACCGAGTAGTGACAAATCAGAAAGTGGTCAAAAGCGAGGAAGCAAGTTAAGTGCAAGGAAGGAATCGGCGAAGAGGAAAAATGCAAATTTTAACAATGATGAAGTGCTGTTAAAAGCGTGGGATAAAGGTAACCAAGTAATTAATAAAGATGAAGGGCTGAAAGGAGCGGAGAATAAAGGAAATAAAAATGTGCCAAAGGCAACAATCGACGAAAATAATAAAATAATACAATACGACGAAAATTTGCAAAATAACTCTGAAAACGATTCGGAACTTACACAAGACAGATTCGACGCCAGAGACGAGAGTGATTGGAGAGCTATAATACAAATGGCGGATCCGGAAAGACAAAATGGACGAAACTTAAGGTATCGAAAGAAGAAAGTTAAATTCAAAAACTCTACGAAGTGTAAGATGAAAGAATGGAGGCCCGAAGGGAAAGTAATATTTAAATGTGAAGGACTAAGGAGATATTAATAGAACGTAAGAAATTTCATGAATAAATTGTATAAATTGTAATGTTTAAAAGTTGTAATATGTAAAGTGTAGAAGCGAGTGAGGTAAAAGGGAAATAACGGACTGTCAGCTGAATTAAAAGAATGTAACCTAGGTCAGTGAATAACAGGATAAAGCTTCAATAAATTCCTAAGTGTACAAGGTCAGGAGAGTAGCGGTAACACGCATCTGCAGGCCGCACCTGAATAAACAAAGTATAGACGAGAAGGGGAAGACAGGATATTGATAAACAAATATTGAACGACAACCTGTCAAGCAAATTAGCAGAGGGGTGATTGGAATGAATGGATGTTTAAATGTGTACTGTTTTGTTTTTTATTAAAGGGAGATTTCCAATAGATTAAATTTTTTCTTTTTAACTGCAATTAGGATAGTAATCGTTGTAGTTACCAAGTACTTTATATATATGTAGGCATAGTCTTAAATTCAACCAAAGCAGATTAATATAATCATATAAGACGAATTATTCCTTATATAAATGTAATATGTTTTGTGTGTGGTAATGTGTTTATTTACAGCAAGGACGTTTAGATGAAACGGCTGTAATGGACTATAAGAACGCTTAAGCAAATTTGTATGTATATAAATATTATACTATCATGAATAAAATGTGTTTTGAATATATAAATATTATACTATCATGAATAAAATGTGTTTTGAATATATAAATATTATACTATCATGAATAAAATGTGTTTTGAATATATAAATATTATACTATCATGAATAAAATGTGTTTTGAGTATATCAATATATGAAATGATGGAGGAGATGTTTTTAAGATATAAATAAATGTGTTTATATAAGTTGTTAGGTTAATATGTCAAACTTTATGTTGATGATTAAAAGAGATGATAAATAAATAGTTAATATGAAAGGTGATATGTCGAAAAAGGGGTTTAATACTAAAATTTTAGATTTTTAAAAAAATGAAAAATAGGATATTTTCATTTTAACCGAAAATTTTAGTTCAAAGGGGGGATTTTGAGGCGGTTTGGAAAAAGCCAAACGTCTCAAGTCCATTTAAAACAAGTTAAATTGCCGCGCTAAACCTTGTAGAGTGGGGACGAGGTGGGGCGATGACGTCACGCCAGATCGAGAGCAAACTTGCTTGTTCAGACGTGAAAAGTCAAACTGCCTTAGTTCCTATTTTATTAAGAAACTAAATTATTAATATAAATAAATATTCAGTAGAGTCAACCGACCAATAATATCGAAGAATAAATTAAAAATCACATAAAACAAAAAAGTTATTTAAGTTTTTAGAAGGGCTCAAAAACCTAAAATTTGGAAAAAGAATAAATTCAAAATTCAAAAATCATAGAGTCATAACCAACTGGGGAAGTAACAATAATCACAAATAAAAAATAAGAATTAATAATAATTAACAGGTGAGAATGGACTTAGAAAGTCATTCTTGGGGAGTTATTTGGAATTTTTGAGTTGAAGGGGGGATCATTTAAAAAAATAATAATAAGTACTATTGTAGAGACCACAATAGGGCACAATAATAGGTACTTAGAATCAAATTTGAAAATAAAATAAGGGAGATATAATAATTACAAAACGTAAAACTTCAAAGCCCAAAAGCGGGTAAAATAAAAGTTAAAGGGGTAAAGTAACATGATAATTATATGTATTTAATATGTAAAATGGTAACACACCAAAGCAGAAGTAATAATATATAATGGGGGGGTTTTTATGAACATAAACTCATACGACACAAACTTAAGGACTTCAAAGGCGAATAACTCGACAACCAAACGAGTTATGGGAAAAGTACAAACATAGTTTTTCGTCGTAGTAGAAGAGGAACAAGATTTCGTCAAAAGAATTTTGAGAAAGGACTTATCTCAAAATTTGAAAAGGGGAAAAATCAAATTTCAGGAAAAGGGCGATAACTCGCGAACGAAGCGTAGTAGAGCGATGAATCAAGTTCCACAAGACCCACAAGATGGAAAGGAAGAAGAATCCGAAAGGAACTTTAAAATCGGTTCGAGCGTTCGAAAGTTATAGCGAGTTGAACGAAAAAACGTCAAAAGTAGAGATTTTCATGCCAAAACATGAACAGTTGCGCGCGCATCTTCAAGCAGAGTCTAAAGTCAGAATCATCATGTTGCCAACATGGATCAAAGATAACGTTAAAGAAAAAATACTATAAATTATTAATTAAAAGGTGTTTTAATTAATAATTAAGGAAGAAAACTATTCATTAGTCAAAAAATAGGACTAATAAAACATATAGTGTAAATATTTCAGACCAAAAGGGCCTGAAAACACATAATATATGGAAAATACCTTTTTCCCAAAAAGGGAGGAAAATTGGCTCCAGAAAAGTGGATTAATTCCCACTGACAGGGAGACCGAGTTTTAATCGTCGAAAGACGATTACTTTTGATTTGGAATCGACGCTTAAAGGACGTTTCTTCTGCAACCGACTCTGAGCTGAGAGGAAGATTCAACTGTCACTCTACTAATTGGACTTAGAATAATTTCAACTTTAATCGATCTTCAAGGCGACTTAGAAGAATTCGAGACCAGCATTCAACTACTTAGCAGCTTACAGACTCTGGATAGAAAACATCACATCACTATTATCTTAATAATACAACAAATTCCAAATCCAACTAGAACTTCTATTAAAGTGTGAAGGTATCTTATACTTAAGGAATAATTCGCAAATATTAACTTCTTTTCAAATATAACGTCATTAGGGGAATTATTAAAAATTAAATTCATTTTTAAACCTCTGCTTTGGTGTTGATAATAATTAATAATTTAAATACGACTTTTTCAGTACAGGAAAAACTGTTTGTGGTTCTGTCTGGAAAGTCAAGCGCTTTTATTTTTGTTTAATATATAGATAATCTGACATTAATTAATGTTGTTAAATAAATAAATAGTTGTGTTATTGTTCAATTAAATTGTTTTGTGTGGTTAAAAAAGTTTTGAATATAAAATTTTTCTGTGGAAAAGAGGAGATAATATACAAATAATTCATTTCTAAATTTTGTTGTGTCTTTTAATATAAATCCATTCTGTGTATGCTATTAACTTTGTTTTAACATAAATTTTATATATATGTGCTCTGGTAATATAATTTGAAAATTTTAAAAAGTTATCATCAGAATTTAAGAGCCGATTTCTCCCAAAAGGCACGACCTTGGAGAGAGAGAGAGTTAATCTTAAAAAAGTTAAATAATCGAGCATTGAGATAAAATTCAGGGAATTTTGCGTTAATTAAAATTTAGTAAGTTTATGAGGACAAGCTCATACTTATTAGAGCCAAGAGTTGCAAAATCTTTGATTTAAAAAAGTAAAAGTGAGCATCTTGGCCTTGCCCGCGTCTGCTCTGAAAAGAAAGGTGGTTCGCCCAGTCGGTGGTGATCGTACAGCGAGTTTAAGAATTCGTGAAAATAGTGTTCCAAAAAAGGGAACAAGAATCTTAAATTCGCGGTGAAGTCAGACAAGACTTTCGGCGTGGTAAGTGGCGTTCCAAAGTGGGGCAAGAAGAACCCTACTCGAACACACTAACGCGGTGAGAGGCGGCGTGGCAAGTGGCTTCCAACGTGGGGCAAGAAGAACCCTACTCGAACTCACTAACGCGGAGAGCGGCAGCGTGGCAACACACACACACACACACACACACACACACACACACACACACACACACACACACACACACACACACACACACACACACTGAGGCGGTTTGGAAAAAGCCAAACGTCTCAAGTCCATTTAAAACAAGTTAAATTGCCGCGCTAAACCTTGTAGAGTGGGGACGAGGTGGGGCGATGACGTCACGCCAGATCGAGAGCAAACTTGCTTGTTCGAACGTGAAAAGTCAAACTGCCTTAGTTCCTATTTTATTAAGAAACTAAATTATTAATATAAATAAATATTCAATAGAGTCAACCGACCAATAATATCGAAGAATAAATTTAAAATCACATAAAACAAAAAAGTTATTCAAGTTTTTAGAAGGGCTCAAAAACCTAAAATTTGGAAAAAGAATAAATTCAAAATTCAAAAATCGTAGAGTCATAACCAAGGGGGGAAGTAACAATAATCACAAATAAAAAATATGAATTAATAATAATTAACAGGTGAGAATGGACTTAGAAAGTCATTCTTGGGGAGTTTTTTGGAATTTTTAAGTTGAAGGGGGGATCATTTAAAAAATAATAATAAGTACTATTGTAGAGACCACAATAGGGCACAATAATAGGTACTTAGAATCAAATTTGAAAATAAAATAAGGGAGATATAATAATTACAAAACGTAAAACTTCAAAGCCCAAAAGCGGGTAAAATAAACGTTAAAGGGGTAAAATAACATGATAATTATATGTATTTAGTATGTAAAATGGTAAAACACCAAAGCAGAAGTAATAATATATAATGGGGGGGTTTTTATGAACGTAAACTCATACGACACAAACTTAAGGACTTCAAAGGCGAATAACTCGACAACCAAACGAGTTATGGGAAAAGTGCAAACATAGTTTTTCGTCGTAGTAGAAGAGGAACAAGATTTCGTCAAAAGAATTTTGAGAAAGGACTTATCTCAAAATTTGAAAAGGGGAAAAATCAAATTTCAGGAAAAGGGCGATAACTCGCGAACGAAGCGTAGTAGAGCGATGAATCAAGTTCCACAAGACCCACAAGATGGAAAGGAAGAAGAATCCGAAAGGAACTTTAAAATCGGTTCGAGCGTTCGAAAGTTATAGCGAGTTGAACGAAAAAACGTCAAAAGTAGAGATTTTCATGCCAAAACATGAACAGTTGCGCGCGCATCTTCAAGCAGAGTCTAAAGTCAGAATCATCATGTTGCCAACATGGATCAAAGATAACGTTAAAGAAAAAATACTATAAATTATTAATTAAAAGGTGTTTTAATTAATAATTAAGGAAGAAAACTATTCATTAGTCAAAGAATAGGACTAATAAAACATATAGTGTAAATATTTCAGACCAAAAGGGCCTGAAAACACATAATATATGGAAAATACCTTTTTCCCAAAAAGGGAGGAAAATTGGCTCCAGAAAAGTGGATTAATTCCCACTGACAGGGAGACCGAGTTTTAATCGTCGAAAGACGATTACTTTTGATTTGGAATCGACGCTTAAAGGACGTTTCTTCTGCAACCGACTCTGAGCTGAGAGGAAGATTCAACTGTCACTCTACTAATTGGACTTAGAATAATTTCAACTTTAATCGATCTTCAAGGCGACTTAGAAGAATTCGAGACCAGCATTCAACTACTTAGCAGCTTACAGACTCTGGATAGAAAACATCACATCACTATCATCCTAATAATACAACAAATTCCAAATCCAACTAGAACTTCTATTAAAGTGTGAAGGTATCTTATACTTAAGGAATAATTCGCAAATATTAACTTCTTTTCAAATATAACGTCATTAGGGGAATTATTAAAAATTAAATTCATTTTTAAACCTCTGCTTTGGTGTTGATAATAATTAATAATTTAAATACGACTTTTTCAGTACAGGAAAAACTGTTTGTGGTTCTGTCTGGAAAGTCAAGCGCTTTTATTTTTGTTTAATATATAGATAATCTTACATTAATTAATGTTGTTAAATAAATAAATAGTTGTGTTATTGTTCAATTAAATTGTTTTGTGTGATTAAAAAAGTTTTGAATATATAATTTTACTGTGGAAAAGAGGAGATAATATACAAATAATTCATTTCTAAATTTTGTTGTGTTTTTAATATAAATCCATTCTGTGTATGCTAATAACTTTGTTTTAACATAAATTTTATATATATATGTGCTCTGGTAATATAATTTGAAAATTTTAAAAAGTTATCATCAGAACTTAAGAGCCGATTTCTCCCAAAAGGCACGACCTTGGAGAGAGAGAGAGAGTTAATCTTAAAAAAGTTAAATAATCGAGCATTGAGATAAAATTCAGGGAATTTTGCGTTAATTAAAATTTAGTAAGTTTATGAGGACAAGCTCATACTTATTAGAGCCAAGAGTTGCAAAATCTTTGATTTAAAAAAGTAAAAGTGAGCATCTTGGCCTTGCCCGCGCCTGCTCTGAAAAGAAAGGTGGTTCGCCCAGTCGGTGGTGATCGTACAGCGAGTTTAAGAGTTCGTGATAATAGTGTTCCAAAAAAGGGAACAAGAATCTTAAATTCGCGTGAAGTCAGACAAGACTTTCGGCGTGGTAAGTGGCGTTCCAACGTGGGGCAAGAAGAACCCTACTCGAACACACTAACGAGGAAAGAGGCGGCGTGGCAAGTGGCGCCCAACGTGGGGCAAGAAGAACCCTACTCGAACCCACTACACTAACGCGCAAAAAGGCGGCGTGGCAAGTGGCGCCCAATAGCGTGGAGCACGAAAAAGCAAAGTTTTGGAACAAATTTTCAAAATTTTGAATTTTTCAGTGTTTCATACGAACGAGAATATCTTAAGTTCTGATATAATTTATATGTACATGTGTGTTAGTAATAAGTTGTGCTGGTAATTACAACGACAAATATACTAAATTGCAAGAATAATAATAATTAAAAGTAGAGTCCAAATTAAACCGAAATTTAAATTTTTTAACTAATCAATAAAATCAAGTGAATAAGTGAAGTGAAAATGGGACCAGCGAAAGATCCAGCAAAACCGGAAGGTTCAAAAGAACAGGAGACGGAAATGCAGAAAATGGTGAGGTACCTGAACCAAATGGAGGATAGAAGAAAGCAAGAGAGGGAACAGGACAAAGCGGAACAACAGAGAAAAGAAAAGGAGAAGGAAGATAACGAACAGATAAGAAGAATAGAAGACAGAATCGAGAAAAATAAGGAGAAAGAAGAAATGGAAGCCAAATGGATCCAGATGGAGGAATTACGGAAGCAGGAGAGAGAAGAGATGGAGGCCAAACGGAAGCAGGAGAGAGAGGAGATGGAGGCCAAGCAGTTGAAAAGAGAAGAAGAGCGGGAAGCCAAGCAGAAGAAGGAAAAGGAAGAAGCGGAGGCCAAGCAGATCCAAATGGAAGCCAGATGGATGAAGAGAGATGAAGAGTTGGAAGCCAAGCAGAAACGAGAGAGAGAAGAATTGGAAGCAAGATGGAAGCAAGAAAGAGAAGAAGCAGAAGCCAAGAGAATAAAGAGGGAGGAAGAAATGGAGACAAAACGGATCCAAAGGGAAGACGCCCGTAAACAGGAAATAGGGAAATATATGGAGGAAATTAAGGAATCTATAGATAGTAATATGGCTGAAAATACGAGGCGAATAGAAACTTGTGAAGAAAAAGTGGAAGAGTGCGTAGGGGAAATTAAAAAAATGACGGACAGTTTAAAGGAACAGGGAAAGTCGACTATAGAAATTGGGGAGAAAGTTAAAAAATTAGAAGTTAAAATTAGGGAAGTTGCCAAAATTAAAGAAACCGGTGGTAATGCTAAAAATATAATTTATTTGGATAGGGCAAATTTAGAGTCAAAAACTATAGAATTTTGGGGAAATTCAAGAGAAAATCCTGTGCAATTTTTGAAACAAATTGAAGAGGTATTCCAAGAAATAAATCCCGTCATGGAAGAAAATGATAAATTGAAAGTAGTGGAGAAAAAATTGAAAGGAGCTGCCATGGAATGGTGGGAAATAATCAAGCGAGATACAGAAGAATATAGCCAGTTTAAATTGTTATTTTTAGAGCATTATTGGGGTTATCAAACGCAACAAGTAGTTAGGAATCAGATAGAAAACCATAGATATAATCCTAACGGAAATATGAGTAGGGTTGATTATTTTTGTAAAATGGTGCGAAAGGCCGAATATTTGGAACCCAAAATTCCGGAAGAGTTCCTTATCTACCAACTAATGAGGCATTTCGACCAAAAAGTTCAATTAGCGTGTATTGGTAGGGCTAGTGAGCATTTGGAGGACGCTATCAAGTTTTTGAGGACCATTGAAAACGTAGACGGAATGACGAGAGAAGTTCGCCGACCAGATAGTTTCGAAAGGAGGGACGGACCACAAAGAGATCAAAATTTCAGGCAAAGGAATCAAGACTACTCAAAACCATCCCAAAACCCTAACCCTCGATCCTATGGTCAAACCCAGAATAAACCTCAACCACAAATACCTCAAAACCCTGGTCCTTCAAATCAAAAATTCCCGCCCAAGGTCACAAAAAACTAAAATACGAGATCTCAAGGCAAAATTTTTGGCAGAAAAAGGATAATACAAACGGAATTGAGATCGACGATAAAACCAAATTTAGCAAACTTAAAAGGGGGGATCAGAAAATAAAGAAAATTAAATTGGGGATTTTAAACACAGAAATTAAGAAAGATTTAATGGAGGAAAGAGATAATAAAATTTTAAATAGTGAAGTTTACGAAAAATGTCCGGAAATAGGGATAGAAATCGAAAATATAAAAGTAAATATGTCCATTGACACCGGAGCTCAAATGTCCTGTGTGCAAGAGGATTTTTATAAACATGTGCTTAAAAATAGGAACGATAAAATCATGGAATTACCAGTTGTAAATACGGAAATGGTGACAGCGATAAAAAGCCAACGACAGAAGATTAAATTACAGGCATTATTGGAAATTAGAATAAATAACCAAGCAATAAGAGGGGTATTTATGGTGGTACCAAAGCTGGAAAGCAAAATTATAATGGGTTGTGATTTGATGTGCAAATATCGAAGTCGCATTAATATGGAAAAGGGTTTCCTACAACTGGTAAAGGAAAATGAATTTATTGTTGTAGATTTTCTTAAGGAGAATAAGAGATCAAGATTGAGCAAAAAAAACGCGCAGAACGAACATCAAAATGGCGGCGATACCGGTAAAATGGTAGAGTCGTCAGCTGCAAATAAAGGAGGCTCAAATTCGTATAAGCGAGTATCAGGGGCTTATACGTTGTCTACCAAAATGCCGGTAGACATAAAACCAAAAGCAAAGGACGTGTCTAGACTGAAATGTGACTATACCGGAGGTGACAAAGAGTGTAAGAATAGGGTGAGCCAGTTTTGTGCAAAAATTAATAATAAAGTAGTGCTTAGAAAAGCGGAGAATAGGAGATTAAGATTGAGCAATAGCGACGCGCAGACCGAACATCAAAAGGACGGCGAAACCGGTAAAATGGTAGAGTCGTCAGCAGCGAATAATGGAGGCTCAAATTCGCACAAGCGAGCAAAAGGGGCTTGTGTGTTGGCCGTTAAAATGCTTACGGACCTAAAACAAAAAGCAAAGGACGTGTCTAGACCGAGTAGTGACAAATCAGAAAGTGGTCAAAAGCGAGGAAGCAAGTTAAGTGCAAGGAAGGAATCGGCGAAGAGGAAAAATGCAAATTTTAACAATGATGAAGTGCTGTTAAAAGCGTGGGATAAAGGTAACCAAGTAATTAATAAAGATGAAGGGCTGAAAGGAGCGGAGAATAAAGGAAATAAAAATGTGCCAAAGGCAATAATCGACGAAAATAATAAAATAATAAAATACGACGAAAATTTGCAAAATAACTCTGAAAACGATTCGGAACTTACACAAGACAGATTCGACGCCAGAGACGAGAGTGATTGGAGAGCTATAATACAAATGGCGGATCCGGAAAGACAAAATGGACGAAATTTAAGGTATCGAAAGAAGAAAGTTAAATTCAAAAATTCTACGAAGTGTAAGATGAAAGAATGGAGGCCCGAAGGGAAAGTAATATTTAAATGTGAAGGACTAAGGAGATATTAATAGAACGTAAGAAATTTCATGAAAAAAATGTATAAGTTGTAATGTTTAAAAGTTGTAATATGTAAAGTGTAGAAGCGAGTGAGGTAAAAAGGAAATAACGGACTCTCAGCTGATTAAAAGCAGGTAACCTAGGTCAGTGAATAACAGGAAAAGTCCCGAATAAATTCCTAAGTGTACAAGGTCAGGAGCATAGCAGTAACACGCATCTGCAAGCCGCACCTGAATAAACAAAGTATAGACGAGGAGGTGAAGGGGAAGACAGGATATTGATAAACAAATATTGAACGACAACCTGTCAAGCAAATTAGCAGAGGGGTGATGGAAATGAATGAATGGATGTTTAAATGTGTACTGTTTTGTTTTTTATTAAAGGGAGATTTCCAATAGCATAAATAAATTTTTTCTTTTTAACTACAATTAGGATAATAATCGTTGTAGTTACCAAGTACTTTATATATATGTAGGCATAGTTTTAAATTCAACCAAAGCAGATAAATATAATCATATAAGACGAATTATTCCTTATATAAATGTAATATGTTTTGTGTGTGATAATGTGTTTATTTACAGCAAGGACGTTTAGATGAAACGGCTGTAATGGATTATAAGAACGCTTAAGCAAATTTGTATGTATACCATAATAAATAACATGTGTTTTGAATATATAAATATTATACTATCATGAATAAAATGTGTTTTGAATATATAAATATTATACTATCATAAATAACATGTGTTTTGAATATATCAATATTATACTATAATGAATAAAATGTGTTTTGAGTATATCAATATATGGAATGATGGAGGAGATGTTTTTTGGATATAAATAAATGTGTTTATATAAGTGGTTAGGTTAATATGTCAAACTTTATGTTGATGATTAATAGAGATGATAAATAAATAGTTAATATGAAATGTGATATGTCGAAAAAGGGGTTTAATACTAAAATTTTAGTTTTTTAAAAAAAATGAAAAATAGGATATTTTCATTTTAACCGAAAATTTTAGTTCAAAGGGGGGATTTTGAGGCGGTTTGGAAAAAGCCAAACGTCTCAAGTCCATTTAAAACAAGTTAAATTGCCGCGCTAAACCTTGTAGAGTGGGGACGAGGTGGGGCGATGACGTCACGCCAGATCGAGAGCAAACTTGCTTGTTCGAACGTGAAAAGTCAAACTGCCTTAGTTCCTATTTTATTAAGAAACTAAATTATTAATATAAATAAATATTCAATAGAGTCAACCGACCAATAATATCGAAGAATAAATTTAAAATCACATAAAACAAAAAAGTTATTCAAGTTTTTAGAAGGGCTCAAAAACCTAAAATTTGGAAAAAGAATAAATTCAAAATTCAAAAATCGTAGAGTCATAACCAAGGGGGGAAGTAACAATAATCACAAATAAAAAATATGAATTAATAATAATTAACAGGTGAGAATGGACTTAGAAAGTCATTCTTGGGGAGTTTTTTGGAATTTTTAAGTTGAAGGGGGGATCATTTAAAAAATAATAATAAGTACTATTGTAGAGACCACAATAGGGCACAATAATAGGTACTTAGAATCAAATTTGAAAATAAAATAAGGGAGATATAATAATTACAAAACGTAAAACTTCAAAGCCCAAAAGCGGGTAAAATAAACGTTAAAGGGGTAAAATAACATGATAATTATATGTATTTAGTATGTAAAATGGTAAAACACCAAAGCAGAAGTAATAATATATAATGGGGGGGTTTTTATGAACGTAAACTCATACGACACAAACTTAAGGACTTCAAAGGCGAATAACTCGACAACCAAACGAGTTATGGGAAAAGTGCAAACATAGTTTTTCGTCGTAGTAGAAGAGGAACAAGATTTCGTCAAAAGAATTTTGAGAAAGGACTTATCTCAAAATTTGAAAAGGGGAAAAATCAAATTTCAGGAAAAGGGCGATAACTCGCGAACGAAGCGTAGTAGAGCGATGAATCAAGTTCCACAAGACCCACAAGATGGAAAGGAAGAAGAATCCGAAAGGAACTTTAAAATCGGTTCGAGCGTTCGAAAGTTATAGCGAGTTGAACGAAAAAACGTCAAAAGTAGAGATTTTCATGCCAAAACATGAACAGTTGCGCGCGCATCTTCAAGCAGAGTCTAAAGTCAGAATCATCATGTTGCCAACATGGATCAAAGATAACGTTAAAGAAAAAATACTATAAATTATTAATTAAAAGGTGTTTTAATTAATAATTAAGGAAGAAAACTATTCATTAGTCAAAGAATAGGACTAATAAAACATATAGTGTAAATATTTCAGACCAAAAGGGCCTGAAAACACATAATATATGGAAAATACCTTTTTCCCAAAAAGGGAGGAAAATTGGCTCCAGAAAAGTGGATTAATTCCCACTGACAGGGAGACCGAGTTTTAATCGTCGAAAGACGATTACTTTTGATTTGGAATCGACGCTTAAAGGACGTTTCTTCTGCAACCGACTCTGAGCTGAGAGGAAGATTCAACTGTCACTCTACTAATTGGACTTAGAATAATTTCAACTTTAATCGATCTTCAAGGCGACTTAGAAGAATTCGAGACCAGCATTCAACTACTTAGCAGCTTACAGACTCTGGATAAAAAACATCACATCACTATCATCCTAATAATACAACAAATTCCAAATCCAACTAGAACTTCTATTAAAGTGTGAAGGTATCTTATACTTAAGGAATAATTCGCAAATATTAACTTCTTTTCAAATATAACGTCATTAGGGGAATTATTAAAAATTAAATTCATTTTTAAACCTCTGCTTTGGTGTTGATAATAATTAATAATTTAAATACGACTTTTTCAGTACAGGAAAAACTGTTTGTGGTTCTGTCTGGAAAGTCAAGCGCTTTTATTTTTGTTTAATATATAGATAATCTTACATTAATTAATGTTGTTAAATAAATAAATAGTTGTGTTATTGTTCAATTAAATTGTTTTGTGTGATTAAAAAAGTTTTGAATATATAATTTTACTGTGGAAAAGAGGAGATAATATACAAATAATTCATTTCTAAATTTTGTTGTGTTTTTAATATAAATCCATTCTGTGTATGCTATTAACTTTGTTTTAACATAAATTTTATATATATATGTGCTCTGGTAATATAATTTGAAAATTTTAAAAAGTTATCATCAGAACTTAAGAGCCGATTTCTCCCAAAAGGCACGACCTTGGAGAGAGAGAGAGAGTTAATCTTAAAAAAATTAAATAATCGAGCATTGAGATAAAATTCAGGGAATTTTGCGTTAATTAAAATTTAGTAAGTTTATGAGGACAAGCTCATACTTATTAGAGCCAAGAGTTGCAAAATCTTTGATTTAAAAAAGTAAAAGTGAGCATCTTGGCCTTGCCCGCGCCTGCTCTGAAAAGAAAGGTGGTTCGCCCAGTCGGTGGTGATCGTACAGCGAGTTTAAGAGTTCGTGATAATAGTGTTCCAAAAAAGGGAACAAGAATCTTAAATTCGCGTGAAGTCAGACAAGACTTTCGGCGTGGTAAGTGGCGTTCCAACGTGGGGCAAGAAGAACCCTACTCGAACACACTAACGAGGAAAGAGGCGGCGTGGCAACACACACACACACACACACACACACACACACACACACACACACACACACACACACACACACACACACACACACACACACACACACACACACACACACACACACACACACACACACACACACACACACACACACACACGTTGTTGTTGACTTTAGAGTACAGATTTATCACTTGACGTTTGCTTAGCTTATAAGTTTCGCGTAGACTTGAATTTTGAATGTCTTGATAGTCTTTCTTTAAACTAGGCTTTATTTCAAACTATCTTACATATTAAGAATTGAATATTCAAGTAGTAAAATTTTGGTTACTCAAAGTTTGTATGTAGCGCAGTAAGTGTGCAAAAGTTTCTTCTGAAGATATGCTTTTATCAAGATCAGGATCAAGATAGAGATGTCAAACGTGTGAACGAGATCGTTGTAAGTATGAGAAATATTACAATATATTTAAAATATTTTCAGAATTTTAGTCCAATTTAGAAAGTCAAAAGAAATGTGTCTGTGTAAACTATGGAGGTAAAGTCTATGGTATCAATGCGAGGGTAGAGTCTTCCAAACTAAATTTTGCCACAAGGACATCTGAGATTGAAGAAGATAGTCAGTGTTCTGAATATGCACAATGAATTAAGCTGGAAATTTACAGAACAACAGAACTAATGCAGAACAATGCAGATGTGGAATTGTAAAAGAGGTAGGTCAAACTTTATCCAGTGACTGATAGTACGATTAACGTCTGTCACCGTCTATGGAGTAAACAAAGGTCAGTTAATACTCTCGGAATGGTCAGAAGATTTGATTCAGAAGAAATATTGAATAGTAAAACTTGAAGGGAATCCGAATACTGCAGATGTTGGAGTAATTTAGATTTATGCTGGAGTTTGAACTCATTAATCACACTCCCGCCTTGTTAAAACGTTGATTTCACGTCTAGGAAAAGGGTTCTTGTTTTCGTCTTTCTCGCAATTCACCTTTGACTCTTGCCAAAATATGTTCAACTTCTTGTGTGAAGTAAACTAATAAATTATCGTTTTAATATTTTACGTAACAACTTCTTAAACTAAACGGGTAATTGTAAACATTTCGTAATAGTTAATTTATAGTTGAAAGTTTAAAACGTATAGAAATGTTTCAGTTGCTGTTTGATACATTAGACAATATTATGTTTTGATATTATAATTGTTTGTTTGTCTAAAAGATTTTGTTTGTCCTGTCGATACAATCAAGGCATTTTAAGAGGTAATTAATAACAATAACAAGGTGGGAGGGTAGAATGACACTTTAGAAAACGGTGCACGGCATAAATTTTCTCTTTAATTAGGGAGGTTTACACCATGTTCCACGAAAGAAAGTTTTTAATGCGGAGAAAGGATCTGTTACATTGTAGATAGGTTTTATTTCAGAAAAAAAATTAAGATTTTGAATCTGTTAGTGGCACTTTTCTTATACATTAACTAAGAAAATCTAGTGTAATTGATTATAAGTTAGAATATATTTGTACAATATTCTGAAGTTGGCAATTTATTATCAATTGTTAAATAAAGATCGCAATATATGAAATTAATGACTCAAATTATGACTTATAGTGTGGAGTAGGTATCTCATGTTATTATTTGATTTTTGTAAAAATCTCTTAATATACTATTTCAAAAATGTATCAAACTAATAAAATAAAATATTAAAATTTTTAAAATGTAAATGTTTCAGTAAAACTCGTGATTAAGTCAAAATTTGACGTACATTTGTGCATTTAATCTTCTGATAGAGCAAAATAAATACTAAAACAAATCCTGAACCTTAAACTTTTTATTTACGATTTGATAATGACAAATACTGTATAATAATGATTACATCGATTTTGAAAAAATAGTATCTCAATGCTCTGAGCTCTACGTCTGACTTACTCGCTCATAGCAGAAAGAAGAGTAAAGATGTCTACTGATAAACATTTCAAAATATCTGATTATTTTCTATTATCTTGATTGTAGTCTACCTTTAATATTTTGTAAACTCTATATTAGTGAAATGTTTTCCTTGTGAAACTATTTTCAAAAATGAACTGGCTGCTATCTTTGATACATTGGAATGTGTTAATCCAAGAAACCCAATTGAGACACTTACTAATTAAACAAATTATCTTTCTTAAAAGTTAGCAAAGAGGACATGAAAAATAACGTGAACAACAGGAACCCCAATTACAAAATAATTGTTAAATTGAACTGTGCAGAATGGCAATCAATTTTTATCAGCACCCAAGTTGGAGGCTCTTGATAATGACATAGGTCGGTCTGTAGCAGTATGTGTACACCGCATATTGAAAGTTACACGAGACAAGTTGAGCTCGCTGTCTTAGCCATACTTAGTTCAGGTTTTACCTACACTACAAACTATTAACACCCTTATTGTAATATCCTGTCGACAACAAACATAACATTGAATAAGATATGATATAGGTTATTAATGTTCATCGTTAATTAGAAAACTGTAACAATCTGTTATGGCCAACGTTACAACCTGTAATATATCAAAGTTAAAGGACGCGAACTTCCTTAAAGAGAAGGTTTAACAGTTAATTTTGTACAAAATATTCTACAAGTCGAAATTTTTAGTGTACACAGTATGAATGGGGGGGGGGAATCATGAATATTTTACCTTTAGTAAATAACGTTTTTGTAAAATGATCGCCCATAATGTTGTTTCGTCGGCAATTATTTATATCACATGGAGATTATCTTGTTCGTCCATATTAAATTTCCTATTGTATAAACTTTTAAAAAGACGTAAACAAACATTTTTTCTTAACAAATTGTTTAAATATCTTTCTTTTTGTTCAGAATAAAATTGCCCGTCGACTCCAATGTTTACCCAAAATTAATGATCGATAAAAAAACTGATTTCCAAAAATAAAGTACACTGGTTTTATTTTATGTAAGAAAATATGAAAGTTAATTAAAAAATCAATGTACCTCTCCATAGCTGGAATAAATGTACTCGTAATAAAACTCAATAAAAAGTTTTAACTATTGTATGAAACATAAATTTACACCAACTTTTGAGCTTCTGTCTAAAAAGGGTATTTTTTTACAAACAAAATTGTTTATATTTATGTCTGTTCGACGAAAACCCAATATAATTGTGTACAACTTAAATGTCGTAAATAATGTTTTTCGGAATCTTCATATTACGAAAGTTAATAAAAGGAAATAGATTTTAAAATTTTCAACCACCATATCTTATAAAGAGTAATGAGAAAGCTACAGTGCTGCCACATTTGGAAATAAATGCAGTCTCTAATTTTAACATGTTATCATTTCAACATGAAATTATTCTTATTACAGAGTCGGAGAGCTCTGTGATGGTACAGACCTAACTACCTTGATTATATAATGGAGAGACGCTTCCAAACACAAATATAGGTCTGCATATGCACATCCAACTTTGCTAAAATATATATAATATTTTATTGGTTGGTTGACAATAAAAAACCTTACGTCATCCAAAATAAAATCGAAAATTACGAGAATTCAAAATTTGTTTGTGACAGCTTGACATTATTTACAGAAAAATAGATTTTAGTAATCTGCTTTGAAGGAATACTTCAATAATAATAATAATGTCAAATTTTGTTTCTGAGACAGAAAGACCAAGAACACGAATGTGTTTCTAGGGGTTTCCCTTCATATCAGTATTCGTCGATTATATGTTTAAATAAAAATGATTGAATTAACTTGTTTCTGATTCGTCAGTCCCTTCTCTCCACCTATGTTTTCGGTTTTCTTTCTATTGGCCTATCTAAAACTTGTTTAACCTGTTTCTGATTAGTCACTCCCCCAACTCTCCACCCATGTATTCAGAACTATTTCTATTGGCCCATCTAAAACTCGTTTAACTTGTTTCTGATTAGTCACTCCCCATCTCTCCACTCATGTTTTCGGTTTTCTTTCTATTGGCCTATCTAAAGCTCGTCTAACTTGTTTCTGATTAGACACTCCCCCAACTCTCCACCCATGTATTCAGAACTATTTCTATTGGCCTATCTAAAACTCGTTTAACTTGTTTCTGATTAGTCACTCCCAATCTCTCCACCCATGTTTCCGATTTCTGTAGCTGTTTCCCATGTAGCTGGTTGTTGTCTGTATCTTCCATTTTTGTGAGATCCATTAACGGTTTATCTAACTAACTAAATTTATGTATCAATATTCTGTAAAAGCATGCCCTTCCTCGTCGTTAATGGTATCTTCCATTTTTGTGAGATCCATTAACGGTTTATCTAACTAACTAAATTTATGTATCAATATTCTGTAATAGCATCCCCTCCCTCGTCGTTAAAGGTATCTTCCATTTTTGTGAGATCCATTAACGGTTTATCTAACTAACTAAATTTATGTATCAATATTCTGTAATAGCATGCCCTCCCTCGTCGTTAAAGGTATCTTCCATTTTTGTGAGATCCATTAACGGTTTATCTTACTAACAAAATTTATGTATCAATATTCTGTAATAGGATGCCCTCCCTCGTCGTTAATGGTATCTTCCATTTTTGTGAGATCCATTAACGGTTTATCTAACTAACTAAATTTATGTATCAATATTCTGTAATAGCATGCCCTCCCTCGTCGTTAAAGGTATCTTCCATTTTTGTGAGATCCATTAACGGTTTATCTTACTAACTAAATTTATGTATCAATATTCTGTAATAGCATGCCCTCCCTCGTCGTTAAAGGTATCTTCCATTTTTGTGAGATCCATTAACGGTTTATCTAACTAACAAAATTTATGTATCAATATTCTGTAATAGGATGCCCTCCCTCGTCGTTAAAGGTATCTTCCATTTTTGTGAGATCCATTAACGGTTTATCTTACTAACTAAATTTATGTATCAATATTCTGTAATAGGATGCCCTCCCTCGTCGTTAAAGGTATCTTCCATTTTTGTGAGATCCATTAACGGTTTATCTTACTAACTAAATTTATGTATCAATATTCTGTAATACCATGCCCTCCCTCGTCGTTAATGGTATCTTCCATTTTTGTGAGATCCATTAACGGTTTATCTTACTAACTAAATTTATGTATCAATATTCTGTAATAGGATGCCCTCCCTCGTCGTTAATGGTATCTTCCATTTTTGTGAGATCTATTAACGGTTTATCTAACTAACTAAATTTATGTATCAATATTCTGTAATAGCATGCCCTCCCTCGTCGTTAAAGGTATCTTCCATTTTTGTGAGATCCATTAACGGTTTATCTTACTAACTAAATTTATGTATCAATATTCTGTAATAGCATGCCCTCCCTCATCGTTAAAGGTATCTTCCATTTTTGTGAGATCCATTAACGGTTTATCTAACTAACTAAATTTATGTATCAATATTCTGTAATAGCATGCCCTCCCTCGTCGTTAAAGGTATCTTCCATTTTTGTGAGATCCATTAACGGTTTATCTTACTAACTAAATTTATGTATCAATATTCTGTAATAGCATGCCCTCCCTCGTCGTTAAAGGTATCTTCCATTTTTGTGAGATCCATTAACGGTTTATCTAACTAACTAAATTTATGTATCAATATTCTGTAATAGCATGCCCTCCCTCGTCGTTAAAGGTATCTTCCATTTTTGTGAGATCCATTAACGGTTTATCTTACTAACTAAATTTATGTATCAATATTCTGTAATAGGATGCCCTTCCTCGTCGTTAAAGGTATCTTCCATTTTTGTGAGATCCATTAACGGTTTATCTTACTAACTAAATTTATGTATCAATATTCTGTAATAGCATGCCCTCTCTCGTCGTTAAAGGTATCTTCCATTTTTGTGAGATCCATTAACGGTTTATCTTACTAACTAAATTTATGTATCAATATTCTGTAATAGGATGCCCTTCCTCGTCGTTAAAGGTATCTTCCATTTTTGTGAGATCCATTAACGGTTTATCTTACTAACTAAATTTATGTATCAATATTCTGTAATAGGATGCCCTTCCTCGTCGTTAAAGGTATCTTCCATTTTTGTGAGATCCATTAACGGTTTATCTAACTAACTAAATTTATGTATCAATATTCTGTAATAGGATGCCCTTCCTCGTCGTTAAAGGTATCTTCCATTTTTGTGAGATCCATTAACGGTTTATCTAACTAACTAAATTTATGTATCAATATTCTGTAATAGCATGCCATCCCTCGTCGTTAAAGGTATCTTCCATTTTTGTGAGATCCATTAACGGTTTATCTTACTAACTAAATTTATGTATCAATATTCTGTAATAGGATGCCCTTCCTCGTCGTTAAAGGTATCTTCCATTTTTGTGAGATCCATTAACGGTTTATCTAACTAACTAAATTTATGTATCAATATTCTGTAATAGCATGCCCTCCCTCGTCGTTAAAGGTATCTTCCATTTTTGTGAGATCCATTAACGGTTTATCTTACTAACTAAATTTATGTATCAATATTCTGTAATAGGATGCCCTTCCTCGTCGTTAAAGGTATCTTCCATTTTTGTGAGATCCATTACCGGTTTATCTAACTAACTAAATTTATGTATCAATATTCTGTAATAGGATGCCCTTCCTCGTCGTTAAAGGTATCTTCCATTTTTGTGAGATCCATTAACGGTTTATCTAACTAACTAAATTTATGTATCAATATTCTGTAATAGCATGTCCTCCCTCGTCGTTAAAGGTATCTTCCATTTTTGTGAGATCCATTAACGGTTTATCTTACTAACTAAATTTATGTATCAATATTCTGTAATAGCATGTCCTCCCTCGTCGTTAAAGGTGTTGGAAATTCTCTGATGGCTTTGACGTTTTTCTCTAGCGGTTCTATTCTTGTTGTTGAAATATTATGTCCTAATATGTTTATATTTCTGTAAGAGAAATGACACTTCGATGTCTTAATTTTAATCGTGCTGAGTCTAAACGTTGGGACATTTTTTCCAATGATTGTAACTGTTTTTCAAGTGTCGCCCCGTATGCGACTAGGTCATCTACATATGCCTTAATATAATTAACAGGAAAATAGTCCATTCATACTGCGTTGGAGAGAGTTGGATGAGTTTCACATCCTCTTCGACAGTCTAGTGTATTGGTACAGTCTCTTGGCGCCACAAAGTTGTTGGAAAAAAGCTTGGTTTAAATCTATAATGGAAAAATAGTCCGCTCCTCCGAAAGTGTCAAAAAATAGTATACGCCCTTGGTAAATAAAATTTGTTTTTCTTTTTGTTTTCATTTAACTGTTTTTAGTCTACTACCATACTATATTGTTCAACTTATTTCTTTACCAAGAACGCAGGTGCTGAAAAATCGAATTGTCAATCTTCCACTACACCTGCTCGTTGTAAATACTCCACTTGGTAGTCCAACTCTTCCCATTCAACTAAACTTAACCTACGTGTAGGCTTTTCGCTCCTCATTTGAATAGAGTAGAGTGGGATGTTTGCTTCTTGTAAATCCTCAGGTCCTTTCCCAAATAAATGTAAATATCTCGCGAATAAATTCCTAACGCCTTTATACTCTTTATCTGATAAATCCTTATTTATGTCAATCGTCTTGCTGTCCCAAATGCATGGCATAACCACCCTGTTTACCCTTAAATGCTGTCACCATTGTAGACGTATCGTTGTGTTGGAGTATCGTAACATAATCAAATTTGTACACTTTAATATCCGTGTAGTTGGTAATGTTGGATTTGTGATCAAAAATCGTATAGATGTGCTGGTAGTTGTGGCAGAAATATGTACGCTCTTCTGATTAATTAGGTCTTCTCTCATGTTAAACTGATACCGTAACTTATTCTTTATTGAATTTTTGTTGGGTACAAATAATGTGCCAGATACAAAAGGGGGGAAAAATTGTATATTAAATCCTAACACTACACAGACTTCTTTACTGGACAGTGAAATACATAAATAGTTTACAATAAATAAATTATCGTAAATAATTTTTTTTCTTACCATGCTCATTGTAGAGGACCTTCAATGCTCATTAATGTCTTTTAGACCTTGTCTTTCATTTAATTAATTGAGTATCTTGGATCTATGAATGGCTCACCACTGCAGTTGTTTCAATATTGAGTCGTGCCTTCTTTCACTAACTAAGCAATATTTACCACATATATTATTGTTTGAAGTTATTTGTTAATGATGGATGTTCAATTTTATTATTATACATTTTTCGGACATTAGCCATCATTTGTGTGTTAAAAATTCAAAACACGACGCTTCGGGAATAAGAATTCCCGTTATCAAGAAGCATCTGAGATGCATGCTTAGATATTAAGGTTGGTGGTTTTCTTATTTAATTTTACTTCTCACATAGGCTTAGTTTCTAGTTTCATGTTTCTTTAGTTTTTAGTCACTTGATAACGGGAATTGATTCTTATTCCCGAAACGTCGTGTTTTGAATTTTTAACACACAAATGATGGCAAATGTCCGAAACTTGTATAATAATAAAATATATTACTGTGTGTTAATTGACTTACTAATTGTTGTTTCAGGCTCATCTATCTCCCCTCTCTGAACTACCCTTACCTCTGTCATAAATAAAATTAAATAAAAACCTTTAAACTTTAATACATTTTAACCAATATAATTGTATAAACATACTTCCTAGTGCTAAAGCAGTATATTCAGAAACTAAATATGAAAAGTTAAAAATATAAAATACTTTTGATAAATATCAATAAATTGCTAAAGTAAGACAGTTTAAAACATTAAAACTATACAATTATACAAAATCTATTAATTTGTGTATTTTATTATTATTTTCATAGAATTTTTTACACAAATTGCATAGCTAAGAAAATTTTATGACGTGAAAGAAGTGTAGCGTTTTTCCTTACATTATATATATTTTTAAAAATCTTTAATTCTTGGTGTATAAAATCTGATATATTCACAAAAACATGAACAACTAGCTTGGGCTTTAGAGCTTGAAATCTTAAATACATTATGATATTTTAGTCAATTTGACATAATAAGTGTACATATTAAGTCAGGCATGTTTGTATTGTGAAATGTTTACAGCCATCCTCGTATCACAGTTTTTGCTTATCTTTTCCTGTTCATTTATCATAATATTCCAAACGGATCTTAACACTAATACCTTTACCAAGATCTGATTTTAAGCTAAACTTTACGAATTTAAAACCGACGCCTCCCTTTATTATGGTAAAGCTATGTCCCTGTCCGGATATCAAATCAGTGACAGTGATATTCTTTATTTTTTTACCAAAACCTCCACAAGGTAAACGTGCAATGGCTATCGCATAACCGCCAGGTACTGCAGGGGTGGTTATCTCAGTGTAAGCATAATTTGGTGAACTAAAACAAAAAGAATAAAATAAAACATCAGAACGATGTCATCATACATGTTATACTATGTACAGTAAAACTAGATGTAAATTTATGTATAAAAGGAAGTTAATAATATTATTGGAAAGATGCTTAGAATATTTCCTTCGAAATTTTAAGGGCGAGGGGTGGAATGGGTTTTTGAGATTGTCTCTTACAGTATATTTACAAAAAAAAAATTGTATCAGGAAACTATTAAAGATCATAAAACTTTCTACAATTTGAATTTTTACTCGTTTCAATTGGATTAAAATTTGATTGAAGTCTTTTATCTGTTTCGTTGAAACCACCCACATGTTATACACATGGTTTTAAAGCTTTTGAATTATTAACAAATCGAGAGCAGTAAGTCGTATCAAAGGTTCATTTTGAGTCTTAACTTTTTGATTTATGATGTTATTTTACAAAAAAAATAAAAACACAAGTGAAAAAAAAATCAATTAATTCAACAATGAATGTGTGTTTTTATGTGTAAGTGTTTTCATATTTATGTGATATAACTATCCGAAATAAAAATTTAAAAATGGCCGACTAGGTGAAACGGTCGTTGTGAGAACACGAGAAATAAATCTATTACACGGTAAGTTAGACGCAAATTGTATCTTAATTTTAATAGAGGGTATGGTGATTACAAATAATAAATTAATGTATTATTTAAAAATTTTATAAGTGAACATTGGAATTTTTGGGAATACAAGGTAAATACGTCTTTTTTATAATTTAGGGTCAGATTTGAGAAAATTTGATTGATTTTGGAAATAAAAATAAATTTTGTATTATAGTCTTAAAAGTATTTTAACAAATAGATATGTACAAAATACATTCCGAGTAATATGTATTATTATTAAAATTCTCAGCAATGTGAATAGGTTTTGCCTAAGATATTAAAACAAAATTTATGATAAGTTTTTTTAAAATGTATTATACATTAGAACTATAGCATTTTATGTTTTTTTTTATGGTTGTAGTCTATAATTGAAATACACAAAATTTTAATATATGTTCCTATAGTGTGTTGTATTTAATTTATATATGTTATATATACATATTGTGTCATTATTTTAAATTAATTAGAGATACCATCAAACAAAATTTGTCATCTTTACACATTTAAATTATATAAAAAAAACAATCAGTTTTGAATAATATCTCAAAAATAAAACCTTATTTGTTCTGTACGGAAAACAAATATTCTCAAAACTACATGTATCACAGAAGTTAAACTAACCTTAAAGATTTGTTTTTAAAATGTAAAAACAAAATAAATATGGTTTTGATTTAAAAAATCAGTATTAAACAAATAACTTACTTATCGTCCTGACAGTAAGAGGTGTATATTAGGCTCGCAACAAGTCCAAGAGTTAGCAAAACACCCTGAAACTTCATTTTGTGAAGAGAGGGTTATCGCTACTGATTAGTATCGTAAACCTTCGGTTTATAGAGGTGAATTAACAATTAAAATGTTAATTAACAATTGGTATTTAAGTTAGATGTTAAGTATTGTTGACAATAGAATACTTTGTCTCGTTTATTAATTGTTAATAACCGAAACAGACAAATCTTTAAAGAAATGACGTGATTTATTAGAATGTAACACATGATTTTTTAAATTAGCAACTTGCGCTGTTTATGTTACAAGTTAAGAAAGCTAATACCATACTTACACATATAATTTTTTGTTTCAAAAACGTACATAGTTCATTTTTACTTTTTTATTTATAAATATTTAAGAATGATATTTTTGGGAATGATTAACTTGGGTTGTTTTTATTTGGATTTGTAGATGACTGAGTGCGGATGTTTCTGCGATGTTTTTGTACATTTATTTAAGTTATATTTCATATAATTATATTTGCATTAATAATAAATGTTTTTAGGTTTGCTTTACCTGAGTTAAAACTAATTTGCGATTGAAATTTAATATGCGGTTGTAAAGAATTTTGACAATTTCGGTTTATATTAATTGTTATAAATCACAGAAGATTTATTTGGGGGAGGATTCAGTTACAGATCTTGATATCATATAGATATCTATCGGAAGTAATTCGAATATTTTATTGGATAGAGAATTTAGTTTATAATTATTGTAGATTAAGATAAGGTATATAAGATACTGACGTGTATGTGATCTTTTTTAGAATGACATGTAAGGATAAACTCGTTTACATTTACGACTGACAACAAAATCCTAAAATACAAAAGTTGCGTATTTTTCCCTGATGTGAAACTTTCGCATAACAAAACACACAAAAAAAAAATTAAAACTTTTTAAATAGTGTTAAAAAATATTTAAATTAGCTTCACAGATTAAAAAACAGTAGGAGAAAACTCTTACTTTATATATTCTATTGCTTGCTATTCCTGGAATAATTTCCATTCAGTTTTCACATTTACTATAATAAACTATGAAATAACGTCACGTGTAATAAAATGTTAAAATATGTAAAATGTTGAAAGCTTTCCTGTTAATGACGTTGAAAGCTGCCATCGCTCGATAAGATTACTCTGAGCATAATACTGAGTGACAACAATGTTTTCACATGGAATATCTACACCTATTTGGCAATCTCTCTTCCTTGTGTGATATTATATATATATGAATTGTAGCATAATTTCAACACTGTCTCATTAGCCTCAACTAAAATGAGATGCAAGAAGGAAAAAATGTAAAATGAGAATTTCTGTAATACAACTTCTAAATTGAGATGTAAGGAAAATATTTTCTTTAGGTTTAGAAAATGGTGTCGCTAAATGGGCTTGGCCGTTAGGAACATGTTAATACTATTTTCGGACATATCCTTGTTATCTAGTATTATGATAATTTTCTTGCGTTGTAGCCACATCAAATAGACTATATTTATTTATCTAAAAATTACGATTTTAAGGTATGTCCTTCCTCAAAATTTTTCATCTGTTTTTATTACATTGACCCTTCGTACCACCCCTCCCCCGCTATAACATTACAACTGAAATAGTTTGAGTTAGTGTTAGATTGTAAAATAAAGATGGAACATTTTGTGCATTCCAAGTGGAACTTAAATGTATTCTACGTCTACACGCACTAGGCTTGCTTGAACTTAGACATTTTAATAATGTATTGTTGTTTTAATGTGTTACGAGAAAAAGTGGGAATTAAATTCAAGAATTTATATTGTACTTATATAGTATAGTATACTTTTAAAGTTTGAAAAAATTAGTGCTAAATTTAAATCCCTAATTATTTACGATTATATATACATAGTTTTTTTCAAAATAGGCTAGAATAAAGAAAATCTTTTTTATCGTTACTTGTTCCATATACTTAAGGGAAATATGTGCCTATTAGATAAAACAATAAATAAATTACCGGTACTCTTTGATCACATTTTTTATAGCTTTAGTTATTCTAGTGGGAGAGAGTGAAAACCAGTAATCAACTAAATCGGATATTGAAGGGCAATACTGGAAGGAAGATACTATTATGAAAATCGGCAGTCATTTTGAAATTACAGACGATACAGTGGTTATAATTTTTAGGATTTATCTTTCATAGTTTTTATATAATGTCGTCAAGTTTGTGATTAAAACTGAACTCATAGTCAAAACACAATTAAAAAGCTGGAAAATAAAATTCCATGAAAAACCACATACAATGACGCTAAATCTTAGAGCATTGTGCTTCGAAAGCCATCTTCAACCTTGCAGTAACAAACTTAATCAGCTATTTGTATAATGTTTAATGATTTATTATTCTTCTCTTCTGTTCACTTATATGGATTTATTACTTTTGATAAAACTTTGTTTAATAAAGGTAACTAATTCTTAAATACAAATACGAGGGGAATAAGTAAAAAGAAAAGATCATAAATACTTGATCCGGATGCAGAAAACAAAATTATTTGGTAAAAACAAATTTAAGAGTATTATAATTAATGCCTGTACAGAATGTGTTAAAGTATTAACTTCTTCATTTTAATATTTATTAATTTATCATTGAGATAAATTGTAAATATGAATATGGACATTTTTTTGGGACGGTTTTAAAATATGTATTTCATCTTTTATGATCTGTATTGTGACATTTTTTCTTTTATTTTTCTGCTAAATATCTTTCACAATAAGAAAGTGAATGTCTTGTTTTTTAGTACAATATAAAGTTTATTTTATTTTTCTGTTAAATATCTTTTATAAAAAGAAAGTGAGTGTTTTTTTTAGTACAATAAAAGGTTTTTAAATTTTTCTGCTATATATCTTTCACAATAAGAATTAGAGTGTCTTGTTTTTTTTAGTACAATATAAAGTTTATTTTATTTTTCTGCTAAATATCTTTCACAATAAGAAAGAGTGTCTTGTTTTTTTAGTACAATATAAAGTTTTTTAATTTTTCTGCTAAATATCTTTTATAATAAGAAAGTGAGTGTCTTGTTTTTTAGTACAATATAAAGTTTATTTTATTTTTCTGCTAAATATCTTTTATAATAAGAAAGAGAGTGTCTTGTTTTTTAGTAAAATATAAAGTTTATTTTATTTTTCTGCTAAATATCTTTTATAATAAGAAAGTGAGTGTCTTGTTTTTTAGTAAAATATAAAGTTTATTTTATTTTTCTGCTAAATATCTTTTATAATAAGAAAGAGAGTGTCTTGTTTTTTAGTAAAATATAAAGTTTATTTTATTTTTCTGCTAAATATCTTTTATAATAAGAAAGTGAGTGTCTTGTTTTTTAGTAAAATATAAAGTTTATTTTATTTTTCTGCTAAATATCTTTTATAATAAGAAAGATAGTGTCTTGTTTTTTTAGTACAATATAAAGTTTTTTAATTTTTCTGCTAAATATCTTTTATAATAAGAAAGTGAGTGTCTTGTTTTTTAGTACAATATAAAGTTTATTTTATTTTTCTGCTAAATATCTTTTATAATAAGAAAGAGAGTGTCTTGTTTTTTAGTAAAATATAAAGTTTATTTTATTTTTCTGCTAAATATCTTTTATAATAAGAAAGTGAGTGTCTTGTTTTTTAGTAAAATATAAAGTTTATTTTATTTTTCTGCTAAATATCTTTTATAATAAGAAAGATAGTGTCTTGTTTTCAGTACAATATAAAGTTTTTTTTTTGTTTTTCTTTTATATTTTAAAAATGCTAAATATTATTTAGCCATTGCAAGGCTTAAATTATTTGAAAAAATTGTATATACATAGATTGTGTTGTATGAAAATGTATAACCCACTACTATATCTAAATATTGGCTATTAAAAGTAATGAAACGTCTTCCTTAGTTTATTTTTAATATAAACATTTGCTCATTCATTCATTATCATTAACGTATCAAGTTTCTGCTGCGGATAAGAGACAGGTTCTTAGATACACTTGTCGCAACAATTTCCCCTGTTATTATAGTCGGGTTTGTTCCTCAAATTTGTAAATCCGTACAGCACATTGCACTTAGTTTCCAATTTAAATAATTATTTAAATACATGTTTTGTAGGAAAATATATATGGAATGAATAGTATTGTATTAAAATAAAATACATTTTAAAAACACACAAGTAAACGTCATATTGAAGGTCTAATTTCAATCAATTAGTTGAATAGATTTACGGTATAAACTATTTGTTGGTAGATTGTATCAAAGCAGTTCTTTTTAAAAAAGCAATTATAAATAAAACACAAAAATAATATATAAAATATATGTTAATAAAATTTATGTAGATAATTTTAAGAATGATGTAGATATGTTCACTAATGTCATTTGATATCCAGTGTCTGTATGTGGCATTTTGGTAATTTAATAATAATAATTTAATCTCAACACAAATTTTTACTAAAACAGTGATATTATTTGGTGTGGAATCTGGAGCAGTTATTAGCTTAGAGGTTGTTTAAACACAATTAATTATTTCACTGTGAACGACAAACGTTTGCAATGATAACGATTAGTTATTTGCTAAATAACTGGACCACTAATCACACGTATTTGGTAACGTTGCATCTATTTATAATACTGCACTCTATGGGATCACGACTATGAATGGCCTAATAATTTCAAATTGAACTTGAAAAAAGAGCTCTACGGAGGTTCTGCAAATTCTATCTCTTCCAGATGTTTTTATCATGGTGGATGGTATGGGTAACCGGCGGTATTATCAGGTCAGTAAACATACAGGAATTGATGACATTCTAAGATGATGTCTGGCGGGAAGGTAGCTGAACTTGAAATATTATCATTTCGCTGAAACAGAAATAGTGGTGTCAAGGCTAACCTAGCTATGTAAGTTGTACACTGAGTTTGTACATGTACGGATTTACAACCTCCAAGAGTAATGGGTCAGGTGTTTAAGGTGTCAGATCAAAGGAAAGTTTCAGACCTAAGCCTGAGAAAGCTGGCAACTATATTTTAAATAGAAGTAATTGTCTCGACAATGTGTGAGGAGGAATATGAATAGTGGATGTAGAGGACAGCCTATACAAGAGCAAGGAGGCACTTTGACCTTTAGAAAAGTCTTTCCCGAATGATATTTTTTTTTGGAGGAAAAGGTATTACGTGGAATCCTTTTGAAGTAACACTAAAAAAAAAAAGAAGAAAATGTTGAAATCACAAACGCGCATTAATTTCACGTTACCCCTCTCAATCTTAACATATTTTTCTATATTCCAGTCGGACTGTAAGTACAAAATTTTGTTAAATGGTACTTTCGTGTACTATAGTGCGACATTATTTTAGACAAAATAAAAATATATTCCTTCATTTGGGGGGGGGGGACTTTACGTAAGTAGTATCACAATAAACTTCATAGCTGAGAGGCAAAACCAGGACGAGAATCCTGCATCTCCTTCCAATAAAAAAAAATTAAAACCAAAAAAATCATTTAATAATATTTTCCTTTACAATCCAAAGATTTTATAGCCTATATTATTACGTAATTTAAAATTTGTATTTAATAGTTTAGGTTAAGTGTGTTGTTTTAAATATTAAACTTAAAAACACATTTTAAATTTACGAAGGAAAATATATTACCTTATATCTAACAAATAAAACAAGTGTCTCAACCAACATCATGTAATCATTATTAAGACAAGAACCTTAATCAAACACAGTAATACATAAACTGTGAAATCAGTTTGCAAGTTATGGTTGTGTGTGGGTTTTACAGCGTACCATTTCATACACATACTGAAGTTGTAAAATTCCATGATTGATATCATTACGTTTCTGTTACATTTGTTCTGTAATAATATTTATTATCTTTTCCTCGTTAAGTCACATCCTTGTTTTGAAGGTTGTATTACTTTAGGATGATATTGTAAGAATAAAAATATTGGAAAAAGGTCATTTGGGAGAGGCTATGTGTTAATTTTAAATTCTCCATGAAAAGAAGAAGGTTGGGACAATTTGCGGTGACAATTTAATTAAAAAGTTGTTTCTCTGAATCCTAATTGTACCTATGATTAGTGTATAAATCGAACTAAAATATATCTGGATCGTTGGTTTGATTTATTTATGATAAAATCTAAACCAGAAATATACCTATAAGGCTACATTTGAATTTAGTTTCTATTTCTTAATATTAAGTTTGGAACTTAAAATAACCAAACACACACAGACATCGTAAAAACAAGACAACGCAATATCTTTTCTGGGCTATACAAAGATCAAAACATTATTCTTGCACACTTCCAGGTTCAATACTATCACACAATTTATCAAACAAAATATATAGTTCCATAAAAAAATATAAGGAAAGTTTCGAGGCATAATGTTTAACTCTCACAATGTTTTTTCTTCCTTTACATTTGTTGCTCAAGAATAAAAAGAAACGAGTTTCCGTTTTCCCTAAATAACTACTTACTTAGATCAACATTTGTAGTTTGTAATAAACAGTAGAAAGGAAAAATTTAATTCAACAATAAACAACATTAGTTATTTTGTTCTTATTTGATGTGAAAGCCTGAAATAATATATACCAATTGTTTTATAATGATCAAATTAAAAATTCTTATCAATAAATATTGTCCTTGACTTGTGAGATGTATTACAACTTAAATATAACTCTAACATGATTTCTTACTAATGCGTCTATTAAAACGTGTTTCAACGACAATGTCACCATCATCAGTGATATATGAGCACCAAAATAAAACTCTAGTTCATGGATATTTTAAAGAAATTTCGTTTAAGTTTCAAATTAATAAAAAATACACTTATTAATAATTTGACTTAAACAATTTTAGAACTTAATTGATTAAATATCTGGGATTACAATGGAATTGAGCGCAAAGAATGAGATATGTCAAAGAATTTTGTTCAACAATTATTTTTTTAATGTAAAAAGACACTTACTAATATTTTTAATAAATTTAACTAAAGGTAAATTGTTTTTATAATAAAATTATTTAATATGTTTGTATGTACAATTTAATACAAACACGGTCGGTTTTTGGTGAAACTTGTATAAGGGAAGGATAACAAATATTGCTAAAACATGTACTCACAATATATATATATACAAGGAGATATTTGTATTCCACTAAATAATGAGAGAGGCTAAGTAGAATGGGCGAAATACATTAATTAAAATACAAGGTGACATACAGAAGGGGGTAGTTAGAACACTTTAAGAATATAAAAAGAGATAGGTCAATCATATAAATACGTAATTGAGATTAAAAAACAATGTTATTTACGATAGAGCTGTATATTTTAAAATCTGCAGTAAGTTTTCTGCACTTACTTTCTTACATGAAGTACAGTAAAAACAGCTTTACATTTCTGATAAAGGAATAAATATCTAGTTTAAAATAAATAAATAAAGGAAGTTCTTTCAAAACACATTTATTTCCATTTTAGTAAATCCATTAATCTAGAATTCTCCGACGAGTCTCTTTTTAAAGGAACAAGTTGAAAGAGTGAAGAAATCGTTAAAACTACCTCCAAGTTGAACACACGATAAAAATGTTTTATTGTTGTTAATAGCTAGAAAACCAACGTCGGCGTCGTAACGAAATATCCAAATGTATAATTTAGATAAGTTAATTTGCTTCATTTTGTTTTCTTAAATTTTACTTTATGATGAAAATTTACCAATTGATTGAAATAAAACAAAAACAGGTGTACAACTAAAAATTAACAATTCAACAACTAATTCATAAATAACAATATTATTTGACACAAAAAACAATTGAAATTTTGGTGTGGGGTATAAACCTTATTTCAATGTATAATTTTTTTTTCAAAGGCGGCTTAGTATATTTTCAATTTTTTACTGAAAACTTTAGACCTTCTTGGTGACAATTACTTGTGGATTTCGAGATTGGTAAATTTGTGTAATATTTTTGCACTATTAAATAATCTGCATGTAGTATTATTGAATCTTTATAAATTTAAAGACATGATTTCTTTTCACTAAATATTTCTCAAACTTTGAAGAAATTTACTATATTTCCAACTAAGTTTATGTTATTTTATTACAGGATTTAATATGTCTTCCTGTTTGGCCAATATATTAACAATTACAATTTCGCAGGTGTATGTAATTTAAAATTACACTTTTTATAACTGATATTACCAATACGTTTAACCTATAATAAACATTTTCCTGTGAACAGTTTTCAGACTGCACAACCTTCAGCGACTCGTAGGTTTTGTTTCTTAATTACAATAAGTTGTTAATGTTTTCCAAATTGTGTTTTCTATGGTTTTCAATATTTTAAGCCTCTAAGAACAAGTATTGACAACTTATGACTGTAAAGATTTTCGAGGACTATTTATTTATTTTAACAGTTGATATTTTATAAGCTTGGCTCAGAATAATGTTTTGTTCTTTATACATACTTTACTACAATGGGAATAAATTACTATCCTAATCAGGATAAAAGTAATTTGATTATCAGGCACACAATAACGGTCATACATCCCTAATTATCTTAACTAAAACAGTAATTAACTCAACCCTCTAATTTATTACAGAAAGTATATTTTTAAAATGTGTTAAAATGTGTGTGCGTTTAAACGTATGGGAAAATTTTGTGCGTAATTTGTTTAAACCATTTTAGCTTAAGGTGATGGCAATGTGCAGAGTTAGGATTTGTTAACAAATACCTTAAGGCGTTTCAAAAGACAAAGTTCTCTGCCAATAAGTAAAGAACTATTCCTATGTAAGGTACTGGAGTGTATATTGCCTTGGGTTACATTGATTTCATCAACTCGAGGATGTCAATTTGACAGCACAAGTTAACAAATAAATATTTAATTGTTAGCTTAGACTTATCAAAGTTAGATATATATATAAATACGGTAATAATAAAATGGGGAGTAGGCTTACTATTGATTGGCAATATTTGTTTATGTTAAAAGTTATACAACAGACAATAAATAATACAGATATATAGCCAAATACACGAGGCAGTTCCGTCTGGTTTAGTTTCAAAATAGAATCACAGGGTATATTTGCTTTTCGTTAGTAGTGAATTAAAATTGGAGTGGTTGTTAGATAGACATTCCTACTTTCACTACCCTTCCCTGGAGTCTCCTTCTATATTATCTGAGATCATGCAAACAACAATTCAACAGTACAAAATAGATATATTTTGACTCGTTGCCATATATTCTATCAAAATATTGTGGACATTCTATAATCTCGGGTTGCAACAAATATTCGGGTAACTTTCAACTTAATTAGTATTATAAAAGATATTGTCTAAAATTAAAATAACATCCCAACTAACAGGAATTTTCCACTAGTATTTGTTAATGATTGAAATAAAATCATTTTGAAATTTAAAATGAAATAAAACTTACATATTTAAAAAAAAATTTAATTGTGTTTAAAAAATTAACAGTGATTCAGTAAATTACAGTATTTCGTGTAAATGTTAACAGTTTGAAGCTAACGAACGGAATATAAATAAAGTTAGAACATTTAATAAGAAGAATACCATTTTCTTTTTGCTTTGAAAAGATGCCTATTAAATAATTCATAATTAATCTTCTACAGAACAGTATTTTATACATTTCCACTTCACATAACTGCTTTCTATATCCTAGAGTGCATCCCCTTATGCTTTAATCTCAATCCAAACTCTGTTATTGTCTAAACGGTATATTGTGATTGTATGGTACATTAAACTGAAAGGTGATAAGATTGTGGTGCATTCTCTTACATATCTTTAATCATTACATGCTCATTTAAAATGAGTGAGCTTGCTTGCTTGTGCAATTCTAAATAGCAACAGAAAAAGAAATCATTGCAATAGACTTTGTGTTAATATTTTATTAATATTTAAATAAAGCCTTTAATATGAAAGATATTTTAGTTGATCCCGGAACCCAATAAAGATGAAACAAAATTGGTTATGACAAAAAGTAGCTTTTTTATTCTAACCTAGACTACACAAGTTGTTATTTTAATGATTGTAAATAATTGTAACACGTTATCACCGTAACTCTTCCAACTAACAGTAATCAACGTTTTATAAACTGTAGTTTGAGTGCTGTCAAATATACCACTGTTAGACAGACACACAGACTTTGAAATTTGTAAAAATGTCTACAGATTCAAACTTCTAAAACTAAAGAAAGCAAGGTATTAAAATTAAACAAGGAGGCTTTGTGTTATCTTAAGATTATGATATCCAGATAACAAATAATTGAAGTTTGTCTATGAAGTTATTTGCTTTTTATTAACATATTTTATGGTTTACCAATCTATATAACTTATATCAAAAAATTTATTATTAAAAATAGTAAAGGATTCGGTTTAAAATATGACGCAAATATTATAAGTGTTTGAATAATGCACTCTAGAATTGTGACATTTTGAAAAAAAAATAGAAGTTTACTAGGGTAGTGTTTAAATTTGTACATGAAGTTTACAGTATTTATATCTTTAAGTATCTGTTAAAATATTTAAATGTGGGAGTCGTGACAGCATTAAGATAGCTATGTACTGCTTATTGTGTTTTATAACTTTATTATGAAGTATTATGAAGTTAAATTTCTTAACTTAATTATTAATTTTTTTATTTAATAGCTACTAAATGTAAAGAGACTCTTCTGTTATTGATTTTGATAAAACTACCAAAACTCAATTTATTTCCTTAATTTGAACTTTTAAAATTAATCATTAGGATAAAATTTTCATCAACATATCGGGTAATGCTTTAAATAATTCGTATATCAGATAAATCTAATTTAGAATCATGAGCAGACGGATTAAATTGAATCTTCCACTTCACATAACTATAAAATACCGCATTTATTCACTTCTGTTAATATGCTATTGTACTGAAGTATCAAAGTGAAACGCTTTCTGTAATTTTCCACTCTAAATGAATTCTCTATTCAAACATTTTGTACGTCACAACCAGATTTTACGACAATGTGAACTACTGGGCTGATAATTGGGGAGTTATGACATGTTGAAAAATATACTGTGTTATCATTTGCACTCAAAGAGGCATATTAATATGAGATATATATTAATAACCAACAAAATCGTCATAATTTCAGTAATTGATTATAATTAGTTATAACTCCAGACAAATGAAACACTATAAAACTTATGAAAAAAGATAAAGTAAAATTTCTAATGACACTTAAACATCCAATAATAAAATTCTGTTTAAATGTTTAATTACAGGATAATTTTAGTGAAATCAATATTACTTAAGTTTGTTTAGGTTATTTGCTAATATCTGACGTAGACTATGCTGAAACCGACTCATCCAACCCCAACCCAAAAATAATGTAAATCACAACACAGGTGATCAGACATGAAATTAAAGTTAATTTTGGAATGAAATTATATTTGAAAAACTTCACATATTAGAAATAAAAACAGAATCAGACGAAATAATTGCCCCAGGACAAACATTTATAGGTGAGTTGGATAAATTAATACCTCAAACGGAACTTGAAACTTTGGGTCATATTTTGAGTGATCCATTATTATTCATTTACAGATTATATTAAATGTTGAGCTTGACTTATGAGAAAAACTATACAGTATAACAAATACACAGAACACAATTCTCATAAAAAAATACGCCTAAAAAAAAGACGCGTTTCAACGATAAGGTCGTCCTCTTCAGTGATACACGAGCTACACCAATCAAACTATAACTGAATCTAACGTTGCACCGAACCCCATATTTATACAAACTGTACGGGGCGTGGCTTATCATTTTACACTGCCAAAGCGATAGTACGCGCCACGTGTCAATTTAACTATTTCAGATTTAACATATAGCTGATACAAAATAATCGAACTAACCCTACATTTAACATTATACATTACATTTTACAGTTTGTATAAATATGGGGTTCGGAGCTACGTTAGATTCAGTTATAGTTTGATTGGTGTAGCTCGTGTATCACTGAAGAGGACAACTTTGTCGTTGAAACGCGTCTGATACTTAGGCGTATTTTTTTTATGAGAATTGTGTTCTTTTTATTTGTTATACTATATTCATTTACAGCTTTAAGTTTGACCTTTTTTTAATCGTAATCACTTTTTGCTATTTTTTTATAGTCCTTCATTATTCCAGGCAAGTTTTTCTTAATTTTTTTTTAGTTCAAAAATTTGTTTCTCTAAATCGTAGTCTTCGATTGGAATCTGTTGGTTAAAAAAAAGAGTTTATTTGGCGATAGGTTTATACTTTGTGCTACGTATGCACATGATAGGGCGTCTAAATATTTTGAACGAACATGAGCTAGGTTTTTCATGTACATAACATGCTAACATATTACCTAAAATCCCATTATATGTTTTCACTTGTCAATTTATAGGGTTTGTAGGCTGGAGTACGAGCTTTGTTTTATTCCCAATGTTTGGGTTAAATTTTTTGCACATTATTTCCAAATCCTGTTCCCCGATCCTATTGTGTTATTGTTATTAATCTGTGTTCTACATAGTCTTTTTCTACTGTATGTACTCTAGTGTTTTTACATGGAGTCGGGTAACAATAACAGCTTGTAGTCGAATCTGTTACTGGTAACATATATTTGTTTGTATCCATTCGATGGCGTTATAGAACCAATACAATCAGTTATTACCCTGTGTAATGGTTTACTTTATTGGTTATATAAAACTTTTTTTTTCTTGGGAGTATGTTCCTCTTTTTGCATGTTTCACATCTCTTTACATAATTTTAACGTCTTATCTCTCTACATAATTTTTATACCTTATTAGTATTTAATAAAATCCATTAGAACCTTCTCTTTATTTTTAATAAGGTGTTTAATGCTGAATAATGTCCTTCACTCATCGTGGCATGTTTGCATTATAGTTTTTAATAAGCGCTTTGATACTGGCTATTAAATTTTCCACGTTCTGTTCATTAAAATATTTATAATATATTTCCTAAACCGTTAATGTGCATTTATTTTGTTTTCATAATATCTGATAAAAAATCATCTTCTTCTTATTTATATCTACAGAGTTTTCACGAGGTCCAACTTAACTTTGATTAAACTTATTCATCTTTTCCGCTTCCGGTATTCTTGGTAATCACACCTATGTGCCTTTGTTGTCAACTTATTTTGCTGTTAGTCATCCTAATTTTGCCTAAGAGTTCTTAAAATCTTTATAAAATAATTTTCATGCATATAACTAAAACCACTGCCTAATTACCTTTTTTTTTGGAGACATTAGGTTATGTAACAGTTAAGTATTTAGGCGACAGAAGTCACATGACCTTTGCTTGTGAAGAGTCCAGACAACCGTGTAACATATTGTTTGAAAGAATTTGTGATTTTAACTACCAGATACTCAAGTAAGATAAAAAATGATAAAGCTGACAATATAACAAAGCTGTGTGCACTTGATCTTTGTAAGAAACCATATAGAAGTTTGATTACATCAAAGGTTCCGTCCAGAAGACACTTATGCCATGGCTGGAAAACAGCATCAAAGTAGTTGGAATGTACGTTCAAATTGAATACAGGGTATGTAACACTGAGATAGCCCGAAGAGATGAGAAATGACATTCATCTGGCTAAAATGAATTGGTCTTGCGACACACAAATGAGAATTGAGATAAGATTTTTAAATAAACCAAAATACGTACATTTACAACATGCATAGAAACACAGGAATATTTTATTTACATTATATAAAAACCACATATCTATAAAATGAAACCTAATAACTTGTCACCTAAATTTTAACTTAAGACCAAAGTTTAGATTTCAACACGTTTACTATATAAATGTATGTAATGTAAAAAAAAATACAAGACGTTTTAACGTTTAAGACGTTATATTTTTTATTTTTTATTAGTTATTTGCTACACGTTGGTCGCTTAAATATAGGAAAACTCTCCTATATTTCTTTTTACTATTTATTAATATTATTATTATTCATTTGGTTATTAGTTCGTTAGTTATTTGACAATTGATTAAAATAATAACACTCAAAACATGTGGGATTATAACTCAATTTTAATTAAACATATTGAATAATTAATTCTTTTAAATATTAAATTTTTTTAATCATTTAAAACATAATTTTTACTTTGATGCTCAAAATATTACTGATTAATATCTTATTCTACAATTTTATACTACGGCTTAAACTAGGTACATCTTCACTATAAATTCTTATCCTAAACAACTTAGTCTAAAACAAGGAATTTAAGAATGCATCAATTTAATTTGTATTTAATTTTGACTCTAATTTTAATTAGCTTTATAAAATATTTGCTCCGGCTAACTGAAGGTTATTTACTTGAATTTAATTTAAATCTCTATTGGGGTTCGTTGGTTCTTAGGTGGCTATAATTTATTTTATTATTACAAAAAACAAAATTTGGTGGTAATTTATAAAATGTATTGTCCTTTAAGTTCTACTTATCAATTGACGTGTTCCTTTCCAGTTTTTTTTGGGTTGTTCTCGTTCCGTGGTTCTCTCGAAGATTGCGTGATGGTTGGATGGTTTGCCTCTCCAGTAGATGATCCCAATCGCGGGTTACACCTTTCTTCACTCACTCTTGCGACGATGATGCTTTTAATTCTTACGGCGATACTTCTTCTCACTGATTTAATTTTAATACGACGATGACTCCTTAAACTTCACACTTATCTCACTTAACGACCACGAAGACTTCTTATACTTTAATACGACGATTCTTTTAGTTTTTTAAACGACGGATAACTTTTTATTGACTTTTATAAACTTAACAGTTCTATTAAAAAGGAAAAACGACGAATAGGATAGGCAAAGTCCTTCACAAACACTTAACTCTTTCGATCAGGAGAAACACTTCCCCGGAACAACCTTCTAATACGACGTCGGAACCAAAATACCTAAAAAGAACCACGTGTCCTGCCTTTTACCCTTATTTATAAGTTCTCCTCTTTTTAAAACAGCGTCATGATGCTCTTCTTCCATTGGTTAGTTTTAATTTTTGGACGTTATTTCTGAACTGATTCACTTGCTCTGATTGGCTTGTTACAATTTGTTTCGGTATTAAAAGCTTAATTTTGATGGATCTTGTGTGACGGTTTGGGTGCGTTGTTTCCCTGTTGAAACATTTTTTTTTATGTCCGTCAATCCTTTCATGTCTTGACGATTTATGGCCTGCCGGGTACTGACCTTTGGAGCTTTCTATTTCGGTATGTTATAACGTACTATAATAAATCAAGAAAGTACATCTAAACACTTGGGAGTGATTTGGATGAAGGTATGAAATGGAAAATGCATATAACTTCCAATCTAAATACATTTCTACGAGTAGTCTTTCTTTTAAAGACGATTCCAAAATTCATATTGTGTACAGTTTATTTTTCAACGGTGCACAATAGATTGGAATATTGTGATTGAGATGTACTTACATTACAGATCTCAACAGTTGATTATCCCACAAATAAAGTTGATTCAATTATTAATGAACAAACACAGTCGGGATTCATCCTTGCCATTATTCAAACACCTGTCTATATTACCAATTGGGTCATTATATCTACAAATTCCTTAAAATATTTTATATCAGAAATGGTGGGGTGTATGTATTAGGTAGGCCTACACATCGCAAACTACATTATGCGCTGCCATTTCTGATAGGATCGTCCTATTGATATGCGGATTGCGGCATTCAACTCTACTAACTGAGCTCTTTAAAATGAGGTATAACTCGACCCATGTTTACATTTAAGATTTCCATTATTTCCACTGTGGGCCGTCCCCCCATGGTAGGTATGTCATGGTAATAGCAAGAAAAAGTAGTTTACATAGTCATATAACACTGTGCAAAGTTTATAGATGTTATCTGCTATGGTTTAAAAATATTAAACAGTACCCAGACTTTTTGGACACCTTGTATACCTTAAATGTTACGATGTAGTTGCGCCTAGGCTCTATATAAACTACCTGACGATATTAAAAATTGCAAAAATGTATCAAATTGTTTGTTAAACTCTGGCTGTTGATGACATAGAGTTTTTTTTGAGGGTGTTTGTAATTATGTAAGTGTTTGTATGTATACAAAGTATAGAATTTTTGCATAATATGTGTTGTGTGAATTATGTTGCTATGAATATGTGAGTGTATGTTATATTAGTGTCTGTGTTCATGTATTACTTAAGTATAATAAAACTATATAAAAAAAGGTATATAAAAATTAGTTTTATAATTAGTATAATTCTTAGAGATGTTTATTCTGTTGTATTTAAAATATATTTGTTTGTTTTGTTTCAGAACTAGTTTTTGTTAATAGTTCAACTGGTCCCAAATAACTACGATCAGTACTCCATTTGTTTTGTGATTATTTAATTATATGCAGCTTCAAAATAGGCTAATTATAGAGGCATTTTTTTCTAGGTAAATTAATTTCTATTTTTTATCTCTCATGTTTATATACATTTTTTTATATTTCATCTTCTAATGGTAATGTGTTAAATTATATACTATGGTAGTTTATACATTTTGTAAGAATGTTTTTTTTTTTTTTTTTTTTTTTTTTTTTTTTTTTTTTTTTTTTTTTTTTTGTAAAATGTTTGCTGTGAAAGGAGAAAATAAATTACTTTAAAAAATAAATAATAATTCATTTAAGTTTTTATGTACGGCGATGAAATCTTTGAGTTGAAAAACTGTTTTTTTTTTCCTGAAAATTAAGTTCATTTTTTAATGAGTTCAATATTTAAATTAAATTTTATAATAATTTAATTTCAATGGTTCAACCCGTATATAATGTTTATTATATTTTGTTTATATTTAAAGTGGAAGATATTTCTAATCACCCTTGATTCAACGCAAATACAATAATCAATCACTCACCCTTCCTCTTTTCAACCTTATCTCCCTCTTTCAACATACTCTCTTTCTTTCTTTTAATATCATTCACCGACATCATCCTACATATCCTTCGTAATGCTTTCCCTAAACAACAGAACTGCATTGAGTAAAATAAGGTTTCAAGTATTTAAACATTTTACACTAAGGACATCAGTTGGAAGAAAGTAATTAAATGTTTAAATATTCTCTTTCTGAATAAAATATACTGAATACAATTAATTTAAAGTGAGAATAATCTGACAGCTTATTTGCATATTGTCTGTTAAATCTGTATGAAACATGATTTGTTTCTCTCTTACACAATGTATCATAACAATAATTTTAATGGTATTGTCAAATTATGAATAGGACACTATTTACATAACAAAATTGTTAAAAACTTACAAGTGATGTTTTGACAAATAAATTATTTTCATTAAATCACCATCACAATATCGATTTTATTTCGCTCAACATTCCACCAGAGACAAGGGTGAAAATTCCTAACCAAACCTAACCTACCCTAACCGATGCACCTTTCCTCATGTTGTAGCCTTGCCACCCCTTTTAATCTTTCCCGTTAGTACAGTAATAGAGGGATAGGGTGTATTTCTCCTTTTCTCCTTTTTTAAAGACAATGATGAATGGCGAATTTTTCGCTCAACAATATTTCCGCAATATAACCGCTAATGACTTTAATAACACATTAATGATAATGTTGTTATCATAAGAAACACATGCAACAGTTATTTTTCAAAGAATAAAATCAAAAACGCCTGCTTCGAACTTTTTATCTCAAAATGTAGATTTTTTCTCTATCAAATTATGGTAAAATGTTAAAGGTAATCACAGATAAAAACATATCAAGTTTCACGTAAAATGCTATGAAAAATTAGTCACGCATTTGTTAAGCTTTGTTCATGGATTGAAATACAGTAAAGGCTGGAATTACAAATGACAAGGAGATTTGCAACAATAGCATACAAGTGTATTATTGCTGTCTAATTTTCCGGTAGTAAATAAACATAAAATAGATAATATTATAAATGTAAATAATAATACCTAAAATATTGCGTAATATATAATATGACAGTTATTAGAAATCAGGAATGTTTCTTTTCATATCAACGCCACCAAAAGAAGCAATTTGCAAATACAATTACGTCATCCTGCCATAATAGATTGACTGATACGTTGAAACGTTGATCATTAGAACATATGTTGACGGCATTTGCATAGAGTAGATAAATCAACTGTGTGATTTTGTATGTATCTATGATACGGCAGTCATGGGGCACACCTCATTAATCATGTTCACATCAAAGCCATTCATTTCGTAAGATTTGATTTAAGGGAAGCTGTGAGGAATACAACAACCGTAGGATGTAAAAACAATGTTATGGCATTTTGGTCGTTATGAGATTTAAGACAACGTTGAAAAGTAAAGATTTCCAATGTGCAATATAAACGATATGTGTAAAAATATGATTTAGAAATAAACGTTAGTCACGAAAGCGGCAGAAAGGTTTATTTGGGTTATGTGAAACACTATTGGGTAAGAAGTTTTTAGAAGGTAAGAAAATGATAGAAGGGACAGAAGAATATTCTGAAATCAAGTATGTACGTTCTAGCAAAAATATAATATAATTATGATAACCGTGTTTAGCTATTCTCAGATAAACTATGCATTAACCAGTCTCTCTTGCTTACTGGTAACATATCGCATAATTAATAAGTTCCTCTAATTTATAGGTTTATTAGTTTGTAAATATGTGTCATTAAGGTGTACTGTATGTATCTTTTTTGTCATTGAAACGATTTAAAGATTTTACCACGTTTTTATTAGTTCGGTTTCCGTCATATCTGTCAGTCTGTCTGTCTGTCCGGGTGGAATTTTGCAATCGAGTTTAAATTAACTTCCCGATAAGCTAGAGACCTGAAATTTTGAACATAAGTCAGAATTGGATGACAATACAATATTCAGTTGGTTTCTTTCTCTACATTTGTTTAAACAATAGTTATTTAAACAAATACAAATTGGCCAATGAGATATAGATGTTTTTAACCGCGTTGTTGCTTAACCGCGTTATCGCTTAACAGCGTTATCGCTTAAACGCGTTATTTGCAGCTAAACAGGGTGTGAAATGAATTGGGAATTTCCTATATATGTCCCTGTCAGAGTCTCATCAATTATACAGAACCGATTGAAATCTTTCACCCGGACATAAGACTAAAAAACAGAAAATAATAATTTTTTTTTAACATACCAAGTTTTTAAAACGGACTAAAAAGTATAAAATAATTTTTCATGACCCTTCTACAATTTTGAGGGAGGATTGTTAGTGGCTATGGATATATTTGGAATACTCGGAGAGAAAAACGTGAGGCGCAGGCAATCTATGATAGTTAAGGAGGAATAAACAAATTAAATTACAGTGAATCTCATTTCCGATTCACTGAAATTAGCTGTGAATTCATCTAGATTGTCTACTTGTTTTATTTACTGGCTGCGCCCCACGTTTTTCTCTCTAAGTATTCCAAATATATCCATAGCCACTAACAATCCTCACTCAAAATTATAGAAGGATCATGAAAAAATATTTTATACTTTTTAGTCCGTTTTAAAAACGTGGTATGTTAAAAAACAAATTTATTTGATTTATTATTTATATTTTATATTTAAAAAAAGAGTAATTGTTATAATCTTTTTTGTAGCTTATATGTTGGATAATATATAATCAAAGTTTTTCTAATTTTTGAAAAGAAATGAATAATAAATTTATTATTAATTTTAATTTAGTCGAATAAAAAGAGTGCAGATTAGATCGACACTTTAAAATCTCTCGGTAATTTCTTAAACTTGAAATTTGTTTAGTAAACAAAAATATTTTCATTTACACTAAATCGTTCTCCTATAGTTCATTTTATGAAGAAACACAACATGCATCCACTGATACCAATACTTATGATCAACGACAATACGTATTTACATTTTAACTAAGAAACAGAACTTGTTAACATATTAAACTGATATACGTTGTAAACATTTAATAAGCAGTCGAAATTGTGACTTTTGCATCTAGGCTTCACAATATGCATAATTTTGTAGTAATTAGGAGTTATTATTTCCATTTAAAAGTGAGATTCAATTTTAAGTAAGTGAATAGATACGTAACTTGTTTTGGTTTGGTTGATTATCTATTTGCTTTACATATTGTTTCACTGTACTTTGTAGTTTATTAATAAACTTTACTCGAATGTTGAAGATACGACCATTTTTAAGCGATTAATATCTTTTTATATAATTATTTTTTTACATTCAAATTTACTGTATCCATTTCTAGATTTGTAATAAATGATGTGAAACTTATATTAGGAATGTTTAAATTTTTTAAGTAGTATTAGTTTTATATTTGATATGTAATGGTAAATTAAAATAAATATCTGGGTTGATTCAAAATTACGATCGGAGCAAGAAGAATTATGTTCACCCCTCAGTTAGTGAACAAAGATTACTTTTCTTAGATTCTTATTATGTCATCAAGTTATCCAATTACTGACATGTATTTTTATGAGATGAGCAATAGACAGTAAAATATTTGACATCTATTTTAACATTTGAAATAAAATGTTACTTAAAAAAACCTATGCTGAAAGTACACAACATTAGAAAAGTAAATTCTATTTTTATTATCTAAATTATACATTTTTTTAAAACGCAAAAATGAATTTGTAAAACGTTTATTGAATGTATTTAATGTATATTTATTTTTAAAGTTTTATAACCAACGTTTAATTCTAAATTCTAAGCGTTGAGATTTATTTAATAATAAATGCGCTTCTTTTTTGTTGGATTTTCTTTAGGAACGATTTTTAAACTATTCGAGTTTTTTTATGTTAGAGCGATAACCCAAATGTTATTTAACAAATTATCGTAAACAAAATTTATTCAAAACCTTTCTTGTGGTTGTTGAGAAACGATTCTACAGACAGACGATAAGTCAAGGTCAGACGATAATGTGTTTAGTTCAGGGCGCGTAATAATAATTATGAGCTTATTCAAGTAAAATTTCCAAAGTTTCTAATTATACACAATATTATATATTTTGATTACGACGTTGAAACAATTTTGCTTTTATAAGCTTTAGGAATAACAATAGCTGCAATTTAGAATCAGCCAAGAAGTAAAGCGCCTTATTTCTAAAGGGATTACACTGATTAACTCAGAAGTATTTTATTTTCTCCCTCTATAATATTTATATGGAGAGAGTTAAAGGGAAAGCTTTATGGAGGGGAAAATAGTTGTAAATTTTGTTGATAAACACATTTTAAGACCACCAGAGCGCTCAAAAACGTTGTTTATACAATTTGGTTTTATGCAAACATAAATTAATTATAATTATAAATTAGAAGTAACCGAAATTACTTTGCCGATTGTACTGTTTTAAAATAAACCCTTTTATATTCTATAAAAAACAATTTAAAATACAATAGTTTTATTAAAGCACAAGGGTTGTGTTTTTCGTGTTAGCTAGACATTTTGTACAATTGTTTTGATAATTTTATTTCTGATATTGGTGTATTATTTGCAATAAGTCAATCAATGAAAACAATAACTTCACTAATGACATTTTAAATTTCGTTAACATTTGTCAAAAGCTTAAATGACCGGTTATAAAACAATGTTATATTGATATTTTCTGAAAATCACCATTTTCGTTAAATTTTGCTCAAATTTTTCCTCTACTAGTAAATTAACTAAGGAAACGGAAAATTACGAATATCGAGTTTTTCCTAGGTTGCGAATATTTTATCATAGTATGATTTGTACCTTTTGATTTGTATTAACAAATTAAAACTGTAGATATTTATTCTTAAATTTTAAAATATACAATACCAAAAAAAAAATCTTGAAGGAAAAACATGTATTTAAATGTCTAGCTTTATAGAGGTAGTGTGTATATTGGTGACGAGTCAGCAATTTTTGTTTGAAATAGAACAGTACTCCTAATTTAAAATAAGTACTGTATAAAGTAGTAAAATGTATCAACACTGACGAAAGTATTGGTTAATGAATTATTTAGACTAAATAGTGAACAATACGATTAATTTTGTACAGGCTGCCAAAACTACAGTTCAATCATTTAAGAATAATATCATAAAAATTGTTTTAGAGTATTGGTAGAAATAAGTAAAATGTAAATTAATAATACATAAGCAATGTTGTAATATATTTAGGTTTTCCTAACTTTCTAAAATTTGTATGTATCTCCATTGCTAGATTTACAACTTTAAATGATTAGAATCTATCGTTTCTGTTAGATTTAAAATTGAATACAATTAGGGTGTATCTCCATTGGTAAGTTTTATAATTTGAATTTATCATCTTTGTTATCTGCATTGCTAAATTTTACACAATTTGTATGTATCGTCATTGATAGATTTACAACTTTTCATAATTTTTATGTATTTTAGATATTTGATAGATGTACAATTTCACAAAATTTGTAGGTATCTCTATTGCTATATTTGCAACTTATCAAAATTTGTGTGTATCTCTATTGCTAGATTTACAATTTAACAAAATTTGTAGGTATCTCTATTGCTATATTTGCAACTTACCAAAATTTGTGTGTATCTCTATTGCTAGATTTACAATTTCACAAAATTTGTAGGTATCTCCATTGTTATATTTGCAACTTACCAAAATTTGTGTGTATCTCTATTGATAGATGTACAATTTAACAAAATTTGTAGGTATCTCTATTGCTATATTTGCAACTTACCAAAATTTGTGTGTATCTCTATTGCTAGATTTACAATTTAACAAAATTTGTAGGTATCTCCATTGTTATATTTGCAACTTACCAAAATTTGTGTGTATCTCTATTGATAGATGTACAATTTAACAAAATTTGTAGGTATCTCTATTGCTATATTTGCAACTTACCAAAATTTGTGTGTATCTCTATTGCTAGATTTACAATTTAACAAAATTTGTAGGTATCTCTATTGCTATATTTGCAACTTACCAAAATTTGTGTGTATCTCTATTGATAGATGTACAATTTAACAAAATTTGTAGGTATCTCTATTGCTATATTTGCAACTTACCAAAATTTGTGTGTATCTCTATTGCTAGATTTACAATTTAACAAAATTTGTAGGTATCTCTATTGCTATATTTGCAACTTACCAAAATTTGTGTGTATCTCTATTGCTAGATTTACAATTTCACAAAATTTGTAGGTATCTCCATTGTTATATTTGCAACTTACCAAAATTTGTGTGTATCTCTATTGATAGATGTACAATTTCACAAAATTTGTAGGTATCTCCATTGTTATATTTGCAACTTACCAAAATTTGTGTGTATCTCTATTGATAGATGTACAATTTCACAAAATTTGTAGGTATCTCCATTGTTATATTTGCAACTTACCAAAATTTGTGTGTATCTCTATTGCTAGATTTACAATTTAACAAAATTTGTAGGTATCTCTATTGCTATATTTGCAACTTACCAAAATTTGTGTGTATCTCTATTGATAGATGTACAATTTTACAAAATTTGTAGGTATCTCTATTGCTATATTTGCAACTTACCAAAATTTGTGTGTATCTCTATTGATAGATGTACAATTTCACAAAATTTGAAGGTATCACCATTGCTAGATTTACAATTTAATACAATTTATAAGTGTCTGAATTGCTAAATTTGACTCAATTTGTATGTATCTCTAAAGATATATTTGCAATATAACACAATTTTATTTAACTTCATTGCTACAATAATTACAATTTAACATAATTTGTATATATTTACAATGCTAGACTTACAAATTAGTATGTATGTATTTGTATTAGTATATTTACAATTTAACACAATTTCTATACACCTCCATTCCTAGATTTACAATTTAACACAATTTGTACGAAAATACATTCTGTGGTTTTCCATAAAATGAAGAACACGATTTATTTAAACCGCACAAGAAAACTTATCAGAAAACAATATTGAGAGATTTGCTGTTCAAACAAATAAATTACTTTCGTTTTAAAGATATTATAAAACTGAAGTTTGGATATATTGAAATTGAAAAAGTTTACATTGGTCGATTAAGTTTAAATTGATATTCAGACTTTAGCTTAATAATATTATAGTACAATGATATTCAATATTTAACAGTATAAGACTAATCCAGCTTAGGAGATAAGTGATTGGACTGGCGAAGATAATATAAAAATACTTGCTCTATTTTGCACACAAATAAAATAACGACCATAATTTATTATTTAATAATGGAATTAAATTCAAGAGTGGAAACAACTGTTGCACTTAAATTTTCACTAAAGATCAATACTTCCATTCCATGATAGTCTTGATTTGACGATTTATTTTTAAAGATAAATAACACTTCAAAAACAATTCACATATTTTCTCACACAAAAATTGTAGTAAAGAAATTTAAATTAAAGGACAAAGAAGAATACTTTCAGTTATTATGTTTATAGAACATTAAAACTTCTATTAAATTGTAAATACCAATGATTTTGTTTACTTTTAAGATAGGTAGATTACTTTTTAACTTAATTGAACCATATGTGAAAAATAGAATCGTTTAATTTGGGTAAAGATGGAATATTTGCAAATTCTATAAATTTACACATATTTGTGTAAAATTGAGCTTGCATGTTTATTTCAGGATCAATAAACAGAGTCAAAGCTTTAAGAAAGATATAGTAGTTTCTGACTAGGTGAAACTTAATTGTCACTGCTTATTGTAGTTAGGAACTTTTTTACTAGGCGTAAAATAAGACAGAGTTTGCCTAATGCGTGCCACTCTAGCATGGAACGGGAAATATGGAGTCTTTTCGATTTAATTTTAAAGAAAGGAAAATTTAATGAACTGAATCAGAAATAACAACCTTTCGTACAGAATAAAACTTTCTAGTTTTTAAGCCAAGCGATTGATTTCTTATGCAAAATTTTAGAAGTTTTAAGTTAAAACTTTTTAACTACTTTCAAGTTCAAGTACAGGTTTTAATTTTTGCTGTTGGGTACGATATTTATTTTTATTTTCTTTCGGAAGTCTTTGCAGTAAAATTAAAATGTCATGATGTTTATGCATTTTAATCTATAATTTATAACAAAAACAAAGTAATAGATGTGTAAATAAATGTAACATATCGATTTTATAAAGACAAAACAATACTTGCTTCGTCAGAAGTATTAAGAACATACTAAATATCAACATCTAGTTATTGATTGTCTTTTTACTTATGTTAAAAAAAAAAGTTTTTGAAGGTACAAAATCGTATTTTGTTGAACTTCTTTCAATGTATTAATATTATTTACAAAATATGTCTATCTTCTTTTGTAAAGGGTGTAACATATATTATAAATTTTGTTTTATGAAAGTATGCACCGATTCGTTAAAGAATGATACGAAGTAGATGTTTATAAAAATTACAACACTTTGGATCAAATAATCAATTTATGTTCAAAGGATTATTTCATTTATACCATGTAATGTAAGACTTTTATAATAGCCTTTAGTTGTTGGGGGACAACCAGATTCGATTTTCTGAATCAGTATAGTTTGGCTGTGATAGGATTTATCTAACTCACAGCCGGTTTCTAGAACATTTGGTTAATGCTCAATTAGTAAATCCTAGATTAATCTAATGACTAATTAAATTTTGTCTTTTGTTTCAAAAAGATATTTAATCAAAGATTTCCTAATCCATCTTAATATCTCATACCCTTTAAAGAAGGATTAATTGGAGGAAAAAATGGTGGGTTTTTAAACATATGCAGAATGTTTTAATGTATAGGTTATGTTGACTATTTACATTTTTGTTTCCATAGCTACAGTAGACATGGTGATATTACGTTTTTATGCTTACTTTTAAGCACCCTACTGTAATCAGTTTTTGAATTGGGAAACAAGAAAGAGGAAAGAATTTCAATTATATTGAAAAGGAGCTACAAATATAAAATTTATTTTTAGTCCTTACTATTCTGCAGTATGAGGCATTGTTATTACATCTTTACACAATAAGGGTATAAGATGTGTAACCTTCTTTATAATCTTGGAAACATTAGTTTTATGCACATATACAAGGTCACTAATTATCTGTTGAAAACGTCCTGCATATAAAATCATTGTGTAATCAAGAATTTGTTCTTTGTGAACAGTGAAATAATTCTGGCGTACGTGGTACAAATAGTTTGAAATTAGGCCTAAAACGTGAACATCACCTTTCCTATTGAGCCTAAATCTAATTTAGAATTCTTCGTCTGAAAAATAATTGAATTAATTTTGTCTTATTCTGTAAGTTCTACTACATAATAATTCAATAACATCTTTTAATTCATCATCTGAACTACTACCATGATAATTTTATACTCGTGAATTAATTTATAGCTTATGTTTTTGATACCAGCAGAAAATTTGGAAAAATCTTGTGAACTCTAAAAGTACAATAAATGTAATAAATATAAACACTACATAAAATCACATGCAATGATAACCTGAACAACATCTTGTAACTGTAATTAAACCAGAAAGAATATAAAATAAATTAGTAAAATAAAAAATCACAAACCAAACTTTAATCTACAATTAAATATTTAATTGATCGACATTGTGGCATTTAACTTAACGACAGTTTAATGTTTGATTTGCAGTTAATGATTGTTCCAGAAACTGACAACGATTTCTAGAACAGTAATTGAATTATTTAACCCATCATTAAATCATTAATTTCAGTTTCTAGAACAATCATTAACGGCTAATCGACTTGTCCCAATATCGTTCAATTACATATTTAAGATTAGAGTTTGGTTTGAGAATTTTTGTTCTACTAATTTATTTCATGTTTTTTTTTCTTTTTTTTTTCTTTCTTTTTTTTCTGATTTATTTGTAATTTTAAATATTGTTAGATTAATATTTTATGTAATTTTAAGTAGTGTTTATATTTACATATTTATTAAGTGTTTAAATTTTATTTATTGTATTTTAAGTGTTTAAAAATTTGTTCTCCAATTTATTTACTTGCATCAACAATATAACCTTCAAATTTCACATTTTATTTTATATTCACGAGTATCATATTATTATATTAGTAGAATGAAGAATTAACAGATGTAATTGAGTTGTTATTCCTCTTCTGTGCCTTTAGTAACTTGATTTCCGTAGCTTAAAGGAATGGAATTATTCAGAAATTGACTTTTTTAAAGACCAAAAATTTAACCTCAATGGTTTATAAGAAACCATTCACATCCTGAGATGATTTCTTGGAGCTCTATCTATAAGAGAAGACCTGACATTCTAAATAAGAAGACGAAAATAGAAGCAACTTTAACGTCTTTTAGATGTAGTTGTTTTTGAGATACTTGAAACAAAGTGTTACTTTGTCGATCCAGGATTCCAGTTGTTTTTTACTCGACGTGTAATAAAAATAGATTATCGTTGTTTATAAGTGCTATTTTATCAGTTTACTTGGAAGAATTTTCATGAACTTCTATGTTAACCCAATTACAAACCATATTACAAATCCACAACGTTAAGTAATGGAAATTGAGAAATCCAATATCCACAGAGGAAAAAAAACATTGCATACACTTTATTACACTCACATATTCAAAGAAATATAAATACATTCTCAAATATAAATACGAAAAATATGCTTTTGTTGTATGGTGTCGTTGTAAAGTTTAATCTACCGTTTGTTGTCACTTTGTATGCAAAGTGTTCCGGGTTCAATAACTGAAGTTCAAGAATTTATTGTGATAATCCAGTATTCGGAGGTAGTATAATTGATTAGAAACGTTATAATTATGACGATGTGAATTCCATATGTTGATCCCGCCCACGTTACCAAAAAAGGATTTATTTACTTTACTTAAAGGTTTTTTTTTTTCTCTTTAGAAACGTTCTTATAATACCTCAAAACTGACTTATTTTGATATTTTAACTGATAACTGCAAAATTGGCAATTACTGTAACTTAACGGTCAACGTGTTTGAGAATAATCATTTATATATGCAAGTATTTATTTAGTTATGACTTTCATATTAATTTATAAAACACAAGATTACTACAAATCAAAATTGATTGAATTACGTTTTTGGAGAAATCAATTCTGATAGAATACATAAACACATTTGGTAAATAATCACAATACAAACTCCGAACGGACTGTATTTTTAATGTATTTTTCCCATCACAATATTTTTATAGTGAGACAGTAATAACTATGTTTGACTTTCTGTCCGTCTGACGTTGTAGTGGAAAAATCAAAAGTGACTATAAGATTTAAAATTGAAACCCAAAAAGAGTAAATACCCAATTAATTGGTATATAAAGTAGTTTGCCCATATCACAAAATATTGAAGTTCAGAAAAGTGAATGGAATATTTTTTTTAATATTGCCAAAATAATTGGCTTTTATACTGTTGTAGTTCAACTATAAAATCAATAAACTCTACCCATATTTGCAAATACAATTATAAAAAACTTCATTACCATAATAAATATCGAAATATTAAGTAAAATATAATTTTTCAACTTTCCAGGTGTAGCAAATGGATGGTATTTACATTAGTTCACAGCTACAAAGTCAAACACAGTTTTTTAACAATCTTTGAATAGAATCCAACGTTGTACAGTTTTCATTCAATATAATACGACTATAAACAGTACAGTTTTTAATGAAACTAATTAACCAGGCTTATTTCACTCAATGCTGATGATGAATCAATATGTAATCTAATTCAAGAAAATTCATTTGCATTATGAGTAATATTATTTTAAGTACCATTTAATTGACTAGCTTTCAGTCCATCAACTGGTAATGCCTGTATGATAATTCGACTGGAAATAATGATTTTCATTTTCCATTAGTGACTTTGTCTTCTTCTTTTATTTTCTAATCAGAGTAGAATAATGGATATGTTAATTGATATTTCAATTGAAGTGATTTCTTTACAGTTTTATATTCATACTTATAAGTAGATATAGTCAAGGTTGTGATTACATAAAATGAATTGATTTGTGTACGTTTACGTATTTTGCGTCTCTTTTTTATCCTTCTTTTGTTTTAGAATAAAATATACGTTTATGGTCTGATTCGGCCAACATTTTATTATTTTTTCATGTATTTAAAACGAGGAAGTGAAACGAGAATAATAATAATAAAAAAGAACGACACGCCGTAACATATTGAAGTAAAACCCCTACCCTGCTTACCTGATTATATTGGTTCGTTCAGTGTCAGCAATTTTGTCCCCTCGATTGATATATCACTAAAAATATATATTGATATAGTGGTAGAGGATGTAAGCTCCAATAACGTCGTATGCGTTTCATATTTTCAGCGAAATATTTTAGTTCAAAAACTATGACACGAAAATCACGTTTAAAATATAATTTGGTTTATTATTTTATTTTAATTAAAATATCAAATTTCTTAACATCATTTTTTTAGCTGTAAGACATTTAAACTGTGTTTGAAACTTTAAAGGGAAAATAAACAAAATTTTCAATTTAACAAAAATTAGATCTGCGGCTTTTAAATGTCTTTTAAAAGACACATAAAAATATACTACATGTTAGCATGGTTAGTAAGGCAATTGCATTAAAAACTGGAGATCTGAGTTGAAATTTGGGTCATTTTTTTCTATTTTGAGTTTTAATGTTTTTTATAACTTTGTTGCGTTCTATTTCAGAACCGGTCCGTAACAGAGAGTTAAACCATTATCAAATTTACTGACCTTAATTTAATATAAATAACGACAACAAGATTGAACACAGTTACTTGAATCTGGTGTTTAGTGTTATTGGGTCAAGAAATGTTTATATACATGCATAATGCACATATATAAATTTGATTATCAAGCACTCTATAACAATTAGCGTCTTTCTATACAAGTTTATGGGCTTTGCATTGTATGTTTTAGGTTTATGCTGCATCAATGTGTCAGCATCATCAACTAGTGTTAACATAACCAAACGAATTAAAACATAATTTTGCACACAAAAACAACTTCATTTGTCAAACAAAAGACGACGTTTTCAATGACTAAGTCATTATCCTCACTTACTAAATGCAGTTGGTTTTGTGAATGTCGTCTTGTCTTTGTTTTGCACATATAAAGTGGGGGTTTTTTTTTGTTGAAAAAATAGGTTTTCCTTCGTTTGTTGATTGAAGTTCTTTAAATGCAGATCATTACATGTGTTAGGAATTAAGGATAAATTATGTTAGAAATATAGTCTAAGTTCTTAAAAAGTTCTAACCCCCAAAATGTTTTAATTTCCCCCACATTTTAAACAATATGTCGTTTTCCACTCCTGTCTTGTTTATAGACAACATTATATGAGACGATCAAGCATCAGTGTCTTTATCTGAGTTGGTCGGATGAGATAGATTCAATAATATATATATATATATATATATATATATATATAAGGTCAGATTTCATGATAGTGTGTAAATGGGTAAAAACTGGTTGAAGGTTTTCAGAACTTAATAAAAATCTGCAAGCTTATCCTTGATTTTCCTTTTTAATATGAGGTACAGATTATTATCTAATGTAATAGATATTAATTCAAAATTTTACTACAAGTGGTTTAATTAAGATCAATATTACAAAACATAAGATAAATTTGAATGACATTCAGTCACTCGATAAAGTCATTCCTTTTCTTTATAAACTTGAAGTCCTTAACAAAAGATTTATTAAAAGTCTGATTTTATTACAAAAATTTATTTTTGATTATATATGTTTTATGTAATTTATATACATATAATTAAACACATATAAATAATAAACATAAATTTAAAAACATATAATTTATGTTTTTTATTATATATTTTAAAAGACAAACACAACTGATCTACTTTCCATGCCTGATAATTAACATACTAAATAAGACCAAGAACTCTTCCCAATATCATAAACTAGTCTAATTTTACTCAGTATAAAATAGTTCAAAGTCTACAAATTTAAAAGTTAGTGGATGTCTTTCTATTAATACGTAATGTCAACAAAAATGTAATGTTATCAATTACCTTATGTTATTTAAAGTAGAAATTTGTATATATTTGATAACCACTTGTAATAAATAACTTTTTTTATTACTGTTTTGTTGATTGATAAAGTAAATCTCATATCAGTAAACAAACACTTGCATATTTGTTCTCGTATGTAGACGAGATACAAAACACATTGTGGGTAGATTATTACATAAACAGAGACAGAGAGAGAGAGAGAGAGAGAGAGAGAGAGAGAGAGAGAGAGAGAGAGAGAGAGAGAGAGAGAGAGAGAGAGAGAGAGAGAGAGAGAGAGAGAGAGAGAGAGAGAGAGAGAGAGAGAGAGAGAGAGAGAGAGAGAGAGAGAGAGAGAGAGAGAGAGAGAGAGAGAGAGAGAGAGAGAGAGAGAGAGAGATGGAGTTAGATACAGACCCTCTCCACTTTTCAGCATGTAGTTCACTATCTGGCTGTAACAGATACATAATTGAATAGAAATTAAACCATAATAGAATACATTAACAGTATAAAACAAATTAACAGATAATTATGCAGATTTGGAAATACAATTGTGGGAAGTATAAAGTAATGTGTAATTTTTAACTTTGAATTCGTTATAGCAGTGATCTGTTAAAAGTAACGAAATCATTTTACTATGCCTCAAGCTGTCACTCCAACCCAATTTCAAATTTCAAACGAAATGTCAACAGCTTTCGAAAGAAGTTTTACCCAGAATATATTTTTTAAATTTTCCCTGGTCATTATTATTTTCTGTTTTCACATGTAAATTAAAAACATTTTAAGCGTCATAAAATTTGAAAAATATCAAATCAATTATTGTTTACCTAACATTTATACTATTTTCATCAATTTTATTTCCTCTGAAAGTTGCAAGTAATTGATATAAATGCGTATCAATGAATTAATTAGAGTTAAATTCAAACATTAGTTGGGTAGTTTACGCTTCCAAAGAAATTGAACTACTAGACACTAAGGTAGTGGGAGTAAAGGTTCGTTTTTCCGATGAGGCAGTCAGTATTTCAGAGTTTATCTTTGGGTATACAACTGTGATCACACTAACCACAATTATATAAATGGAGAAGCTAAGGAACTTAGCGTTTTTTTTTCTCTGTGTACGAAATTCTTTCTTGAAGTTTAAATATTTGAAGAACGGGTGATCAGAATTACGTATTTTTGCAGTCTAGAGACCTTAAATTTAAAGCTTATTATTGAGTTGGCGTTATATAGGAGTTAATTAAAAAAAATGTTTACAGATATTTTGTATTGACTAATTTTATTGATATGTTCAAGTAATGTAAAATCTACCCCATAACTACTTACTAATTTCTTCTTAAACAATTGTTTTATTTTATTTCAAAGTCAGCATAATTTTAAGTGCAGTGAATAAGATGTCAATAATATTTTATAGTGAATTGATGACTTATAGGTTTTTAACTCAACAAACCGTCATAACAATTTGTTATCAGTTATACCAGATAATAAATACTACCTACTTTGGACACTTTAGTAAAGGAGACATTTTATAAGTTGACGGGAGAGTCAAATATTTTAAATTTACATTTAACTGACCTACATAGCGTTATTTCGAGATGTAAGCATTAGAATGTTGCTTCCCTAATATTTTTTTAAGATTTACTTAATCTCCAATGACGTTATAATCAATGACTTTATTGTTGAAATGGATAATTAATAAATTTCAACTTTCGACGAAAACATTGTATACATTTCCTGTTCAATTTAAAAAGTGAAGATTATTTTAGTATTTTATAATATATTATTTCTTTTACAGTTTAATGTTACAATAATTCTTTAAATGTGATGCAGTTCTTCCACTTTTATTTCCTTGTGATACTCAGCTGTTTTGCTCAATGCAGCTTCCGCATGAGTAATACATTAAAACTTTAATCCCCACTTTCTGTTTCAATATGTTTTAGTACAATTCTACAAATTAATACTTACGAAATCAAAAATATTAATAAATTATAAACATTCGTGTTATTTAACTATGGCCAATATTTTTAGATTAAAAAAATTTAGAAAAAAGTGACCGCTCGAATTTTTACAGTTAGTTATTATTTATTCTAAATGGTTTTATAGATTTAAAAAAAAATGTAAGGAATACTATAAGTTTTACTCTATAAGATGACAAAAGTTCAACCAATATCATTCAAATAGCCCAATCAATTCCTGGAACAAACATACTATTTAATTAGGCATATTAGTTAATTTTAATCCATTCTCTAACACCATAGAATTTTCTGAACTTTTCACAAAGCAATGAATTCAATTTTCTTTAATTCGTCTTGTGTTTTTCATCGAGTAAATATTAATGGTTAGGTCTGTTATTAAAAGCCTTTTTTAAGTACAAAATTGGGTTTGGTAATAAGTCCATGTTGCACTACAAACTAAACGTGTGAACAGATTATGAACAAACTTTATGTCGATTTATTGTGATCATAACAACAATCATTTCTTAAGTTGTTAATAAATAAGAATTTTAGAGTACTTGTTAAAATACGAAAACTTAAACGTACGACTTTCTTAAAATCAGGCCTACGATTTTGAAATTTGTTCATTATAGTGCAAAATTATTTATCAACCTATTTTTTCTAGATCAATATACTTTATCAGACATAATTTATAAAAATCTTCATTAACGATTTCCGTCAAATATCCAAATTAATAAGTCAGACTAGAGTACCAAACACAAAGTTGAAACTTCCGGTCCTCCAAAAAATAAAAATCTTAAACAACTCTGTTGAAAATTGTATTTAGGTAAATTATGAAATACCAACCACCAGCTTGTAATTCCGATATGAGCGAAGCAATTTAACGTTTTCTCTAATTAAGCCACACTTTCAGTTGTTTGTCTACGCGTTTCTATGCTTTGCGTGTGTGGAAGTTTGTACAATGTTTATACACCATTTTAATTTTGAGTTTCTTAAACAGGAAGCTTCATTTCCCTCATTTTCTGTCTCTTTTGTTTGTCTAAAATATAAAAACATGAAATTACATTATTATTCAATATATCTACCAAGTTTTACATATTTTACTTTGAGTATAATGTTTAGTCGTCCTATTGTATTGTTAATTCCTAGTTTACAAGTTTTGGAGCCAGGCGTAGCTCAGTTGGCAGAGCGCTTGTTTCACCGTAGTTCGGGCTCAGTAATTGGCATCTCCCCCTTGTGTTAGCTGCTCCCACGTTTCCATTAGTCAAACGGACTAAAATTAAAGAAGAGGAACAAAAACTAACAGCAATATGTAAGTTTACATAAACAGTTTTTTGAATGGAGATACTTTAAAATGCTTCAACTAGAAATAAATAGGTGACACAGTTATGAATAACTCAAATTTTACTCGACATAACTGTAAATACATGACTCTGAAAATATGGACAGCAAGACAGCTCGAAGTTTTACAGAGATTATTAGAAATGTAACAATTTCAAGAAAAATTACGTCAATTAAAAAAATTTAAAAGTTTATCCAAAATATCATAATTTTTAAAGTGTACATTTATAACATTATGTAATACATATTACACTTCTTGGAATTCCGATTGAAAATGTAATTAATCTTGATGTGAGTTATCCCATAGGAGGGAACGGAACAAACAATGTGATAATTTCTAAACGATCAAAAAAATTCTGTTTGAATTATTGCTTACGTGCATTTTTATAACACGTAGGTAGCATTTGCAGAGAATAGAGTTCAAATAAAGTAGCATTGTGACTTTCTATATAATCTGTGATAAGAATTTCATGCGTCACAGATAGTTAATGACGTATACACTAGTCATCATTCTCGTTAAACATGAGCTATGTGATTAAATTTGGTTTAAATAAAACTATTTAGGTAGAATAAAACTCACAAGATCTCACAAAAACTACGTTTAATTAATCAAACGTGTTTCAACGACAAAGTCGCTATCCTCAGTGTTACATGAGCTACAATAACTAAACTATAACTTTATTTTGTTATAGTTTTATTTTAACGTTTTATAGTTTAGTTATTGTAGCTCATGTATCACTAAGGATGGTGACTTTGTCGTTGAAACGTGTTTGATTAAGTAAACGTATAGTGTATCGGAGTTTTGTTCTATCTAATATTACCTCACAATTCAAGCTCAATATTTATTTATAAAATTGTTTAAAGTGGAAACAATTGTCGATTGTAGAGTTATATTATAGTTACATTAAATTATGCCTTATGTACCTTATCCTATGTTTTATTATTTTGCGATTTGATTCTAAAAAATAATAAGTTTTTCAAAACCAAAAGATAACAGAGGAAATTAATTTTATAAATCACAATAAAAATAGTTTCATTTGTAATAGATATTTTATTTTATTTAACTGAACAAATGGAGATTTGTTGCATTTACTGTAAACTCAGAAGAGAAGAATATATATTTTTTAATATGCATTGTAAAAAAATATCAATATGGTGACACAGTTAAACTAATTACAGTATAAGTAAAATGTTCACTAAAAAAAATTATTAACAATTATAAAGTTTTGAATAGCCAAATAAAACAATTACTTTGAAAATAGATGGACATAAATTAATATTTACGTTAAGGGTCGGATATATGAAACAAAATCAAAGGAGGTAAGTTTGTAAGTTTGAGGTAAATATTTGTTTAAATTAGGACAATAATTATAAACGGTTCAGAAAAGCGAATTTTACAAATGTATACTTTAGATTTCACTATGAAATTCATCTAGATTCTTAAATGATCTAAAAGTAATATAAATTACTTAATTCAAACAATAGTATTTCCACACTACTCCAGAAATAATTGATTTTAAATTTAAACACTAGTCCAAAAGGAAGTAGATCGTCAAACATTTATAATTAAATTGACATAGAAAATGTAAATTTTGGAAGAAGAGTTTAACGTCTAAACTAAATACCAACAAATCATTCCAATACATAACAAGTTGATACTTGAATGCCATTGTGGTACTTACCCTGTTCAGGAATACAACGTAAAACAAACAGTTCTTCTAAATGTAATGCCCCAAATGTTGGTCTCTTTGGGAGTGCAAGAAAAATGTCAAATTGTATCCGTAAATCAATACTTTCTTGAGGGCTAGATGGTGAACATGTTAAGCAATATCCACCCGTTTCCCACTTATCAGAGTCTCAATTAATTCTAGAAATCCACATTTGAAGAAACCTCTACTCGCTATGCTCGTATCGCACGATCTTATGCTTTGTGGAAGGTTAGGATTGTAAATTACATTTTTTACAATGACTTAACTATTCATCATCGTAGTGTGGTGGGGTTAGTTTCATTACAAGCACAATTTAAATATACAAATTGTTATCTAACTTAGTGTCAGTTAACATACCAGATTTGAAAAAAAAAATGTTAAAATGACCGCCAATTTGACATCTTTAAAAAGAATTTTTCAATATGTGAAGACATTACAGTTCTCTATAACGAAACTCATGTTCTTATTTTAATATTTGATAGTTTCAGACGACGATGGGAGGAGTTTTATTCTGTTTCATGGCGCCGCGATTAGCCAAGAAATGGAGGAAATTGGTTGCGATTACCAAATTTCGTATTCTGGAAAAAGAGTGGTACTTACGTATTAACACCACCGCAGCAACTTTGCATATATATATATATATATATATATATATATATATATATATATATAAGGTTTGGCCAGGTGTTTATGTGTGTATATATATATATAGCTACCTGGCCAAACCTGTCATGATATAATTATAATTATATATCAAAGAAAGCAAATATTGGTGCATATATATATGCGCAAAGTTGCTGCGGTGGCGTTAATACGTAAGTACAAAAAGAGTATTATGCAAACTATTAATGTGAATTATAACACAAAAATGAACTTATTTAAAATTTTGTATTACGTTTTCAAAGAACATTAACTATTAACGAGCACAGCCTAATTATTAGAACTTTTGAGACATTTTAGGTTTATCATTTTTACATTTTAAAATTAATTAGATAGATATTTTTTGACGTTAAATTTAATATTATACGTATATTGATATAACATATTTCACATTCGTCTAAAACGACATGAAGGAACTTACCGAACCTAAAGTAACCTACCCTAATGTGTAATTTTTATTCGTACTAATCATTTTGTGAGAAAGAATCAACAAAAGAGAGTCAACCTCTCAAGTTATTGGAATTTATTTATTGTACTAGAACTTGTAACATACAACAGAAGTCGTTATGTTGAAATTATTAAAATTTCATTAATAAATTGTAAACCACTGGAGAAAAATTGCAACGATTGCGTTCCACTTGAACAATTGTTAGTTTTTATTTTCTCATAGTTATGGAGTCTTTGTTGCAAGTATTTATATTTTAATTATTCATTTTGGATACAGTTTTCCTTCAATTTGGCATCATAACAAATATTTCTACTCGGTGTAGGCCAGTTAATTTTTTTTCTCGCATAATTGTAGTGTAGAGTTGTGGGTCAAATATCGATTATATTTTTTTACAAAAACACCTCTGTTGAATAAAAATATGTTTTGGATGATGCCTGTCTTTCTATTTACAGTCTTTGCAGTCCAAACGAATCGAATTTCGTACGTTTTTATATTTTAGCCATATTTTAAGTAACTTTTTACCGATTACTTCAAATTGAGCAGCTGTCAGTAATGAAAATACAAAATTATGAGTTTTTTTTTTTCAAATTAGCTCTAACGATTTTAACATTTTGAATTTTTCTACATTTTTTTGTAATATTAGAAGCAAACCTATATGTTTTAAGTTTTATTTTTATATGTAGATAAGGGTAATAAGTTATTTTTAACTTCTTTTTGATACCACAATTAACAGTTTTCTAATTCTAATATTTTTGAAGTTTTGTGTAAGATTTTATTTTTTATTTTCAATTTTATATATTATATAACTTATATATTATATTTAATCAAATTTCACATACGTCACTTTTCCATTTGATAAATAATGTATGCACTATTATCTAAATATATTATAAATAACGGACAACTCTGTTTTCGACTTCGCTCCTTTGAAGAATCTATCTTGAATTACAACTTGGAAATTTCAAGCAATGCTTTACATTTGAATCGTTTTAAAACAAGTACATTGGACTTTAAATTTGATGAAAATCATTTGGACCGGTTCTGAAAAATATGAAAATTTGTGTTTTGGTTTTATGTAGTTACCAAATAATTAAAAATCGGTACGCCCGGTTATGCAATAGTACAACACGAAGTAAAGTAATTATTGGAAAAAAAATTTTAAACAGGTGGTTCAAAAATAATTTTTCCACAAAAATACTATACTACGTATGTGTGTGGAATCAATTTGTGCTACTTTCACACTACATTGTTTCTATATTTAGAGTAAAAAAAAAACTCACAATTATATTTACTAACTTTAATCTGACCAATAAATCAAAACAAATCCTCATTCCTTATCTATAATTTGACTGTCAAGAAAAACTTCATAAATTTTAAAAACTTCAGTCTGCTTTGTGAAGGCAAACATAAAACAAATAAAATAAGAATTTTTTTAAACAAATTTAATAAATTTAACTGACAGTCTGAAGGTTAGGGAGCTTTAAGCGTGCCGTTATCTGCGAGGTTGTTGCATAAATGTTGTATATATTTCCAAATTTGATTAGAGTTCATCACCTCTTCACAGGATGGCGTCATTGGAAACGTTACTTGCCCTGCTTGTGATCGCTTTAACCGCCCCCGCTATTCAGGTAATTGTATTGAAAATTAATACATTTGTGATACACTTTCGGAATAAATGTTTTAAAAAATATATATGTAATAATTTAATTTGATTTAATAGAGCCAATTTTAAGACTGTATGTGAATACATGTTCCAATAATTTTTAGAAACAATTTATTTGAAGTTAGCATATTGCACCATTTATATAAAATTCCCGTCTAAAAAACTAAAAATAACATTGGTAACTATTTAATAAAAATTATCACACTATTTTAGCTAAACAAAAAACAAGTTTCTTTACATATCAGTTTTTCATGTATTTCTCATGGATTACTCCTTTCAAACATTTATTTGATTATACATGGATATTTGTATATTTAAATACAGCAACCGCCCTTCCTCTTTACTGTAACTAACCTGTAAATCACAGCAAATAAAGGTTTGATTGTATTGGATTGAAATCGTGTTTTATTATTAAGGTCGTTTATAGTTCTTTTTGAAACCTCCCAATTACGTGAAACCAATTATACGTGAAACAAATTACTACCCGTGTTTGAGCCATTAAACTTCACAGTTCACCAAAATTTGAATGAAATTTGTAAAATCAATTTTGAAAAATTAGATTTTTTAAAACTGTGCCATGGACGATTTATAATTTTTAAATAATTTTAAACCGTTAAATTTAGGAAACAATTCAATTAATAACTCTTGCCTGAGTCTTTAGTGGGTAGTTAAATTTTATCAAAATCGTTAGAGCCAATTTGAAAAAAAACTCACAATTTTGTATTTTCATTACTGACAGCTGCTCAATTTGAAGTAATCGGTAAAAAGTTACTTAAGATATGGCTAAAATATAAAAACGTACGAAATTCGATTCGTTTGGACTGCAAAGACTGTAAAATAGAAAGACAGGCATCATCCAAAACATATTTTTATTCAACAGAGGTGTTTTTACGAAAAATAAAATCGACCCACAACTCTACACTACAAGTATGTGAGAAAAAAAAAATTAACTGGCCGACACCGAGTAGAAATATTTGTTTTTAAGCAATAATGTAACAACTTAATGGAACCTAATAAGTTTAAATAATTAACATTTAAATTATCTTATAATTAAGGCTCTTACATATTTTTAATATATTACTTAGATAATGTTTTCTTATATATTTTTATGTTTATTTTTGGATATTTAAAAATACCACCGACCATTGTTAAGTTTACAATCCCTTTTACAGTATATTGTTATTAGTATTATTGTGAATAGGAAAATGTTTATTCATAAAGAAGATTGCTTACGTACCAAATAAACAAATATTACTTAAGTAGTATGTTATCGTAGAAAGTGTTAAGTTATTCAGCTGACTAGTTTTTGTAATAGCCTACTACTATGATAACGGTTACGGGATTTTGTCACTATGAGAAAATTATGTGATTGCTCAAAAAATCACTGTTTAGTTTTTTACATAAGTTGAGATTCTCTGAATTCAAAAAAGGTTTTGGGAATGATATCTGTTTTTCATTCGTTCTGTCTCTGCGGTGCTTTACAGCACAAACAATGTAAATAGATTTCAATAAATTTTGATATGATTATATTTTGGACATGTATATAGCGACTTTTTGTTTCAATAATTGGTAATACTGTCATAAGTAAAAACAAAAAAGTAGCTGTTATAAAAGATATAATTTCTCCAAGTCGGCTCTATCTATTTCCTCAAATTTTGGTGAAATATGAAAATTAATAATGGAATTTTTTTTTTCAAAAATAAAACATTTCCGTTATAGAATAATTTGTTTCAATGAAAACTAACTGGTGTAACTGGTTCGAGCTTAGTTGATGGAATTGTCTTTTCCTTATTTTATATTTTACCTGTCTTCATTAGAACGATTTTAAAACATCTTTCTGAGGAAAAGGAGTATCACAGTTGTCTCCATGAAAGGTTAGGGTTACACTGGTCCAAGCCTGGTTGATGGCATTGTCTTTTTCTTGTTTTACCTGTCTTCATTAAAACGATTTAAAAACATCTTTCAGAGTAGCTCAGTTGTCAGTTGCCTCAGTAATCAGTTAACACAGGTTCGAAACTGGTTGATGGTTTTCCATTTTGCCTTGTTTTTATGGCATTATTATTTTGATATAAAAACATTTTGCTGAGGAAGTGGAGTAGCACAGTTGTCTCTAAGAAAGTTTAAGGTTACACTGGTTAGAGCCTGTTTGATGGCATTGTCTTTTACCAGTCAACATTAGTCTAATACACATCCAATATTCTAAGAGTGGGGGAGGTATGCTCAGGTTACACTGCTTTGAGTACTTTTTGATGGCGTTGTATTTTTCCTTGTTTTACCAGTCAATTATAATGTAATATACATCCAATGTTTGGAGAGGAGGGGAAAGTATACTCAGTTGTCTCAATGAGCGGTTAATGGTTACACAGGTTCGAACTTGGTTGATGGTGTTGAATTTCCTTTCTTTTACCCCTCTTCATTAATCTAATATAATTCCTTCATATTGTGGAGATGAGTAGCTCAGTTATCTCAGTGAACAGTTTAAACAGGTACAAACCTGGTCGATGGCGTTGAATTTCTTTTTTTTTTAGTTTTCTTCATTAATCTAATATAATTCCTTTTTTCTGGGGGAGTTAAATAGCTCATTTTTCTCAGTGAACTCTTTAAAGGATACACAGGTTCAAACACAATTCAAGACATTGTACTTTTTTCTTGCTTTAACTGATCTCAATAACCTAACCTAACCTAACCTAACCTAACCTAACCTAACCTAACCTAACCTAACCTAACCTAACCTAACTTAACCTAACCTAACCTAACTTAACCTAACCTAACCTAACCTAACCTAACCTAACCTAACCTAACCTAACCTAACCTAACCTAACCTATCCTAACCTAACCTAACCTAATCTATCTTCATTAATCTAATATACATTCATCTTAATGAGAGATTTGAGTAACTCAGTTGTCTCAGTGAAAGGTTAGGTTTAAGCCTGTTTGATGGGGTTCCATATTTTCTTGTTAAACTGTATTAATTTGTCTGATAAATATATCTTTTTGGGGAAGTTTTGAGTTTTCCAAAATTGCCGCAAGGTGAAAGAATTGTAGCATATTTATGTTATTTAATTTTGAAACTTTAACATATAGTGGTTTATTGAATACTATATCATGGAGTTTCATCAAGAAATTACTGCTATTATTTTAAATAAAAAAGTATAATAATTAGTTTTGAACTATTTGGTAAAAAGAGTATAGGAAAAAGTATATAGATAATTAATTCTTTTTTTAAAGTTTCAATCATTGTTAACATTCATTAACAATCATTGTTCAAACTTTTTGTAATTGTTACGCAGTTTTATTCTTCGTACATGTGTAGCAATCATACAGACCTTGATGTTTTCCTTGAATGAAATTCACCTTTACATTTTGTATTCACTTGACTCTTGAAAAAAGACAAAAAAGCTGCCCATGGGAGAACACAGACTTTGTAAGGAAGATTGCAAAGAAGTCGAATGTTTGTTCCAGACTCCTATTGATTGTCCAGGCGAAATCTGTCCTTATTGGAAATTGATTTCTTCCCATAGTGAAAAGCATGTAGGTGCTAAATCAAAATTAGGAAGCAATACTCTTTCACCCTTAGCCTAGCCTGTAATTACCTCCTCTCCCATGATGGTTTAGGATAATTCATTTGTAATTAGTTTTGTGAACCATGTCCGTACCCCCCAAAAAAATTAAAAAGAAAATATGGCTATGTCCTTAAAGAAAATTAAATTTCAATAATTACGTTCACTTTGACATTCACTAAATAATAATAAAATATAACACATAACGAAACTGATGATCATTCATTTTTATTATTTAGGCTTCCAAAGATTTTTTTTATATTTACAATGTAAAGCTATCGTATTAAAATTTTAACAGACATCAGTACAATTTGATGTTTTGTTTTCAATTTATAGTTAGTTACAAATGGTAAATTATTTTATTTTCATAAAAAATAAATCTCGTGTAGTTATGACAACACAAATCAATTCATTGGTTAGGATGCAATTGACGTGTAATAGTTCTAGGTACATTGTTGTGAGTGTAACCTAACCTAACCTAACCTAACCTAACCTAACCTAACTTAACCTAACCTAACCTAACCTAACCTAATCTAACCTAACGTAACCTAACCTAACCTAACCTAACCTAACCTAACCTAACCCAACCTAACCTAACCTAACCTAACCTAACCTAACCCAACCTAACCTAACCTAACCTACACTTTCACCGGTTTACTGGTTGTGACCAATGGGGAAACATTGTCTGTCGCCATATTCACATAAAGTTACAGAGTTAAATGATTGTTTACTCATTGCCAGGATTGTTCTCATTCTGTTTGGTCTGTTTTTGACGTCACGCAACAATAGACAGTGGCTTCATACCAATTATATTATAAGTCGATCTTAAACATGAAAATGCTTTATGAATCATTATATAATTAATTTCATGACTTATAACACAGAGAAATAAATACGTGGTGCTTATATTATAATAATTATTGTGAACGTAGTTTTCTTCTAAAGTAAGCGTATCAAAAACAAACAAAATAGTTTTTAGCGTTTTCAAAGTCGCCAACGAAGTATTTAGGTCGTCATCATCTTTTAAAACAAGAAAGAAAATAACGTAAAATAAAGATTCATAGCCTTCGAGTATTCCAAGCGCCAAAGTCGGAAAGGAACAAGAGTTGGTCAAGAGAGACATGATAGGAAACCAAGACTACATGTAAAGGTGTTGAACTCACTGAAGTATACAAAATGTTATATCTTATAATCCACCTGTGTGACAACATGTCAAACTCTCCTACAACAATACCACGTCAGCTTTAGTTTCACATATAGCCTATATACATAATTATAAAGTAACACGTGACGCAGACGTTACGTAGCCACAAAAATATTGAAACCTATTTTTTGTCCGTCTTTCTATTATATAATGAAAACGTAAAATTGAAATTGTTATCTGTAGTGATAACAACGTTTGTTTATATTTGTTTACCGGAAAAAAGTTACTGCAATTGATAATGCCTATACTGTACTCTGTTCCATGTTTAGTCGGCAGTGAACGGAATGCATTAGTGTAAATCAAATGGTAGTTTGAGCAGTACTAGCCATAATGAAAAAGTAAGGTTAGGTTAGGTTAGGTTAGGTTAGGTTAGGTTAGGTTAGGTTACAAACACGTACATTTAATTTTAAAGGTTATGATACTGGATTCTTTTATTTTTTTAGGGATTTTTTTTTTTTTAGAATGCATAAAATTTAATTACTTTTGTAAAACTGTTGTGTTTACTTTAGACAATGTTTAAGATCAATGTTATTTTTAACTGGTAATGAACCACCTATGCTGATATCTAAACATAAAACATTGTACAGGCATGGAAACTTTTTTATGATCCATATCAAACTGTAACCCGACATACATCTATAAATTACTTCGAATATTCATACTAAGAAACACCAACATTACACAAAATATTTCAATAAATAACCAAATACGGCTTATATTTTCGTATATTACAAATTAACCGCAATATGACACATTGTTTAGGTTAAAAATCATCACATGTCACTAAAATTAGTAAAATATAAACTTCAATGTAATAGCAGATATTTCTGTTGAAACTCCATATTCAAGGATAAAATAAATCAAAAGCTTAAAGTTTCAAATATTTTAATAATATAAATGAGCTACAATTGTTTCGCCTTGCGGCATCATCTTGCGGCATCATCTTGCGGCGTCAACTTCAGTTTGCTACAGTTTCGCAAGGCGAAACAATTGTAGCTCATTTATATTATTAAAATATTTGAAACTTTAAGCTTTTGCTTTATTTTATCCTTGTAAAATATAATTTGAAGAACACGTGATTGAAAGTCTCTCATTGTTCATTATCAATAACAACCTATAATTAATTGTTGAACTAGAAAGATGGCTTCCGATACGATTTTTTTTTGAGGCTACATTGTTGCAACATTTGGTAACCCTCATGAATTTGTATTTTCCTCTTTTGGAAATTAGCAATAAATTAAGAGTTATCAAAGAATATTTTTTAAAGTTTTTAGGTATTACCAAAATATAGAATTAATATACTACATACCAGAATTAATTGCAATTTGCTTGAAACGTTCAGCACTGAACAGCCAACAAACAGATTTCAAAATTTTTTTTTTTGTACTCAGAACAAACAACTATTTCCGTAAAAAAACTCAAGACCACCAACATTATAAATATTGATTTAGAATTTTTGATAAGATTGATTAAATCGTAAATAATCAACGAAGACTAGTGTGTGCCTTTAATTGTTGTTTATTGTACAAAATACAAATGAGAATATGATTGCATCTAGAGTGAATAGTTCCACATCCAGAATATTTTACTACGTGGCGACATTTTCTTTTTTACAATTTCTTGTTTACTATAACAGTTGACAATCCAAATATTAGGTATCTGCGACAACTCATTATCAAAAATAGTAATAAACATGTCTATCTTGAAGTAAACTCTGGTTCTCCTCACTACTGTCGGTCCGAGATGAATTCTTTACCCAGTACCTCATTGTCTCAACAGATTTAGATAATATTCTATCCATGGATCAATTCCATATTTATCATTGATTTTTAAAAGCTGTTGTTGTAACCCTACAAAAACCCTCCGAATCCTCAAATATACCTTGTGTCCAAAAAGTCCCAGCCCTCTCTTATTTTTTTTATTAATGGAAATAGACAGATTTGCTTTGGGGAAAGTTTAGATAACCAGAGGAGGAGTTTTTTGAAGTATCAAAATTTTCAACCCTTACCCCCAAATGGGGTAGTTTGGGGTAAGTCAAGAATTTTAAATAGCAACCCCTATTGAGTGATAACTCATTTTAAAGGCCTTTTTAAAAATAAGTATAATGACGTAAACTAGAGGTCTCTAAGTTCATCCTACCCTACATAGCGACCAATCGAATTGTGAATTTTACGTTAATAATTACACTGGAAATGTTACGAAATGTACAACATGCTTTTGAGTCCAGAATCTATTTCTGACAAAAAGTAAATGGTAGCTATTTCAAGAAATAATCCGAGCTAAAAAAACAAGGTAATCCGAGCTCTTACCATCATTTTACCAACATAGAGCAGTTTGTAATGTAATACAAACAACCGGAGTTTGTAGGTTAACACTCACAATTTGATTGGTCGCTATGTTGGGTAGGATGAACTTAGAGACCTCTAGTTTACGCCATTATTCTTATTTTTAAAAGGCCTTTAAAAAACTTACCCCCAAACTACCCCAATTTGGGGGTAAGGGTTGAAAATTTTGATACTTCAAAAACTCATCCTTTGCTTATCTAAACTTTCCCCAAAGCAAATCTTTCTATTTCCATTAATAAAAAAAAAAAAATAAGAGGGGGTGGGACTTTTTGGACACATGTTAATCTATTTCATTACATTGAAGAAATTTAGCACGAATTTCAATATACGTAGACATGTGCGTGTGTGATTATTTATTTTATCACCCAATTTTTAGATAAGAAATTGAATAAAATTTAAACCACTCTATATCATGACCTAAATAATAGTTATTAGATATTTGGGTGATGAGTGTTTTAGTATAACTTTATAGAAGTGGTATTTAATAATAATTTAAGTTGACTGTTTTTGTTCGTTCATATGGTTCAAATGTGAAAAAAGGTGGCAAAATTTAAAAATTGCAGCTGTTTTAAACAGTTTTTTGTAGTTCTTTCTCATCTAAAACTACAGGTTCCCTTTTTTAGGCGAGGCTAGCAATGAAGCGGTTATATTGAAAACATTCTTTCATAGGAACCAATCAGCTGTATTCAATATTTTTTAATATTTGGGGAAATAAAAAAATATTGCTTATTCATAAATCTTCTTTAATGATTTTGATTAAAATGTTAAAATTCCGTTTCACCGTCGGAGATTGGATTTTCTCAAATTCTACTGAGAGAATTTTGATAAAATATAAAGAATACAAATCCAAACCCAATGCAAGTTTTAGCTAATCAAATAGTAAACTGATCTTTAGCCCACGCAAATAAAATATCTTTCGTAAAAAACAAATTTTTAACGTATATTTTTGTATAAAATAATGCAATAAAGCTTGAAGTTTCAAAAAAAATTAATAATATAAAAGAGCTACAATGTTTCGCCTTGCGGCATCATCGGGCAACTGATAATTAACGGGTATCGACAACTATTTATCCATACACAAATAACAGGAAACTGAAATACAATAGAGAAATCGGGAAAGGTAGGGGGAATGACCTAGCAGGTTGATGAACTATGTTAAGGATGGGTTTTTAGAAGGGGTGACGAATTTAATACAATTTTAAGCTTTATTGCTTTATTTTATCCTTGAATATGGAGTTTCAACAAGAAATATCTGCTGTTATATTAAAATTGTATATTTTTGTATTTGTACATGAATGATATTCTGTGTTAATTATTTATTTACTTGCGTTTTCCTTTTACCAATATATGGAAGTCAAAGAACTAACTTCACAGTACAACAACCATAAAACTACCAACAATAATTTATTAAAGTAACAATGTAAATGGAACAATAATTTATCATCAATTGTACTCTTAATACTCCAAAGTTTAATAATAGTTGAAGAAAAATGTTTTAAACTCGTAGTAAATATAAATAAATAAACTTTCATATAATTGACGCGAGTTCTTTGTTAAAAATCACTACTTATAGTCAACCCGTTCATGTGTTTTTCTTAGTGAGAAGAGTTGTGGTTGGAATCAATGTTTTTCTTGTGTATATTGTGTATGAACACATAAACTATTCTGAAATTAGCTATTTTTTCTCTTCTTATTGGTCTTTTTTACAAATTCAACACTTTTTTACTTGTAAATGTACGATATAAATAGAATATTGCTATTTGTATTTTGAAAACAATTACTGCTTTTAAAGTTATAACGTTAGCAGTGAATAAACACACACAACAACTTTTACAATTGTTCTGAACCGATAACGTGTTGAGAGATTTAACATATTGTTTGTTTATTTTTGTTTTCAGTCTGGTCCTCGACTCGCAGTCATAAACTCAACCGATCCATTTAGTCTTTCGAATCTCGCAAAACTTTTCGATTTCGAAGGAGGAGATAATGATGAAATTGACTTTGCAGAATTAGAAAAAGGTAAAGGCGACAAATCCAAATTAAAAGCACTTGAGGATTTCGTCAATAAACAACTGAACAAAAACAGTTCCTCAAAGAAAAATAAGGTTGCAAACGATCTATATGATCGTCTAAACAGTAACGCTTCAGGTAAGAAAAAACTTTGGAAACTGTTGAAAAAATCTAAGAAAAACAAACTTGGAAATAAGGCTTTTGTAATCAAAGGACTCAAAAACGGACCAGTTTCCCGGTTTATAAAGTATTTAGTGCGAGATTGTGTTAAAGATATCGTCAAGCAAACAAATAATGGACAAACTCCAAGGCCTATACCCAAGGATACTATTGAAGAATCGCGTAAGAAAGTGGAGAAACTGAAGGACGATTTTAATAAGAAAATAGAGGAAGTTTATCAGCCATTAATTGACGCTTTAGATAAAGCTAATCCAACGAATTTAGAAAAGAAAAAGGAAAAGGTTAATGAAATAATTGAAGACGCTAAAAAGAAAATTGAATCATTGGTAGAATATTATAACGGAACCAGTAAAACATTTGATGACCAGTTGAAGAGTGAGAGGGATATTATTAATGAAAGCATTAAGACTTTTACTGATCAAGTGGTTGCGTCCAACTGCGTTTCGGTTAGAAAATCAAAAACGGCATTCCAAAAATGTGTAGAACCACTTTATTGTGAATTTACTAAAAATGTGACAAAGGCCATTGACAAAGTGGAACAATTAACAGATATTTTGAAAGTTTTGGGCAATGAGACAGTCGATTATGTTGGTAAAGAAATAGAGAAAATATTGAAAGATGCTAAAGAAGACGTGAAAAAGAACATTGACAAATTAGGATTAGGAGACGATAAGGGAAATGCTGATTATCTTAAGAACCAATCAGAAAACGCTTTGAAAAACGTGAACGAAATTCTGAATAAAACGTTTAACACTCAAAATTATTTAAACGAACAGAAAAACAACGTCGGCAATATATCGGCTGATGTTAATGCAACACAAGTACCTCTGAGAGAAGCTATTAATAAATATTTTAACAATCCTGTTCCTGGAAATACACAAGTGGATAACTATGTAAATGAGAAGACAGACGTTATTAAACAATGGTCAAATAAAATTGCAGATGAAATTGATAGGAGAAATCAACAATTAGAAGATATTAACAACAAAATAAAATCAGTTGTTGAAGGATACACTGCGGACAAAGTGAACGAGAAATGCAAGAATGTAAACGCAAAAGATTTTGCAGAGTGTGTGGACGATCAATTTAATGAGTTGAATAAATTATTAAAACCTTTATTGAAAGAAATTGAAAATGTTAATAAAAATCCAATTGAAAATATAGTGAATGATCTAAAGGAAAAAACGAACACCGTGTTGAAAGAAGCTACCGAGAAGGCAATTAATGAAGCACAAGAAATTAAAGAAGAAGCCGAAAGAAAAGAGAAATACGTAAAAGATACAAAAGCAAATTCTGATATAAAGATAAACACGGAAGTAGATCCATTGATAAATAAAACAACCATTATTGTCAATCAACTGAGTACAAATTATGACAATGTTGCTGAAAATTTAATACAAAATCTAACATCAATTATACTTCAGAATTCAGATGATCCCAACGGACCTTTAACTGATGAAAACAAGCAATACATTAATGAAAATATAGAGGAAATTAACAAATTAATCAACATATATAAGGATCAATTAAAAAGCGAAGAAAATAAAGCAAAGGATTTAGAAAGTGATTTAAAAACAAAAGCAAACTCAGTCACAGAAGAAACTTTGAAAAACCAGTGTAAACCTGATTGGGACATAACGGAAAGCTTCAAAACATGTATCAATCAAAACATAGCACCAGTGAACCAGGAGACTGATAAAGTTGTGAAAGAGGTGACAGATATAATAGAAAAACTTAAAGAAAACAAAATAAGTACAGATTTGGCAATAAATAAAAAGATAGCAGAAATAATTAAAAAAACTGATGAAACGTTCACTATGAACAGATTAGCTAATGATCAGAACAACGCAACGACGAGCGGAGAACGTATCGCTGAGTGTTTGAGTAGTATAAACAAGACAATAAATGATGAGGTAGCTCCATTAATAGCTAATTTATTTGCATTTCCTAAAGATTTGAAGGACTTTGCAAATAAAGAAGTCGCCGAAGCTACTGCAGTTATTACCAAGGCATTCCAATCCTGGGTGGGAAGTCTCGATCTTGCGGCTTTGATAAATCCAAAACTCCCATCAAATAATCAACAAAAAATCAATATTTCAGTATTGTTACGAGACACATTAGCAAAGATCAACGTTAATGTAAAGTTTAATGTTGATAGTTTCATAGAATTTGAGTCAGATATCAACAATATACAGGATACGTTGAAAAAGGCTTTGTTAGACTTTAATGCAGCAAGTTTGAATAAATCCTGTGAAAGTGTGTACAGTTCAAAGAAGAGCTACTTTAAATGTATCGACGAAGAATGCGGTAAGTTTATAAAATATCTTAAAGAGACTACAACTAAATTGGAGGAAAAATCCAACGACTTGAGTTTCTTGTTTATGAACGTTCAGTTTAATATTACGAAAACAATTGAAGAAGAAAAGAAGAAAGCTTTAGACAAAACTAAAGAAGAAGCAGAGAAATTGTTTAACGCTAACAATGTAACAAAAGACTCTGTACTCCAGTTGGCACTGGGTGACTTAGGTAGGTTCAACGTTACACCTTATATCCAATACGTGAACGATATCAACAACAAAGCAATAGAGCTGGGTAAGAGAAGTGAATACGTCAACTTCACCGGTAATGATATGTTGACACAAGCTACTACAATGTTAAATCTTCACTTATACGCAGCATACGAAATTTGCCCGGAAGTTAAAATCAAAAATGAAACCGAATATGTTCTCTGGTTGATCGAAGAAAGTAGGAAGAAAATAACACCCGTGTTTCCTAATACTACCGTATACATTAACGGTCAGCAAGAACTAGCATTACAGTTGAATAACACTTTGAAATCGAAAATCGCATCTTTATCTTCTGATAATATAGAAAAACGTTGTGCATCGGTTCAAGAAAACGCATATGAATATTATGCGTGTTGTAAAGCAGCTGTAAAAGAATTTGAAGATTACTTTAATCCCGCCAACAAGGAAGTTAGAGTATTATCACAGAGAGCTCTCGACGGTTTGGAAAACAATACGTTGACCTTGAACCGATGGAGAGACGTAGACGTCACCCATGAACTGGAAAAGTTCAAAGAAGCACTCGGCCCGATACCTGAAGCTATTTACACCGGACCTTGTAATGCGACAACAGATAAAATACTCAACTTTGCTCTAGTGACAATTAATAATCGTTGGAATAGGTTCAACAAATCTATACCTGAAGTTGGAAGTAAAATAGTAGCAGTTGCTAAAGAAATACAAAGTAAAAACTACACAGGATTGGTCGACATTGAGAGTAAGCTAAATAACAGCGTAAATTTCCTAAGAGTTGCTATTGTGGCAGCACAGAAGAAGAACGCTTCGTATGTTACACCTGAGTTGCTTGGTGAACCCGAGCGTAACATTGGAATCGGCATCGGAAGGTTTAATGATTTTATTAATGGCATCGACAAGAATGCTAGTGATGCCATAAAAGAATCTGAAACTTTAACAATCCAATCGCAAAATTTATACAACAATATAAATAAATCCGTTATTGAAAAAGCGTGTAACAATCCTAACATTTCGTTACCTAAAACCCAGTTTGTTGTTTGTAATAATGGTTTCTCTTATAATTTCGAAGTTGAATTAACAAAATTACAAAATAAATTGGAAGAAACTAAAAAGAAATTGGATAATATTAACGACACTTCTGGTAAGAAGGTACTTGAAGAATATGCCAACCAATTGTCGCAAAATTTATTGCTATATTCCGCTCAAAATGCTATTAATATTTACAATGCGAATGGGTTGCCTATTCCAGATGATTTGAAACCTTATGTGAAAAGCAATTGCGCAGTTAATATCAATGCAGGAAAGAACCCTGGTTGCGTTATAACGTTTTAATTAACATTTTTTAAACTGTTAACTATTTAAGTTTACTTAATAATTTATGTTTACCAATTTATGTTAAATATAAACTCAATTCTATAAAGTGACTTTGTTGTTTTATTAAAAAATATTAACAAAATAACAACGTAAACTCATCCAAAAAACACACCTTCAACCTGCTTAAAAATTTAACACCGATGTGGTCAACTCTCTTAACTAACTATGTGTAATGTTTCCAAAGGATAGAAAATAATATCTGATTCATTTTGTATAAGAAGCAGTAGTTAATGACCTTCAGAGATCAAATCTATCATTTATTGAAAAGATATTGTGTTGCAAAATATCGTCTATTTAAGTGCCTAGCCAAAGAATTATTATTATGAATATGTATTACAAATGCATTAATCCAAACCAAGATTACGTGGGGTTGGCTCGACGTGGGGTTAGCTCGACACTAGTATACCGTGGGGTTGGCTCGACACTTTGGGGAACTAGGGTCATCTGTTCAAACTCCTGCTTAATGAGCAACCCTTCTTGGAATTGGAGGTGTTTGTTTGTTCGGTCAGCCGAAGAGCTACACTCAAGTGACGAGGTTCGTCGTCTGTCAGAATAGTATGACTTGTTATTCGCGGGTAGTATTCTCGGGTTTTGGCTAGTCCTTGGCTAACCTGGTATCCTTTAAAATTAACAGAAAGCACAATACCAATCATAACTATTTTGAACTCATAAGGCACTGTTGAAGTTTATTTAAGTATCCAATTCGATGATATGTCATATTGTCGATGGGCTTTATGATTGCGATGACCATACTTCCTAACCTATACCCGCCCGACTGGTACCTGATCCGTTCACATTTCCAGGAAGTGATTGCTATTGATTGGGGCGGCCAATATGTCGAACCAACCCCACGACACCCAAACCAAACTTAAAGTCCATTGTATAACACAAAGATGAAAATTGCCAAGTCCAATCACCTAGTGTCTCGAAACAGATAAAATCTATTATCTTCACTATCAATAAAAAGATAACACAAAAATATAATTTGTTAAAATCTGCTAGACACATTTGTTCATAATAACTGGCAAAAAAGTGAAATAAATATTCAAAATTTTTTATGTTATACAATTAACAACATTAGAATAAATTAAAATAATGCTCACATTTAACTTCACCTGCCAGAATAAACTCTAATTAGCTGGAACATATTAATTTAGTTTATATAAAATAGTAAAATTGATCCAACAGAACTATTTTGGCATTTTTCATTTCCTTAATGAATACAACTTGTAAAGTAATATTGTCTACTTGTATAACTTACTGTGCTAGAGTGTACTACTAAACACAATATTTTGTGTTAGGCTCGGTTTTACAAATAGTTGTACAAGACGTAATAAAAAGTAGATTTTATTGCGAAAGCTTTCTCACACACCCATAACCGAAACCAAATAACCAGAAATAATCGTCGCCAAAAATGATAGTTAAGTTAAAAGTGAAAATTAGCAAAAGTGTTTTATTTGAAAACATTTATCAATATAATTTTGCTTTTGTCTCCACCTCACACTGCATTTTGAAAAAAAAAAAAAAAAAAAAAAAAAAAACAGTTTACATACGTGGTGAAGTCGAAAGTAAAATTGTATCCAAATGCAAGTAATAACTTTTCGCTCGAATTACATACAAGATTTCCCTACATTTCAATTTTGAAAACAAATATGATACATACATAACTTTTGTAATAAGAGCATCATTATAACACGAGTGTTTTATGTGATTAAATACACAAGTGCGTAAATTATACGTTACTACACGTGTCACAATGTTTTATACAGGGTGAGGCAGACCAACCGTGCAGTATTTATAGCTGTCTTACTAACTTACTTTAACGCTTTTTATTTCTCATTTCCCCCTAATTTGGCCTCACAGAATCCAATAAAATTATTTTCAATTTTGAAAATTGCCCCAAAAGGCCATTATAGTACAATTTGGGGGTTGGGGTGCTTTTTGAGGAATTTTCAAATGTAAACATGGGTTATGTTATACATCAATTTAAAGGTCTAATTACCTTGAACATTTTGGCGCAATCAAAAGTTAATTATCTTTAACCGTATGTACAGGGTGTACCAAAACGTTTAAAATAGGACTTTAAAATAAAGTACCGTGTTAAATACTGCACGGGTGGTCTGCCTCACCCTGTATATTAATAATGTTAAACTGCCCTACTAAAAGTGTTATGTTATGAGCTCGTTACATCACAAGTAATGTAACAACACTGTCATTACAGAACGCTTTAAAAAAATTGCCACAACATATAAAGAAATTAAAAAATAACAGCTCTTTTCATAGATTTAGATTTTGTTTGTTTTTATCCTAACACCGTGTTAAAAATAAACACAAATAAATACAGTTATTTTGACATTTAATATAATAACAAGTAAAATAAATGTGTTTTTTAATACTTAATAGTGTAGGCCTATATTTTTATAATATACTTGTCCCCAGCAAAGTTATAAATTATAAGTTTCTTTGTTGATATTCTAACAAGCTGTTTGTTTCTATCAAAACAAAACTTTAACCTACAAGTTGTAGATTTGTAAATAGTTTCGTTGCAGTAAGTAAAACATTATACGATACACGTATAAAACAAAACCTTGATGAAACAAAACTCTCGTGCTATAATGATGATCTTACTTCAATATTGTAGTAAATATATATTGCTTAATCCAACTGTAACAAAACAATTTATAAGTTTAAATATAAAATAAAAGTCTACGATTTTTACGGTAAACCAAATAGGTTATGTTTGATAGAAAGAATCACGTTGCTAGGATACCAATAAACAATATCAATCTATAAAACGCCTATTATATTTCACATTATTTAAACATTTTCATTGGTTACGGTGGTAGCGTTTTGACCCAGTCACTAGTGATGTAATGGAGTTTATTACGTAACACTTATAATAGGGTTTGAAGTGTGGAGGTTAGAGTAGTTATTTACGTTCCTAGTGTAGTATGAGCTTCATTTAGCGAGCGCGTAGCACGAGAAGCTAAGTAGTACAACTGTAATGAATCAATACTAGTCCAAGGACGTACACTGTTTTATCTACCTCAAGACCAAAGACTGCATGGCTTGTTATCTTTTGACATATGACTAAAATAAGCTAACATATTCTTATTCTTGAGATATTTTAAATATATTAAAGGTAAAACTACAACAAATTTGTAAAAGATGGGTTATGAGCTAAGACATGCAATAGCTGATTTTAGAAAAACAATGTAATTGTCTTAAAGAACCATAAACAGCTGTTGCTAACCATTCGAGAGGTACAAAATGGTGACCCTAGGGACATAATAATGAATGATTACGTTAGATAAGGAAGTTTAACATGTGGGGTAATTCCTTATTTTCAAAGGTTAAATTACAAATTACTCTAACTGGAGGACATGCTACACTTCTTTGTTAGAAATATAATTTCGGTAAGAAATTTACAGAAAACGTTTATAATGTGAATAGATAAAAATTAAGATACGGTTGGCCGTCATTTTGCTGTTTTCTAAAACTACTAATTGCATTGTTTATGATTTATTAGACAAGGTGGAATGATTTTGTTTATAAAATTAAACGCACTTGTCGAGCACACGAAACATAATGGTACAGTTGTAAATATTAGAATCTGATACAACCCAATCTTAACAAAACTGTGGCCTATTTTACAAAAACCTAATATCGCTTTAGCGTTTAATGAAGTTTGAAAATATTTATTCAAAAGATGTGAAAAGTGGAAATAACGTCGAGTGTTGCATAACGAATTGCGTAAGAACGGGTGGACAGACAGACATTAATCAAAGTTTTCGGGAAAGACAAAGTCTAGGACTACAAAATGTCGGCTAGAAAATTGGAAAAAAATAGATGAAAATAAATAGAAGAGTTTTAAGGTAAAGCAATAAAGAATTTTACAATAGCTGCGTGGATCGAAACTCCAGAAATCTGTGACGTAGAAGAGGGAGGAGTACCAACAGACATCTAGATTAACGGTAATAATTAATTATAATAAAATAATGTAAATAAAAGGTAAAGAAACTAGAAAAAATGTAATTAATTAAAAAATAAATAACCAAACACTTGCAGTCAAGAACAACTCAATAATAAGGTATTATTCCTAGAAGGGTGAAAATGTGGTAGTAAAATACCATAGTTTCTAGCTGCTATATATACTTCCTGGAGGTGACACTGAATGAATTTTGGTATAGCAAGGGTAAAGGGTGGCTATGCTCGACAGACTCGTGGAAAATTATTGGAAGTCAAGGTTACGAGGTGACTATGCCGACAGAGTCTTAAAATTTGAAATTAAAAAATTTAAAACTAATTAATTGAAAAAAGTTTAAAAAGTCGAATGTTGATTAAAAGTAAAATTTAAAAGAAAGTGCAAAATTATTGAAATGTAAACAGAAGTGGAGTGTGGACGTTAAAGAAAAAAGTTGAGATAATTTACAACCGGCCATTCAATGCTGACCAGAAGCAACAAATCAAACCATCATCTATAAAGCGAAGTAAAACCAACAGATATCAGGATCGAATCACCAACCAGGATCATCAAAGCGTAAGTCAAGGTATGAAAAACCAATTAAAAATTTCTTAAAAACAAAATTAGCCAATATTTAAAATTAATTTCAATAGAGATTACATACTGATTTTCCAGGGATACCAAAATTTAATAGTAAAAAATTAAAATGATTTAACATAAAAAATTAATATTTTAAATGATAAATAGTGTGTGTGGATTTTGTTAAAAACATTTTTTTTGTCGATTAAAAGTAATAAATTATCTTAAGTAAAAATTGTTCCGGACTACTAATTATATTGTAGTTAGTGTCCGGATGACACAGAATTGTTTTTTTTTTTAATACGAAATTTATTACAATATATGAAAATAGTTTAATCCATGAATAAATTATTAGCCAATCTGCTCATAATATAAGGAAATTGTTAAAATCAGTATTTTACAAAATTGGATGATAATTTTGCATTGCATAAAAACATGCTTATAAAAACATTGCATATAAAACCCGAGGGTTGTTAGACGCAGATTTTAAAGCTGCACATAATGAGGCACTGTAGGACACAGATGAGAAGCTATTTCTGTAGCTGTTTTAAAATTTTCAAATAAAATTTTAACGTTACATTTGTTAAAGTTTAGCTATTAAAGTGTCATAAATATTAATGTTATCATATACGAATTTAAGACAAATACAAAATGTGTATGTCCATATATCAGATAGAGAGGTATAACTTCTGACCTGTTTAATCATTTCAGTTGAATTATGTAACAAATTTATATATATTAGCCCAACTCCTGGAATATATAGTATTTATAAAAAACATTTATGAGTTTTTACTGACGAAAGAGAAGTGTTTTGAAAAGAAGATTTATATAGTAGATAAAATTAAGTATCAAATGAAAATAACAGTTTTCTAAATAAGAAATAGTTGGTAATATTTTTGTTTTAAATGATTGATTGTATTCTTTCCTCTATTCGTTTGGACATTTTTCATCGGAAAAAGTTATAAAAATTGGCATTTAATGATGGTTTATAGTTTAATATAAATACAAGTTCTCGGTCATGGAAAGTTTTCATTATTCTTTAAATTTTTAGCAAGTTATGCATTCTGACGATGTGCAGACATTAACACATTTTTTGTGGTCATTTTTCACCGGAGAGATTTTATAATTATAGTGCTAAGAAACGTCTGACATTGTCTCTCTGTAGTAAAAGATAAAATAAAGCAATAAAGCTTAAAGTTTCAAAATAATTTAATAATATAAATGAGCTACACATACAAACACCCCCCCACACAGTCTCCATTTAATATTAAACAAATCACAAGTAATATCATTTCATGCAAGTTACATATATTTAGGATATTATGGAATCTCCATTAAATAACAAACTCAACGAATTTTGGTTTAAAAATGTTGGACAATATAAATAGATTGTTTTGGTCTTATAAAGCAATATATATATAAATATATATATATATATATATATATATATGTACTATATTTATGTACACATGTCATGGGTATCTGGGAGGTCAATTAAAGAGAGTACGCTTCTTTTTTCAAATACTCTTATAGTCACGTAAAATTTTTTTCATACTTTTAAAAATCAAATCAGCAATTTTTTTTCAGATAATTGTATTCAATCTTAAACGACAAATTAAACCATTTTTGGATTGTGAAAATCTATTGGTGTTTCTCATGAAAAATTCCATTAATGTTATTTATTAGATCTTGAAAAAATATTATTAGACACGTTATTTTTCTTCTTCGACACAACAAAAATTAACGGTGTTACAAAGCCTCAAAGATCTATGACGTCAGGAACATATATACGTCCTTTACGTCATAAGGTATTTCAGTATATATATATGACATTCCTCAAATTTCGAAGCTTTGTAAAATCAGCTAATTGTTGTTGTATGGAAAAAAGAAGAAATATGTAACTAATATTTTTTCAACATCTACAAAGTCAAACATGAAAATTTGTCGTTATTTTTAACTCTGAATAATATAGTTAATATCCTATTTAAATGTTCGCTGGCGAAGCGTTAATTTGCAAAATCATTTCTACGAAAAAAAAGAAACAAATTACTAAAAAATCAACAGTTAGATTCCCAACCTACAAATTGTGCGGGCGAAGTGGCAACGAGTGGGGGGGGGGAGGGGGCTAGTTTGTCTATAAGTTAGAATATCCTACATGTTTTAAGTAAATATTATCTCTAATTTGTGTATGGTTTGTGAATGTACAGTATATTAAAGAAGAGCATTAATATAATTATCCGACAAACATTCAGCCTACCTGTTAAAATTACAATTAACTACTCTAAAAATTGATAAAATGTTTCAAAATGTTGTCTTTGAGGATCCAAATAAAACGTAGTAATAATCATGTCTTCAAAAACACTCGAGGTTGGTTCGGAAGATATAAATTAAAAATTCTAAATCGTGATTACCGCATTCTAAACTTTATTTCAACTATAACGGAATTTTTTTTTATATAATCGAAGCTAAAGGAGTCTAACTAGGTGACGACATTTTTGAACATAAATACAATATAATATGAATCCCACATTATAATCAGTAATAGTTTTGAAAAATTCAACATATAAGTTTCGTAAAAGTGAGAAGTTTATCAGAAAATATTATTACTATACTATAGTAAATTACGTCATACACTGTTGTATATGTTTAAACTATTTATTCTAAAGACGGTAGGTGATTGGTGGTATTCCATTTCAATTACATTTGCATGTGTATACAATTTATGAATGGTTGTAACAAAACATACTTATGCATGTAATGGAAACGTTCCTTTGTCAAGTTGGAATGTTTGTTGGATGTGGAAAAGGAATGTTTCATTTACACTGATTTGAAATATTTCACAAAATTTGTTGACTGTAATTAATTAATTAGATAAACAGATCTTTATTTTCATCATATATGTTAAACCTAACCTAAACCAACTTGACAATATTGTAACTAGCAAAATCATGGTCGGTAAATTTTAAATAAAATTGTGGTTCATACTAAAAATTGTTTGTTTTAATTATTGTATATGTTTCCTAATTAGTATTAGAATAAATAAATAGCCAATAGAAACAGAATGTTGCTGGAGTCCAATTTAAATATATCGCTCTCTTGAGTATGACTGTACTTACCCTCGTTATATTTAACACTATATCAAGATATATGTGTGTTTTTAATTAATACTGTGACACTTCTGTATTCCCAGCTTGGCACTCCAGTGGATGCTTCTCTTGTTAATCCATTCACTGGCTGCCCTTCTAGAGAGCAATCTTGTTTCATGAAAACGAGACCTTGGTTGTATTAACATATGAGATAAATAACAACCATGAACTTTGTTGTATTAACTTATGAGGTAAATGACAAACATGACTTTGGTTGTATTAACTTATGAGGTAAATGACAAACATGACCTTTGTTGTATTAACTTATGAGGTAAATGACAAACATGACTTTGGTTGTATTAACTTATGAGGTAATTGACAAACATGAACTTTGTTGTATTAACTTATGAGGTAAATGACAAACATGACTTTGGTTGTATTAACTTATGAGGTAAATGACAAACATGACCCTTGTTGTAATAACATATGAGATAAATGACAAACATGACCTTGGTTGTATTAACTTATGAGGTAAATGACAAACATGACCTTTGTTGTAATAACATATGAGATAAATGACAAACATGACATTGGTTGTATTAACTTATGAGGTAAATGACAAACATGACTTTGGTTGTATTAACTTATGAGGTAAATGACAACCATGAAATTTGTTGTATTAACTTATGAGGTAAATGACAAACATGACTTTGGTTGTATTAACTTATGAGGTAAATGACAACCATGAAATTTGTTGTATTAACTTATGAGGTAAATGACAAACATGCATGGGTTGTATTAACTTATGAGGTAAATGACAAACATGACCTTGGTTGTAATAACTTATGAGGTAAATGACAAACATGACTTTGGTTGTATTAACTTATGAGGTAAATGACAACCATGAAATTTGTTGTATTAACTTATGAGGTAAATGACAAACATGACTTTGGTTGTATTAACTTATGAGGTAAATGACAACCATGAACTTTGTTGTATTAACTTATGAGGTAAATGACAAACATGACTTTGGTTGTATTAACTTATGAGGTAAATGACAACCATGAAATTTGTTGTATTACTTATGAGGTAAATGACAAACATGACTTTGGTTGTATTAACTTATGAGGTAAATGACAAACATGACCTTTGTTGTAATAACTTATGAGGTAAATGACAAACATGCATTGGTTGTATTAACTTATGAGGTAAATGACAAACATGACATTGGTTGTATTAACTTATGAGGTAAATGACAAACATGACCTTGGTTGTAATAACTTATGAGGTAAATGACAAACATTAACTTTGTTGTAATAACTTATGAGGTAAATGACAAACATGACTTTGGTTGTATTAACTTATGAGGTAAATGACAAACATGGCCTTGGTTGTAATAACTTATGAGGTAAATGACAAACATGACATTGGTTGTATTAACTTATGAGGTAAATGACAAACATGACTTTGGTTGTATTAACTTATGAGGTAAATGACAAACATGACCTTTGTTGTAATAACTTATGAGGTAAATGACAAACATGACCTTGGTTGTAATAACTTATGAGGTAAATGACAAACATTAACTTTGTTGTAATAACTTATGAGGTAAATGACAAACATGACTTTGGTTGTATTAACTTATGAGGTAAATGACAAACATGGCCTTGGTTGTAATAACTTATGAGGTAAATGACAAACATGACATTGGTTGTATTAACTTATGAGGTAAATGACAAACATGACATTGGTTGTATTAACTTATGAGGTAAATGACAAACATGACTTTGGTTGTATTAACTTATGAGGTAAATGACAAACATGACCTTGGTTGTATTAACTTATGAGGTAAATGACAAACACGACATTGGTTGTATTAACTTATGAGGTAAATGACAAACATGACCTTGGTTGTAATAACTTATGAGGTAAATGACAAACATTAACTTTGTTGTAATAACTTATATGGTAAATGACAAACATGAATTTTGTTGTAATAACTTATGAGGTAAATGACAAACATGACATTGGTTGTATTACCTTATGAGGTAAATGACAAACATGACCTTGGTTGTAATAACTTATGAGGTAAATGACAAACATGACATTGGTTGTATTAACTTATGAGGTAAATGACAAACATGTACTTGGTTGTAATAACTTATGAGGTAAATGACAAACATGACATTGGTTGTATTACCTTATGAGGTAAATGACAAACATGACCTTGGTTGTAATAACTTATGAGGTAAATGACAAACACGACATTGGTTTTATTAACTTATGAGGTAAATGACAAACATGAACTTTGTTGTAATAACTTATGAGGTAAATGATAAACATGACCTTGGTTGTAATAACTTATGAGGTAAATGACAAACATTAACTTTGTTGTAATAACTTATGAGGTAAATGACAAACATAACATTGGTTGTATTAACTTATGAGGTAAATGACAAACATTAACTTTGTTGTAATAACTTATGAGGTAAATGACAAACATGACTTTGGTTGTATTAACTTATGAGGTAAATGACAAACATGACCTTTGTTGTAATAACTTATGAGGTAAATGACAAACATGACATTGGTTGTATTAACTTATGAGGTAAATGACAAACATGACTTTGGTTGTATTAACTTATGAGGTAAATGACGAACATGACCTTTGTTGTATTAACTTATGATTTAAATTACAAACATGACCTTTGTTGTATTAGCTTATGAGGTAAATGACGAACATGACCTTTGTTGTATTAACTTATGATTTAATTGACAAAAATGACCTTTGTTTTATTAGCTTATGAGGTAAATGACGAACATGAACTCTGTTGTAATAACTTATAAGGTAAATTACAAACAAACGTGTAGCAATGTCTTTTAATATATATTTTAATTTCTTGCATGTTTTTTTGTTATTAAATATTATACCTTTGTCAAACCGTTTGTTTCAATTTACAAATAACGTAAATTTAATATTTTGTTTATACAGAGATATATTTGGACGCGTTGAAGAACCATGGTAGAATTTTGAACAAAATGTAATATTCTTTGAATTAAGTTAATAGTTGAACATGATTTTAGCAAAATTTTACTAAAACTTTATCAGACGATTTAAAACAAAATATTGTTTTGGCAGATGAATGCAAGTATATCAAAATATGCCAACACATTTTGGGTTATATAGCACTGCATGTATTACAAGTAGAGAGCATGTCAATAACCACTTTTTGTACACAATGTATGTAGAAACGGTTTACTTGTCAGACGTTTCAATAAATTATGAATATATAGAATTTACAATTATAATTCACATAAATGTTTATTTAAAATTGTTTTGATATAAAATGTGTACAGCAAAAGGTAAATATAATTATTGGTTCACAGTAGCAATAGTTTTGTCCACTGTTAATACTTAGTTTTGTTGCAAATTCATTTGGTGGAAAACTGGTTTCATATTTAAAAAAAAAAAAAAAAAAAAAAAAAAAGATAAAATAATGGTATTCCACACAATCTCATAAGTTGTATTTATACGTGTAAACTTATATTTATAAATAAAAATACAAACTTGCTTGAAAAGGTGTATATAACATTGAAACTTAAAAACTGTAATATAGAATCATCAAACAAATCATTCGCAAATCACGATATTATGGGGAGAATTCCAATGAGTTGTGAACCTTATACGAACAAAGTATATTTTAGTCTAATTACTGTAAGCAATAAGCAAAATAAAGTAAAACTACACTTCCCAGTTAGTTGTATCTGGCAAACTCAAGGTTAAAATAATCAAACATCAATAAATCGGCCTCACACAATGTGCAGATGTTAGTGCAAAACTGAAACGCCATATTAAGTGAAACTAAATAACTCGTGTGAACATTTCAACCAATATTAATAATGGAATTTTAAAATTTGAAACGAAGAGAAGAAAGGGGTGAGAGAAACGTGGGTTTCATTGAGGTCCAGACTACAGAATGAAAAACATTAAAATTTAATTAGAATAAAAGTAAATAAAAGTGTAATAATTTCAAAAGAAACAAATGCATCTAAATTGATTTGTATATGTTATGTGAAATAATAATAAAGTAAAAATATAAATTTTAATAACATATACAAATATAAGTGTATGAAGTATAGGTGTTTAGTGTTTTCTTCATAATAAGTGTATTTTATTTTTTTTATAAAGTGTATTCAGAAGAAATGTACCTAAATTTATATTCAGTATAAGGAAAGAACAAAGGGATGTTAATTTCATAAGTAGATAAATAGAATAAAATAAAATATAAGTAAGGCACAATTTAAAAGGATATATAAATTGTTTTTAGAATTAGGAGATGCATATTATCTTTGAAAGAAACATGTTACAATAAGAATAGAATTATATAGTAAATACGTTTAGATAAAAGAAAAACCTAATAAGTAATACATTTAAAAATTGCACAATAGATTTTATTTAAGTATAAATGCGTGTGCAAAAGTTTTTATAAATAAGATGCAAACCATGTCACGTATTTAACTTTATATAAGTAAAGAATTATTTAAAATCTCAAATTGGTCACTGTATTGATTATCATACGTTAAATTTATAAATACGTGAAACACAGCCAAGCCACAAATATTAGTTTTAAGGATTTTATATTTACAAAGGTCACGAAATTATAAAAATTCATACGAATAAAAAATAATTTTTCAAAGAAATCCCAAAGTCTTACAGTATAATAATTTAGGTTATGAAACAAACTCAAAGGAAACTTAGACATTTAAAGTGGAAAGAGCTTGGAATTATCTAACTTACTTCAATTAGTGAAGGTCCCAAAAAATAAATGAACAGAGATGTCCTGAGCCAGTATCCCTCATGACAACTGTTAATTTTAAGTCAGAGAAAAAGCGTACCCACTACTTCAGGTCACAAAGAAACCTTCAACTAATCATACAGCGCGGTACTCATCCCACCAATTATCAATTATATATATATATATATATATATATATATATATATATATATATATATATATATAACTTTAAATCTAATTAAAAATATTTATTTTAAATTGTTGTAGTAAATTGTCTATGGTACTAAATAGTATATTAAATTTTTTTAATTACATAAGTAACTGTTATATATAATCTATGTTTATCTGTTGACATAATCAAACTTAATGTAACATGGTAATAAACTTAAGCAAAGTCTAAACAATTAATTGTTGTGACTTAAATAGAATGGACATAAATATTATGTAACGGGTGTCTCAAACAACCTGGTAACTTGCATATATTTTTTTACAATAGAAAACTTGTGAAAGGAAAAGTAGTGATTTTGAAATTTGTTTTCTATTTATAGATTTGAGAATAGGAGATAATTCATTATATTATTTTCAAACTGCACATTTTAATGCAAGTTTTGTTCTTTGTTTATATCTCAATCAAATGTTTTAAAAAGAGATGTTTTTTATTCATCATTATTGAAATTGAAATGTTAGGTGTTCAGAACATTTTAAAAGGATGAGGTTGTAATTATGTTATGGTGGTTTTACTTCTATATCAGTCGTATGGACGTTAAGAAAAATATATTAATACTGTAAAAAATAAATACAAAATTATTTTTTAGTAATATTAACTAATGATTGTGTTGGTTACAAAAACATGAAATATAAACAAACAAAAAAAACCAATCTTAACTACTTTAATAGTTTAATTTTGTTTTAGTGTTTTGTTTGATTCTATTGACGAGTTTAATTTTGTATGATAACTTTAGTTAGTTTTATTAAAATAAGGGCAAAACTATAACCTTCTGAATGAGGAGTTAACAAAATATTGCAGAAATTATATTTTCCAATTTGATCAATATTTTTAGTTAATAGATCTTTTCAGTTATATTTACAACCTAAAAAATTAAGCCATTACGACAAATAATTACTTTTTAAAGATATTAAAAAAAATGTGGAAGAGATTAAAAAAAAAATGAAAGGCAAATTCTCAATTTTGAAATTTCTTTGACTAATGAACCTTTCAAAAGCATTTCAATATTTATAGATATTAGAAGATTTCAGAAAGATGTATTAGAAATAGAAATAGCCATTAGAACCAATAGTGACCACTGGAACAGACACTAGTTTAAAATTGAAAAGGAAACCTTTATATTTTATGTTTTATTTTCCTAATAACTTAGTCATTTCAAAATCTAGGGTTATTACAAATTTCAATAACATGCATTGTTGAATGACCCGTTATTGCGTTTGCATTGTGATCAGTTTAAATATTTAACTTCCAGTATACATATCCGAACCTGCAATTACCAATTCTAAGAACCTCGCTGTAAAAGAATAAAGATCTTTTAATAATTATAAAAAAATATTATAATTTTTTTTAAACCAAGAACAAAGTTCCTATTTACATTAAATATCAAGTAATAACCTGTCTAACCTATAAATTCCACCTGGTGCTGTGAGCTTCAATTACAGTGATACTATATAGACGGTTTTCAGGAAGGAGAATTTAGAACCGATTATCAAGTAGGCCATGAATCCGATCACTAAAATTATTTTAATCTGGGAAGGATTATGACGTCACGAAAATAAAGTCTATGAATCGCTAACATTTTGTTGAGATTTTAAGGTGTACCAATTGCATATTGTAGAGAGGAGTGGTGTGAAGTAAGATTTATTTTGAGCTTGACTCATCTGGTAATATATTTAAATTCACAGAGTATGATGTACATGGTTTAGTAGAACATTAGACATCATTTGTGTATACATAAATTAAAGACATTTCCAAAGTACAAATCAATTACTGTAACAAGCAATAAACCAAGAATATGGAAAAAATAAATGTGACAACATAACATGCCAGGTCCATGTTGTAATCTAAAAAGTAAAGCTTGTACTTTAAGATGTGAAACTCTAAATCTGAGCACTCAAAATTAAATAAAACTGATTACAAACGTGATTATAAAAAACAAACTACACTATACAAGGGACGAAAAACAACTGACTGATCGGGGTTATGTGCGAACGGCGTGGTAAATTAACAGTTTAAAAGGCCTTTTGTCTCTTCTTGCAAAAGTTTAGTGTGTGCTATAGTTATCACACCCAAAGATGATTTAAGTGGAAAAATATCAGCCTTATTTAAATTATATGAATATTACTTTCAATTTTAATTTAGTTTTTATTAACATACTCCTTAATGACATTATTTCTACACTGCATTTGCAGATAGGATTGTATTCTAGTTTTATATACTAAGCTTCAATTACTTTTTGTTTCACAAACTATGGTATAGAGAGTTTTGTTATAATATTCCACTCAATATGTATTGTTAAAATTATATAATTATCCCTAACATGTAAAAACACGTTGAAATCAAAATTTGTTCAAAATAATATACATGTACCGACGAAGAAATTATATTTTTAAAATAGGATCTAATGATTCTAAAAATCCCATTAAAACTGTTAGCTTGGTATGTAGTTTTTGTAACAGAACTACCTGACAAACAACTTGTGATAATAATTTGTTCACCTCCACAATAGTCGAATTACGGCTAGGGTTGACTGATAGCTTAGGTTGGTCATTGGAATATATGTTGTTGGCATTTGCATAGAACAGTATTCCGTAGATAAATCAACTCAGTGGCTATGTATACATCTGTGACAAGGCAGTCATGAGTCACATCTCGTTAATCACCTATACACTAAAACCATCTCACTTGTTACGTTATCAACAATGGTGTTTAAATTTGATTTTAAGAGATTAATATGAAATTATTTACCGGTTAAAGAAAACAAATTAGGGAAATCGGGTTCTAGAGACAATCTATACTGTAACTTGTATAGCTTAGTTTGTTTTTTTTTGTTTTGTTAATGTAGTCTAAGTTAGTTTTTTGAAATGTTGGTTATTAGTATAAATATTGGTAAGATGATAAAAACATCGCTACATAAACGTTATTAATTGTACCTCTAGTAGTAAATAAAAACTGACTTATGGAATGTAACTATAAGAAATTATCTTAAAGATTTACTTTTTAGAGCTACCTAAGTATTTATTTCAGAATAAAACTGTGAAGACGTTACCAAAATATTAGTTATTTAACACATCATTTTTTTTTAAATAAGCTTGGAAACCTTATATAAAATCAATACATTCGATACTGGCAACTATTCTTTTTCTACAATCTCATTTAAAATAAATTCATTGGATGTAGGGCTCCCTTCTTTTCCTACTGCCTCATTTATAATCCATTCATAGATACTGGTTCTTCTTTTTCTGCTGTCTCTTTTAAAATAATTTCATTGGATGCTGGGACTCTCTTCTTTTCCTCCTGCCTCATTTATAATCCATACATAGATACTGGCTCTTCTTCTTTTTCTGCTGTCTCTTTTAAAATAATTTCATTGGATGCTGTGGTCTCTTATTTTCTTCCTGCCTCATTTATAATCCATACGTAGATACTGGCTCTTCTTTTTCTGCTGTATCTTTTAAAATAATTTCATTGGATGCAGGACTCTCTTCTTTTCCTACTGCCTCATTTATAATCCATACATAGATACTGGCTGTTTTTTTTTCTGCTGTCTCTTTTAAAATAAATTCATTGGATGCTGGGGTCTCTTATTTTGCTGCCGCCTCATTTATAATCCATGCATAGACCTTGGCTCTTCTTCTCTTTCTGCTGTCTCTTTTAAAATAATTTCATTGGATGCTGGGACTCTCTTTTTTCCTCCTGCCTCATTTATAATCCATACATAGATACTGGCTCTTCTTCTTTTTCTGCTGTCTCTTTTAAAATAATTTCATTGGATGCTGTGGTCTCTTATTTTCCTCCTGCCTCATTTATAATCCATACATAGATACTGGCTCTTCTTTTTCTGCTGTCTCTTTTAAAATAAATCCATTGGATGCTGGGGTCTCTTATTTTCCTCCTGCCTCATTTATAATCCATACATAGATACTGGCTCTTCTTCTCTTTCTGCTGTCTCTTTTAAAATAAATTCATTGGATGTAGGGCTCTCTTCTTTCCATACTGCCTCATTTATAATCCATACATAGATACTGGCTGTTTTTTTTCTGCTGTCTCTTTTAAAATAAATTCATTGGATGCTGGGGTCTCTTATTTTGCTGCCGCCTCATTTATAATCCATGCATAGACACCTTGGCTCTTCTTCTTTTTCTGCTGTCTCTTTTAAAATAAATTTATTGGATGCTGGGGTTTCTTATTTTCCTCCTGCCTCATTTATAATCCATACATAGATACTGGCTCTTCTTCTTTTTCTGCTGTCTCTTTTAAAATAAATTCATTGGATACTATCACCTTTTTTTTTGCTGTTTCAATTAACATCAATACATTGGATACTGGCTCTTGTTCATTGTTAGTTGTTTCATTTAAAACCATTCATTGATCATTCATCTTATTTTTCTGCTGACTTTTCGTCAATAAATACATTGAATATTTAGTCACTCAAGGAGTAACTATCAGTCATGAATTAACTCCTTAATTAAAAATTAAACCAAATTTAAACTCCAAATGTTAATATCAATAGATAAAATAAATTTTAAAAATTAATAAATATGAAACTCCTTGTATCTCAAAATTTTCTATAAAATACACTTAATTAATAGTTAAAAAATTTAAATTATTTGCACGCGTTAAGATTAAATTATATTGTATGTACCTTTGCCTTTTTAGACAATTATTATTGAATCATAAATAACATGTATTTTTAATATAGATGAGGGTAGATTTATAAATTAAATGATTTAACTCATTCTTTGTCTAGACTTACCTCAACTAACAATTACAGTTTATGTAAATAAAGCACATATCCAAGGTTGTAAAATTTCTTACGTGAAACCAGGAGAGAGAGAGAGAGAGAGAGAGAGAGAGAGAGAGAGAGAGAGAGAGAGAGAGAGAGAGAGAGAGAGAGAGAGAGAGAGAGAGAGAGAGAGAGAGAGAGAGAGAGAGAGAGAGAGAGAGAGAGAGAGAGAGAGAGAGAGAGAGAGAGAGAGAGAGAGAGAGAGAGAGAGAGAGCAATGTTTTGACACACTGTCACGATCACTAAAGAAACAACGGCGTACATAATATTCCCTAAACTAAAACTATTGCAATAAATATCCTTAGTGTTATGTGAAAAACTATATTAAAAATAAACATTACAGTAACCCCATCCCCTATTATCATAAAAACTCTTGATTAGAAGACGATTTACAAATAGGTCGTAATAGGATTATTTATTAATTATATCAAATCATCTTCAGTTGTTGAATGACATGTCATGTGTTTTTAAATATCCTTCCTTAAGTTGCTGCAGTTTTACCAATATTAAAACAACCAAAATAACTGCCAACACTTGCTGTATATTACGCTCTTTGCATAACAAATATCCTTCCATACTATTCATACCACGTTTCTTACTTTAATACAATTTCCGTTTATAATATTAATGACGTGGATCTTACGTTTCAGAGCAAGTTACATTTAGACTCCTTTGGAAAATTAACGCTGCCACCAGTATAACGTATTTTTGCATATTTAAAAAGTTGTGTTAATTATCAGTTTTCAGTTCTCTTGGTAACAAAGGTTTACCAACATTAGAAAAGCTAAGTTATTAATATCGGTTTGTAATAGGAGAGCATTACGCAGGTGTGACGTGTTTAAAAATAAGTTTCAATATCTAACATTCACATCGTGATAGTTACGCCCCTATTAGTGAAGTGAAAACTTCCTTTGGCGCGTTTTTGCTTGGGAGTGAACGTAAGTGAACCGTCACGCTCGGGTCGGTTACGCTGAATCGGGTTTACTCGGCTCCACTCGGCATCAAGTGCGCTCGGGTCGGTGACGCTCTAAATCGTCTATACTCGGCTCCAGTCGTTATCAGCCATGTTTCTGTTCGACAAGAAGTCCATCGTTCCAATGTTATTGTATTTGATATGTGTTATTTAAAGTGTTTACAATTTGTGCTGCATTTTACTAATAGTGAAAAATTTATTTGGCATCAAGTTTCTTCAATAATAAGAACGACTTAGACATCAATTTAGTATAAGTTAATAATTTTATTAATACATTTCTCGCAGAAATTAATAATACATACAATAGTTTTTACTACTTATAAGTACAGATACACTTTCAAAAGTCCCTTACCACACTTGGGAATAAACAAAATAACAAAAAACAAAATTTTTTGTCAAAAGTAAAATGTTTATTCCTATTAGACCTATTAGTTCCTATTACTCCTATTAGTTTTAATTTAGTCTTTGTTAAGATTCCCTCTGAAGATGAAAACTTTGTTGTTGTAATAGCTATAAGGGTCTAATAGGAATAAACATTTTACTTTTGACAAAAATTTTAATTTTTGTTATTTTGTTTATTCCCAAGTGTGGTAAGGGACTTTTGAAAGTGTATCTGTATATATTGTCACCACAGTGCTCTGGTCTTTGTTTACTTATAAGTAGTTAATTTTTTAAATACAAATAAATTTCATACACACTTTTACTTGTGATTTTCTTTTCTTTTTCATTATTTAAATTTTACTATTATTTATTTATATTTACACATTGATAAATCAAGTTTTCACTTCTATCGTTTGGTTATAAGCACACACCCAAAATATTTTATTTTGTCTAACCCACTTTTACAGATGAAAATCAAATCTAGACAAATACAAGTCTACACGAAAAAAATAAACATATTTGAACAAAATAATGTCACAAGAAAGTCTCCCAGGAGATTTTGAGAAGAACCTCGTCATCTGTTCGTTTTCACCTTTTGAACGACAAATCTGTTACTGATATTTTTGTGCGATAACTAGGAACTCCTTCAATAGAACTTTGATTTTGTTTACGACAGAGTGAGGATGTTGGTTTCGTAACATTTCATCCCCGGTAACATCTCGTCCCGATTCCATGAGCGTGGGGTTGGGGATGAACTCTCTACTTGCCCACTAGTAACATCTCGTCCTGGCACATACGCTAGGTTAGGTTATAATATAATATAAAAAATAATTGTTTTTAAAATTTTAAAAATATGTTAATAGTAATAACACTTCTCGTATGAAAATGTTTTTATCGAATTTGGTAAAACTAGATAAAATACTTTTGAATTTATTGAATTTACCTCCGTTTACCTGCGTTGCGTTCCTCAACCCTTGTCAAACTTTCGTCGGGACGAGATGATACTAGGAGATGATGTAATTAGTTTGTTTAATCATTTGTAAAACTGAGCGGGACGAAATGTTCCTTTTTTCTAGGAAATTGGCAGCGGGACGAAATGTTACCGGGGCGAAGTGTTACTGAACCAGGATGTTAGTGTATAGTTTGTTACAGTTTATTCTTGTTAAAATTAAACTAATATTTGCTTGGTAAGTAATAACTCACATGTAAAGTTTCACAAATCAACAAATATATTCTGACAGATGATTCGCAATTAAGTATCTTCAGACAACTATGAACTAATATTTACTGAATCCAACTTAAGTACCAACATCTATACTAAGAAAGTGTTTAACACATCTTCTTTGTTAAAACTCATTTTTACACATCCTTTCAGGTCAATTATCTTCTTAGGTAGTCCTGGCTCAGTCCCCTACTTTCCATTCGATTCCATCTCCTCAGCGCCGAGCGGGCTACCTGGCATAATCTCACAATTTTGACAGCCGAATTGGAAACCTAACCTAACCTCATTCCATGATTCATTGCACCCCTAAGTTGCACCAAAGCCAGTTTCAGTGCGTTGTCCTTTAAATAAACCTATTACAACCACACAACATCTGTGAAGGAAGTATATCTTTAAAATGTAAATGTATAATATTAAAACTATGCCCATGCAATATTGACACTGTTCTCATACCTAGTGAAATTTTATTTTTAGTTTAATAACAATATGACAAATACTTACTCCTTCACAGATTATACTAATACCCTCGTCACTTCTGCATCACTGAGCAGACCCTTTGATAATTTATGGCCTCGGCGCTGAGGAGACTCGGCGCTGGGGAGACGCCACGTTTCCATTCCACCCCCCCCCACTTTCTTACTGTAGATTTTGGTATTTAAGTTGCATTTTCTAAATTTTAATTCATAGTTGTCTGAAAATGCTTAATTGCGAAACAGCTGTCACAATATATTTTTATTTGTGAAATTTTGCATGTGAGTTATTATTTACCTTAATACGGAATTTCACAAAGTAACTACTGTCTTTACACTTATTATAATATTCGTTTGCTATTTTTTCTCGAAATCATAACTGTCATATCTTCTAAAACTTCTAGCCTGAATATGGTCGAAATGGAACTTTACATTTCAGAGACATTTGCATGTTGCTGGTTTCGCATTAAGTAGATCTTAAATGAAACTAATGTTATTTGTTAAATTTGAGAAATTAGGACGTATTGAGTTTTCATTAAAATACGTTATGTAATAAAATAATTAAATCATTTATATCTTGAAACTTGGAGGCAATGAAAATTAATCTCTTTATATTCAAGGCAAGGCGAGGCGAGGCGAGATAATTAACCTATTGTCTTATTTTGTGAAATGTGATAAATGAAGTATGTAATTTTAAAGCAATTAGTTCAAACCGTATACAGGGTGTTTCATGGGAACCCTGACAAACTTCGGGAAACGGCTTCATGGGTCAATACAAGAAAAAATGTCATATAAAGATAGGTCCAAAACCTATTCGATTCATATGTACAGCCAAAAATAGAGTTTTTTCAGTTTTGCTTATAGTTAAGGCATTTTTTTACCTCTGGATAAAAAATTAGTGATAATATTTTGATAAAACCTACATGGTTAGTTAGTGGAAAACATTATACAGATATATCATTAGTTGTAAGTACTAAAATGAGGACTTTTATTCGGCAACAGCACTTTAAAGATTAAAATTTACTAAAAAAATTAGTACTCAAAAATTATTTTCAATGGCTTTCACCTGAGATCCGATGGACCATTATGGCTCCAACTTTACCAAAAGTTGTAGAATTTCATGTACAATAAAGTTATGTACATATGTAGATATGTTTAGTTTTACAAGTAACTTTTATTGGTGTGGTAATAAACTGTAAGCTAACACAAATTACAAATAACCTTTTAACTGGTGTATGATGAAACATACATTATTGTTTGTATAATATGAATTCTACTAAATGTAAATAAACATTATTTATCTTACAATACTATTTACTGGTTTATAACATAAGAATAATTATACTTAGTTTAAAATGTTTTTAAATTGTCCCCCATTGTGATCTCGCCAGAGTCTAGCTCGCTTTAACAGGGAAGACGTCGCAGCTCTTATCATTGTAGGGTTGTCTTTGATTGTTTGGGCGACATTTAATATTCTTTCTACTAACTCTACTCTTGTCTGTGGTTTGGTTTTGTAAACCTCCGTTTTCATGTGCCCCCACAAATAAAAGTCCATCGGAGTCAGGTCCGGTGACCTCGGAGAACGGTGAAGCACAAACCATATTTTATATCGTTGGAAAACTGAATCTTCGTTCCGGTTTAGAATAATTATTGAATAGCTCTTTTTCTTAGGCCAGAAATACAATTCAACCATTTTCTGGTATATTAGCAGTTTATTTGTCCATTAGGCAGTCCATTATTATGAGTCATTTTTACCGATTATTAAACATGTCGCACATACATTGTGGATTCTAATATAAAAATAGAATAAAGGTGTGGAGAAAACTCCACTTATCAGTCAATCCAACACACCATAATGAACGGAACAAAGAGCTTACTAATAGAAAATAAAATTTGGTAACACTAACCAAAGTCAGGTTAGTAATTTTTAAAATTACCAATGTCAAGATAAATGTAACTAATATGTACCCCAAAAAGGAATTTATCAGATCTAGTTTACTATAGGTCAATATAAGATTCTTTCTACAGAAAAAGACTTTGTAATCTTACTGTGATACAATGGAACATTGTGTTTAACGGTAGCATTCATTGAGAACATCTGTGGCAAATAGAGAACCTTAGAAACAATGTGTGACACTTTATCCTTTATTGCAATAGAGTTTTGTGTCAATAATCTCCGGGAATAGAAACTTCAATCCACTTTCTTTTCGAGAATTAAATAACAGTGATATTTCCTACTTTAATTAACTTTGAATAGAATTTACGTTGAATCCAATGACAATAAAAAGGAAATACAATGTTGTTTATTTGTCTTTAAAACAAAGATGCTTAAAAATTGTGGGGGAATATACAAATTAAATACTGTAGTCGAACCTTTTAAACGAAATCATTTATCACACCATTCCATATTGTAGACGACAACCTGTTCGCCAAATATCTTTCTTTCTTTTTTTTAACGGGATTTTTAATGTTTCTTATGCAATTAATATTCTTTCAGTCACATATCTGAGTAATAGTACTATACTCGAAATGGAACAAGTATTTATTTAGTTGGTTATGGTTAGGCAAGGTTAGGTTATTGTCTGGTTATATACAACTGTACTCGAAATTGGAACAAGTAATGATTTAGTTGCTTACTGTTAGGTTAGGTTAGGTTGAGTTGAGTTATGTTATTGTCTGTGTATACAGAACTTTCCTTGAAATTAAAACAAGTATTTGTCAAGTAAATGTTTCTAATATTGATACATATAATTTAAAATTGACTTCTAATTTGAAGCCTAGGCTTATCTTCAAAGGGAACAAACTACACTTGGCGTTAGGTTAGGTTAGGTTACTGTATGAATATATAGAACTATACTCAAAATTGGATCAAGTATTTTATTAGTTGTTATCAAGTAATATCTTACATATATTATTAAATTGAATTCTAATTGGAAGCTTGGGTTTACCTTCAAAGGGTCACAAATAAATTTTAAACACGCCTGTAACGACCGATAAATATACTCCAAAAAATTCATGTTTAAGTAAATTAGATAGCTCAACTTTGCTACACTTGCGTTAAAATGCGGTCTTCTTGCCTGTTTGTAGGTTAGACCGTCAGCTGTGTTAGGTAGTTTTGAACGTGTAGACTTTTCGGACTTCTGGTTCAAATCGAGGATTTCATGCACAATGAATGAATGAAAATTTAACATTTCAAACTGTACAGAGATTTTTATTTCTGTCTGTAAACTTTGTGTTACAATGTAAGTACAAAGTTACTTGGTCGTTTCATTGATCAACTGTTGTTCTGAGGTTGTGTCGGGATCAACGAGGTTCTGTGAGACTTTATGATGTTGATAATATAAGTGATAGATTAAAATTTTTCTGTATATCCTTGAGACTTTTATAGCAAATCGTGCGTGTGGAAATTAAATAAATTTATCTCCACTAATTAGATATTGTGGGGTGTTATTAACCTCATATTTGAAGGGTTGTTACAAGTGAAACATTGTGATTTAAATTTATATATTGTGAACTTACATGTTATTTTACTTTATGTTTTGTTTTACAACATGCAGTTGCGTGTATATTTAAATTTGTTACACTCCTTTTTAAGTGTAAGGAAATATACATCAGATAAATAGTTTAGTTTACAAACAAAAGATACAAACTGTTTCTAGAGACATTTATATTTGGTTTAGTTTTGTTTAATTTTAAACATGTATGTGGCGTTATATTAAGTATACTAAAATATACTTTGGTAAGTTGGTTGTCATTCAATTTTTTGTTTTAAATTATGTAAGGTCGCGTTGCAGTAAAAAAAACAAAAAAAACTTGTTTTGGGGAGGAATTATAGATTTTGGAGGGTTTGAAAGACTTATTTCTCGTGATATTCCGTACAGAACTGTCGGTTCAAGAGAACAAACTTTAGAACATTTTAGAAAAAATAATTTTAAAAAAATTATGACAACTTACAATCTTTGACTATTCTTCTCTGAGCCAATGCCGGACATTAAGATTTCATCTTCGTAAAAAAAAGAATTTTACATCCCCAATTTGAGAGAAAATTTAAGTACGTTAAGAATTTGATGCTTGTTATAACGTATTTTAAAACTACATGTCTGATGTAATTTTGAATCCTAAATATTAATGACTTTGCCTATTTGTTTACATTACTTTAAATGTCTTCCAAGCCAGAAACAAAATAGAGCTAGTTTCCTCAACAAAACTAAATATTTTATAGTCTTTCTTTCACTTTAAGTGTGCAATTTACGACCAGTGATTGAAAATTCTGGAGACCTTCTTTGTTGGTTTTTATTAAATCCAATATATGTTTTGGGATACCACTAATTCAACTAGCAGCCACTAAAAAAAAAAAAAAAGAAAAAATTTTACACGCTGATATAACCAGCTGTTTGAACAAACTTATCGTACATTTGAATATGGTAAGTTCATTTTGAATAAATATCTAAATTAGTTCACAGAAATGATAACTATCCCAGTAACATATTTGTAACAAAACTTTGTTATTGCTTGACCAGGTACAACACTAAAAGATGCAATGCTTGAATTTTAACTCCAGCTGTTGTATTAACTCAATAGTGAATAATATCAGTGCACCAACCATAATTTTTAATAAAATAAAATTTATGAAATAAACATATGATTATGTTTCCACAAAAGAGATTAATAGGTCAATTTGTGTTTTACCAATTATTTCGTTTAATTGGAAACACAAAGAACCGAAGTGAGAAGTTAAACAATGCCATCTTCAGATGTGTAATCTGGATGATAAACTGCTTGAATCTAATCTCGTCCCTTGCCGCCATTATCTCTCTTTTCCTTTCCCGTGTTAATGACACCTCATTACTGTACAACATTTCTCTCTTCAAAGTATCATCTTGTTTGCTTTGTGTTTAATGTTTGGTCAAATATTATTTATTCATTTACACATATTATAAACAAAAATGCTCTTCATTTTAAGAAAGGTTTATCTTTAACAAAATGTTGACATAATTTTGACAGATATGTAAAAAAATACAAAATTTTGACAGAATGAATGTTTCATTGTAGAGATATACAGGGTGATTCAAAACTACACGGCAATCTCTCGGGAGCACATTCTATAGTCAAAAATAAAAATAAAAAAATTTCATATAAACATATGCCTGAAAACGCTTTGTTAGCGAGTTATACAGGGTGAAAGATTTCGCCTAGAACTCAGTACCCCCGGTGAAATGAGGCCGTATAGAGATTTTCAAGGCGTTAATAAAGGTACAAATATGATGGTTTCTTATGGTTTTTTATTTGAAAAATTGAATAAAATTTGTCCCAGAGCTGTATCTGCATTAGTTTTTGAGATATCTTATGTAAAATACAAGAATTGGGCTATAAAAAACACACATTTTTGTGTTTAACGTAAGATTACTTTGAAAAATGGTTAATTAAGGTGCATTTTTTCTTAATTACATGTATAGAAAATTTAATTCTGAAAAGATTCATGTAAATTTCTTAAGAAAAAAACGAATAATAATATTGAAATTTAGCTTTATAAAAACAAAACAGCCTACATAAAAAAAAATCATAACTGCATGAGATATTAACTAATTTAGGTTTGAAATATTATAAACAAAAATGCTCTTCATTTTAAGAGATGTTTATCTGTAACAAAATATCTATAAATTTGACAGAATGAATGTTTCATCGTAGTGATATATAACAGAAAACATTCCATTGATAATAGTTTCATTTTTTCAGTATTATTTCTTTCTAAACTTTGTGTTTGGCCATGTAAAAAAAGAGTACATGAATGTATAGTTTTGCGATTAGTTAGGATAAAGAAACTAGTAGTTTGTGTTTTTGTAAGTTCTAATGATTTTAATGAAATGCAACTAAATCTGCAGCTTCAAATTTTGAAATAAAATTCATTATCTGATATCGCTAAAAAAAAGAAGATAATAATAAGTGATAATAATGATAATAATAATAATAATAATAATAATAATGATGATGATAATAATAATAATAATAATAATAATAATAATAATAATAATAATAATAATAATAATAATAATGATGATAATAATGATGATGATGATAATAATAATAATAATAATAATAATAATAATAATAATAATAATAATAATAATAATAATAATAATAATAATAATAATAATAATAATAATAATAATAATAATAATAATAAGATAATGATCAAAAAGTAAAATGTGAACTTTCAGATCAATGAAAAAGAAAACTTACTTTATTCTTAACTTTTACCGCTTCAAAAAACTGCCAATTAAGTAGAGTTATATCTTTTTCATCATACTGCACTGAAAGCAGTTTTCAATAATAGGTGCGGGCAATGAAAGTGATTGTTTCCCAATCTCAAATTTAAAACAAGGGAAAAGCGATCAGCTGACTTTCCATTGCTCTAATTTAGTTTCATGTATGGCCGCCAGGACCATTATTGTTTTTTTCCACAATGTATTTGTGCGTTTGAAATTAGCTGATCATAAATAATTAACAATAGAATTGTCAAAATAAATAGGCAAATTATACTGTTGTATTTACGTGTTTGGAAATAACTGCTGCAAATTTTTCTAACATACCAGATAATTTATTGAAAAAAAGTTTCAGACATATCAATAACTAATAGATATGAAAATGAATATAATACGTTTTCTGAATGATGCATAGTTAAAAATGTTAAACCAAAACAAGTAAGAAAAAAAGTTTTATTGGTTTATTTGACTGATAAATCTAAAGACATGATTTTTGTAGACCAACAAACGTAAATAAATGGATATTGCAAACATGACCACTACAAACGTGGCAACATACAGGGATTTCAGTAAAAAACTTTTAAAAGAAGGAATCAGTGTTGCCAATAATCAAAGTTGTAAGTACATAAACATCAATTTGAATTTTAAAATTGTAGTTTTTTTAAATATTGTTTAACTCTGTAACTCAATTATGTTTGTTGATATAAAATGTATTGTATTCAAAGTTAAAATTGTTAATTAAAAGTTTATATCATGAGAAATGAACTAGTTTTTATTTGCTTAGGCATACTGTGTGTTTTTAATTATTTGATTTTTCCGCTTATACGTTTTTACTAGCAAATATTGAATTTACAATAATATTTCAAGTGAAAAATATACGACCTAGACTGGGAATCGAACCCAGGACCTTTGGCGCGTAAAGCCAAAGGTCCTGGGTTCGATTCCCAGTTTAGGTCGTATATTTTTCACTTGAAATATTATTGTATATACTGTGTGTGTTTTTTGTTTTGTTTTTGTAGATGATGATGAAAAATATCGTTGATAACTCGTAGCGGAAAAACGTCACTTTCGGTAATAGTAATGAAATATACTATCTGTATATTATCTCTAATTATATTCTTGTATGCTTTCGTAGGAAACTATTTACAGAAAAGTCATTCAAACCAGTTTGCATAATTTAATAGATACAGACAAACCAATGTTAAAATGTAAACCTAGTGATAGTTGTTTTACTTTAGAACGACTAAAATAAGTCACATTTTTGTTTTAAAAGATTTCTTTTGTTCTTAATCACACAATGTTAGTCAGTGTTGTGGTCGCTTTTCCTCAGTGGAAGGTGAGCTTTGTGGTTAGCCTGTAGCAGTAAAGGGTTGCCACATATTGAAAGTTAACCTTAACGTCTTAACTATGATTAGGTCAGTTTTCAACTAAAGAAGAAACTAAACCCTTATTGCAATAACTTGTGAACAACAAACACAACATAGAATAATATATGAGACAGGTTATTAATGTTCACCGTTAATTAGAAGAACGTAGCAATATCTCATTGCAGCCAACTTTCCGAAATGTAATATATCAAAGTAAAAGGAGCCGAATTTTCCTAAGGATGTTAAACTATTTATGTTTGAAAGATGCACAGCGTGTAAAAAGATTTGCTGTTACTCTATACGTTATAAAATATTATAACGAAAGGAACAATGTATGCAATTATTTCAGAGGGTATATCAATATTCGGATGATTGATGCTAGAAAAGTGTTTTACAAAATGTTTGTTCGTATTATTTGATTTGATATCCCCGAATTATCGAGCAGAGTTTATTTCACAAAATTATGCATTTAGTTAATTTTCGTAAAATGATTTTAATACTCCAATATTTTAAAAATTAGAATTGTTAAAATAAAAATATTGCTCAAATGTATATATTTTCTAAAGTAAAAATACTGCTTTACACTATTCGTACTAAATCCGAATTTAAAAGTTATAGATACAAAAATCAATGATGCTACAATTAAAGGCTAGTTTCCTAGAATGCATCATCGATTTCTTACAATTTCGTTAAATATTAAGATTAATGACACATTCAAAAGTGTCAAAGTGCAAGTAAGAGAAGTAAACGGGTGAATATTTAGAAAGATACACCAAACTAATGGTAATAACAGCAGCAAATTGGTGTTTTTTAAAACTTTAATATCTTGATAACGAAAGTGGATTTATACTCTTGAAACGTCCTGTATCAAATAACGGGACGTTTTTGTATTTATATATATATATATATGTACAAATGACGGGAAATTTTGATTAAACCATATTAATAATATGAACAATCCATAATTATCAAATAACTTTAAATCCATTTTTTAAATTATATATATATATATATATATATATATATATATATATATATATATATATATAAATCCATTAAAATAATATTTGATGGTACTTGCCAAAAGTTGATCAGAGCTGTCTAATTACTTAGACATGACGGCCAAAAATTATATTTAAACACTTTATAAAACTAGTATATATGAAAAAGTAATCTTTACATTCTTTTCAAAGTAGTTGGTTTCGTTGGGGGTTAGTTAATTTTGTGGTAAATACAATTGCCTCTAAATTTTACCCTATGTAGCTCATTATAACAGAGGACCTACTTATTTTGAGGATTTTATTAAAATTAAATTCGAATTGTAAATTTTATGTTAATAATTACACCAGAAATGTTACGAAATGTAAAACATGCTTTTGAGTCCAGAATATATTTCTGTCAAGAAGTAAATGTTAGCCATTTCAAGAACTAATCCGGGCTAAAAAAAACAAGGTAGGGCTCTTACCATCATTTTACCAACATATAGCAATTTGTAATGCAATAGAAACAACTGGAGTTTGTAGTTTAACATTCACAATTCGATTGGTCGCTTTGTTGGGTGAGATGAACTTAGAGACCTCTGGTTTGCGCCATTATTCTTATTTTGAAAAGAACTTTAAAATGAGGTATCTCTCAATAGGGGTTGCTATTTAAAATTCTTGACTTACCCCCAAACTAAACCATTTTGGGGGTAAGGGTTGAAAATTTTGGTACTTCAAAAAACTCCTCCTTTGGTTATCTAAACTTTCCCCATAGCGAATCTGTCTATTTCCATTAATAAAAAACATAATAGGGGGGTGGGACTTTTAAGACACATGGTATATATAGGCTTTTACGTAGGTATATAAGTTTTCTCCACTGATTTGTCTAAACATCAGTCGGACTGAATGTTGTAAATATTCTTTTGTCTAAATCAACCAAAACTTTACATCACTTTCTATACATATTATGTATGCAATATGAAAATAAAATGAATTCAACAGTGATTCCATTGAGGAAAACCGTGAGGGCTCTAATAGTAACATAATTTTTGTGACATCAATTTAAGCTTATTATCAAGAATGACAGCTCTATAATCCTACTGCTCAAACTGCGTTACTATAATATGGTACAATATACTCGGAGAATGTTCCAAGTAGAAACAATGGTTTCAACATACACGTACATTACATAATTCCGATTTTATTCTAGGATAAAATAAAGCAATAAAGCTTAAAGTTTCAAAATATTTTAACAATATAAATGTGCTACAATTGTTTCGCCTTTATATTATTAAAATATTTTGAAACTTTAAGCTTTATTGCTTTATTTTATCCTTGAATATGGAGTTTCAACAAGAAATATCTGCTATTAAATTAAAATAAAAAATCCGATTTTATTTTCTAGATGAAGTCAAACTATTTAAAACCCGTTTAAAAACGATAAAAATTACAGGAATTATATAACCAACTTTTTATGCGGAGAAATGTTATAAATAAATAAATGCACAGTATTTAGAATTATGTTTTGAGAGCAAATTTGATGTTAAAATTTTTTTAAAGGAAATTACTCAAAGAAAATCTTGTGATTTACAGAGAAAGAGACAGATAGTACACGAATTGAATGTTTAGTATTGCTTCTTTAAGGGGTTTTTTAAATTTGAATTTAAATTTTCAATTCAGTCTAATATTTTTAAAATAACATTGTAAAAAAAACATTTGCATGATCTATGGCGCTAAATGTTAATTCAAAGGGAGTTATAGTATCAATATTTGTTGCGTTTTTAATTGTTTATATATATTTTTTATTAATATTAAAACTTTACAGAAACTATAAACAAATGTTATAAATTGCAGCTTAAATCTGAAGCAGTGTAAACAAATTTTGAATATAGGAAATAACCAAGGCAATTATTAAATATATTATATTATATTCAGTTTACAATTTAAACAAAATATTTACTGCATTTGTTAAATTTTAGGTAATATTATAATGAAGATTTGGCGGAAAGTAGTTTTTTTTAATTAGAGGGGAATGTAGTTACATGATTAATTCTTAAAGTTCATAATATGCCTTCTGTTTTTTTGTGTTACCATAATTATAATACTTTTAGTATTAATACCGAAGCACCGAAGTACTATCTGGTAATGGTATTAATAAAGCTATTATCAGAGTGGCATTATCCTAATGAAGATATCGTGATATGCCCCAATTACATTACCAAATCATACCACTTTAATATCAATGATACAATCTTAGTTAGAATAAAGCAATTCTGTAATAACAATATTAAACTTAATAATAGTCATAAAATTGATTTGCTGACATGATTATGTGATATTACGGAATGTAATTTATATTGATTTATATTTATATACTCATATTACGACGACCATTGTATAATATTACCTGTTTAAATATTATTTGTTATTTCAATGTTATCAATTGTAAACAACCTATGTCTGTTGACAAAGTAATTGACAGAGATTATATATATTGACACAGACTTATTCACCTCACAATAACACTCGAAGCAGAACTCCATAAGCGAAAGGAACAAGTATAATACACAACACAATTTGCTATGTAATAGCTTATGAACTCTTCCTATGTTAAATAAATATATATAGTCATTGCACATGAGAGTCAAATAAAAATGCATCAGTTCATTTGGAATACTAGTTAGATTATTTATAATACTTGTAACGTCAGTTATACAAGGTGTGAAAAGTTTAGTTAGTTCCTTCTAATTTATTGTATTTTTTTATGTCTAGAATTATTGAGATCAATTGAAATCATGGAATAATTGAACTAATATAAAATTACAGCCACGTTGTTTCATTGTTTGCCGTATATTTTCATTATTAATATTAAAATGAGCTAATTTAAGTCAAATTTCCATATTTAAATCCAAGAGAAATAACGCTATTGCTATAATTGTACTTGTGTTCAATAAATTTTTTAAATTCCTGGAAAGTTTATATATTGTAGAAATTGGCGTTAAAATAAACTTACTAGTTTTGAAGTCATCCAAGGAGACATTAAAAGGGTGGAACCTAAAGAGAAGCAGAGTCATCTTTCATGGAGTAGTGGTATGCACAATTTCAATCCTTAATACACTAGTGAAGAGTTGATTTTTATGGTAGGTCTATTTATTTTTCATAAAGAAATGAAGTAAATTTATTCAAATCCCTGAAAATATATTAAATATTACACGTACAAATGAACATTAAAGGAAATATGTGATGTAAAATATTTAAAAAAATAAGTTACATACGACATCAAACAAGTCTTTATCACAACAGGAGACATTAAAAACTAAAGACTTCAATATTAACGGTTTTCTTTTTGAACTGTTTTTAAATAAATGTTTTTTAAAATTACTTTTCCAGTTATTACAATTTAGAGCAGATTTCAGAAATATTCCATGGAATAATATTCTAGATTTTTAATTTCTGAGTAATAACAACCAAAATTAATTATTGTAGTAAAAACCGACAATTTGGTTTTGTTGTGGATATTACGGGTAACAACCTAAAAACATAATTCTGTTAATAGCATACTTCTAGAACATCTAACAAATGATAGCGAAATAAAAATGTTAACACCAAAATTTTAGTATGAATCTAATCAAAAATAAAATAATTGTTAATTATTAATTTGGAAAGTACGAACATCGATTATCGATAATCATGATTGAATATCCGAATTTGTAATCATCTTAATTATTTTAATAATAAAAATTAAATATTGTTATACCTATGTTTGCATGTTAATGGGATTTGTGGAAAGGAAAGCTTTCTCAACCCTCTAAATCCAATTACAAGTAAATTTGTTGTCCCCTAAGCTAATTGCTTGCAATATTAATTTACAAACACTTTCACTCCATAAAAGCACTCAAGTTAAATCTCTAAAAGGTTTAGCAATTATCAACAAAATGGAACATTACTTAATTTCTTGTTTGACAAAAACGATTATCAACACTTCATAGGTGATAACTTCAGTCGAAATTAAAATAACATTCAAGGTCCTAAAATTTAAAACAAAAGATATTTAATTAAACGAACAGACGGAACTGATACTCTTCTCTTCTCTAATGTCATCTTATCAGGAAAATAACGAAATAAAGTTTTATTATTTAAAACTAACTAACATTGCTTCTATTTAAAGTTAACATAAACTGAAAAAATGATTAATGTTTCATTCTATGGGATACCCTAAGTGCTTAACAAACTTTAGTTTATGGTAAATATTTCGGATGGGGAGGACTTATAAAGTAGTTATATATTTGTTTGAACAGCAAACATTCCAGTGACAATTTAAAACACAGATAGTCTTTTTAAAAATAACATGAAAACGAATTATTGAAAATTCTGTAAATAAATGAGAACAAACTTAAGAATTAGAAAACGTTATTTAAATTTTACAAAATTATAAACCTTTTAAAATTATTGATATAACTGGGTTGGAGACAAAATTAGACACTTTTATCAATAAAAATAAATTGGAAAACATTAGCAAAATGAATTTCGTAATAAGCGTAAAAGTTTTGGATTTTTGTTTGTCTTGTTTATTTATAAAACTGTTTATATCTTCAGACCACTTATACTTTTAATTTGATACAACACTTAATAAATTCGTAAAAATTATTATTGTTGCCAAAAAGCCACGATCACATATTTTTCATTTGATTGGTTTTCACAGAAAATGATTTTTTATCATTCTTTAGTTTAATCATAGTTTAATTTTTGAAAGAATTCACCGCAATCAAAGCAATATAGTTCAATATCATAAGTTACTTCAAACAATAAATACTAACATTCAAAAAAATGACAGACGAACAAGCTCTTATAAAATTGTCTGAATCAAAGAAAAAAATTGAAATTAAAGTTTTTGTACCAATAAGTTTTTATTTCATTAATTTCACTATAAGCACTATATTCATCACTTTTTATCAAAATGGAAGTCATAGCTATTAACTTAACAGGAATCAGTGCTGTACATAATTTCGTGCACCCTTGCTTTCAATCCCACCGCTCTATTTCACAAAATGGAATTATATTTAGGTAGGATCATTACAACGAAATGGACTGTTTATTCGCAAAAACTCAGTGCGTTTTATTTAATAACTAACGAAAATAAAACTCAGTTATTAATCATGACGATAGAATCATTAATTTAAAATGTTCAAATAAATAATAATATTTTTATATACTTTTTAAAGAAGGAATTCATTTAGTTATATAGTTTCACATAATACTGACACAATTACGCGAACAATTATGTACGTGTCTGGCGATAACACAATTTATTATCTTTTCATGTTTAAAATGTACAAAACTTTCATTTCTTTATAAAACCGAGAAATTATAAAACTTATTATATCCGTATATAGAAGAAGATATATCGTTGGTTTTCTTCAAGAAATCGAATACAAAGTAAATGAAATATGCAAACATATGTGTACCATAATACATATAAATTTTAAAAATAAAAAATTCACATTGCAGTGAAATATCTAAAATAAAATAAATGTTACCTTTTTTGTGACGACCTAGAACTTCCAACTTGTCAGAGATCCGTGACTCCTGAGATCCTGTCCACTGTGTTTAGGATTGCCTTGAAACAAATGCGTTGTTACGATCTGATTGCTACGTGCCAAAAAAACTATCAAATGGGCAGGACATTCTACTCGTATGTTGCAATCTGAAAAAAAAAAAAACAAGTGATGTTAACTCTTAATTATATATAAATCTCTTTACAAATAAATATCAAATATTGTTCCAGTTTTCTGCCTGAATTTGTTAAGATTTTGAGAAGTTTAAAACTTTATTCAACTTTCAGCTACATATCCATTTAGTAAAACACTTTTACATATTCAAAATTAATTAAAAATCCCCTCAAAAATATAGATAAAAAAAAATATAACATATTGTTAATTTGAATTTATTATATCATACATAAATTTTGTGGTACGTTTTTTGTCATCCCTGTAATGTTCAAAGTCCAATTGAACATGTTTTAAACTCCAAACTAATGAGTGTTTAACTCATGTAAAATAAAAAATAAAAATAAAATAAATGTAAAATTCAGAAATCAAAATAGTTAAGTAATTTCATGTAACATAATCTTTATGTAAATTATCATTGCGAAATTATGTCTAAGTAAAACTAAAGTTATCAAGTAAATGTACAATAAATTTTTTTTAGAAAATGGTAATAATTGAATTTACACTCTAGATATTTACTGGCATACTTGTAAAATATAATAATTTTATGAAAAACAAACTGTATTAACGTTTTAAAAAAAACTGTTAATTTAATATTTAGAATTAATGTCATAGATTTATGGACAATTAGATAGATGACATTGTGACTTAAAATTTGAATGTTTATGTAAACGTAGTGAACGATAGAAAACGATCTTTACAAATTTTAGCACCAACTATATGTAATTGGAAAACAAACATATTTATAACTACTTTGTTATATTTCCTTCGCAATAATCTTTTCAAAGAAAACATTTTCCGTTGTTCCTATTGCATAACCATAAGGTGTAATCTCCTTAAATGTAGGACAATCCATTAGCTGTTAATGGATTGGTGTGGGAATGAAGAGCTTTTAGTCTTCTCTTGAATATGTATACAGCAGATTTTGTGTCACAACAGACTTATTTCTTGTACAACTGTATAATATTGTCAACGTAAATAAAATAGGTCTGGATTATTTGTCGTTTTGAGTAAACGTAGGACTTGGTTTGTCCTAACAAACAAAAATATAATCGTGTTATTTACTATCCCTTCAATGAAGCTCAATTTATAAACATTATTAAAACTATTTGTTGGTGCTAATTTTACTATAGAAATAAATCTTAATTTTAAGCAGCCTCAAAATTCTAGAATAAAAAACACTCAACGTAAAATAATATATGTTAAACGAGTGTATACTTTGGTAATAGCCTACAACACGTTTTTGAACTAAGTTACTTGGTTTGTTGAACTGTGCAGTAGTTTTCCGAAATAAGTTTAAACAGTTTAGTGAGAATAAATGTTGTGCTTGACTTGTGAGATATTAGATAGAATAAAACTTGAACACAAGATCTCACAAAAAATACGTTTACTTAATCAAACGCGTTTCAACAACAAAGGAGCCATCGTCAATGATACATGAGCTACTAACTAAACTCTAACCAACCCAGCTGTGCACCAAACTCATTATTGATACAACACTAAAGAACGTGGCCTAAACCTACTTTCTTAACATTAACACATTAACACCTAACTAATGAAGTATTCTGAACGAATCTTATATCTAACAATACAATTACAATTTTACATTAATATAGAACTTTGTACAGGTCCTAATTCATTATTTACAGTTATATTACGGTATTTGTTAATATAATAAGTTCCCCTCGCATCTATTCTATTAAATTTTGTAATATTTTTCAACAACACAGATTATAAATACGGTGTTTGGCACAGTAGTAGGTTAGTTATTGTTATCACTGAGGATGGTAACTTTGTTGTTGAAACGCTTTCGATTAAGTGATCGTAATTTTTTTGAGAATTTGTGTTCGAGTTTTATTCTACCTATTTATGTGAGGATAGTTTTTAGTGATCAGCATCAATTAAATTTATACTTTTAAATTGTTTTATAATCACTGTTTGAGAAGGGCTTTTCAAACAAAAATGGGTTAGTTTCCAGTCATTAAAGAAATTTTATGTCTTGAACAATAATTTTTTTTTTCATGAAATCCATTTATTTAATTACCTACGTAAACAATATTAGGTGATGATTTTAAAAATCAACAACAATTTCAGTAAAATAGTTATCTACGGGGTTCCTTTAGTGTTATATATATATATATATATATATCCATCGTTGGTCTCACATGCACTTCTCATAGCACTATACTCCTTATTTGAAAACGTTTATCCTAATTCGGTCATAAATAAGTTATTTACTTTATTTGTATTTTATTTTTTTATTATAACATAATTTAAAAAAGTGGAGAATCTTTTGAATAAAACAGAACATTTTTTGACTTTTTTAAAATTATACACAATATTTTCTATGATTGCCACCCATTAAAACCCAGGCCTTTGAGATTTGGATTTGTCTATGGAGACGTATTTGTCAAAACTCTCGTCATCATATTAGGTTATATTTTATAAAATATGACAATTGGTATTTAGATTTGTCTATGGAGACAAATTTGTCATTATATTAGGTTATATTTTATAAATGAAGACATACAAGATAAACCCAAATTGCAAAGCAATTTAAATAATTTCAATGGTTTAAATGATAAATACGTGAGGTATTTAGATGATAATTACATCAACAGTTCCTTACTTTAGTTCTAAAAGAAAATTAAAAAATATAAGACAACAAAATATTTATTTTCCTGAAACAATCTCAGAACGTCCTATATCCTTTGAATATATTAGTACTAGTTATTAAAGCAAAGTAATCCTTCAATATCCACAAGCTTTTGTACATTTGTAACTAGAGATTTGTATATAACAAATAATTACAGAAGCTGCAGCCTCTGGAGTTATCACAAAGCTCCATAATTACAAACCATTGCTTAAATATTTAACCACTCCACCCACATAACTATGTATTTTAAACATAGCACTGTTGACAATATCGTGATGATGTTAGCATAAACTGTCTTTGTTTACGCTTTACAGCAATGATTATGATTAAGGGATTGTTTGCGTTTGTGTAATTAAAAAATATTTATACCTTATCAAAGTTTAGATTAAAAGATTTTGTTTGGCTTTGATTGTTCGCTTATAAGCTATGCGATTAGTCAATTAAAATTTAAAAAATAGATCAAAATTATGTTCACGTGAAGGTGAGATCCTTAAGTAAAATTACTGTAATTTGGAATAACGTTTGTTATATTAAATGTTGAGCTTGACGTATGAGAAAAATTATACAGTATAACAAACACACAGAACAAAATTGTCATAAAAAATACTCCTAAGTATCAGACGCGTTTCAACGACAAGGTCGTCCTCTTCAGTGATACACCAGCTACACCAACCAAACCACAACACAACTTGAAACTCGTCTGATACTTAGGCGTATTTTTTATGAGAATTGTGTTCTGTGTGTTTGTTATACTGTATAATTTTTCTCAATCAATAAATTTCTATCACACGAACAGTATTCCATCGTTGGTTGAGTTTTAATTCACATCCTCCCTACCTTTTTTATATGGTTTAAGTTAGAAAATTGAAACTTGACATATCCATATTGGTGTTAAATACCTTGGTTTTCATGTGCTCACTCACTCTCAAACTCCAATGGGGGATGGCCAACAGGAAGTAAGAAGAAAAACCTAAATGAAGGCGTACGTTGTTATGCACATAAAATTAAAAGTCTTTGTAAGTAAAGCACAAAAGGTTCTTCCTATCGAAAATGACGGTGTTTTAAAGTTTACAAAAGAGTACGTGCTAAACCGCCTTTTTACCGCCTTACTTTTTTAAATTTTACCCCAGATTTTCTTACAAGCTGTTTGTTTAACATCTGAAAAAATATCGTTTGTGGTGTTAAGAAAATTTAGTGAATCACCAGGAGTCAAGGAAATTTGGAAGTCCAGGATCTAGGAGTGAACTAAATAAATTGAATAAGAAGAGAGTCATGTAATATGTCGTTTAACACCACCGTTTTAAGCTAAAAAAGAAGGTGCAATTGGAATTAACAAAGGAAGAGTCGTTAAATTTGTTATTATTTAATTTTCTACAAAATTTGTGCACCAATTTCTGTAAAGTAATCTTTTATTTTATAAATGAAGCGTAGGAAAAGTGAAAGTTATTTGTTACCTGGATTTTCTCAGGCAACCCTGTTTTCTTTGGTTCCAAGTAGTCACCATTCAATACCTCTCTGCAAAGATACTCTGGCGTTGTTTCTTAATAGTATCGGTAAAGTAGAAATTATTTCACGCAGTAATTAATGAAAAAGTAGATTAGGTTTTTGTTCTTGACGCTTCCGTAAATAATTATCATGAAACGATGAGACACATCCAGTAATGCCTGTTAGTAGAACTTATTTAAGGCAGTTAACCACCATATTAAGACCTACCGGTAGCGTGGAACAACCAGGACGTCGTTGTATGTCTGAAAATGGATTTTCAAGTTGCCTGTGCAGTTGTAGAAAATATATAACGTCTTCAAGACGCACAGCTGATAATACCGGAATTTCACAAAGAAAAGTAATAACTTAACATAAATTGTTTGAACACTACAAACGATAATTCTTTCAGGAGTATAACAGTTTGTATGAAAGAATTCTGAGGTAACTTTTAAAAAAAGTAAGGTGGTAAAAACAAATTGAAGCAGGTACTTTTTTGAGAACTTTAAAACCCTGTCATTATCAATAGGTTGAGCCTTTTGAGATCCGGTTTGCAGCACTGTGCTCTAACAAAGACTAATTTGATGTACATATCGACCTTATTGAAGATTTTCTTTTGACTTCCTCTTAGCCGTCTCCCATTGGAGTTGGACAGCCAGTGAGCACATCAAAACCAAGATGTTTAGCTCCGATATGAATATACCGAATTTAAATTTTCTAACTTAACATATACAAAAATTGGTTAAGGAACTTAAAACTCACATTGTATATGCGACTATTTTTGGTATGCGATCATTTTTAGTGTTACAATTCAATATTTTTTTAACGGATTTTCCTATTTTAAATTGTCACGAACTGTCAGTTTCCGTTTAAATAGGTTCATCTCAATATAAACTGATCCAGTTTATACAAACCTTTTCTTTAATTTGTGAATACTGTACCTGATAGTGGTGTCCTGTTAAGAAGGCGCTTCACATGTAAATTGATTACGTCATTGAATTGCATTTCCATAAACCATGAGTAGAACTACTCGATTTTTTATAGATAAATCTTTCAAAGCTTTCAATCCACTGATATGAAAATAACCTCAAATGAAAACAAATACGATATATTATTACAACTGGATTATGTTCTGGAATATTAGTCACAGCTGATTAACTAATCGTTCAACTACTGCATACAAGAGTCGAATTACCTGTGGCTCATCCGATATATTAGTTTGTTTTAAAGAATACTACGTTTTTGAATTTGTTATATTTGATTATTAGGTTACATATCGGTACAGTATTTTTTCAGTTCCTTTATTTTGGATGTCTCATAACTAATTTTAACCTTTACTTCAAGGTCATATTCAGATCTCTAAAGCGTATTCATTCGCATGAACTTTGTTAACACGCACGATTAAACAAACAACATTTAAAATTTTTTACAGAAGCTTTTTGTTCAGGAGACATGTCTCGCACTCACAACAAACTGAAAAAAGACTGTAAAGGTACGTAATCTAAAATCATTAAAAACTCAATTCCGGTGGCTATAATCTTCGAAAATGAAATTTATTGTTGTATTTCTCCTTAAATTTATTCAAAAAAATATTCAATTACTAGCGAACTATATGTTTCTTAAACGTGTAGTTTAACACATTGATATAAATTATAAATATTTGTTTGTAATCCAAAATTCTATTATAACAACTTGAGGCAATTTTGATACCTTAAATATTTAGGAAGAATTCTAATGTACATTTATAAGATCGGTTTTGTTTAGGGAAATAGTAAATTTTCATGTGTTTGTACAAAAATGGCTTTGGTTTTATGCGATAAAATTAGTAGTTTATAAAATGTTGATTTCATAGTGAGTGAAAATTATTTATTAGTATTGTTACGTATAGGAAATGCAGAGTCATTTCACTTGTCACACTCATGGATATATAAATTTATTTTAGAAAATAAATACATTAGCTTGTATAGCAAACTTACCGTATGTTACGACCAATTTACGTCCACAATTGCTGTATTGGTGAACAATAACAGAGAATTAAGTACATCGCTCTAATATTTGTGGTGGACAAAAGCCATTTCATTTCATATTTTACTGTAAATATTTGTGACGTTAATTTTGCATTGTTTGTAACAACGCGGTTGCCCATTAAAGTTGCACATCATATCACGTTATGAATGTTATATAACTTTATTGGTACTTTATTTGTTGAAAATATAGAAATACATAATATTTATTGTAGTTATAGTAATAATAATACTACCAACAATACATTTACAATTGGTGTATTGTTAGAGCACTCCGAGAGACTTGACGTACGCGTAAGAGAGATAACGTAGGATAATCTTTATTACAATACGGTAATATTTACAACAATAAGACGTAAGGAGGGGAAATATATTTTACCCCGACTGTGTTCACTAACAGGAATTAATGTAACGTGTTAATATGAGTACCAACACTCTACTGTTATATTCCACCTGTTTTAAAAATGTTTATTTTTATACTCGTATATACAACTGTAACTGTTCCAGAGAAATCTGCATCAATATTTGCAGATGTCAAAAAACATAAACTTAATGCGAATGGTGATTGAAGTTTTTGAAACTTTTTACAGTTTCTTCCTAATGTTTTTGGAGGAATATTATACACCAAAACCACTTCTCTGACAAATCTATTATTTGTCGTTTCCACAACTGTCGACTTCATCGTATCTTCAGGAACACTCGCGATGTCTTCCTCACATAGCTGTGTACCACTTTTTACACCTGAAAGTAAAAGAATCCTTTCACTACTAATCATTCTTAATTTTTAGTATAAAATATAGATTAAGTGGGAAATTTATTTTTCGTTTAGGAATCTCTGATAAAATACATTGTAAAATATAATATATTGTTAGGTTTATTAATAACGAAAATATCGCATCAATTAAGATACAGGAATGGCGTGGTGTGGCCTCCATCTCCTTTTCGACTGATAATATTTAAGTTTAAAAAAATCTTAATTACCTGAAAAGACTCCCTTAATATTGCCTTTCCCAATATTATTTTTCTATTTAAAATTTTTACCCTACAATAAAATTATAACAATTTTGATACTTTAGCTTTATTGCTTTATTTAATCCTTGAATATAGAGTTTCAACAAGAAATATCTGCTGTTACATTAAAATTTACAATAATAGATCACAGAATTTTACTCGCCAGATTACAAACAATAAAAAAAAGTCATTCTTCTCTGAATGGTTCTTCTTAACTAACCTTAACGTGACAGGTTGATAAGCTCCAACCTAATCCTTAATTTTTGAAGATTTCTAGATTGTACTTATGGAAATTATAACAATGGGCCAACTTGTCCCGGTATACCCTACTAAAAAAGGAGCTAATTGGTGTGTATCGTGATAATAGTTGATGGTGTCACCGCGCGATTTTAGAATTACCAAAGTCAAAAAAAAAACACATAAACATTATGATTTCAGTAGAACTAGTCAATAAATTTGCATTGTCATTTTTCATATTTATTTTTGACATTGCAAATATTTGAGTTATAGTAAAATGCCTCTAATCACCAATGTGACAAAGTCACATTTTGATTTACCTTGAGATATTTACCTATAATTCAATCAAACATAATTATTAATAGATTAATTATTTGAATCAATCCCCCTTTACATTTTTGTATATAGGGTGTCCCGAAAATGTGCAGACATACGTCACAATAAACATAGGTCCTAAGAAGCTTCGTTTTCTGCCTAGCCGCCATTTTGTGTTTTTAAAGAAAAATGTATATTTTGAGAACGGGTTAATACACCTTTTTGAAATTTGATACAAATTTAATACTGATACAAACTTGTTGAGCACTGTGGTGAAATTCACAATAACCTAACCTAACCTAACCTAACCTAACCACAATCACTAGAAACTTTTAAATAAAAGACAATTTATCTGATTAATTGTTCTTTATTAATTATTTCCACTAAATAAAAAATAAAATAATGATTTTATTTCATTAGTAGATATGTAAGTTTAGATTTAGTTTATAAGCAAGACCCTCTGATGATGATAGCCATGTTATCGAAATGTACATCAGGGCATTTAGTGGAAATAATTAATAAAGAACAATTAATCAGATAATTGTGTTTTATTTTAAAGTTTCTAGTGATTGTGGTTAGGGGCAAATTCTAATCAAATTTGATACAGTTTAAACAAATTTTACTTTTAATAATTTCAAAATGGCGACCATTGTAATTTTTCTATTGTTAGTACTTTATTAATCTTATGTTTTATCAAATTTCTTTTCTAGTTAGAAAATGTCAAATCTTAAATATTTGAAAACTTAAGGTATCATTTTGTTCATGAGAAAATGCTTAATATTTTCTATCTAGAAAAGGAATTTCATAAATCTTAGGATTACAAAATTACTAACAATTGAAAAATTACAATGGCTACATTTTTAATTGTTTTAAAATAAAACTATTTGATTTTTAACAGTAAATAACGGTGTTAGATACATGTTTAACAAATTTCCAAAATGTATCTTCAACCCTTCTCAAGATTTAAATTTTACTTTAAAAAACACAAAATGGCAACCAGACGGAAATGAAGCGTTTTGGGACCTATGTTTATTGGAACGTTTTATCTCATTTTTACCTAAGGAACAACCAATCGACGTATATCAGTACATTTTCGGGACACCCTGTGTGTTAATAAAAACATTTTCAAACTTAATTAAACTCCAGTTTATGTAGAATATCTGTAAATGTGTTTCCACAATTACTATTGGAACAATAACTGGTGTGTTGATCAACAATGAACGGCAATTATTTACACATTTTTGATGTTTGTGGTTAATAAAAGCAATTTCATTTCATGTTAAATTATTCGTTGTTTAAACAATGCGGTTTCCCTTTAAATACGAAATAACAATAATGTTGGTATATGATACAAATTCTATGAATTTGACAGGTGTATTATTCACTAATTAATTACATTATCAATATTTTAATGTGACTAATTAAAAGTCGATATTACATTGACAAAAAGGCTGTAATAGTAGAGCAATGGCGAGATTTTGAAATCTGTATTAAAGTCGACAACACAGAGTAGTCTTTATATGCAATTATGAACAGAATAATATGTACCAGAATCAGGGACATATCATCTTATAAGTAAACGAGGGCGTTGGGGGGGGGGGGGTGACCCGCGTGCAGCGTCTACCAAGAATATGTAAAAAAAGGAAATATTATAGTGATTATTTAAAGTATGTTTTATATTTAAATAATGTTTTAAACGTAAAAATCGTAACCTATAATTCTTAACCTAGTGCAGTTAAACTCGTGGAGCACATATCAAACTTTTGTATCACAAATAAATCGAAGAAGGTAGCTAAATCTACCTTCTTCTATCACATGGTACAAAGTGTAGAACATAAATATTAACACGAAGTGATATGTAAGCAAACTTTAAGAGCAATCATGAAGTTATTTCTAAACATGAAAGATTCTTAGATTAAGTTAGGTTAGGTTAAGTTAAGTTAGGTAAGGTTATGTATTAGATATTTAAGATTTTATAGCTGGTTGCTATGACTCGTAAGAATAGTGGATATTGTCATTTCATTAGATTTTCGTGACGCAGGTGAAAAAAATGTGTCAATTTAAAACAGTAGTATGCGTATTTACGTTAAATTATTAAATAAATTTAGATAAATAAAAAAAGGAATCAATAACCAAAAGAGTAAAAAAAAACAACATTTTAAAATTAAATTATATTCCCTAATTTCTGGCGTTGTTGACATAATGATTGCAATGTTTTAAACTTTAGGGAGCATTCTGACTGATATGATGTTCTATTACATTATTTATTTTTATTAATATTTATGAATATAAATGTCTTATAATTAAAAACTTCGGAGACAGGAAAATTATCAATAAATTACAATGATGATAATATGATGTCACACAAAGCTCAAAATTAGTCATCATTGTTTACTTTAAAAATAATTATGGAAGTAAAATATCAGATTTGGAAAAATAAAATAATAAATAAAAATACTTCAGCTTTAGCATATAACTTGTACACAATCTTTACGACATGAAATTCTGTATAGAATTGCATAGATTAAAAAAAAAAAAAAATGTTAACACAATATATGTAAACTAGTAATTATTAAAACGATATTTGTGTAGTATGCATCTGAGTTCTCAATACGCTTTTCGGCTACTCCGTAATTTATTGAAATATTTCAACTAATGACACAAGGCAAGATTCAAATTTAATTTTCTCCCCAAAACATTGAACCATAATAATTTCGATAAATTCTAATATATTTTATTTGTTTTTTTAAGCATTTAGGAATAATCCATTTTAGTGTTAATGGAATTAATTAGCATCGCATCAATATATAATAATATAGAACACCAGTAAATTAATTAGACTTTAATAGTTCGGAAAAATATAATTAGTATGAGGCAGTACTGAAAGCCCTTGCCGTTTCAAATTGTTAAATTATTTAAGAGTTTTCCAAGTAAACAGTAAAGTAAGAAAGTTTAATATCTAAGTGCTTTACAGTATCCAAAACATACTTTAAATGGGTTGTTGTTGTAGGCGAAGTTTTCTACCTAAATAAACCAAATTAAAATTTTATTATTTTTTAATAACGGATAAAAAAAATCATTGCAAAATCACTGGTCAAAATGATCCGTGATTTCATTTCTTAATACTTTTATGCTCAGCAATTAAAGAGTTGTAACAGTTTTGAATGACCACTTCCTTACATAAGAAAAACTTTGAGACTAGTAAAAGGATTAAATAAATAGCGAATAATGCTATTATAATATGGTCTTTATATAGTCTTTACTTAGTATATTTTGACCAGCTTGTGTCAAGCATGTCACGGTAGTTCTAGTACAAAATATAATATATGCAAGGATTATACTACAGAAAGTCATAACTTATGATGACATCATACTAATCTCTTTAATTGCAGGTAATAATATTTAAATGCTATTATATTTTCATTCATATTGTCTATTTGAATTACTAGTTCAGAATGTCTAAACTAATCTTATTCTATCAGAATTTTGCATTCATTTTGTAATCTAATTATTACACTATTTAAATAATAAATCTGCCTTTTATTTGTGGCTGTTATACGATATAAATAATTATTGCTATTTTCTACAAATTGGTTTTTTAGTTACAGTTCTTAGAGACAAATTACCACATATGGAACCAATCAGAATATCATCACGTGTTAAAATAAATCTACTGGTTTAAAATACGTAAGGGGGGGAGGATATTCTTTTTTTAACAACTGAAAGTATATCAAATGTTGTCTGAAATACTACGTGTTGTCATTAAATATAAATTCGTTTTCTTAAGATAAAATATCACTGAAAAAATGTACGAAAAATGTTATGTAATAAATACCTTACTTTCGGAAATATTTAAAAATACAATTATTAAAGTATAATGTGAATAATAATTTTATTTAAAAAAAATAAACCAATATATAAATTTTGGAAAAAATAAACGCTTAAAACTATATACCGGTATATATATTTTTAAAGTTACGTATTTTCGTCTTAAAGAGTTTTTTGAAATCTGTAGCAAAGCTTAAACTAAAGATTTCCTTTAGAATTCATTTAAAGTGTTATACGATTTGAGATATGAGTACATACATTATTACTTTATTATGTTTCATTCAATACAAAATATTTTTCTATTAATTACTGTGTATCATTCTGGAAATCTACATTCTCGTTTCCATAGTCGATGTAGATATCGTAATGGACCAAACTTTAAAGGTCAGCAGTTTCAACAACTTCTTCTGATTCTGTTCCAGCATCTTCACTCCCTCGAGATAGATTTGTACTATCTATAAGGTACTTGTAATATATCCACCGTCTATTGCACCTCCTTTGTGAATTGGTCAACCAGTTTTCGCATTTTTTTCTCACATTCTTCCACTTGAACGCTGAACGTTTCGTCTAGTTTCACCCAAGCATCATGTTCTTTATTTCTGTTCTTGTAATCTTCTACAAACGGATCCCACAACAAACGCTGCTCACGATTTGGTTCGATGAGCCTACCGCCACTCTGCCATAATATCACTGATAAAAAGGACAACTACAATATTACACCAATTGAAGATAAACCAAAGACGTCCACTGCTAACAGCCACCGACTTACTGACTACCCCCACCACCTATCTTAACTATGTTCAATAACTTGTTACAGGAGATAAGCAGAACAATAAACTTGCATCTAGTTATAAAAAATGATACATTTCCTTTGATCTTTACCGACTTTGCGCGGGAAAGGAAAACTGGTTATATTACACAAAAACAGTTATATAACACAAAGTTACATTGACAAGTTATATATATATATATATATATATATATATATATATATATATATATATATATATATATATATATGTAATAAACAATGGATGAGCTAAAATTAGAGCTTCTATTTCCTCACAAAATTGAAGACGACGGTCTGGATCATCTTCATTCAACTCATGGACAAGCTGAATTTTATAAGGATGAAATTTTGTGTAGACTTCAATAACATTTGACGGGCTACCATTTTTGATAGAGAAGAGATAGCGAACTCTGGTTTTCACCATTCTTTAAGTTTTTGTAAACACTTCAAAATGAGGTGTCACTTGAAGGGGGTTTACATTTAAAAATTTTGAGTTGCCCCCAAAAACCCCCATTTTTTGGGGACACTCAAAATTTTCAAAATCATAAAATGAAACTTCTTGCTAAGATTGCACGACCACCAAAAGGATATCTCTGTATATTTACTTAGAAAAATATTAGAGGGGGGGGGGGTCTTGACTTTTTATTCACCCGGTATATATATATACTGTATATATGTAACAATTTTGGAAAATGTGTTATATAACTCAAATTATATTAGCAAGTTATATAGTGTAAACGCAGCTTAAGACTAAATTGACGAAGTACAAACTCAATCAGATGAAACCCTACACTACACAAATACGACAAGAAACTGATTGTAAAGGATGGACCCATGAGAAAGTTTTTACAACTCTTTATCGGGGTAGACAACCTCCCCCCCCCCCTTAGTCTTCGATAGCATCATAATTCCCTTTTTAGGAATAAGCTGCATTATTTCAACCTTATATAAATTAGAAGAATTTTGATCCCCGATTTTTTAATTCAGTTTTTATTAACGGAAGCCATAATGGTCTTATTCTAAACTAGTTTGGCTTACAGAATTATCCGATAGCTTTATATATAAGGTTTCAATTAGTTTTCGTTTTTATACGTTTTATCCCCGGGGTATTATTTTTGCTTCTTCACAATGAAATCTATGATTTACGAATCAAATTTGTTTAGCTATTTTCGATATATCCTAATCGGGATGATGACAAATATCCGATTACACCATATTAATAACATAAACAATCCATCATTATCAATTACCTTTAAAACCAGAATAATGATAATTGTTGATCAATATTCATATTTTCTTTCTTTTTTGGGACCAGAAAGGCGAGAAAATCATAAGTAAAATTGAGGAACTTATAACATCTTTATTGAACAAATCTTTAACTTTTTCTAGTATTTTTGTAGTTGCTACATGTCGTCTGCCTGTTTTTACATATACTATTAAATTCGTATAGTTGTGATTTTATTTATATTTTGCTAGTACATCTCTATAGTTTACGTTGCTAAGTGGGCGTTATTCTCTTGTTGACAAAGTCTAATGCTGTTTCACTTCTCCCAGTGCAGTGTATGGCTAGGGTAAACAACGGTTCTCGGTAATGTTAGTTACAAGATGGGAGTGTGAGAGAGAGTGGAACTCTTTTACAGTAAAAGATCTCGTAGTGAATTTTTGTGGTTTGGAGTGATTTCAATTTTTGGTTTTTTTGAGTTAAAAAAAAAAATTGTTTTTATTTCCTTGATTTGTAGTGTCGAAGAACTCATAAGCTTCAAAAATGTATTTTCATTCATTTCTCTTGTGATATTTCTGTATTATGTGGATGACTTTTTGGGGGGATTATTTTTTAAAATTTCCAAATTTAATATTTTATTTATTTATTCTCCCAATATAGACACCAATAATTAATTATGGTTTTACGATTTTCTGAAAACAAATATTGTCTGAAAAAGTGTTGCCTTAAATCGAAATTCGTATTTTCAGTAGTTGAGGGCTGATATTTTGGTTTATCTTCGTTATTTAAAGTTTTAAACATATTGATCTACGTTGTTTGCGCTATAGTTCGAATTATTAACTTCTCCATCTCTCCTCTCTCTGTTCTATCATAGAAAAACTGTGTACCAATTTAGTTGACATCTCGATTTACGTAGCTTGTTACTATTTTAAACTGGTATCCTTGTCAAAATCCTAAAGTGTAAATCCATACCTTGGAGCTTTGAGAATTATTTGTAGTCCAACATCGAAATAATCTGTAGTTCTTTTAATATATGATTTCCTATTAGTCTACCAACAAAAAAAAAACAAACAAAAAAACACATATTTCTTCAATGCTTAATCATTCAATCCATTACGAATGATCAGATTATAATTTTGTATACGTAGCTCTGAATATAGAAAACAATTTATAATTATAAAAACATCCCCATCACCAATGGTTATATTAAGAAAGAAATGATTAAAAAAAAAAAAAAAATGAACATGAATACATTACATCGTAAATACATTGCCATTAAATAAAAACACCTGATTGATAATGTCAGCAACAATATTCCCACAGTCCTTTGAAAACTTAACCATAAAAAATAGGAAATTGTTAAAACATCAATAGATTAGGAACAGCTGTTGATAACTGCGACCGATGCATTTTTAAAGGTAGTTAAAAACCCCACATTTTATTGAACTGATAAACATACTTAGAACTTATCTTTATACAAAATATTTATGTACATTCTGCAAATAATAAATACGAAACTTAAACTCATATTTCCACAATTTTAACGGAAAACTTCAACGCAATTTTCACAAAAATTAAGACTAATAATAATAAGAAGATAAGTTTAACACTAATATTATAACAGAATATATAGAGGCCTTTAATATTGAATCTTCCACTTCACATAAGTCTATAATATACACATTTTTCAATGTGGTATTTTACTGAATTATTAAATAAAAACAACCTCATTTTAAATATTATAGTTGTGCCATACTTTGCTGTCATAAATATACGTTTATTTCAGAGTTTGAGGAATTTATGACACAACAAAAATAACTACATAATGCGCAATCTAATAGAAACTGTTCCAAGTACTAATATATAGCTGAAATATATAGCCGATATATTCACAACAGTACGTTCATTATTCAAGAGACATATAAAATTATATGAATTATAAAAAAAAAAAACTTTAGTTATGTAAAACTGTATGACTGTGTTTTTTGTAGAAACTTCTTTTTTTTTTTAGTAATATGCTTTGAAGTAAATCCTCTTTGTTTGTTCAAAGGAAATAAGGGGATGGCACGTCTAACTCGGGGTGGAGACATTTAGTGTTTGTTAGAGAGAGAAAGAGAGAGAGAGAGAGAGAGAGAGAGAGAGAGAGAGAGAGAGAGAGAGAGAGAGAGAGAGAGAACATGAATTTGCATTGATGTTTCGTTTTAGAAAAAAAATTGTTTAAAATGTTACGTTTAAATTATCTTTTAAGGGAAACATTTTAAAAAAAGCACCCTGATAGCATCGTGGAAAATTTAATTAAAAGAAAATTTTGATCTGTTATTTTCCTTCGAGTCTTACAACTCTGTATAAATATATGGAATCCAGAAATGTGTATTTAAATTTTGTATTACAAATTCAGATCTGCCATACATAAGGTTAAAAAAAATTAGAAAAAAGGTAATTCATTTTAAATTTAATAGTTAAAGGTTATGTGAACAATAAGTGTATAACTTATTTGTTATGATATTTTAAAAATATATATTTTTAAGTATCAATATGGGTTTGAGTGTGTTTATATTTTGTTTTGAGCAAAAATGAAGTAATGTATATTTTAATTTAGTTTGTATTTCTTAATTTAATTTGTATAAACAGAAAGGACTTAAATGTCACTCCCAAACCATCACCTCCCATAATGCACTGCAATATTAAAATGTAAATAAGTAATACAAGTATCACGTTACGAAACTGGAAAATAATCTGAAGTAAAGGAGGTCACATCAGTTCTAAACTTGTTAGATCAGATATATTTAATAAACAATAATTGTGTGATACGTTCACTATATACACCCTTTCATTGTTGTATTTTACGTTCTTGCAATTAACGTAAACACATCCAAAATCTCAAATAATCGCCGCGTGGACAAACACACACCCAAGCATCAAAAAATTCGAATGCATCTACATACACATATCTGCATAAAGAAAGTGGATCTATTTAAACCCTATACCATCGCGAAAATTTTTTATAAATATTCAGGTTTTCAATTTTGGCTGAAAGAAAACCTTTCCTATATGAAACGTTATAATAGATTTGAAATATGTGCCACGTTTTAAAAGTAAGTATTGCCCGACAAGTATTATACGTCAAAGCATCGAGACACTATCTGGTAGTGTTATTAATAGAGCTATCAGCAGAACGGCCATTCCCCTAATAGTTAGATGTCGTGATATCCCGCCATTACATTAAACTGTGTCAATTAACTATGGTAGTAATGATATAATATTACTCAAACCAACAATAATTTAACTCGTTTATCAGTCGAAGTAATATGTTAGACATTAAAAAAAAAAAAAAATTTCTGCATAAGTTCATTTCTAAACTTTAAATTGTCGCAATATCTGTATAAATAAACTGCAATTGATAATCTGTTTATAATGTTAAGGGTTTTGGACAAACAGTTTAGCAACAACATTGAATAGAAGTAAACCATAGTTGTACACAAACTTTTACTAAAATAAAAAAGTCAAAAAATTCATTGATTAGGTGATACAATATTTCAAGGTCCGACGGAACTATACGCCACCGTGAGTTTAAGGAGGGAAACTAAATGCATGTGGCAGTTGATTGCATTGTATGTACGCCGACGGAATCATTCATAGATATTGTTTTAGTAAGGATTAATTCCCGTTGGAGTTGCTAGTCTCCTAGCGGGCGCCTCCCCAGGTGGCGGATCGGGGAACGCTCACCAGATATGGTGGGTACCGGGGAAACAAAACTAGCTCTGCTGCCTTGTAGATAGTTGTTGGATCATCAAAGGCTAGAGGAAGAATACCTTGATCAAAAATTACCTGGTCCTCCAAGTTGGGGGAGCACTGCCTTATGTTTACGAGGGGGACCTTCAAAGGATAAGGGAGAAAACCCTAACAGAAACCCGGCAGCCTGTTGTCGCAGATGGCAGCCCCGTCAACAGGATCGGGAGAGGTGGGCTAATAACATGCTTCTCCTTAAAATACCTTATTACGGAAACTAAAAGAAGAGCAAACCGGAATGGATCAATGACAGGACTCAAGATAAATCATCGGAAAACCAAAGTTATGAAGATGAATGCAGAAAACAGACAAGCTCTAAACTGCGATGGAGAAGCAATAGAGGAGGTCAACACTTTTTCTTACTTGGGAAGTGTTGTTTCAACAAGTGGAGGAGTTGATAATGATGTGAAGACTCGCATTAAAAAAGCAAACGCCGCCTTTGTACAACTGTACCCGATTTGGCGAAATCGAAACATCTCAAAGAAAACGAAGCTTCACATCTTCAACACAAATGTTAAGTCTGTTTTGCTGTATGCAAGTGAGACGTGGAGAGTTACAAGTTTTCATCAATAGGTGTCTTCGCCGCATCATGAACATTCATTGGCCTGAGATCATTACAAACGAGGATTTATGGAGAGAAACAGGTCAAATTGGGGTCAAACTGCAGATTCGAGAGAGGAAGTGGAGGTGGTTAGGGCATACACTGAGGACGCCAGACGGAACCATTGAGAAAGAGGCCCTAGATTGGAACCCGCATGGTGTCAGAAGAAGAGGTCGACCTCGAGAAACCTGGTAGAGGACCATTATTAAAGAAGCAAAGTTAACAAGACTTGGGGAGAAGTGAAGGCACTTGCTGGAGACAGGGGCAGATGGAGAGCTCTTCTGGACGCCCTATGCTCCAATAGGAGATAAAAGGAAATAAGTCAAGTAAGTCAAGGATTAATTAATAGAATATCGTAAATCTTTACATTTAATTAGACATATTGGTTTATATCATGGATTTTTAAGATATAACACAAGTTGTATTCTTATTAATAACCAAGTAATATTGAAAAATCACTAGTTAGGTGAAATAACATAACACAAATAAAATTTTATCAAACATTCAAATTTATATTTTCACTTATTTTCATTATTGTTCATTACATTGTAGTTTTCATTAGATTTATTTCATTGTAGTTAAATGTTTTCTTGGTAACAGTAAACTATTGTTCATTAATTATGTAATACTATGTAATATTGGTTACATGATTATTTTGTGAAATTCTGTATTGTTTGAAAAATATGTAATATTCAACTTCTGGTCTTTCCCAAGGACAGGGACAGGTAGCGTTAGCCTCTGCTACCAAAAGTTTTTTTCAAAAAAGATTATGACGTGGTTTAACTATGATTGGCCGATCCACTTGAACTGAATTAAGGGGGGGGGGGATTGTCAGTTTAGTTTTATAACTTTTAATTTATTTTGTTAATATTAGTTTAGAACCCTCCAAGATGGTAACTTGGTTAACAAAATGTACATCAGGGAACTGTAATAACATAGGATAATAAGTTTATTTGTGTTGTGTTGTTGTACCTAACTTGTGGTAGGGAACTTAGTGTTTACAATTAATTATTAAAATCACCACATTAATAAATTTTTTATCTATTATACTATACTAACTCAAACTAGTTACAAAAAAAGGCTCCAATACACAAAATACAAAAGAAAGAAGCATCACTTTTTATATTACTGTATTGTATTAAAATAAAATTCAACCTTTTTTGATCATTTAATGCATTTTTCTAACCTAAAAACTTTCTTTTTGTTGAACAATACTTGCAACTATAAGCAATGGTGTTGATTATACGATTTTTGATTTATTCAACATAATTCTTATAAGATGCTTTTGTATTATACTAATCGGTTTTAAATGAGTGTAGTTTGCTCCTCCCTAGATTGCTATCCCATATTCCAATGTTGAGATTAATCCATAATAAATCGTTGTAAAACTCTAAATTACATACATATTTTAGCATATAAAACACCCTTATTAATATATTTGTTTAGATATTTATTGTGTTTATAATGACTTTCTAAGACCCACACATTAGCGAGCGATAAATGACAGAGTTATGATTTAAAAAAAAGCAAACAAAATAAAATTTAATTTTAATTTTTCATATATTAATCATAATGAAATATATCAGTAATTATAAATTATAGCTAATAATATACAATAATAATATTGTAGATAATAGACACAGAGATAATAGCTTATAATACTGTATAAATAACTACTTTGGTAAGGTTAGCCATTAGGTTGGTAATGTAGTATAAACAATATTCATTGTTAGCTAGTGTTATATTGTTATAATTTCATTTGAAAATGTTTGGAAATATTAACGATAAAAATGATAATGTGAAAAATAGTGTGATATTCGAAACTGATTTAAAAAAACAGCTTATTCTAGTGAACAACTTATGTAGAACAAAAAGGGCGTAATTAATTGTAAGTTAAAAAATCACGTAAAGAGTTGTCTTTTGGGTGAAGACTAGCTTTTAGTGTTAAATTTTATTATAAATTATTTAATTGTCTAATTCTCTATGTCAATGCTTAAAGCAGAAATTGTGTGCGTGTGTGTATGTATGTGTGTGTGTGTGTGTGTGTGTGTGTGTGTGTGTGTGTGTGTGTGTGTGTGTGTGTGTGTTTTACCCCGAGATAGAGTCTGATCAGTGATAACTACATATTGCAATATCCAATACTTTCTATAATCTTGTAACAACCGTCACTTGTTTTTAAAACTGCAAAACATAGTCGATAGCTGCAAATTAAAATGTTTAGAATTTTAGACAAACTCAGTAAATTAGAAGCTTACAATTTGATTTTATAACATTGTCAACTGTAATGAGCTACACTTGTGGAAACTTTAATAAAGAAATGTCTGAAACACAATTTTGCACAACAAATCACTTTATTTGTCCACAAAAATAAAGTGAAGTGATTTTTGTGTGGAATATTGTGTTTCATTCATTTGTTTATTATAAAATTGTGTTTTATTCAATTTATTTAGAATTTCCTATTTTTATAAATTTGTTCTTCCCCCTTTTTTTTGTAAATACCCATCAATATTATTTTCTAAACTTAATTTATAGAGAAATAGAAGGAATATTTCATTTGAGAAAAATACACATTTCGTCATCAATTTCAATAATCAAAGAATAATAATATCAGGGACAAATTTATTTTGAATTAAAATATATTTAATATTCATTTGAAACTTCTAGAATATCATCATATTTTATTTTTTAGTAACTGTATAAACATAATCATAAAGTTAATACCAAATATGAAAAGACTTATTTAATTAAATTGTTCGTGAATTGATGAAAAGAAATGTCTTACCAACATAGATGTTCCTTTAAATTCAGATAATTCAATTCCAGTCTGAAGCTTGAAATTTGTAAAAAACAGTAGGACTATTGTGAAAGAATGAATTATGTTACAATTATTCGTATCTTCTTTGGATTCTCAATTTGAATTGCTATTGCCTTCGGTTCCCCATCCTGTCTACATTGCCTTAGGTTTGTGACTGAACCAATAAATAATGGCTAATTTACTTCTAAGAGATAATTATCACTAAAGCTTTTCTCAAAATGTTTGTTTAATTGCGACACTGAAATGCTCATAACGAATATTCTGACTTTTTAAACGTATTATTCAGATGTTCCGCTTTTCATGACGTGTGATAATAAAATAAAATTAAAAAAAATGTGATAAAAAATAAAAACTTCCATTCCCACAATTGTACATCCCTTTTCACGTAATCCACCTTGGGCTCATTGCGGTCATTAGCTTGTATACTGTTAGACATTGACAATTACCTATATTATTTTAACTAACCTCAAAATAGATCCAACAATGTCTATGTTTCCACTATCACCTCAAAGTAATAGGAACTTTAACTTTTGTTTAATTCTGATTTCCTCTAGCCCTTTACATTTGAAGTCCACGTGTTTGGCAGTCTCCTACTTTATGCTACATAGGCGACATGATACGTGTCTTTGTTAATTCTACAATGTTTCAACATTACCTGTCTTAGTTGTGCTTTCACCAGGAGTTGAACTCTTTTCAAAATTCCTCTATCTGGGCCATGAAC